>CM076578.1:1028779229-1029466247 GCA_034641835.2 Pinus albicaulis
GCGAATATTTGGACAGAGGCATGAGGCCTTCAAGAGTTTTCAAGAGCCAACACTTTTTAGCAATAAAATTTGTTCCTTGAAGGCTCAAAAAGTGTTAGCCACCTTTTGCTATAACAAATTTTATAGGTGGCTAACAGGTGGTAAAACCTAATCCAGAGGAAACCAATACTTTCCTAAACATATTTGTATAATGGGTTTTTAATTTTGAGTTGTAAGTATACTTGAAATTTCAACATATTATATATAGCTCAAACTCATTTTTGAACTAGCAAGCTCTTAATTCAATTTCAAATTTTATTGTAAACACTAATAGTAATTTCAACCTTTTCAATCATTCAATGCTCAAATATAGTTAGAAAACTAGTAGCATTATGGATTGAAAATATCTATAGCTCCCAAACCTTCATCAACAACATTTGAATACCATATAGTTCTTTTGAATAACATAAGATTCAAAGCATTGTCACTACCCTTAATTTTTTTATCCTGAATTGCCTGGAAAATGGATCAAATTGATGACATATTAGAGCCACTGAATGCTCTAATACACTCTATTATTGATAATATAATCACCATGGACAAAGAAAAACTTATTAATGTTTGAATATATTTACAAAATGCATAAGGACAAAACTGAGTTTCTTCAACATGAGTCAATGATGCCACATTAGGAGTAGATTCAACTGAAGATGAAGTAGTTCCACATGCATTCAACAAGGCCATCATCAGACTTGTGGGGAAGTCATAATAACAAGCACATAAATAGGCTTAGATATGAAAATGAAGTGACCTTTCACATTCCAAACTACTCTAAACCAATCCAATTTTAGAGTGTTAAGTTTATTCATGAAAGTTCATCTTCACGTACTCCCTTTCCTCATAAGATCATCAGAGGAAAACATTGTCAAAAAATTTCAACATGAAAGGCCAACATTTAGATCACCCTTGTTAGCATCGTGGAATGCATACTCATTATTTAGATAGATTTTATAGTCATAAGACTCTGGAAGATTAGAGATTCACCTTGGATGGATTTCTTCTTGGCAATGACATTAAACTTCTAAGAATATATATCAATCATACCATATAATTCATTCTTAAGTATTGACAATTCTTTTAGTGGAGAGATTTTCTTCTTCTCATCTTGTATCTGATAGGTGGGAAATTAATAATTTACTATTAGTTTCAAAATCCTATTAGCTTGAGCCACAACTAGAACTAGATCAAGCAACTAGAATGTAGAGCCAAGATAAGCTAGAGCTAGATTTAGAGCTATAGCTAGACACAAACTCATGTTCCATGAGCACCATTTTGGTTTGTGGTCCTCCTTAAACCACCACTTGGTAGAAGACCTACTACTTTTTCTAAACAAAATTATACGATCATCTTCAAACCACCATTTCAACACATTGTGCTCATATTTAAAACATCATTATTGAGTAATTCCATTCAATAGAAGGCATAAACTTGTAGCTACATTAAGAATTGTTCTAGGAACTACTTCAAGCCATGTTTCAGAATTGTTGGTCAGTCTTAAACCACCACTAGTAGAAGGCTTCAACTTCTGATACCCTTTTGGTTTGTGGTCTTCCTTAAACCACCACTAGTAGAAGACTTCGACTTCTACTACCCTCTTGGTTCTTAGTATTCCTTAAACCACTAGATTCAAAGAGAACATTTAACCATTGGATACTATCCACCTCTATATTTTAGCTCTCTTCTTGGACTCACATACACCTATTCAGATTTATGGGGTGAATATGGAAATTCAAAATATCCACTTGTGTGGAAGGTCTCAAGTAAAATTGAAGAGTCCAATAGACTTCTTAGAAGATCAAACCAAGGGTCACAAAATTTTGTATTAATGTGTATTACAGGAATGAGAAATGCGTCTCATGCTAATTAAATTGTCTTTTTCAATTTCATAAATCTAAATATTTTGAATGGAATCAATAAATTGTCTTTTTCAATTTCATAAATCTAAATATTTTGAATGGAATCAATAATTAGTAAGAATAACGAAAGTAATAATTATTAAGAATTACTAAAGGAATAAACAAATAAATAGATAACTTCAAAATAATAATAAGTAATATTAAGTATAATAATTAAGTTAAAAAGAGATGTTGTAATGTCTATCCTGTCCTATTATGTAAACATTTTGGCTTGGTTTAAGTTACATAAAAATAAAAATAAATAAAAATAAATTAAAAATAATAATAATAATAATAATAATTGAACTGAGAAACTCATTCTACAATTATGAGGGGGATGTGTAATTTCTTCCATGCTCAACTCGGAGTTGACACGTCCCTTAAAAAATACTTTAAAATTTCATTCTTTAATCAATAAATAAAATTTTTTGATGTCTATATTAAATAATAAATAATATAATTTTATATAGCTTTGGAGAAATAAAGTAATTAAAATTTAAAAAAAAAATTATATTTCTCTTATAGATAGTCCAATATTCTTTTGTTTTTCATTCTAAAAAGAGGTTATGAGATTTGATTCCTCTGGGCTCTTGGTAGATGTGTAGTAAAATTGAGGTAAAAAAGTCAATTTAAGTAGGCGGTTGTTGGGCTCTATGTTTTGACAACCCATGGTATTTGTAATGGTATTCTTGTGTCATGAGCTCTAGGTTTTGACAACCCATGGTATTTGCAATTGTATTCTTGTGTTAGATATGTGTGTGTGAACCCATAGGTTTTGAAATGGTATTCTTGTTATATATGTATATAAAATCAATTTTATAAAAATATTAAATAAAGAAAATATTAAGAGTGACTGGTTGGATAACACCTATAATTTATGTAAAAAGAGATATTATAAAATGCCATATTAGAATTAAATAACAATAATAAATAAACGATCAAAAGAAATAAATAAAAATTAATTATTTCTATTAAGATGAATTTTATGAAAATGAAAATAAAAAATTAAGTGTTATTTAATGAATCTTGAGATTTTTTTTAAGAAGACAAATTTTGAAAGATTAAAATTCAACATTGACAAAGTATTTAATTAGCTCTCAAAGGTTCTCAATTTAGGATTAGACATTGACAGAGGTATTTAATTAACTCTCAAAGGTTCTCAAGGGGTTGGTTGGGTGGAGTGTTGTCTCTCAGAGTTGCCATCAATACTAAGATAATGGTTGTTCAATGTTTTATGTACACAATATTATATGTAAGTAGATTTCTTTAAGTGCAAAATAAGTTTCAAATTAATGAATTTTTATGGAGATTATATCATTTGCTAATAAAATTTTATTTACATTTGTCTATTGTGAAATATGTATATAATTTAGCCGTAGTCTAAAAAAATTCACAGAATAACTTAGATATTCTAGTAAGATTATGAAAAATTCAGGTAAAAATTGAGGTTCTTTAACACCATCAACACCATTTTTACTATAAAAAATGCTCTAATGGTTTTTGATGGTGTTGAATCCACTTCTATTATAAAAAATGCAATTCAAACACTCCAACTACCCGATTTTTTGAATTTTTATTTACCGAATTCCAACGTCCGGCTAAGTAGACAACTCCTATAATTTATGTATGATTAATTTAAAAAATAAACCATTATATATGATATTAAAGCTTTTCTTTGATATAAAAAATAAACAATTTTAAAATAATTATTAATTGCAGCAGATATTGCAAAAGAAAAGTCATTAAACATAAATTCGAGAAGAGATATATAAAAATCATTGAAAGTAAAAAATAATAAATAAAATGTCATTCAAAGCTAAAACTCAAAAAATCACCCCCTTAATTAGTAAATAAAATGTTATTCAAAACTACAACTCAAAAAATCACCCCTATAAATCTACTAAAAGGAAACATCAACGATGCCAAAATTGATTTGTGAAAAGAAAAAAAAAAAAAAAACCCTTAATTATTACCTTATATCGAAATAATAACGTGCAATACTCAAACTTGATTAATAAGTTTAAGATCATTGTCCAATTCAATATGATGGTTAAAAACATGAAAAAGTAAATTTGATGAAGGTTAAATATTTAAATATATGGGATAATTCCATAATTAATAAATAATTATTAATATTATGTTTTTACTAATTTTTACATCAAAAATTTATATTAACTACTTGTACAAAGTTTTTTTTTTCTATTTAATCGATGTGAGTGAAAGTTTTATTTTTATTCTGTTTAAACTTTGTGTAAAAAATAAGATAGATGTATTTATATGAATTTTTATATTATCTATCTATATGAAAGTTTTTTATTATCCATTTGCGTAAAAATTATTAACTTTCATATAAAAAAATAAAATAACAAAATAAAATAAATTCTTAAATTTTCCTTGGTAGACTCGTGAGAGTGAAAGTTAGACTCCCAGAATAAAAAGATAAAATAACAAAATAAAATAAATTCTTTAATTTTGCTCGATAGACTCCAAGAAAATGTAAGAGTGAAGCACAAACATTGAGGATTTTTGTTCCTAATTTTCGATGGTTTTAAATATGTTGATGTAATTTTGGTCTTTACATAATTTGGTAAAACTTTTTTTTTTTTTATGAAACTGGAATAAAATATTTTAGGTTTGTGTTGGGAATTTAATTTGTGTTTACATTCCGTATTTATTTGATTGAAATTTAAATATGATTTTAGGATTTAGTGACATAGAAAACTAACTAAAATATTATTTAAAATGCAATTAGCGTAAATTGCTGGGCTATTATTAATGTTTGGATATACCCACACATTTATTAGTTTAGTGATTTTTGTGTTGGGATAATACCCATAATGATTTTTGTGTTGTATTCTGGTGGGAAATATTTTGGGTATCTATTTGAAGTTTTAGATTTGTATGATTTTTTTAATATTGTTTGATTTTATGATATTGTTATTAGTTTTTGTTAAGGTCGGATTTTAGCAAATTTCTTATTAATTGCTATTAGTTTAACATTGACCAATGCAAGTTATAATGTTTAACTTT
Source organism: Pinus albicaulis (assembly GCA_034641835.2). Classification (NCBI taxonomy): domain Eukaryota; kingdom Viridiplantae; phylum Streptophyta; class Pinopsida; order Pinales; family Pinaceae; genus Pinus; species Pinus albicaulis. Next base: position 1,028,784,194 of record CM076578.1, read on the forward strand.
GAAAACTAAATATTTATTTTTCAAGATTACTGAAAAACATATTTTTCAATTTTCCTATTAACCATTATTAGTTTAACATTGACCATGTTATAATATTTAACTTTGAAAACTTAATATTTATTTTTCAAGATTATTGAAAAAAGTATTTTTCAAATAATTGATTGGACCATAACTTTGAAGGTCCTATTGCAGCCTTTGTGCCATATAGAAAACTGCCTTAGTTTTTTTGGCCATAATTTTTGGATGTAGTTACTATATTTATGCCATGATTTTTAAATATTTGTACAATGAATTTTCATTGTTAATCATAGGAAAACCACCTAAAATTAAAATCCTTGAAAATAATGTATACTCACACAAATAACCTATTTACCATTAGTTATTGGCCACCATAATTTAAGTAAGTATTTGCATTAAAAAAATAATAGGAACAAGATGGAAATAGATATACACACTGGGAGTTACTGCTTACCAATATTTATGTTTTGTTCGACCCTTTAACATGTAGGAGTAAAGATGTAAATGTGTAAACTTAGTAGTGGTTACTACCACCAAAAAATTATACTAGCAATTGCACCAAATGTTGCAAAGGAAACGTCATAAGTCGATACTATATGAAAAAAAAGCATAGATGAAGAGCGATGTGATATATTATGCGATCTAAATGTAGCCCAATAGATAAATGTTATATTATGCGATCTAAATGTAGCCCGATAGAGAAATGTTAATGTTGTTGCCACTGGGTAACTTTTTATAATTGGGATCTCTTTCTTTCCTTTATCGTGTGAATATGTTCATGAGCACTCAAAATTAATGTTATGTTAGTGTTTATTTAAAAAACTAAAAAAATGCAACATGTAATTCTAGCATGGGAGTTGGGGTTAAATTTTAATATAGACATCAAATTGATAAGGTAAGATAACTCTTAATGGTTAGCTATAGAATTTGAAAGGATTTACTATAGAATGAATTGTAGGGTGAAGATTGTATAAACCCTTACAAACACATACAAATAACACATTGTAATACACTCTCTTAGAATTATGTTAGTTCATGTTGTTAACAATGTACTTGTTACCCATTCAAGTAAGGGAAGTGTGTTGTGCTAGATTTTTATTACTATACTTTTTTTATTGCTCATCACCTCTCTTTCATTCACACTTTTACTCTCAAATTATTAGTAGGCCCAATATATGCATAACCTTAAATATGAATGTGGTCTTTTAATCACAAATTATTAGTAGGCCCAATTTATGCATAACCTTAAATATGAATGCAACCACAGTATATACATCCTAAAGTTCTTAGTATCAACTAATTATCTTAAAGTTCTTAGTATCAAATAATTATCTTCAAAAGCAAGTTTTTTAGTTTTGATGAAATTTATGATATGTTGGTACATTTGAATCTTGTTGCATTGTGTACATGTTTTTGAATAGGAAATGAATAGTATTGTTTAGTTTATTTAACGTATAGTTTATGAATAATAAATTCAAAACTATTGCATGAATTATGATGGGCATTATGATTTCTCCTCTACCTTCAAATCTTGATCCAAACATGCAATTTCTAAATAATAACTGAATAACCATATCGATTGTCTTATGAACCACAAGCCCAAATTGATTTGAATCATGTCCAATCCATCCACTTTGAATCCACGCCACTACCGACAGAGCCCACATCTAACATGAAGCCAATACCCTTCATAAAACACCACACTAATGACACAAAAAACCAATATTTCTGTATTCCCTAAACCTATCAAAACATAAAATAACAGAGGCCCTATGAAGGGCTCAATCAACTTCAAATCCCCCAAAAGATTATGATAATCCTTAGAAATATCATTAACCTTGTAATATTCATGAAGGAAGATTATGAAATGATTTAAATTCTTCCACATAGATCTTGAATGATAGGAAAGGAATGCATCAGTGACATCCTATCCTTCCAGATTTAACATAGGAAGATCCGCTCCTAAATGATTTTATGAAAATTTAGTAACATCATAAATATTTCCACCAATTTAAATCCACATATGTTGTAGCTTATCATGAATTTTCAATTCGAAAGTGTTTTTTTTCCTCAATGAGGGACACTTCTTTGAGCTTGAAAGATTATCCATGTTCAACTCTTTTTGAGGCCTGAACTTGGATCTTAATGCCTTCATATTTAACTATCAAATAAAACCATTCTACTTCATATTACTGACAATAAGATAGAGTGACATGATTTTATGGATTTTATTGGTGACTTTGAAGCATTTCTCGCTTAATAACCATGTCTTCGACTTCGTAATAAAAGTGATTTCCAACACTAACATAGATGCAGATTTTCTCTCAAATATATTGCACCAAATGCTTATGGGAGCACCAAGTGGAAGGAGAGGCCCATTTCTTCTAGGGGGATCTTCATTTTGAATATCCTCCTATAGTTATCCTTCTCTTTGGATTGATCACCTTCTACAAGAAGTGATGAAAGGGATAAGTGATTCTTGGTCATCATTAGAGAAATATTCACTAAGAATGTTCCATGTATTGCATATAGATGGTGAAAATAGATGTATTATATGTTCCAAATTATTTGGATGATGACAATTGATGTGTTATATGTTCAAAAGTGATGAGTTCCAAGAGACACATATGGACGTGAAAGATCATAAGCCAAAATTGATTTGAATCATGCCCAATCCATCCACTTTGAATCCACATCACTACCGACAGAGCCCACATCTAACATGAAGCCAAAAACCTTCGTAAAACACCACACCAATGATAGAAAAAACCAATATTTCCATATTTCGTAAACCTATCAAAACATAAAATAACAGAGGCCCTGTGAAGGGCCCAATCAACTTCAAATCCCGCAAAAGATTATGACAATCCTTGGAAATATCATAAACCTTGTAATATTCATGAAGGAAGATCATGAAATGATTTAAATTCTTCCACATATATCTTGAATGATAGGAAAGGAATGCATCTGTGCCATCCTATCCTTCTAGATTTAACATAGGAAGATCCCTTCCTAAATGATTTTATGAAAATTTAGTAACATCATTAATATTTCCACCAATTTAAATCCACATATGTTGTAGCTTATCATGAATTTTCAACTCTAAAGTGTTGATTTTCCTCAATGAGGGACACTTATTTGAGCTTGAAATATTATCCATGTTCAATTCTTTTTGAGGCATGAACTAAGATCTTAATGCCTTCATATTTAACTATCAAATAAAATCTTTCTACTTCATATTCCTAACAATAAGATAGAGAGACATGATTTTATGGATTTTATTGGTGACTTTGAAGCATTTCTTGCTTAATTACCATGTCTTCGACTCCGTAATTAAATTGATTTCCAACACTAAAATAGATGCACATTTTTTCTCCCAAATATATTGCACAAAATGCTTATGGGAGCACCAAGAGGAAGGAGAGGCCCATTTCTTCTGGGGGGATCTTCATTTTGAATATCCTCCTATAGTTATCCTTCTCTTTGGATTGATCATCTTCTACGAGAAGTGATGAAAGGGATAAGTGATTCTTGGTCATCATTAGAGAAATTTTCACCAAGCATGTTCCAAGTATTGCATATAGATGGTGAAAATAGATGTATTATATGTTCCAAATTATTTGGATGACGACAATATGTGTTATATGTTCAAAATTTATGAGTTCCAAGAGACACATATGGATGTGAAAGATCATTAAAATAAACTTTTAGTGACAATCTAAAAGAATCTATATGATTGACCTAGATCCACTATCTAGATAAATAAAAAAAAGAAAAGAATACACCATCATAGATAGAAATTCTTTTAATAGGATTTGAAGTAGGAATGTACCTAATTAAAGAATCCATTACAAGTGAAAATCAAATCTTACTATGATTGTGCTAAAGAAATGAAAAGAACATTAAAAATAAATGAAAGATAGACCTAATGATTATATGTCAAAAAATTCCTTCATAATAAACGAAAAATGAAATAAAAAATTATTCAAAATAGGTAAAAGCACCAAATTGTTCCCAATTGAAGTATAATACCAGCTCTTTTCAAGTTGAAAAAGTCAAGCACATAATGCAACCAACTACATAATTGCTTTTAGATTTAATTAAAAAATGTTATAAAATTAAATTAAAATAAAGTATTTGTAAAATATTTTTATTTTGAAATAAGTATGTGGTATTGATAATCCAATGGCTATGGTATTGACCCATGGTATTGTAACATAATAATTAAATGCATAGATCCATAACATAATTATAACATAATAATTAAAAGCATAGATCCATAACATAATTATGGAAAGCCTTGATGGCCCATGGTATTGATAAACCATGGTATTAGCCCATGGTATTAATAATATCGATGATAAATATTCATGATTAGAAATCTTCTTATATTGTAAATATTATTTTTTTTTATTGTAAATTTAAAGATAGTTATTGTATCATTATTTTAATTTATAATTTTTTTTTAATAACAACATTTTAACTTAAAAGTCACCAAAACCTAAATTCAATCTAACTTATTAAAATGAAAAAAAAATAACATTATAAAAAACATATTTAATATTTTATTTTTGAGTCAAAAATTAAACACAAGACCAAGTTGGCCCTCCTTAGACAATTTAGCCTATGTGGTGGCTATTTGTTCCTTACGGGACAACTGTATTAGAGTTAAATCAACCTATTCGATTCATTCATTCACTTCACATCATCCATCGATTTATGTGCCTAAAATAGGAGACAAGACAACCGAAGTCAAAGGAGACAAAGAAGACAAGTTTTCTGACCTAGTTTTTCTCACACATGCAAAGTTTCTGTGTTTTTTTTTAGGCTATTACAAGGCAAAAATTCAGCCTCTACTATAGGGTCAAATAATTTTGTGATTTGACCATATTTCATAAGGTTTGACCAACATTGAATTTCTCTAACTTTGACTTGATTGGAGGAGAGTTGGAGGATGGCTGACATGGGATCTTTGAGGCATTTTTGGTCTTTGTCTTAGGTATTGGATATCTAATTTTGATCTAATTCTATAAGAGAAGGATTTTGGATTTTCCCCCTTGTGGGGTTTTTTCATGGCTTGGAGCCTAATTTTTGGTGTTCTTTGTCTCTTTATGATATTTATGCTTTGAATTTTTGTATAATTTTTTTATGAAGATAATATAAAATTAATAAAAATAAAGCTAACATTCGCAAATAATTTTCAAGAAAGAGAAATCAAGCATTAAACTATTTAGCACTTGGTTTCTCAACACACCCATATATCCTTTTCCACCAAAGAGAAGAGTGTGGAAATATTCATCCATACTCTTCCATTTGATCTTAGGAATGGAGAGAGTCATGTTAGGATCCATTTTTATAGCTAGGTGTTCCGTTATGTAATATTTAGTTCATTCCTAATTGTTATATCTCTAATTTTTTTAATGACAAGAATCATATCCCATTCTAAAAGTGAATTCTAAGAAATTTAAAGCATTTTTATTGTTTCCTCCTCAATATAAGTTTCCAAGCAGTTTAAGATAAAATACTAACAAAAGCATCTACATCTACATTTGTATGATGCACATTCTTACCACAAGCCTTAAAAATGAATTGGAAAGGGATGGATGAAGGAAGATGAGGTTTTGTCAGTTTATTCCAATCGAAGGAAATGACCTCAATATTTGGAGGGGGTTCTGTAGAAATGGGTGAAACACCCCCTTGTGTAAAATAATATGATGTAACTAAAACAACTTGAGTGGTATGAATTTCACTCTCTACAGGGAGAGTGGGATCGAATTAATGTGAAATCAAGTCAACCACTTGATAAAATAATGGTTCATAAACCTTAGTGATATGTGTTTCACTCTCCAGTGGATGAGTGGGATTGACTGTGCTCGGAATTAGATCAATTACTTCATCAACTAATGATAGAGAGGGAGAAAGTTTAGGGTAACCCGTTGGAAGTTGTTGTTGTGGAAGAATAAGTTTTTCCTATAATTTTGAGGCTTCATCCATGTGAGGGAAAAGTTGACTATGATGACTCCCTTTGCATAACCTACAAGGAAACCTAATTTTACCCTTTTTCCCAGGAACCTGACAATCACTGGTTGATGGATCAACAATAAGTTGATAATAATTTTCAGACCATACTTCCAAGACCTTAGGAATACTAGGAAAATTAATAAGGAAGTGATTGTTATCACTCAGGTTTTCCTTGAAGTTGTAAGAAAAGGAAAGTATACCCGAGGTAACCACAAACCAACATTCAGATGCAGAATCTAGCCAATCTGCATCCAGAGAGGGCTCTCTCTTTATGATTTATCTTTGTTCTTAGAAGGTTTTAGGCTAGTTATAGATCCAAGAGTTTGTTTGAAAATGGTGGAATCCGCAAACTAGGGGCAAGGTTGAAGATTTTCAGTCTATTGGGCTATGGAGTCAAAGGATGGCTTTACTGGATTTCTATTCTACACACAAGATGGCTTTGCAGGGAAAGATAGCCAGACAGAGAACAATCCTTAAAATTTAAAGTGGATGGGATGATTTTGAAGGGATGAAAGGCAGCTAAGAATCTTTCACCATGTTCAAAAGAAAGAAATGAAATGATTACAAACAAAGAGAAATAAAGAATTCTTTATTATAGTAATCAAGAATGTTTATATTAGCAAAGCAAGAGCATTCAAGAATTCGTGCTTATAACCAATTTAGAGGAAAACATTAAGAATAATCACATCTGAAATCAGAGCACAATTAAGTAAATTCTGAGTCAATCCTTTATGCAAATTATTCAGAAATGGACATAATGATATAATAAACAGATATAAGACTTAAGACATAGGATAGAAAGACTTATTGAACTGCAGTCCGACACATGAATCCTACAAAAAGTCCTGAGCTTCAAATTGTCATCCAGTAAACCACAAATAAATTTCTCCAAAACACTTTTTATTCCAAAAACATCAATGTCACAGCCAAGTATTAGAATCCACCCTCAACACTCTCTTTGAGGGTTTATTTATACAAAAAATGATTGAAAATATCTCACACTAACCTAGCCAATAATCTAGGGTGACTAATGAGTAATTTACAAATAAAAAGGAGACAAATGGTCTCGTAGACAGAATAACAAGTAACTGCTGATGTGCTGTTTCCTTCTTTTGTGGATGTGCTGGAGGCAGGTGCTATAATAGGGCTTGGTTCTGTCCCTTTGAGTAATTCCTTTGCTTGTCTGATACTCTTTGTTTCTACGGATACTCTTTAACCTGTTCAATTGATACTCTTTAACTTGTGCTCATTATTTATCCTTTACATGATGGTAAAAGGCAAATTTTCTGCCTGAAGATAACTTTTACAAAATTTCCAATAAGTCTTCCCACCATTGATCTTTTGCTATTACGGTTCTTTTAAGTTTTCTCAATGTCTCATCGGCCTCTGTGTATCTGTAAAAAGTGGGCTGACTAGGGAACAAATACTTTATTTCATGCTCCAGATGAAACAAATTCTTCAATCTATCATAGAGATTCCTCCCTGTTGGCAATGTTGCTTGTGACGCATTGATAGAAATAACAGTTGTGTTATGAGCATGTATATCTATTTTAGTAACATAGGTTTCCAGGTCCATTATCTTGTCACCTGCTAGCATAGGACTGGGTAACCCATTGTCTAATAAAACCTGAAATTTCCCTTTAAAAGCACTGATTTCTTCTAGCATATCTGAGCACTTCCTTTCCAAATTCTGCATGAGAGTTCTTTTGGTAAAAACTCTTTTTATTTCTAAGATAGTACCTGTCTTGTCATCAATTCCTAACTCTGAAAGTTGTTGCTTAGTCCGGGTGTTCAGAAACTGTATAAGTTGATTGGCTTGCTCAGGTCTGGCCTTTAATTCATCTCTTGTTTTGGCTATTTCTTCCTGAGCTACTTTGATCAAGTCATTTTGTTCAAAGATTGTTTGAACAAAAGTCCAAATACTTTTTATTGAATCAATTATATTATTCCAAAGAATTTCGTTTATTTCTCTCAAAGGCTTTTCTAACGAAAGATCTTTTTCTAAAGCCTTAACCAATTTTTCCAATCATTTAATTTCCCTGGTATTATCTGTAACAGTCCTTTTGGACATATCATATTTCTGCTCAAAGTTTTCTAACTGCAATTTTGTGGTTTTAAGTTCTGTGACCCCGAGTTTTAAACTTTCCATTTGTTTTACCAATTCATCAGAACTTAAACCAGAAGTGTCTACCTATGCTGATTATGTTTGTTGATCTGTTGTTGTGGTACCTGTAGTTGTAGTAGCTTCTGTGATGGATGCCTGCATGATAGCTTCCTTCTCTTGTAAAGCTTGTTCCAATTCTTTCTCTGTTTCACTCAGTTGCTCAGTTATTTTTAAGAGCAACTCCATTACTTCTTCCTGTGAATTCTCCTTCAAAACTTCTTGGGTCTGGGGATGCCTTGAGGCTGGCAATTTCAACTGCTTTCTCAGTGCAGCAATATCATCATCTTTCTTTTTAATTAGTGCCTCAATGCTTTTGATATCTTTGGGGTTGTGACCTAAACTGATGATTATGTCTTCCAGTGACTTTATTCTGTTATCTTTGGCCTGAGAAGAGGCCTTCTCAATTTGCAATTGGGTGTTCGTGTTATTTAAAGAATATTGCAGCCTCAGGGCTGATATGGCCTTATCAGTAAGAGTGGAATATACCATTTCCCCAGTTTGTTTATGCAGCTCTATCTGGTCCAAGGGATGAATGTCTTTTGCCAGGACCTCAAAATTGGTCCTAATATAATCAGCTGCTGTCATGGGTTTGGGCACCTTGGATTTGAAATGGCTCATCATCATTTTGCCTTGTTGAATGTCAAATGCTGACATTAACCTTTCCTGATTATGTGGAGCCATTTTCAGATATTGATCATATACCTTCATTCTCATTGGTTCATTCTTTGCCTTTATATTAATGAAAGTTCTTTTTATATCACCTGTATCTATTTTTGGTGGCTTAAAAGAAGATACTTCAGTACTTAACTATTTTTGCAATGCTTTTCCTTTGTGGCATGTGTTTGTTTCACTAACTGTGCCAGTTAGTTGGCTATCTTCTCTTTCATCATCAAACATCTCATCAATAATTTCCACTTCTGGAAGTGGATCGGGTTTCTGCTTTTTAGCTGGATGTAGCTCTGAGGATTCTTTGGGAGGAGTAGGATTTGGAGCCTGTCTTTTCTTACCTATTTCCATATTAGATGGAGTTTGTAATTCTGAAACTTCAGGATGATTTACTTGAGTAGGAGAAACCTGTGTCTGATCTGGTGCCTTGGAGGTTTGAGGTTTCTCTGCCATGACAAAAGTTTCAATGACCTGTATTTCAGGTTCTTTCCCTTTACCTTTAGACTCTACTGCAATTGATAGAATCTCTTCCTGTAACCCCTGTTGGAGATTTCCTGCTGAAGAGGTGCCAATGTGAGGTACCTGCACTTGACCAAAAGATTCTAGGTCAAACTCTTTCTCAAGATTTTTCATAATTTTTTTCTATTGTCTTCTTCATTATCTTGCTCAACTAGTGTTCCTTCCACTCATTCATCTTGGTTAGCATATTGTTCTATATCAAGAATCTTGTGGTGAATATATGGGGAGGATTTGTTCTTCATTATTTTATCACAGATAAAACCAAATGGATCATAAGGAACCCAACGGAAACTCCTTTGGAACTTGCAATGGTTTTGTAGTATATCTTCTGCTTCTCGCTCGGCCTCCCTAGAGTTGCAAATGAAAGGTCCTAATTGACTTTTAATCCTGAGTTGAGCTTTCTTTTTTACACTACAAAAATGAATCATATCAGAATTATTCATTTGCCTAAAATATTCTAAGGAAAAAAGCCTCATAGGCACATATTTTGGCAACCTGAATGGATATGATTCACAACCATATATTCTGATGACTGAATGATTTTGATATAAATACCAATCCCCAAATTTATATGTCCTTGAAAGCTGCAAAGTCTTCTTAATCTCATTACTGAGCCTTGGAGGGGGAATTCCTGTCAACAAGGTAGTTGCAGGATATACAAAAAGATCGATAAACTCAGCATAAGAATAGGGAGAATCATAAGAAGAATGAGTTATGGCAGACCAAAAAATAACTGATCTAGGGTTTCCCTTGGCATCAAGCTTTTTAACAGGAAAAGGGAACTTCTCTGATTGATAATAGATGAGGAGATGGTAAATAACTGAGGAATATTTGAACACTTTCTCATTATCTAGCCTCATGAACTGGTCATGAATTTTATTGGAAATGAAGGATGCAAAATCATATTTTACTGCAGGAGGTTGCCCAGGAGTAAAGATAGACAATAATACCAAGGTTATTTCATCAACATATTCACTTGTATTGAAACCCATAATAAAGAATATCATATTGAGGATGAGTCTGCCCAACTTATTAAAATAAGAAAAACCATATGGAGGGGACCCCTTAGGTTGATCTTCAGGCAACATAAAAGTCTGGCAAATACATTTTAGTTTTTCTGGGGACAGTTGGGCAGACTTTTCAAGGAGTTCTTCCATGAACAAGGAGCAAGATCTTGATCTGGTTCAAAATGGAGCATTGAATTGATGGCCTGAGGAGTGATAGGGAAAAGAACACTTTGGTCAGGGGACATCACTGCTCTTTGAGTTGGATCATAGTTAGAATGGCAGTAGTGGATAATTTCTGGGAAAATGAGGACTGAGGGGATGAGATATCTCGGGAAATTTGATTCCCACAATCCAATGACATCTAATCCCTTCGAATAATCGTCTCTGCAACGACAATAACTTCGAAGGGGGCTTTCATCGAAAACCAAGTCTTTAATTTGGAAGTCTTTATCAACTAAGGGAAAGTATTCTAACTCTCTGTGAGGGGCATTCAATGGAGTTACATTCAGGGCTACCGGGGCTTCCATTTTGGTTCTTGTGTATTCAAAATGGAAGTTTTTGGGTTTTCTTCACAGACCGGGCGCAATTTTAGTTTTAATGAGGGAAAATGGCACAGTTGCAGGTTTGGGAGAACAATTCACAGTTTTAACAATTAGGGAATGATCTCAGTGATAAGATTTTAACACTAATCAAGTGGAAAAACAAGGAACACAGAGTTTCTTTCAAAGTTCGGAGCGCAACAGAATAAATACCTGTTTTCGGAGGCAAACTGGGATTTAACAAGTATCAAGTGGTGGCAAGAAGATGCTTGAACACTGGTCCGGCGAAATTCTCGAGCGAAATTGGATAGAACAGTAATTTTCAGTGAAATTTTGAATTTTGTAGTGGAAGGCGCAGTCGCTTTCAGCAATGAAAATGATAGAAAAAACACGAAATTTGTTTTATTTACAAAGTCAAAAAGGGATTTTTATTTTATCGAGGAATGACGTCATCGAGGTACGGGATGACATGTGGCAGGGGTCGGGCGGTAAGTGGTAATTTCCGCACCGCTTATGGGCAATGGCGATTTTAAACGGGGAGGCAGCGATTCCATTTAGAAGTCAACACGTGGCCGGTGGACTATTCCAAAACCACCATGCCCCCGCGGGTTATCGTTCGGATGTTGGAAGGCTAGCGGAATGAATGCTGGCCATAGATCTCGTAGCGAGAGATCAGACGGATGACAGGACGGGGAGATGACAGGGGAGTTAACGCGCGGGCTCGACGTAATTAGTGGTTACTTAATCATTCCGGGCGGCGTCTGATTGGTAGAGATATTGGTTATTAATTAATCCAAGTAATTAATTAATCCCATTGATTTACGAAGGGTCGGGGTTCGGGGTTTTATTTATTTTTTTGTTTTAAACATAAAATATATGTTTAAACTTTGTATTTTGTATATTTTATTATATGATAAATAAACCAATATGATTAACTTATCATAGGGGCGGAAATATTCATAATGATATGTTTCACCAAAGGGGTTGCATAGTGGGTTTTTATTTGAATGCATGGGAAATAAATACTTTGGTTAAAATCATAATAGAGGAGTTTTTTGGGATATTTATGTAAAAAGAGTTAAGTATTATAGGATAAGGTCTTTTTACTAGGGATTTAATAAGTAAATCAGAGGTTAATATGACAAAGGGAAAAGGAAAACTCAAAATACTTTACAAATCTAGGAAAGTGAATATTTTTTGAAGTAAATTACATCATCTCAATTTCAACACTTAAACATAGAATAGCAATTGATTTTGAGGGGATTTTATGAAATATGGCATGATTTTCCTAAGTAAAATTGGATTTTACTTAGGAAAAGATTAAAGGTGAATGATCATAATGATAAATAATTTCAAGTATTTAGGTCTTTTTGATCATTAGGCCGAGGGTCCGGTCCCTCCAAAAGTCAAGGAAATGCCTTGAGCCCCTTTGATCTCCAAATACCTTAGCACTTTGGGGAAATTAGTAAAACTCTTAAGGAAAAAGTGAGATGGGAAGTTAATGATTTTGACTTTGCTTTCTATGAATTTTCCAATGTATTTTCTGCTTCAGTACTTGTAATGAAAGTAAAGGATTAACACATTTAACAGCATCATTCATCACATGAAAGTTTTGCAACACCATCTACCTACCCTATCTACTTGACACTACCATCTTCTCTTCTTTATTAGGGTGGACTTAAACTGGCAAACCCTTATCAATCTTCTTTTCTTTTACAAAGCAAATCTATCTAATTCTACCCTTATTACATCCAAGGGCTCAGATTAAACTGTTGAGCACCTTTTATTAACTCTACCTATTTACTTATCTGCCAAGATTAAACTGTTTGGTCAGATATTTATTCTCTATTTTACAACATGAAATTGAAACATGAATGAGTCAAGTTTAAACAGTTTGACCCTTCATAAATTGTGGCAAAGTTTAACAAGCTGCACACAATTACTTATTTACAAAAAATGAAATAGTCGTGGCATTTGGATTTGCACACTTTCCTTGGTCTATTTTTGCTTGGGGTTCATTTCTTTCATTCTCTTGACCAATTTATTTTTCTTACCCTTTGATTTTTCTTTTAGGGTATACCCTCTTTACATTTTTTTAAATTTTTTGATTTTTTGGTTTTTCAAGAATATGGAACACCTTTGCTCAAGAAAAAGGTTTGAAAATATTCAATAGTTTAATCAAGACAATCATGAAAAATGACACCTATTGGTATAGGAGTCTAACACTGGCTCCACTTGGGGATGGCTTTTCCTTGTGAAAAGTCAAGAACAACAGGTCAGTTGCCTCAAAATGCCTTCAAACTAAACCATGTAATCTCCTTCTTCTGGTAGCTTTATTGTATATATGATAGTGAAATTTTTGAAGCTTAGGGCCTTCACTTCTGGCTTCAACTTCAAGAAGTCACCATCCAATCAAAACTGACGCATTAGAAAATGATATATTATGTACAAGTTAGAAAAATTTAGAATATCCTAGTAAATAGGATCAAAATAATGCTTCAGCATTCGACCATTGACTAGTCCTTCCTCAGCTTCTGAATTGTACAAATCCTTCAAAAAGTATGTGTTGTTCCCCTGCAATGCATGAATGATATAGGGCCCTTTCCATAAGAAATTAAATTTCCCATGTTTCCCTTTTTCTTCTCTTCTAGAATCCCATCTTAGGACGTTATCACCTAGTTGAAAATCTTCTGCTTTAGTTCTTTTGTCAAACATTTTCTTTAACTTCTCCTGCAAGATTTGGGATCGTTGATACACTTCTTCTCTGGTTTGTTGCAAGTGAATTGTTTGGTTAATTCTCCTTTGAATATAATTTGGTTCCACTTGAGCCTCCTGAAGTAATTTCATAACAGGAATTCCTAAAGATGATGGGAATCTTGCTTCAATGCCATAAACCAATTCATATGGACTGGTCCCAATTGATTTCTTAGTTGTAAGTCTGTCTGCCCATAATGCATTGATAAGTTTCTTATGCCAATTCTTTTTGTTTTCTTCCAGTAATTTTTTAATGATATTAATAAGACTTTTATTGGAGGATTCTGCCAGTCCATTACCCTGAGGGTAATAGGCTGTTGAATGGCCTAAAGTAATATGATATTTATTGCAGAAACTAATCATTTTCTTTGATTTAAATGCAGCATCATTATCTGTTATGATTTTTTCTGGACAACCAAATCTGGAAAGTATGTTGGTTTCTAAAAACCCTATAATTACAGAATCATTGGCTTGTTTGCATGGGATAGCTTCAATCCATTTGGTAAAGTAATCTGTGGCAGTTAAAATCCATCTGTGTTGTCCAAAAGAAGATGGATGAATTTCACCAATAAAATCTAATCCCCATTGTTGAAAGGGTCTTTCTGTGGAAATTGGTCTTAAAGGTAAAGGTAACAACTTTCTTTTACCCTCAAAGATCTGACACTTATGACAAGTTGTTACAAATTTCTTAACATCTGAAAAAAAGGTTGGCCAGTAAAAACCAGCCCTTAAGATTTTGTCTGTAGTTGATTTCCAGTAGAGATGTCCACCACAATCCCCTGCATGAAATTCATTAAGAACTTTGTCAACTTCATCTTTCAATAAATAATTTAATAAGATTCCTTCATGATTTTTCCAAAATAGAGTGCTATCTAAAATACAATATTTTAAAGATGTCATTTTCAAAAATCTTCTTTTCGTTCTGGACAACCCTGGAGGAGCTTGCAGGTTTAATAAAACATGAATGATATCAGTGTACGAGGGTGAATCTAAGAAAGCTTGACTGATTTGTGGAGTCATCATCTCCTGTTCGTCATCCAGTTCGTTAATGTCTAAGGCTTGGAAATTAGTTTCAGTCATGAGTTGAGCCAAACCTTGACCTTTTATGAGTTTTTTTGGTTTAATTTCAATATCATATTCCAAAATGGTAGCTATCCACTTACCTCTTTTGCCTTCAATGCCATCTTGAGTCAAGATGTCTTTAACTACAACATTAGGCACATAAGCTATCACATGAGAATATAATATGTAAACTCTGAAATCTTTAATTGCTTTTACCAATACGAAGGCCTGTTTCTCCATGATATTGTATTTCAAAGATGCGTCTCTAAGTGCTTTACTAAAAAAGGAAATTGGTTTTTCACATCCCTGATCATCTTTTTGTAGTAAAACAACTGCAATTGTATGTTCAGAAGCAAATGAAAAAATAATGAAATCTCTGTCAAATTTTGGACTGATAAGAACTGGTGTTCTTGTTAAAGCCATTTTAATTTCCTCAAATGATTGCTTGGCTTCTACAGTCCAGTCAATGCTTGAATCTTTTTTAAGCATGTTAGTAAGCAATCTAAGTAATTCAGCTAAGCTGGAAATAAATCTTCTCAAGAAATTAATCTTTCCTATGAAAGCTTGAAGTTCTTTTATATTTCTGGGATGAGGTATTTGCAAAATTGCTTGTATTCTTTCAGGGTCAATTCTAATGCCATCTTTAGAAATTATGTGACCTAGGAGCTTTCCTTCTTCCAAACCAAACAACGATTTTTTAGGATTTAAAGAAATGCCATATTTTCTGCACTTTATAAACACTTGCCTTAGATGATCTAAATGTTGCTGATCTATTTTGGAAAATACCGTTAAATCATCTAGATAAATTACCAGAAAATCATGTATTTCTTTAGCAAAAGCAATATCCATTGCTCTCTGAAATGTAGCTCCTGCATTCTTGAGTCAAAATGGCATCTTGACATATTTAAAGGTACCCCATGGTGTTGTAAATGCTGTTTTATCTTGATCATCAGGATGAACCAGAATCTGGTTATACCCTGAAAATCCATCCAGTAGATATATCCTAGAAGAACCCACTACCCTCTGAAGAATATGGTCCATTTTAGGCAAAGGATAGTTATCTTTTAAAGAAACTTTATTCAAATTTCTCAAATCGACACAGAGTCTAATTTCTCCAGTTTTCTTTCTTGTTGGTACTAGATTAGAAACCCATTCAGAGAACCTAATAGGAGCTATAATCCCTGCTTCAAACATCCTTTTAATTTCTTTTTCAATTGAAGGTAATAAAACAGGATTGATCCTTCTAAGTTTTTGTTTAAAAGGTTTCTGATCTGGTTTCAAAGGTATTGTATGCTGAATGATTGATGTATCATATGATTTAAGATCTTCATAACTCCAGGCAAAAACATCCTGGAATTCTTTAAAAAGTTCAACATATTTAACCTTTTGATCTTCTGGCAGAGATTTAGATAGTTTAACCATTTTGGGATTTTCTGGGGTTCCTAAGTTACACTCTTCGATATCAGCCTTAACAGGTTCCATTTTAGGTCTAAATGGAATGTCATTTGAATCAAAAAGATCTTCCAAAGGAGTTAAACCTTTGGGCAAATGATTGTCTTTCAGATTAATGATTTCAGTTTCATCTTCTATGATCTCATCAAATTCCATTTGTATCACATCCTGCATATCTTTTTCTGTGAATGTGGTTGGGTGAAGTATATGAATTGCAGTCTCTCTCGAAATATCTATTTTTTGTTCTTTTTCTTGATCAGATTCACTAATTGTTATGTCCTCATCTATATTACTATTAGAAAACTCATTTTCTAATGTCAAAAAACTATTGATCTGATTGTTATTTACAAATACTTGCCAATTCATTAGATTGTCCGGTATAGTAGGTCTATGTCTAATCTCAGCTGTGAAATGATGATTAGGTCCAAAAGGCAACTTACATGTGCTAGCGAACATTGCAAGACTGTGAGCATGCAAATTTTGTTTCCTTGGGATCTTGGCAAGTTGGGCTTGTAGAAAGGTGTTAAGAATTTCCACAACCGTTTCTCTATATTGTTTCAATCTGGGATCTTTGGTTGAACATTCACCATTAATCTGTTGGATAATTAATTCAGAGTCTCCTATGATTGACACCCTAATTGCTCCTAACTTTTTGACATGTTTAAGCCCTAATAAAAGAGCTTCATACTCAGCCATGTTATTAGTGCATTTAAAATTCAATCTATAAGAATGACCTTCTGCATGATCATTTTCAACATTATGTAACCAAATCCCAGCTCCTGCTCCTAATTTGTTTACTGAGCCATCAAATTCTAAATGCCACAGAATTTCATGTTCATAATCTTCATTAATTGTTTTAAAATGTTTCTTGATAGGAGCTAGTTGTTTAGTTTTTTCTGGTATTTCTTGATCATCTGGTGTTTCCTTGTTTTCAGAAATCTCTTCAATTTTAACAGTAGTTTTGTTTGAAGTTTCCAATTCTGGAGCCTCTATTTCAGTAGGAAGATCCAATTCAACATTGTATAAAATAAAAGAGTCCATATCAGAATGTATAGAATAGACAGGGAAGTTTTCAGGCTTCTCATGGCTACTGACTAAATATTTCATCAATGTCTCGCTGTAAAGTCTTTTAGGCTGACCAAATACTGAAATAGTCGCATATGACATGTCTAGTTGAATAGACCCCCCAAGTTTAGCACCCCAAGATCTAGACAACAACATACCATATTTAGGGGGAATATCAGCCACTACTATATCCATCAAAATAGACTTAGCGGGGTATTGTACCAAAGTAACACACAAATCTTTAATCAAACCTAGACATTTTACTTGACTAGAATCAAAAGAAAACAAATCTTTATATGGTCTGTTAATGTCTAAATTTAATCTTTCCATCACAGCTTTAGGCATCAAATTGTAGGATGCTCCAGAATCCAACATAGCATTGTGGAGTATCTTGTCATGAACGTTTAGGCTTACATAAAATGGAGGAGTTCCTCCGCTTTCTGGTTTGCCATTTACCTCGGGGCCAAAAATGAGTTTGGGTTGATCATCAAGTATGTTTACTGAATCATCCATTCCAGTAATGTTAATGTTTAGGGATTTGCTGATTTGACTTCTATAGACATCATGTTTAGCCAATTCTGATAAAGGAACAACTATCTTTAGTTTGCCTATTTCAGCCTCTAGATTGAAAGGTTTTTCTGTTTGAGCTTTAGCATTTTGCACAGTTGGGTTTTCTCTATTTTTTGGGTCTTCAACATTTTTCTCTTTTTTATGAATGAAATTTTGATTTGAAGGTGTTTCTGAACTAACTTCTACTGTTTCTTCTACGTTTCCTACAGGAGGAAAAGTATTAGATTGTTGTTTATTGTTTGGTTGGTTGTCAGAGACATCTTCAATTATTGGATTTGAAGGGTTAGGAGTTATCCTAGAAAAAATTTGTATAGGGGAAATGTTTTGTACAGGAGGGATGTTAACTTTACCTTTGACATTTTGTTTTGCAGTTTTCTGTTTGCTATTCTCTGGCACATCAATCCGTCTGCTTCTCAAATTGTACTGTTTATGAACCTCATAAATTGATGTGTCATAGCCTTCCTTAAAATCAAAAGTTTCTCCTGAATGAGTTTGGAATGTTTCAAGGATGTGATTCTCTTGATCATCCTGGGATAGGAAAAATTCTGGTTCATTTTTGTCTTCAGTTACATTGTTTATTTCTACATATTCTGTAGGTTCTTCAGAAGTTCAGCCTTCAAAAAAAATTTCTTGGAAAGGTGGCCTGATGTTTTGGTCAGGGACATTCTTTCCAATATTTTGGTTCTGATTTCTTCTAAAGTTTGGGTTTCTTACAATATTATCACCAGTAGATTTTCTTTCAATTGTCTCCACTCTGTCTCCTAATCTTTCCATAACTTTAATGATTGCATCCAGCTTCTTTTCAAAAGATGAAGGTTCTTCATTTAGAGGCATTCTTCTTTCGGCCCTAGCTCTGGCTCGTTTTTCTATAATATTTGCTTCCACACTAACTACAATGCTCTGCATTTCTTCTAGGGTTTGGGGAGCTCTTTCCCTGAGTGAATAGACTATGTCAGAGTCAAAACCATCTAGGAATTTGACCAATACTGAGTCAAGAGGGGGTCTAAGGTTTTGAGGAACAACGTTGTAGGCTTCATTGAATCTTATGATGCAATCTTGCACGGTTTCATTGGGTCTTCTCCTCAAATTTTCAAATTCTGATAGGATCTGAAGAGGGTCTTTCTTCTTCTCCCATCTATTAAAAAATGCCCTATACAAAGCTACTAAATCAGAAATATTGTTTGGAGTAAGGGCTCTAAACCATGTCCTAACTTCCCCAGTAAGACTTTGAACAAAAATTCTCATTCGGACATCATCAGTATCAATCTCATAAAATTCAAAGTAATCAGTCATCCTTTTGGTATGTTTTTGAGCTGTGTAAGTACCTGATCCATCAAAAGGCGTGATCTTACTCTGATAATCTTGAGGCAAAGCTGCAGGGTTGGCTGGTAGCTGTAAAGGAGCATATCTATTGGCCATTGGAAGGGGTAATGGAATAATAGGTGGTGGTGGTCTAGGTGGAGGAGTAGAAGGAGTGACTGGTGTTTGAAAAGCTTGAGAAAAAGTAACTGAACTTGGGGAAGCTTCAGTAATCACAGAAACGTTTGAAATTACTTCAAAGGTCAGTTTAGATGAAATGGAGTTTTGTAAATGTCTCTCAAGATGATATGAAACAAATCTGAATTGCAAATCTTCAAAAAACAATGGATCTGGAACTAATCTTGATAATTCGGTTTCAGAAAAATTCAAAAATAAGGATGTTTCAAATCGTTCATCAAAAGGAATTTCGTCAGAATATATGATCTTGACAGGACAAGATTGTGATCTAGGAAGAGGTCTGGAACTACCAGAACTCTCTTGACTTCCTCTTTCAGAACTTTCTTGACTTCCTTGTCTTCTAAGAATCCTAGGAATCAGATTTGGATTTTCAAATATTGGTGGTGGATTGGGGTCAGGATTTGACCTAGTATGACGAATCTTTTCTGAAGCCAGTTTTCCTAGATGATATATGTTTTTGGTTTTTTAGTTTTAATTGAAATGAAAATACAACTTCTATAAATTCTTCAAGAAATAATGATTTATGAATAAAATTTTCTCAAAGATTCTATTGAACTAGAGAGTCTGATTAAACATTTGAAAGTAAGGTTCAAAGTATAAGCTAAATCAGAGATAGACTGAAGCAGCATTTATTTACTATGTAGTTGCAGGGAAAAATCATTTCAAAGGCTACCTGGCTGATCTTCAGACTCTGTCTATAGCTTATAAGTGAACAATATTAACAAAAAATGATTCAGATTCCCCAGTGGAGTCGCCACTATGTTATCACTCAGGTTTTCCTTGAAGTTGTAAGAAAAGGAAAGTATACCCGAGGTAACCACAAACCAACCTTCAGATGCAGAATCTAGCCAATCTGCATCCAGAGCGGGCTCTCTCTTTATGATTTATCTTTGTTCTTAGAAGGTTTTAGGCTAGTTATAGATCCAAGAGTTTGTTTGAAAATGGTGGAATCCGCAAACTAGGGGCAAGGTTGAAGATTTTTAGTCCATTGGGCTATGGAGTCAAAGGATGGCTTTACTGGATTTCTATTTTACACACAAGATGGCTTTGCAGGGCAAGATAGCCAGAGAGAGAACAATCCTTAAAATTTAAAGTGGATGGGATGATTTTGAAGGGATGAAAGGCAGCTAAGAATCTTTCACCATGTTCAAAAGAAAGAAATGAAATGATTACAAACAAAGAGCAATAAAGAATTCTTTATTATAGTAATCAAGAATGTTTATATTAGCAAAGCAAGAGCATTCAAGAATTCGTGCTTATAACCAATTTAGAGGAAAACATTAAGAATAATCACATCTGAAATCAGAGCACAATTAAGTAAATTCTGAGTCAATCCTTTATGCAAATTATTCAGAAATGGACATAATGATATAATAAACAGATATAAGACTTAAGACATAGGATAGAAAGACTTATTGAACTGCAGTCCGACACATGAATCCTACAAAAAGTCCTGAGCTTCAAATTGTCATCCAGTAAACCACAAATAAATTTCTCCAAAACACTTTTTATTCCAAAAACATCAATGTCACAGCCAAGTATTAGAATCCACCCTCAACACTCTCTTTGAGGGTTTATTTATACAAAAAATGATTGAAAATATTTCACACTAACCTAGCCAATAGTCTAGGGTGACTGATGAGTAATTTACAAATAAAAAGGAGACAAATGGTCTCGTAGACAGAATAACAAGTAACTATTGATGTGCTGTTTCCTTCCTTTGTGGATGTGCTGGAGGCAGGTGCTATAATAGGGCTTGATGCTGTCCCTTTGAGTAATTCCTTTGCTTTTCTGATACTCTTTGTTTCTACGGATACTCTTTAACTTGTTCAATTGATACTCTTTAACCTGTGCTCATTATTTATCCTTTACATGATGGTAAAAGACAAATTTTCTGCCTGAAGATAAATTTTACAAAATTTCCAATAAGTCTTCCCACCATTGATCTTCTGCTATTACGGTTCTTTCAAGTTTTCTCAATGTCTCATCGGCCTCTGTGTATCTGTAAAAAGTGGGCTGACTAGGGAAAAAATACTTTACTTCATGCTCCAGATGAAACAAATTCTTCAATCTATCATAGAGATTCCTCCCTGTTGGCAATGTTGCTTGTGATGCATTGATAGAAAGAACAGTTGTGTTATGAGCATGTATATCTATTTTAGTAACATAGGTTTCCAGGTCCATTATCTTGTCACCTGCTAGCATAGGACTAGGTAACCCATTGTCTAATAAAACCTGAAATTTCCCTTTAAAAACATTGATTTCTTCTAGCATATCTGAGCACTTCCTTTCCAAATTCTGCATAAGAGTTCTTTTGGTAAAAACTCTTTTTATTTCTAAGATAGTGCCTGTCCTGTCATCAATTCCTAACTCTGAAAGCTGTTGCTTAGTCCGGGTGTTCAGAAACTGTATAAGTTGATTGGCTTGCTCAGGTCTGTTCTTTAATTCATCTCTTGTTTTGGCTATTTCTTCCTGAGCTACTTTGATCAAGTCATTTTGTTCAAAGATTGTTTGAACAAAAGTCCAAATACTTTTTATTGAATCAATTATATTATTCCAAAGAATTTCGTTTATTTCTCTCAAAGGATTTTCTAACGAAAGATCTTTTTCTAAAGCCTTAACCAATTTTTCCAATCTTTTAATTTCCCTGGTATTATCTGCAACAGTCCTTTTGGACATATCATATTTCTGCTCCAAGTTTTCTAACTGCAATTTTGTGGTTTTAAGTTCTATGACCCTGAGTTTTAAACTTTCCATTTGTTTTACCAATTCATCAGAACTTAAACCAGAAGTGTCTACCTGTGCTGATTCTGTTTGTTGATCTGTTGTTGTGGTACCTGTAGTTGTAGTAGCTTCTGTGATGGATGCCTGCATGATAGCTTCCTTCTCTTGTAAAGCTTGTTCCAATTCTTTCTCTGTTTCACTCAGTTTCTTAGTCATTTTTAAGAGCAACTCCATTATCTCTTCCTGCGAATTCTCCTTCAAAACTTCTTGGGTCTGGGGATGCCTTGAGGCTGGCAATTTCAGCTGCTTTCTCAGTGCAGCAATATCATCATCTTTCTTTTTAATTAGTGCCTCAATGCTTTTGATATCTTTGGGGTTGTGACCCAAACTGATGATTATGTCTTCCAGTGACTTTATTCTGTTATCTTTGGCCTGAGAAGAGGCCTTCTCAATTTGCAATTGGGTGTTCATGTTATTTAAAGAATCTTGCAGCCTCAGGGCTAACATGGCCTTATCAGTAAGAGTGGAATATACCATTTCCCCAGTTTGTTTATGCAGCTCTATCTGGTCCAAGGGATGAATGTCTTTTGCCAGGACCTCAAAATTGGTCCTAATATAATCAGCTGTTGTCATGGGTTTGTGCACCTTGGATTTAAAATGACTCATCATCATTTTTCCTTGTTGAATGTCAAATGCTGACATTAACCTTTCCTGATTATGTGGAGCCATTTTCAGATATTGATCATATACCTTCATTCTCAATGGATCATTCTTTGCTTTTATATTAATGAAAGTTCTTTTTATATCACCTGTATCTACTTTTGGTGGCTTAAAAGAAGATACGTCAGTACTCAACTGTTTTTGCAATTCTTTTCCTTTGTGGCCTATATGTGTTTCACTAACTGTGCCAGTTAGTTGACTATCTTCTCTTTCATCATCAAACATCTCATCAATGATTTCCACATCTGGAAGTGGATCGGGTTTCTGCTTTTTGGCTTGATGTAGCTCTGAGGACTCTTTGGGAGGAGTAGGATCTGGAGCCTGTCTTTTCTTACCTATTTCCATATTAGATGGAGTTTGTAATTCTGAAACTTCAGGATGATTTACTTGAGTAGGAGAAACCTGTGTCTGATCTGGTGCCTTGGAGGTTTGAGGTTTCTCTGCCATGACAAAAGTTTCAATGACCTGTATTTCAGGTTCTTTCCCTTTACCTTTAGACTCTACTGCAATTGATAGACTCTCTTCCTATAACCCCTGTTGGAGATTTCCTGCTGAAGAGGTGCCAATGTGAGGTACCTGCACTTGACCAAAAGATTCTAGGTCAAACTCTTTCTCAAGATTTCTCATAATTTTGTTTCTATTGTCTTCTTCATTATCTTGCTCAACTAGTGTTCCTTCCACCCATTCATCTTGGTTAGCATATTGTTCTATATCAGGAATCCTGTGGTGAATATATGGGGAAGATTTGTTCTTCATTCTTTTATCACAGATAAAACCAAATGGATCATAAGGAACCCAACGAAAACTCCTTTGGAACTTGAAATGGTTTTGTGGTATATCTTCTGCTTCTCGCTCGGCCTCCCTAGAGTTGCAGATGAAAGGTCCTAATTGACTTTTAATCCTGAGTTGGGCTTTCTTTTTTACACTACAAAAATGAATCATATCAGAATTATTCATTTGCCTGAAATATTCCAAGGCAAAAAGTCTCATGGGCACATATTTTGGCAACTTGAATGGATGCAATTCACATCCATATATTCTGATGACTGAATGATTTTTGTATAAATACCAGTCCCCAACTTTATATGTCCTTGAAAGCTGCAAAGTCTTCTTAATCTCATTACTGAGCCTTGGAGGGGGAAATCCTGTCAACAAGGTAGTTGCAGGGTATACAAAAATATCGATGAACTCAACATAGGAATAGGGAGAATCATAGGAAGAGTGAGTTATGGCAGACCAAAATATAACAGATCTAGGGTTTCCCTTTGCATCAAGCTTTTTAACAGGAAAAGGGAACTTCTCTGATTGATAATAGATGATGAGATGGTAAATGACTGAGGAATATTTAAACACTTTCTCATTATCTAGCTTCATGAACTGGTCATGGATTTTATTGGCAATAAAAAAGGCAAAGTCATATTTTACTGCAGGAGGTTTCCCAGGAGTAAAGATAGACAACAATACCAGGGTGATTTCATCAACATATTCACTTGTATTGAAACCCATGATAAAGGATATCATATTCAGGATGAGTCTGCCTAAATTATTAAAGTAAGCAAAACCATATGGAGGTGGCCCCTTAGGTTGATGTTCAGGCAACATAAAATTCTGGCAAATACACTTCAATTTTTCTGGGGACAATTGATTAGACTTTTCAATCAGTTCTTCCATAGACAATGGAGTTAGCTCTTGATCAGGTTCAAAATGGAGCATTTCATTGATAGCTTGGGGAGTAATGGGGAAAAGAACACTCTGGTCAGGGGACATTACTGCTCTTTGAGTTGGATCATAGTTAGAATGGCAGTAGTGGATAATTTCTGGGAAAATGAGGACTGAGGGGATGAGATATCTCAGGAAATTGGATTCCCACAATCCAATGACATCCAATCCCTTCGAATAATCGTCTCTGCAGCGGCAATAACTTCGAAGGGGGCTTTCATCGAAAACCAAGTCTTTAATTTGGAAGTCTTTATCAACTAAGGGCAAGTATTCTAACTCTCTGTGAGGGGCATTCAATGGAGTTACATTCAGGGCTACCGGGGCTTCCATTTTGGTTCTTGTGTATTCAAAATGGAAGTTTCTGGGTTTTCTTCACAAATCGGGCGCAATTTTAGTTTTAATGAGGGAAAATGGCACAGTTGCAGGTTTGGGAGAACAATTCACAGTTTTAACAATCAGGGAATGATCTCAGCGATAAGATTTTAACACTGATCAAGTGGAAAAACAAGGAACACTGAGTTTATTTCAAAGTTTGAAGCACAACAAAATAAATACCTGTTTTTGGAGGCAAACTGGGATTTAACAGGTATCAAGTGGTGGCAAGAAGATGCTTGAACACTGGTCTGGCGGAATTCTCGAGCAAATTTGGATAGAACAGTAATTTTCAGTGAAATTTTGAATTTCGCAGAGGAAGGCGCATTCGCTTTCAGAAATGAAAAAGAAAGAAAAAACACGAAATTTGTTTTATTTACAAAGTCAAAAAGGGATTTTTATTTTATCGAGGAATGACGTCATCAAGGTATGGGATGACATGTGGCAGGGGTCGGGCGGTAAGCGGTAATTTCCGCACCGCTTATGGGCAGTGGCGGTTTTAAACGGGGAGGCAGTGATTCCATTTAGAAGTTAACACGTGGCCGGTGGACTATTCCAAAACCACCGTGCCCCCACGGGTTATAGTTCGGATGTTGGAAGGCTAGCGGAATGAATGCTGGCCGTAGATCTCGTAGCGGAAGATCGGACAGATGACAGGACAGGGAGATGGAAGGGGAGTTAACGCGCGGGCCCGACGTAATTAGTGGATAATTAATCATTCCAGGTGGCGTTTGATTGGTGGGGATATCGGTTATTAATTTATCCAAGTAATTAATTAATCCCATTGATTTACGAAGGGTTGGGGTTCGGGGTTTTTTTTTTTTTTTTTTTTAAACATAAAATATATGTTTAAAATTTGTATTTTGTATATTTTATTATATGATAAATAAACCAATATGATTGACTTACCATAGGGGCGGGAATATTCATAATGATATGTTTACCCAAAGGGGTTGCATAGTGGATTTTTATTTGAATGCATGGGAAATAAATACTTTGGTTAAAATCATAATAGAGGGATTTTTTGGGATATTTATGTAAAAGGAGTTAAGTACTATAGGATAAGGTCTTTTTACTAGGGATTTAATAAGTAAATCAGAGGTTAATATGACAAAGGGAAAAGGAAAACTCAAAATACTTTACAAATCTAGGAAAGTGAAGATTTTTTTTGAAGTAAATTACATCATCTCA
Source organism: Pinus albicaulis (assembly GCA_034641835.2). Classification (NCBI taxonomy): domain Eukaryota; kingdom Viridiplantae; phylum Streptophyta; class Pinopsida; order Pinales; family Pinaceae; genus Pinus; species Pinus albicaulis. Next base: position 1,028,810,254 of record CM076578.1, read on the forward strand.
ATTTCAACACTTAAACATAGAATAGCAAGTGATTTTGAGGGGATTTTATGAAATATGGCATGATTTTCCTAAGTAAAATTGGATTTTACTTAGGAAAAGATTAAGGGTGAATGATCATAATGATAAATAATTTCAAGTACTTAGGTCTTTTCGATCATTAGGCCGAGGGTCCGGTCCCTCCAAAAGTCAAGGAAATGCCTTGAGCCCCTTTGATCTCCAAATACCTTAGCACTTTGGGGAAATTAGTAAAAATCTTAGGGAGAAAGTGATGTGGGAAGTTAATGATTTTGACTTTGCTTTCTGTGAATTTTCCAATGTATTTTTTGCTTCAGTACTTGTGATGAAAGTAAAGGATTAACACATTTAACACCATCATTCATCACATAAAACTTTGCAACACCATCTACCTACCCTATCTACTTTACACTACCATTTTCTCTTCTTTATTAGGGTGCACTTAGACTGGCAAACCCTTATCAATCTTTTTTTCTTTTACAAAGAAAATCTATCTAATTCTACCCTTATTACATCCAAGGGCTCAGATTAAACTGTTGAGCATCTTTTATTAACTCTACCTATCTACTTATCTGCCAAGATTAAACTGTTTGGTCAGATATTTATTCTCTATTCTACAACATGAAATTGAAAAATGAATGAGTCAAGTTTATACAGTTTGACTCTTCATAAATTGTGGCAAAGTTTAACAAGCTACACACAATTACTTATTTACAAAAAATGAAATAGTAGTGGCATTTAGACTTGCACACTTTCCTGGTCTATTTTTGTTTGGGGTTCATTTCTTTCACTTTTTTGACCAATTTATTTTTCTTACCCTTTGATTTTTCTTTTAGGGTATACCCTCTTTACATTTTTTTAAATTTTTTGATTTTTTGGTTTTTCAAGAATATGGAACACCTTTGCTCAAGAAAAAGGTTTGAACATATTCAATAGTTTAATCAAGACAATCATGAAAAATGACACCTATTGGTATAGGAGTCTAACAGTGATCACCCTTACAAATCTTGCAATGATATTTGGGCTTACAATGCATGTTGGAGGTTTCCTCAACATTACCAATACTTACATCCATGGTTGGTTGATTGACATATTTCTTATCTTGCTTCTTCTTCTTCTTCTTAGGCACCTGGTTACTAGCATCAAGGCTTTTACCAAGAAAAGAAGAATAAAGGGATGAATACATGTTGGGTGAAGAAGGGAAAGGGTCAACATGAGGTTGGTGATGTTGATATGGTGAAATTTGTTGAGGTGAGGAATCCAGTTGAGGTGGAACAAATTGAGTATTCGAGGGCAACGAAGTTGAAAATAACCATACCAGTAAACCTATGGTAAATTTAGGTAATGACAATGTAGCCATATAAGGAGGACCAACATTTCCAAAGAAAGGAAAAGGACTAGGATTCTTGTTAAGAGTGGTTCCTTGGTTGGTGAATTCTGAAACTGTTTCCATTAGATTCAACTTCAATGAATTTTATTAAAAATCTAAAAATATTAACAATCCAAATTCACAATCCACACCTAAGGTCTCTAAAAATTAAACCAAACAAATGAACATGCGCTATCAAATCTAGGAGTCAAACCACACACAAACAATTTTTTTTCACAACGAAATCACTAGTTGGTGATTAAATCCAACGTCGGAGAGATCAAATGTGAAAAGCTAGCGGATGGAGCCAGTTACCCTGACAACCTGCTTAACGAAACAATCTGGTGAAAGTAACTCCACTATGCCATCTCAAGTTAATATTACCCTTCAAAAATTCATAGTGAGTCTAGTCAACATATGTTCCAGGTACGGTGGGACCTTCCCTCCACCGTCACCTTGGAAAAAATCGTAATATTATAGCCACTAAAGTTACCAAATGATACAATAAAACCTGTGGAAGGTTTACTGACAAGTGATCCCAGCCTCCTCGACAGGGTTAATCTGAGGTTTACCATTTGTAATTTGTGCACATATTTTATCTTTACCAATTAAGTAGGTACAATTAATCCACTGGGTCCGATATGACCTCATGCTTGACTCTTTTAAGAAGAGCTTCTCAGAGAAAAATTTCAACAATTGGAATTTTTCCCTACAACAAGATACTAGTGTTTGTTTACTTGCTTTGGAAAGTTAATTACTTCCCTATTGCAAAGAATTAATCTGATCTAAATTGGTGGAATAAGCCCTAGAAAATATAAAAAGTTCTAGATTAATTTGAATTAGCGTTGTGTTATTTGGTTGTTATTTACTCAGTAGGTAAATGGAGGTGAACTAGTGGTGTTATGACCTAACCCAAAATTGAATGCAATCGAATATGATAATGTAATAATTTCACTTCGATGAATCCTTATTAAAGTAAGGAGAGAGGTTCCATTCACTTCCAACAATGCAAAAATTGATAAATAAGAGAAAATATAACAAATTCTCTAATGCACTAAATTTCAACAAGAAAATAATAATGCTAATCAATTCAAATAAATTCTTTTTATTTTTATGTTTATTTTTAAAACAAGTATAAAAACATGCAAATTCAAATTAGGAATATCTTTCAATGAGAGACACTATCTTTGCGATCAATTAAATAACTCTTTACAGTGGGCATAAATGAATATATGATGAGATCCACTGAAATAAAATATACTCACATAACCAATTCCAGAAGAGAAAGACTCTTTTCGATAGATCAACAAGCCAACAAAAACTCAAAACCCAAAACTGTAAAGATAAGTGATTTTCCTCAGAAATACAATAAAAGAAACTGATCTAAATCTACGATTAAATATTGTAGAATGTAAACTATGCAGCTGTAATCTATGCACAATTAGCTTGAAAATTATGCAAATGTAATATATGTGCACTTTTCGTTCATATTCTAAAAATGAGAATTTTAACTATGCAAATGTAATCTATGCAAGATAATTCTCAAACACAAGATGATTCCAAATCAACGAAAGAACAACAATACTATTTTACTTCACTAAGGAAATCAAATTAAGAATTTATCAAAGGATAAAATTCAAAACACCCAATCAACTTAATAGAGGCTCTAAACAAGCTAACAACATCATTAAAAAAAAAGTATGGACTTAAATCACAGAAACCTCAACTTTTCAAAAAATTTACAGGGTTGTGCAGGTAGACAACAGAGTTTAGTACACATGCACACTATTGCTGGAGAAAAATTGTGTAGATCTGTGCACTATGTCAAAACAGAAACTGCACAGCTTGAGAAAATTAAGAAAAAATAAAAAAACAAAGGTCTCAAACCAGAAATTTCAATTCTTAAAAGGGTCTAAAGGATTCAAAAGTCACAAAAAGATACAAAAGAGAACTCTCGTTCCCCAGTGGAGTCGCCAATTTGTTACTTGGATTAATCCCTCTTGCGGATAATAGTGATCTCCTTAGAATCCTAAAGGAAAACTAGAAACAAACAAACAAGACAATAGATCTTTCCTTAGCCTATAGCCAAAACATGAAACATGAAGTATGAGAAGGATAACTTACCTATTAATGAAGTTCTTGTAGAAGTCCTTTCAATGCTTTCCACAACCATCATTCCCTCAATTCCTTAGAGGCTTTACGAATGCTTTTGACAACTTCTCCTTGATGCTCCAAAAGAGATCTGCATAGACAAAAGAATTGAAAGGGATCAAAGCATCTCACATATGTCAACAAAGGTAAATGAAATCTCTAATCTATCATAAAACATATAAATGAATCAATAATCAGTTATAAACCATGTGAGTGATCAAGGAATCCCACAAATAACATCAACAATAGATGCAATTAGGAAAGAAAAATTGAATTTGTATTAAAATAAAAAGGGAAAACAAGCTTGCAACCTGGTTGCCTTGATGTCACAAGCCTCTTCCAATGGTCTCCTTTCCTTCCCTTGATGACAAGCTCTTCAGACCCAAAACCAACAATATAAGTTTACAAATCCAAGTGTCAATAGTCTCCCATTCCTTTAGTCCTATGATCAATTTATAGGAAGGATGAGGAGGTTTCTAGATCTACTTCTCAAGGGATATGATCCTAAAGAAAAGGAGATTAGTTCCATATACAAAGGAATGAGGCGTAGGTATGTAGTGGTTTGATGTTTCTAATTTGGATAAGATTCCTCAACCATGGCTTCTAGAAGTTAAATTTGTATTTTTACCTCCATGAACAAACCTGCACAGTTTATAGTGGAAGAAATTGCACAAATTTGTGCAGTTTACAGTGGAAGAAACTGCACATGCGTGGGTTTTGTTTAGGAAAACTGCGCATATGCTCAAATTTGGTTTTAAAGAAGTGAAAACCAAAATTTATTTTGTCCCTGGTATGGTTTTACTTCAAGCTTCATAGGGAATTCACTTGAGACACTCCATCGGATGACGATATATCTGAATCGACAATCATGGTGACAAATTTTAGCATAAAAACCTCTAAATCTAGGCCACTATCTCGTAGGTTGTTTCTCTAGAACAATTGGTTAACATCTGGCCATGAATATGTTGTGTATTAGTCGATACAAACACAAATTTTCAATGAACATAGGGACGAAAGAGATAGAGGGTGGCTCATAATCTAGGATCTCAATCTTGGGGGATTCATAAGACATTTCCATGGCACATACATGTATTTCCCTACATGACCCATTAAAATAATAATACACATTAGAAATATCAGCTAACAAAAATTAAAGAAAATGAGCTTTAAGGTCCTGTCTTGAGGAAATTAGCATTTGTCTATTGGTTTTATCAGTGACAGCTTAGGTCTCATTGTGCACATGTATTGCATCACAATGATTTCATGGGGGTTTATCCCATTAAAACTTTACTAATTTCATGCAGAGGGATAATGTGCACTACTAGATTAAAACTACTTTATATTTGACCTTTCCTTGAGAATCAATCTCCTTACTTCCTTAAGTCATGGATATGTAGTGAATTTTGTCCTTATCTCAGGAGTGAGCATAGGTTAATGAAATACATGTCTACTCAACCTTAAGACACACAATTCACTATGAGGCCATGGATAAAATAGAAACATATTGGGTGATTTCTTTATCAGGAGTGATATTTCACTCTTTTGTGATGAATTAGAGATAAACTAGGTGAGGTATTACCAAGTGTGAGGTTTAGCTACTTGTACTTCTAAAGCTATATCATGTGAGATCAAAATATAGACTAGGAAGGTGTCTTGTCAAGAAACAAAGTTGTTTTCCTTCAATACAAAGGGAGGATGCTAGGTTTTATATGATTTAAACTGAAGTGCCTACATTCCTTAGAAAAAATCAACCAAGGTATGTGTGGTTCGGGGTTGAAGCTGAGATCAAATGATGGGAAATCAACAAGGAAATAGTGATGGTGCCTAGGAGAGAAATATTTAATGATTGAGTGAGTTCAAGCCCAAAATATGAAGTGGGGAAGGGCACAAAGGTAGTGGGTATGAAGAGGGTAATAGTTGGGGGCTTTTATGGGAGAAATAAATTGACTATGGGATGAAGACAAACTTGTGGATGCTAATGGTCAAAATATGGGCCCGAACATGAAAAATCATGGCATAAATAGTGAGTTGGAGGGAGATTATCCTTTACACAATGTTGAGGGGGTGTGATGAGTTAAATTGAGGGCCAAACAAGGTTGTTTGAGAGTGTGGAGGAAAAGAGTAGTTAGTGATTGATAGGGAAGAGAAATGACGTAGTCATTAGCTTAAAAAAAATGCTTCCATTAGAGAAATTTTGAGGTCTAAAATAGGCCTCCTAAGAAAAATGTACAACCAAAAGAAAATTTATTAGAACCAATAGGATTCAAGATGATGATGTCAACCATGGGGGTTGACTCACCATTATTGGGGTAAAAAGGTAAAAAGATTAAAAAATAATAAAATAATTAAACTATTTTTTCAACTTTTATTTTCAACTTATATCCTTAAGTTTTTACTCAAATTTCAAGTGGGATTACTCATTGGATGCAATATTTGATTCCTAATCCAAGGAGTACCCATGTTGCATACTTTTGATGGGCCCTGCTACACAAAAAATGAGAAATACATGAAAAATGTCATTGCCATGTAGTTCTCATTTTTCGTGTAGTAGGGTCCATAAAAAGTATGCAACATGGGTATTCCTTGGATGAGGAATCAAATTTTTCATCCAATGAGTGTTCCCGCTCAAAATTTGAGCAAACCTATAGGGAGGTAAGTTCAAAATACGAGTTGAAAAAGTAGTTTTTTATTTTTTCCCTATAAAATTTGATGATGTAATTTAATATTGTTTTATTATTTCCACTATTATTTTATATTTCCTTAGGAGACCCATTTCAGACCTCAAAATTCCCCTAATGTATTCATTTACTCTATAGAGAGGAGAAAGCGAGTGACTTGGTAGAGTGTGAGGAAATTTTTTTTTCCATTGACCTAGATTTTCTTTATATGGGAGAACGGAGTAATGAAGCAATTTCATTCATGAAATAATAAAAATGAAAATTAAAAGTTGAGTGGGAATGAATTGACACACACCTAAGATGGTGTGTAAATTCCATGTTCTTTTGATTCCTGGCACTTGCGTGGAGTGGGAAATATATCTCTCTAATCAAAATTTAAATCACATAAGAGGGATGAAGAGATAACTAATGTTAGGAATGGTAGTGATATGACCCATTTATAAAGTTTTTTATTGAGCTTGGGCATGAAAAATGAGGTCATAAATGCCCCATAATGCTTTATTTCACTAGTTTTCATGCAAATGATACATAGGAAGAAGTTGAGGAAAGGTATGTCATGGAAAAGGGTACGAGTTGAGAATGTAGCACCCCTACTCAACCCCTGGGTTGTAAATAACATATATATGCGAAATTTAGGTTGGTGAGATGGAACATATCAATTAGGCTATTGGGTCAAGGATTTGTTTTTGGGGGATGTTATGCCCATGTGCATATGATTTCTTATATTTTTTGGGGCCAATATGCCCATGTGTATATGTATTTTATATATATTTTAAGGCTATAAATACTTTTATTGTGAATATGTTATCTTATGCATGTTAATAAACATATTATGGCTATAGACCAAATCGGATGAAAAGAGTATGGAGGGTTGAGCTTCCATGGAAATATAAAAAGGGGCTCATGTGATTTAATAACCATTAAAAAGAGCACATGCATATAACCAAATTCCATTAAGTGAATTTATGGAGTCCCAAGTGTTAGGGAAAATATTCCATGCATGTTAAAAGAAAGATGTTGGCATCGTGGGGGGTTTATTATTCAATTATTTGGTCAGATTATGGATATGAGGATGAAAGTAGGAATTTATAGAACCTAAGTGATGAGAACACCCCTTTCACGTAGAGTTGGACATCATAGAGGTGGTGGCACAACCCAAGGGTCTAAAAGTCAAAGAAGGGTGTGCACCACTTAGTTGGGAGCTGATGGGGCATGTGGTTGTGAAGGTTGGTGGTTGCTAGGGCTTGATACGAGGACCTGAAGGGTACCTGGAGATGTTAGAAGGGAAATAAGAACTCCTTTAGAGACATTATTCTAAGAACATCTCTATATAATTGAGTGAGATGCCTTGGAATGGTGGCACAATATGAGGGTCTACATGTGCAGAGAAGCCTAGGTGTGCATTACTTGGATGCAAATTAATGAGCATGTGAGCATGTAGGTTGGAGGCTACTTGGGTTTGGTACCTTGGCCAGTTGATGGTACTAGACATGTACTAGGATTTGGCTAAGTTGTCTCCACATGGAGTCCAAGACCCAACTTGGGGGTGATCTGTTATTAAGAGAATATGAAAAGTGTGGTCTATGGGTGGGAGGAATGAAGAAGTTTTGCAGTTAGTTGGTTATTTGATCATATAAGTACTTTTGTTAAAATTGAATTAATTATGATGAAATTAATAATGTATTCTTTCTTGTGTTGTGTGTGTGAATTTCTAATTTTTGTGCACAAATAATGAATTAATAATTTATATGTTTGTTTATGATAAAGTGCATTTAGAGAGCATTTAGAAATGCATTTCACTAGTCTTGAGTTTCCTAGAAAAGGGGAAATCACCTAGGGAACAATTTACAATGGTAATGGACATAGAATTAGGCCTCAACAAATGGTTGGAATTTTTTGGCAGTGGGTTGGGAACATTACAAGTGGAATTAGAGCCACATTTGTGACACCAGGATTGTATGTGCTAAGCACAAAATACAAAGGTGAAAATGTTTGTTTTTTCTAAATTTGGAAAAATAAACTTTTCTTATGAAGTGTTTGACAAAATACTAGTATGAGGATGCCTCCCAAGTATTTTTCAAAATTTACCAAGTGGAATTGGGGATTTTTTTTTTATATAAATTTGAGGAATTTGATGCCCTAGGGTTAAAAACTTCCAATTTTAACCTTTGTCTGAATGACTTCAAGCTTGGAATGGGATGAATTTATAAATTGTAGAGTGTCCATGACTAAGTAAAACAAAAATATTCAAAATGAATTCAGGTGGAGTTCATGCCCAAAATGATTGAAGGAATAATTAGTTGGATCTAATTTAATTAATTCGAGAGAAATCTAGCTTGGAAAGTTGCAAATTCAAAATAAAACCAAGAAAGCATAAACAAATATGTCACATTGGCCCATGCTACAATTTTTTTTTTTTTTTTTGGAAATTCTATGTGTATTTGGTAAGGGGTCAAAAGCACAAGTCAGAGTGGTAGATAGTTGTTGATCCACAACAACACTAGATATAACAGTTTAGATCAATCATGTCCCCCCTCCCCCCTCTAGTCGATATTAATGGGCAGGGGGGGTTGTATGTGCTACCAAAAATTCTTCAAGGTAGTTTTCATATGACAACGTGGGTGTCCAATAGGGTAGGTGACTAGGTGGATAGGTAAGTGGTTGCGAGAGAGCCATGTAGGCATGGGTGAACGAATGACCCTGACATGGTAGCTTATGTGGAATAATGATGTGGCATTCCATGTAACCATGACACTATAACGGTGTCATCAATGACCCCGCTAAAATAAGGAATTGGAGGGGATTTTTGAAACTTACACCCAAAAATAAAGAAAGGGCCTTGATAAAAGAAAAGTGGCAGGGCTCCATGCACCCAACGTGTCAAGGGAATCTATGTAGGACATTTTGAGTCCAGTGGGAACTAAAAACCAAAATATGAACAAGCAGTTATTTTCTACTGAAACAAGGGGGTGCAGAGAAGGAATTTGCAAGTTTGAATATGATTATAGAATATAGTTACAAGTGAATCTGACTAGTCCATGGGAGTAATCAACCAAATTTTTAGAAATTTTTTCTGAATTATTACTAATTTTCAATCCATCCACATGCAATTAATTTTCAAGGGCCTAAAAAATGTTTCATATAGTGAAAAAAATGTCAATTTCTTATAGTGTCTACCACTCATATAGAAGAGTTCGAAGAGAAATTTCCAACAACATACTACAATTGGGAAACTGAGTTAATATGAAGAATTTATGACTCAAAGAGTGTGAAGGTAAAATAGTGCATACAATCACTTCAAGTGGGTGTAATGAAACAACAAGTGCTTAGATTGGGCGATGAAGTAAATCTAAGGGACCATAGAACCAAACCATGGAGCTTGGTTTGAAAATTTAAATGCATAATTGTTCAAGAAATGGGAAATAATTATGACAGAACAAGAAATTGGAGTAAATGGGCCGAATATTTCAAAGGCAATAACTTCCATCTTGGGACTCATATTTGGGAAATCTGATAGTCAATAGAAATTCCTCAAGAAGGAGAATATGTCTATCAACCCGTAATTTTAAATTAAGGCAAGAGGTTTCCTAAAATTTTAAAAGAAGATATCATGTGGCTTATAAGGAAAGACCAACATGAGGACGATGATTACATGGGATATTGAGGGGTCCCATAGTCATGAGGAAGAGATCAAATCCATGAACATCCGCATCGGTAATTTTGGAACAGAGTCAAATGGGCATGGAATGGATAGGTCAGAAGATAGAAACCTGAATAAAACCATGAGGAGCCTCAAAATGGAGGTTCTTGGCTACAAATATGATAATGAAATATTGATAGGAGAATAAAAATAAATAAATAATATGATCTTACAAATTATGAACAAATTACAAATGAGAATAGACTAGGGATATGATTCTAGCTAGGCAGAGTAACATGACTCACAAGTTACAGGGGAATATGTTGGGGGTTCAAGGAATTCTAGGAGTGTTTCAAGGCAACACCATCATGCATAAAGAAGGTAATCTACGAGAGAACATGTTTCCTTGGAATTAGGAAGTAGTACAAGCATATTTATTCTAAGGAAACAAAGAAGAAAACATGACTTGGATAGTTTCCAAGGGGATCTTAGGAAAATCAAGCCTCCTACATTAATTGTGAGCACAATATAGGAGAGGAGGCTAAATCTTGGCTACTAGAAATGAGAAAGTACCTTTATCTATATGGTTACTCATCCAATTTAGAGGCACAAATTTCCAAATATCACTTGAAGGAGAAGGAAATTATGGCAGGATCAACTCAAAGAAGTAAAGCATTTCGATGAAATAATGTTTCATGGAGGAAATTTAAAAATTACTTCCAAAGGAAGTACATATATAATAATTACCATGAAAGGAAAATGGATGGTTCTTTTGAACTCAAGTTGGGGAATGTGACAATGGAAGAATATGGATGGAAATTAACTAAGTTTATGGGATATGTAGATTTTATCAAGGATGAAAACTTGAAGATACAGAGATATGTGAGTGGGTTACCACCATTTTATGATGACATAATTAAATTTGAAAAACCAAGGGATTTGGATGAAATGATGAGGAAGGAAGAGTACCTATATGAGTAGGGAAAAAATAAACCAACCTTCCAAAAGACTTGGGATGAAAAGAAAAGAAACAATATGGAGCAAAGGAAGAAATGGTTCAAACCCTCATTTTTCAAGAACAGTTCTTAGGAAAATCATCCAACTCATCCAACCCATAGTGAAACATATGGGGTTGATTCCTTAAGTAAGATACCAATATTTTAACCCATTATTTATTGGGATTGTGGAGGCGAGAAAATGTATAGGGATTGGATTCACAAAGAAGGAAAAATAAGGATCGTACACTACATCCAAGGAGTTGATATAGTGGACGGTGTTAGTAGAAGAAGGCCCAGGATCTATGAAAAATTAGATGATAGGAAGGATAGACATTAGGCACATATGATTTAAGTGGAAGGCGGAGCCCAAGGAATACTTTCAAGTCAAGCCAATATAAATTTGGGACGAGAAATTCAGGGTGCTCTAGAATCAATCCATTGTGATGGTAAAGGTGTAGTGGACCCAATTTGATCCTAAAAATGCTACATGGGGGCATGAGTATGTAGTGAGGGAAGAATACCCTCACCTCTTTAGACGATCTTGTTGTATATATGTGTATATATAGTGCATCTAGTATACTTCATAAATAAATAAGAATGGTATGTTGATAGGTCCATATATTACGATTATAGTCCCTTATTGTTGTTAGTGTAACCCCCTTATTGTTATTATTTTAACTTGTAACCCCCATATTTTTATTATTGTGCCCTTAAATTATTATTGTTAGGTCGGCTAGGATTACATTGTGGCCCCACTAAGATTACATTATGGCCCCATGGACTCCTATATATAGAAAGGAGGTTTTGTAATTTGAATCATCCAAGAATTGTTCATTCATGTAATGTATTGGAGGTTTCCCCCTTGAAGTGGCTTATTTATAAGGCTTTGATATCTCTTTTCTTCTCATTTTGGAGCTGGTTTCACAACATTTGGTATCAAAGCTTTGAGATTCTAGGGTTTTGCTGCTCCAAGCAGGTCATCGTGGAATTTTAACTATAAATTTGTTTCTACGAAGGTTCAAAATCTTAAATTTTTAAAGTGTGAAGCAAAAACCTTGAGGAACATGGTCGCAAAATTTCAGAGCTTGGTTAGCAATATTTTTGGAGATATGATCTGTGCAAGTTAGGTCATTTTGCAGGCTCCTGAATTTAACCTAAACAGGTCATCGCGGTATTTTCGTAATAATTTTTTTTATAGGAAGGTTCAGAAGCTGAAATTTTAGAGTGTGAAGCCATAATCCTGAGGAACATCATCAAAAAATTTCAGATATTGGTTTGCAATATTTTCGGAGATATGATCTGTGGAAGTTAGGGCTTTTTGAGGCTTCTGAATTTCATCTCAAAGAGGTGATTGTGGGAAAATATTCATAGCTTTCTCTCTGAGCATCGGATTGGAATTCTGTAAAAAGTGGCTGCAAGTACATGGACTATAGTTTTTGATCTATCAATTTTAGAGCCAAAGGAGGAAACCGTTACACGTGGCAAGTCGTACAATTTCGCTCTACTGAACTAGTCCAAAATTGGGTCATTGTGGGAGATTGGACATAAATTTTCATTGAAAAATCCAAATCAGATCAGACCTGTGGCATTTGAAAGAAGCTTCAGGGGGCTACTACAGGGCTGAATTTTAGTTATTTAGGATCCAAAATTATAGAGATAATTCAATTTCAATATCGAGCTCCACAAAAGAAAGTAAAAGGTGTGTATTTTTTTCCGAATTGCATAAGTATTGTTTGAAGAATCAAGTTGAATTGATTACAAGGGCATATTGTAGAATAGATATCAGTATTGGATTCTAAAATTGACCCTAAAAATAATTCAAAACCCATTAAGCCTTTAGAAAGCTCTACTATGACTCATGAAGACAAAGAATGCCAACATGACATATCAAAATTACAAGAGCAAGTGCAACAAATTTCGCTCTCGCAAAGAGCAACAAAAAATGACATGGAAGTTTTGAAGAAAGGTGTGTAAACTAAGATAGATGGTTTGAAGAAAGGCATGGAATCTAAGATGGATAGTTTGAAGAATGGCATGGAATCTAAGATAGATGGCATGGAAGCTGACATGGAATCTAAGATGGATGACATGGAAGCTAAGATCGATGAGAAAATGGAAAACATGAAGAATGATCTAAAAGCAGACATGACAGGTTTGACAAAGTTGATACAAGAAATGTTTCCCAATGGTGAAAAGATAGTAGAGGAAACTCATGATGAGAACAAAATAAATGTTAATCGTGATTTCATAAAATCTAAAGTTGACGGGAAGAACCCCCATATTCCAAAAATGGATATGAGGAAGTTTGATGGAAAGGATCTTGTAACATGGATACTACAGATGGAGCAATATTTTGATCTCCACAATGTGCAAAACACACAAAAGTTATGCATTGCAACTTTACATTTAGAACAAAAGACATTTGTATGGTATCGATGGCTTTGCTCCCGTAAAAAAATTGTCACTTGGTCAATTTTTACGAAGGAAATGATAGCACATTATGAGGATACAAAGAGAAACACCTTATTTAGCCAATTGATAAATCTCAAACAAAAGGGTTTAGTGGGGCAGCACATTGAGGACTTCCAAAAATTGAATATAAGGGTAACTGATATTCCAGAGGAACACAAGATCGATCTCTTCATAGGCACTTTAAAGGATAACATCCAACATGAATTTCATGTTTTGGAACCGGATTCATTGGAGAAGGCATTCAGGTTGGCAAGAAAATTTGAATGTAAAATAATGGCGACAAGGAAGCCTACCACTCAATTCTATAAAGAAGGAAGTGTTGCTACATCTAGATTTCCACAACCTACAAGGTTGACACCACAACAATTGGAAGAAAAAAGAGCAAAAGGGCTTTGCTATAGTTATGATAACAAATACACTAAAGGTCATAAGTGTGCTGAGAAGAAATTATTTTACATAGATTGTGAAGAGGAAGAAGAAAATGAACAAGAAGAGGATATACACCAGGAACCAACCCTAGAAGAGGAAGAAATGAGTCTGACCATATCGTGTAATGCATTGGCGGGAATTACCACTCCTCAAACTCTCAATATAGAAGGACATATCAAGAAGAAAAAGGTAATAGTGTTGATTGATTCAGGTAGTACCCATAATTTTATTCATTGTAAGGTAGCCAAGGAATTGAAATGTTTCCTATACCTAGCACCACAATGTCAAGTGATGGTTGCAAATGGAGGAACTATAAATTGCTCTGGAAAATGCCATAATATCAAGCTAACCATGGGGGAATATGTATTGAATAGTCCAATGCTTTCCATTCCTATGGGAGGTGCTGATGTTGTACTAGGATTACAATGGTTACAATCTTTGGGGATGGTAGCTTTTAATTTTCAAGAACTTTTCTTGAAATTTTTTTCAGAAGGAAAGGAAGTCGAATTACGGGGTATTGCAGGGAAGATGGGAAAGATAATAAGCTCTAATGTCATGAAAAAGCTTCTAAAGAAAGAACAATGAGGCGTAATTGCACAATTATGCTCACTAGAAGTTCCAACATCAAAATCATATATTTCTGCAGATCTCCAACAAGTCCTGGACAATCATTCCAAGGTGTTTGAAACTCCCAAAGGACTCCCACCTATTCATGATCATGATCATGCTATTCATTTGATTCCGGGAAGTGTTCCTCCAAAAATCAGGCCTTATAGATATCCTTACTTCCAAAAGAGCGAAATTGAACGTATGATTGCAGAAATGTTAGAGGCGGGTATAATTCAACCTAGTCAAAGTTCTTTCTCTACTCCTGTAGTATTGTTACACAAGAAGGATGGATCATGGCGAATGTGTCCGGATTATAGGGAGCTCAATAAGCTCACCATTAAAGACAAATTTCCCATTCCTGTGATTGATGAAATATTGGATGAATTACATGGAGCAATTTATTTTACCAAGTTGGATCTTCGTTCAGGATATCATCAAATTAGAATGAAGACTGAAGATATTCCAAAAACAGCATTTCGAACTCATGAGGGTCATTATGAATCTTTGGTCATGCCTTTTGGCCTTACCAATGCACCTTCTACATTTCAAGGGTTGATGAATTCCATTTTCAAACCCTTCCTTAGAAAATTTGTGCTAGTATTTTTTTGATGATATACTAATCTACAGCAGGTCTTGGAAGGATCATGTTGAACATGTTGACAGGGTGCTCAAACTATTGCAGGAGAAACAATTATATGCAAAAACATCCAGATGTTTCTTTGGAGTACAAGAGGTGGAATATCTGGGTCATATTGTATCTCACGAGGGTGTTAAGGTAGACCCTAACAAAATTAAAGCCATTAAGGAATGGAAAGTCCCCACAACCATAAAGCAGTTGCAAGGATTTCTCGGGTTAACAGGGTATTATTGAAAGTTTGTTAAGAATTATGGGAGAATAAAAGCACCTCTAACAACATTATTGAAGAAATATTCATTTTCATGGACTCCTGAAGCAACTAAGGCCTTTGAACATCTTAAAGAGGCAATGTGCCTAGCACCAGTCTTAGCTACGCCAGACTTCACAAAATACTTTATTGTGGAATTTGATGCCTCAAGAAATGGAATTGGTGTTGTTTTAATGCAAGAAGGAAGACCCATTTCTTTTGAAAGTCGTCCAATGAAAGGAAAGTATTTATAGAAACCTATTTATGAGAAGGAAATGTTAGCAATATTGCATGCACTAAATAAATGGAGAACTTACCTAATGGGAAGACACTTCAAGGTAAAAAACTGATCATGACAGTCTTAAACACTTTTTGGAACAAAGACTATCTTCAGAGGAAAAACAAAAATGGGTCAAAAATATGTTGGCTTATGAATTTGAAATAATATACAAAAAATGGAAACTAAATGTTGTTGCAGATGCACTCTCAAGACAGAATGAAGATATGGAAGCATTGCTTTGTGCCATTTCTATTATCCAACCATATTGGATAATTGAAGCAAGAGATGAATGGAAGAAGGACGAAGAAGTGTGGACACTCATTCAAAAGTTGCAGCAAGACCCTAGTACATATGATACATTTAGTTGGAAAAATGATTCCTTATGGTACAAAGTTCGCTTATATCTTTGTAAGAATTCCCAACTAAAACAAAAGATTCTTTTGGAATTGCACACTTCTCCTTTAGGAGGACACTCAGGATTTTTAAAAACTTACCACAGGGTGAAGAAAGAATTTTTTTGGGATGGCCTTAAATCTGATATTTAAAAGTTTGTGGCCCCGGGTCTTCTACAAACTTTATCCATTCCAAGTCAACGCTGGGAGGAGATTTCAATGGATTTTATCACAAGTTTACCTAAGTCCGAAGGAAAGAGTGTCATCATGGTGTTAGTTGATAGACTTACCAAGTATGCACACTTTTGTGCATTATCTCATCCATTTAAAGCAAGTACAATTGCTACTACATTTATGGACACAATTCAAAAGCTACATGGAAACCCAAGGGTTATTGTGAGCGACAGAGATCCCATTTTTATTGGAAAATTTTGGACGGAGTTATTTTCTTGTTTGGGTACTCAATTAGCTCATAGCTCATCTTATCATCCTCAATCTGATGGTCAAACTGAGATAGTAAATAAATGTTTGGAAGGATATCTTCTTTGTTTTGTATCTGATAAACAAATACAATGGGTCAAGTGGTTACCTCTTGCTGAATGGTGGTATAACACTTCCTTCCATACTGCAGCAAAAATGACCCCATTTATGGCACTTTATGGATATCATCCACCATCCATCACATCATATTTAAGAGAAAATTCGAAGGTTAAAGTAGTGGAAGATCACATCGAGCATCAGCAAGAAGTTCTCCAACTCTTAAAGGATAACCTGAATTTGGCACAAAATCGAATGAAACAACAGGCAGATCAACATCGCAGCGAGAGAAGTTTTGATGTAGGAAATTGGGTATTTTTACGGCTACAACCATACAAACAAATGTCCCTCAAGCAAGCTAAGAAGGATAATAAATTATCACCAAAGTACTATGGTCCTTACAAGGTGTTGCAAAATATTGGTACTATGGCATACAAATTGGAGCTTCCTACTTCTTCACAAGTGCATCCAATTTTCCATGTTTCTTGCTTAAAGAAGGTTATAGGTGAAAATATTCCAGTTCAAAAAATATTTACAAAACTTGATGAGAAAGTAAAAATAATATTGGAACCTGAAGCGGTCATGGAAATAAGAACTCGATAGCTACGAAATCGATCAATTTCAGAGTATCTCATCAAGTGGAAGAACTTACCCACTGAAGATTCTAAATGGGAGGATGAGAATTTTATATAGAAGCACCTAGAGCTACTCAAGCTTTGAGGACAACACTTTTTTGAAGGAGAGGGGAATGTTAGGTCCCTATATTACTAGTATAGTCCCTTATTGCTATTAGTGTAACCCCCTTATTGTTATTACTGTACCTTATAACCCCCATATTGTTATTATTGTGCCTTTAAATTATTATTGTTAGGTTGGCTAGGATTACATTGTGGCCCCACTAGGATTACATTATGGCCCCATGGACTCCTATATATAGAAAGGATGTTTTGTAATTTGAATCATTCAAGAATTGTTCATTCATGTAATGTATTGGAGGTTGCCCCCTCGAAGTGGCTTATTTCTAAGGCGTTGATATCTCTTTTCTTCTCTTTTTGGAGCTGGTTTCACAACATATGTAGCACCTCTGATTGTGAATTTAGTACAAGGATGTACAAAATTCAATTATAGTTTGCAGAGTGGTTGCTACCTACAAAAGAACCCACAGTTAGGCTGGTTAGAGTGAAATATAAACTAAACATATTAAAAAAACTATTGAAACATACAAAAACATTCTAATTCATAAATAAAATAGTAAGCACATACTAAAAAGGGAAGTGAAATCCTCTTTATTAATCTGGTAGGTAGGAATACACATAAATATTTGTCAATCATGAAATGTTGATTAATGAGTAGTAGGTGCTCTAGATCCCTCCTAAAGGATGTTCCTATACCAATCCTTTTGCAAGGACCCTCTCCTCTCATAGAAGTTGTGACAAGTTTGGAAATAATGAACTTTCTGAAAATCGAAATGTTTGGTGCTCAGGGTGAATTCAACATCATAGAGATACTATCAATTTTGGCTTTGTTTTGGCCCCAATGTAACTGATATTTATATGCTCAGTGAATCCCTTTGGATCCTTCTTTCACATTTAATGAAATTTATTGGTTGAGGACATATTTAACCCATTAGTGCTTGGATTGGTAAGAGAATGGGTGGCTAAGTCTGAGTTTTTGATTTGGTGCTTTGGTGGATCCACGCGGTTATTCAAATAAAATTTACAATGAGATGAAAAATCTAGTCTTGGAGCCCTTGCATATTTTAATTTTTCTAATGAACCTTAGGGGACTTTGGATTTCTATTTTTTCCATGATATTTTTTGGTCCCAAATGGTACACCTATACATGGTTTCCTACTGCTGAGTAGGTTGAAATGTATAAATGAGAGTATAATTTTTTCATAATAATAGTTTCCCCTGATTTATGAGGTTAGGAGGAAACATATAAATGAAGTACACCACATTTTTAATGCCTGATGATGAGCATACTGACTTTTCGAAAGAGAGTCTGTGTATTTTGTGGAGAGGATTGAGGGGTCCTTTAGAAGAGGCAATAGAGTCTAATGTTTCTATAGGATTATATTTAAAAAATATTTCTATTTGAGGAAGGCATGTGCCATGCTTTTGATAATGACTTTTACTTCAACATGTTACAAATACACATGATGGATCTTGTCAAAGATGTTGGAATAACCGATTTGTCGTTGGCTAAATAAGATGACTACCTCGCCCTTAGGGGAATATTTGAGTAAAAATTTATCTATGAGTATTAACACGCATGAGATAAAGGGCACTACTGAAGAGAGTTCTTTCTTGGCACACAAGTTTTCGACCAAGTCAAAGAGTTGCAACTATCACTAAGTATGACTGAACTCTGATGTGAAAACTAACTTGGATTTGAACGTGAGATGGATCGATGGAGTTAATGGGCTATGATGTTTCCCATTATTCCATCGAAGGTCAACCTATAAGGATATGAATACCAAGGTACTGCTTCGACCCTAGAAGGTAGGAGTTGATGTTCAAGGAAAGGAAGACGTGACCGTTTGGAACCAAGGGTGTTCCAGGAAAAATTATTGAGATTTAATACATGTATTAGATCATGTAATGGTGATAATGGCATACCAATGCTAGCTAATAGGGTATATGGAGATTGTGAAATTCCCAACGTTGGATATTTTTGTGCAAGTGGTAGAAGTCAAAACAAAATGGAGGAGAATATGCCCATGGAGTCAAGAGGAAATCTAGGGGGGCGATATATGGTTGTTATGAATGGTAAAATGGATTGGAAACAATATGATGTTTTGGTATGAGGTGGCATTAAGACACATCATGGGATCAATATTGGGCCAATTAAATAGATAGAGTGAGATCCAACCATGGGTGATAAGGAATTGCTGTCATATAGTGGATGTGAAAATATGGGTGAGGATCCTTCTATAAAAAGTATTTGTAAACTTTCCAAAATAATTTAAAAATGGTTGTGAATGTACAAAAACAAATATGGGTTCCCCAAGTATATAGTAACATGTGGGATGATCTAGGAGGTGGAATGTAGAGGGTGGGGCGGCCTTTGTCTAGACTCGGTGTGGGATAAATGGAATGTGGTTGATTGTGCAAATGATATATTTTTGTATGGAGGTGTGGAGGGCTAAATGCATAATGTAGTGGTGCATTTGTAATGATAAAACAAGTGGTTTCCCGGGAGAGGGTAGGAATCCATGATATGAGAAGAGGAATGAGTTCATCTTTCAAGTCATGCAAATGGATGGATCCAAAGCAATGAAAAGGTGTCCATGGATGCCAGTAATGTGAACGGGAATTACTTAATGGAGAAATACATGGAGAGGAAGGCATTATTAGTCATTGAATACATTTACCATATGTGCATAGAATGTGATTATAAATGTGGTTGAGTATGGAGGAGACCTACGGCTCACTTGGGGGGTATGATATATGGAAATGTATTTCTTCAAGGGGTAGGCTATCATGGCAGTGATAAATTTTTACCATAAAATTTGATATGCCATTATGGGAGAAAGGTTCTATGTTGTATAAAATGTGACTTGAAAAATTGAAACCAATACTCTTTGTGAAATCATCACTAAAATATGGCTAATAATACAATTAGGAATATAAATATAGCATAAAAAAAAATAAGGAATACTTGATGGGTACCTTAAGTATAGAAAGGACCCAAAATTGGGGTTTATTGGTAGGTTGAAGTGATGCTATGATTGTGAAGTATGATATTTCCTAATCCCAAAAAATAAAACACTTTTGAAAATGAAACTCCTAAACTCTGGTACGAGTGCCTGGAACATTAGCAAAAGGGTGTATATAAGGCAAGTGGGGCTCACCATGACACCTCATTTACACCGTTAAAATTTCATGGGTATTTTTGAGTAAGAACATTTCTTTTGCTATTTGTGGTTTAAAAATAATTTATTTGAGTCACACTGAGAGCCAGGTGAGTCTCCTTATCAAGGCCTTTTCAATTTTTCTAGATTAGGGTATATAGGTCATACGAGATGGAAAATAAACTCCATTTTCTAGTCTGGGGCCCACAATTACATGGACGTTTGTCAAAGAGTCACAAGTTCACCACAAATGTGGGAGTAAAAAACAAAACAATCATCATGGTTAAATGCAACACATTCATGGGGGTGATTGCATGGTTTGCTAATCAAAAACGGCGATAATGGCTACTATTGAGATTAGAAAATGTGCTCAACCCATCGTCCTTGTGGGAGTAATAGTTTTGAAAGTTTCGAAAATATTTAGCCTCATAGGAATGGAGGTATCATTGGGTGGAAGGTTGAACAACCTCAGTGACCATATGGTCACCTACATGCATGTTAGTTGAACAAGAATGAAACTACCGTAGTTGTTTTTGATACATTTTTGGTGATGCAATAAAAGAGAAAAAAATTCTATCTTGTTTAATTTTTTTTTTTTTTACTGAATATTCTTGGCCTTCGAGATGACACACTTGATATAGAGGGATTATTCTAGCTTTGTGATGCAGTTTTGGGTAGTCACCAAGCTCGCTAGACTTAGAAGTATGGGGGTTACTAAATTACTTCAAGAACCCCATCATTCACTCATAAGAGGACATATGACACTTTCTCATCGGATTATGGAAAACTAAGAGGGAGGCTTTTGATGTCAGGGTCAATATAAAAACACCTCCTTAACCTTGGGGATGTGTTTACTACGATAACCCAACTTCCATGGTACAATTAGAGAAATGGGGTAATATTAGTAATGGCCTTTTTTTCCTTGGGATTTATTTTGAGTCTCCAAAACTCAATTTAGTTGCCATTATCTTATTTATCTTAGTGAAATTTTCCACTGTTATAGTTTTTTTCCAATTTGGACTCTAAGCCCTTAAATTATACTATTTTAATTTTTTGCTAATTTTAAGGTGTCATCTCTTTTTAACTACCATGTGGTCCCCATGTGGCATGCCTAGATACAACCACTTTTCTTGACCACAGTGTACCTTTCATCACTCCCCACCCTTATCTGGTGGGTATGACCCATTCATATAAATATATGATATATATAAATATGTGAGATGTGGCATAGCATGTGTTATTAAACACACACACACACACACACAAAGATATATATATATATATATATATATATTGGAATTATGCTAGCAACAACCCATACTAAATGATGCAATTGATGATCACAATCAAAGTGCAACCCTCGAGAAACATCACACAATTATATATATTAAAATATGTTTGTAAAGTTACATATCCCTTTTCCAACATTCAATGATCCATATTTAATGGACTCAATCCATAGCCAATATGAAATAGCACTACCTCATTGTAAATAATGCACATATGTATATATTTTTATCTATGTAGTTGCAGTCCCCACCCACCATCCAATGGTTCATGCCACATGACAAGATAAATTACTGCAACCAAAAGTGCCACCCCCCTTCACTTATGTCACTTGAGGGGTAGCACAATCTATTTTTATACATCAATTTGGGCATCATCCCCCATGACCTGGTCAAACTGGACATTATCCCCAGGACCAATGAAATAGGGTTTATCATCCCCTATCATTTCAGTTGCTACATGCCCTATGACAAGAAAAAACCATTCATGACTTCTATTGCAAGATTTCCAAGGTTGAAGTATATGTTATATCACTTATGAGCTCACCAACTCTGCCTCTCAAGGGACTAACTGCATTGCATATGCAACTCCCTCTATTCAAGGGTGCACTATAATGCACTTCTCGACATTCAAGAGTGCGTTGGTCCAATGGGAGTGAAATTATCATTGTTCTGGAATCTCCACATGGCCAGTGCCTTCTAGAAGAGTCCATATGTGTCAAAATTCGAATCCAAGTGTCCATATAATACCTCTGAGCTTCGAAACATGTATTACCTATTATTAGAAAGTCATTGATTGAGAAACTACCTTTAGTTTCCCTATAAATTGAGCATATATCCTAGTGCTAGGGAAGGAAGAATTTTGGTAAAGAAATGATGTTGGATTCTCAATTGAGAGAGTGACAGAAGTGATATGCTGCTGGTGAGATGTTGATTGTGATGAGGTTGGGATGATGCTGGAGCTAGTGACATCAAATTTATCATTGGTTGTAACCTCCCCCTTCTACTCTTTAATAAATATTGTTGTTCATTTTCCCATATATGTATCTATTTATGTTTCTATTTCTCATGTAATGGACCCTTGAATGATATATATGTTTCATGTTCAATCGATTTAACTAATTAAGATAATTATGCATATGTATATTGAAAATATTTTTTTGTTCTCTGTTTATACTTGCAGGAATCAATCTGGAGATATAAGTTGGATTGGAGCCTACAACAAAAGCGATAGAAGGAGAATAGGAAGTGCTTGGATCACAAGTAGGTTCTTCTATCTTTCTTTGTGTCTATTTACTCTTAGAGAAAGTGATAGTAAAGTCTTTAATCTGTTGTTCTAAATGCATTACACCACATTTAGGGAATTTGATTTATCTATAGATCATAATTCTGCATAACAAATTGGTGACTCCACTGGGGAATTTCCTTTCATTCCTGGTGTTTTTTGCCTCTGATTATCTACCTATTAGCATATACTTTCAGTTATTAGACTTTTGAATCAAAGAATCACATTAGGAGTGTGTTCTGTAGCTTGAATTTTGAATCTCTGCTACGCCCAATGCACTGTTGGTCAAGACACAGTGCACTGTATCCCACTCAGGGGTGCATTGCAATGCACTATCTCCTCTTAGAGACTGCATTGTACCCTTATCGAACAAAATTCCATTTAAATTTGACATTGCCATCATTCTCAGCCATTTGTTTGCTGTGTTTTTTATTGTCTAATACCTCTTAGAGACCAGTGAATTTTCCTGATTCTTCCTCCTTTGAAAATTAAGTTTGTTCAATGTCTCTTTAAGTTCTTTTCTTTATAATTAACAAATAAAATTAAAAGTATTTTATTTATGCATTAGATCCATTTGTTTTCGTAAAGGAAATTGTCGTTAAATTCTTCATTTCCTGTAGGAAAAATTGTAGTTCCATTCTTCATTTTTCCTAAAAGATAAATTGTTATTAAATTCATCGTTTCTCAAAGAATAAAGCATTTATTTTTTGTTGATTTGATGCATATAGTTTCCTTTTTGCATTCACATTAAGGGGACTAAAAAGAAAAACCTGCATTTGCATATAGTGAATTGCGTGTTTTGCATAGGAAAAAGTTAGGAAAGCTACATATTAGTTTGTGCTCTTTGTTGTTTGCTCTTTCCCCTTAGTAGTTAAGATTTTCATTGAAAAAGCTAAAATTGAAAAGTTTTCTTATCATTTTAGTTTGCATTTTAGGAATTTACATCACATCATCGCAGTGAACCTTGAAAGGCAAATTGATAAACAAGATCAACTTAAAATTTACATCAATTTACCTAATAAAGGATTGGAACCATAACGATAAAATTTGGAAGGTTTAGGCTAGAGATGTGTTTCGGCGTCGTAAAACATAGCAGCTGTC
This sequence comes from Pinus albicaulis, assembly GCA_034641835.2. Lineage (NCBI taxonomy): Eukaryota > Viridiplantae > Streptophyta > Pinopsida > Pinales > Pinaceae > Pinus > Pinus albicaulis. Next base: position 1,028,834,236 of record CM076578.1, read on the forward strand.
GTTAATTGTCTATGATAAATTTCGAGTGTCATACCTCACTCCAAGTACGTAAGTATATCAGAGCTAGTCCACGTACCTTTGGGTATATCGGGCGGTGTTCTAGTACGAAAAGTATAAAGGGGTGCTCTCACTATGAAATTTCGCATTAGACAATGCTAATACAGACTTGGGCCTCCACGTAGCTTCGGGTATATTTGGGAGGAAAAATTTAGACTGTTATCCATCCATAGTGAACTGAGTTGGCTACCTTGTAAATTGTGATACACCGAACACAACATTTGGGGAGATTGCCTGCCCTTACTTCTTGGTTCACTGATCTAAAATTGTGAGAAAAAATCATTTCTTATACAGATATTGACAGTAGGGGGCTTTTACTGGTTATTTCACCTTTACTAGAAAGGATGAAACTAGAAGCTCCTGGCCCAAAAACTGGCTCTGCCTAAAGAAATAAAATGTAAACACTGAAATAGATCCGATCAATGAAAGTATTTGTTTCTGTGCAAAGTATTCATTAATCAAAATTTTATGTGTGAATAATCAAGTTCAAGTATTCTGCAAATGAAGTAATGTGGTTTGAAGTTGAACTAATGAGTTTTGTTCACTGTATAAGTCTACTTGGGAAGAGTGTACTTATGAAAAAATACTTTTTAATGTAGCAGAATCTGAAATATAACAACAAAAATGCATAGCATAACAGTAAGCATTTGTTTAAGCAATTCACCCCTCTCTTGGGCTACCTCTGCTGGGTCCAAAAGCCTCTAATTAGGCTTTTCCCTTTTTCATTAATGCTCAAAATATGAGTTACACTATGTAGAAAGCCTCAAAAGGAAAAATAAGCTGCAAATTCAGAAACAGAAGGCTGAAATCAGTAAAAATTGACTATTCATTCACCTCCAATGGATGAGTATAGTCTAACACAACTGAGCTTTCATTAGGCCCTAGTGGCTCCACAACCAAAATCGTTGGTAAAATCACTGATAGAGCACCTTGATGGCTCTGAAACCTATCCCAACAGCTCCATAATTCTTCAATACCCCCAAATCAAAAAAAAAATTCGTCCCAAAAGGACTTCCCTAGCCAAAGTTATGGCTAACTGAAGTTTTTCCCAGTTAGGGCTAGAAAAACTCCACTAAATGTGGAGAACTAGAGTTAACTCTAGTTAAAATTGGTGACGAGCGCTAAATTTAGGGAGCCGCCAACTATTCTGCCGAAATGAAAGGGTTGGCGTATAAGCCCCATGGGACCGCACCGTTCGGAGGTTGGTTAACAACTTTACATTAAAATCGACATTCAATAAAGTTTGATAACATATATTAAATGGTATTCCGCACCAAGCGCTGGTCCATGTGACAGAACGTGCAACTGTTCTCTGCCCCAAACAACATTTAAAATTCAAATACATGTGTGTTGCATTGTATAACAAGAACTACAGCTGTGGCCCATTAGTCAAGCCGCTCCATTGCCATCCCGCCGACCCGAGATCGAATCCTGCTGCGTCACAAAAATTTTTAACACCATTTCAATTGAATCTTGGGGCCACATGGCGGCCTCCAGGCTAGCCATGTGGCGCCCGTTGATTGGCCACCTATGGAATATTATTTTTTTAATAATTTTTTTTTTATAAAGTCAATTTTGGCCATTTTTTAATTGAAATTGGAAAACTTCAAAGATGAATATCTTCCTCATACGGCGTCGGCTTTCAGTGCCGTTCACGTCTACATGATCTTTTTTCCGAGCTCTTTCCAGGCGATCTGGTTTGGACCAATTCTAAGCAACTTCATTTTTGAGCATTTTTCTACAAGGGACTTGATCTCCTGAACACACCTCCAAAATGGGAAGATTTTGGACCCCAAAAGCTCTCTGATTAGTGAAACTGATGATGTGGAGATTGATTCTCCACTCTTCCACCCTTGAATAACTGAAATCTACCCGATTTCATCAAATGGAGATTTTTTGAAAATGATAATTTGTCTCTGGAATCAACTGATCGACCATTGCTAAGATTGACGGAGTCATGATGCAAATGATTAAAATTTACAGAAAAAAATTGTAATCTGCAGAAAAAAGACTTTTTCTACACTGATCAAACTTCCCAGAAGACTTAAAATAACTTTCACCTTGCAAACTGTTCCCATGGCGAATTCTACCATTCTGAAACCAACTTTTTCCCTTGCTAAATTGTGTGTCCTTCTTGCTTGCACTACTTTGATTTGACACTTAATTCACTGCATTGGCTGACCCAAAAGGTAATTTGTGAAAAATAACATCATCTTCTTTCAAAGACAAACTGTTATCAAACTGAGACATATCATTAGCAACATCATAAAAAGGAGAATGCTCAAAATATGGTCGTTTCAACATTAACAAAGTTACACTTTGACTTGCATTAACCAATCTTTTCAATTGACTTGCATGGAGTAAAGAAGATTCCAGATTCTTCTTGTGAGCTCTCACAATGTACTCTTTAACATCTTTGAACAAGTGATACTTTTTTTCATGGCGATGAAAGATGGCCTTCCTGTCAAATAAGTAAGGACTTCCCAAAACAATACCTGAGATATCAAGCGGCACTACATCAAGTTCCACTATGTCAATAAAGTGTGCAGTTATTGCAAAGCGCAATATGCACTTCCTTGAAACTTGAAAATTGGCATCCTTGCATATCCATCCAAGTGGATAAGGCTTCGGATGTGAAATGGTCTCAAGTTTAAGCTGCTTGACCAAGTCTTCAGATATAAGATTCGCTTGTGACCCACTGTCAAATAGTGTGTCAATTTTGGTATGTTTTGAAATTACCCTCACATGGAAAATATCTATCCTCCTCTTTTCTTCATGAGTATCTTTGTGACAATTCAAAGAGCTAGAACTGGGAGTTGTGTCTTGCACCACTTCTTTCCCCTTAATATTCTTTAAAACCATGGCTATGATTTTTGTCTCATCTCCTGAGTCTGACCCTAAGTCTTGCTCAACTGTTGCTACAGTTTTCTGCTTTTCTTTGGTCTTGTTTTTGTTCTTTTATTTTTCTGGTTTCAGTTTAGGATGAAGCTTCCAACAATGATCTTCATCATGACTTATCTTTGAACAGTTCTTGCAAAAGAACTTTCCTTTTTATTTTCTTGAATTTGCAACTCTCTTCTTTCCTTTGTTTTTGAAGTTACTATCCTCATCAAAAGTATTCTTTCCTCTAGCTTCTAAATGTGTAGCCTTCACATAGACTTCATCTAAGCTGGTAGGATTTAACATTAGAATAGCATGTTGAAGGTAATTGTGCAAACCTCCCATGTATTTTAACAAGGTGTCTTGATTTTGTAAATCTACTCCAAGTAGAAGTGCTCTCCTTCTAAACTCTTGGGCATAATCTTGCACATTTTGACCCTTAAGTTGCCTAAAATTTTTCCAATTCATAATTTCTTTTTGAATATGAGCAGAGGATAAAACTATTTCTTAATAGCTGTAATAAAATCATTCCAAGTTAGAGTTATCTTACCATGATTTTTGATTTCCTCCCTGGTCTTGGCTTCCCACCAAACCGAAGCTGCTCCATCCATTCTCAAAGAGGCTAATTTGATTTTTGTGTCATCATCATGAAAATTCTGAATCCTTAGATAGAATTCCAGATGTCTAATCTAGTTATCCAATTTTTCTGCATTAGCATCACCATTAAACATCGGAAACTCAAAATTCACATCAAGCTTTAACAAAGGATTTTTAAGAGATGTTTTTGTTTTTTGTGACTGATTAACAGAAGTAGAAGAGGATGATGTGGAGGATGAGGATGACGATGGAGATGGTGGATCACCATTTCCTCCATTCCCTTTCTTAGACTCATCTTTGTCTTTCTTCCCTCCTGAAGAATCTCCTTCTTCTTTTTGGTTTCTAGACCCTTCTCCAGCAATCCTATCATTTCTCTCCTGGTATAGGATCCTAACCATCTCAGTCATGTCCAAGAAAGATTTTCTAAAGACTCTTTCTTCTTCCTTGGGATACATTTCCTCATGTACTTCTCCTTCTCTGGAAGACATGTTTGTGGCTGATTCTAAGGCTAATGAGGATGAAATGGAAGGTGGATATAATGGCACTCTAGCCCTCCTTGGTTGAGGATTAACTTGTTCTCTAACCAATTGACCTTCCCCTATTTTCAATTTTAGCCTAGTAAGCATCAAGTTTTGCAGAATAACACAATCTTCTTGCACAAATTTCACAAACTCTTAAGCAAAACCTAGACCTCTGATACCAGTCTGAACTGAAATTGTGAGAACAAAGTATTTCTTATACAGAGATTGACAGTAGGGTGATTTTACTGGTTATTTCACCTTTACTAGAAAGGATGAAACCAGAAGCTCCTGGCCCACAAACTGGCTTTGCCTAAAGAAATAAAATGTAAACACTGAAATAGATCAGATCAATGAATGTATTTTTTTCTGTGCAAAGTATTCATTAATCAAAATTTTATGTGTGAATAAGCAAGTTCAAGTATTATGCAAATGAAGTAATGTGGTTTGAAGTTGAACTAATGAGTTTTGTTCACTGTATAAGTCTGCTTGGGAAGAGTGTACTTATGAAAATTTACTGTTTAATGTAGCAGAATCTGAAATATAACAACAAAAATGCACAACATAACAGTAAGCATTTTTTGAAGCAGTTCACCCCTCTCTTGGGCTACCTCTGCTGGGTCGAAAAGCCTCTAATTAGGCTTTTCCCTTTTTCATTAATGCTCAAAATATGAATTACACTGTGTAGAAAGCCTTAAAAGGAAAAATAAACTAAAAATTCAGAAACAGTAGGCTGAACTCAGTATAAATAGACTATTCATTCACCTCCAATGGATGAGTATAGTCTAACACAACTGATCTTTCATTAGGCCCTAGTGGCTCCACAACCAAAATTGCTTGTAAAATCACTGATAGAGCACCCTGATGGCTCTACAACCTATCCCAATAGCTCTAGAATGCTTCAATACCCCCAAATCAAAAAAAAATTTCGTCCCAAAAGGAATTCCCTAGCCAAAGTTATGGCTAACTGAAGTTTTGCCCAGTTAGGGCTAGAAAAACTCCACTAAATGTGGCGAATTGGAGTTAACTCCAGTTAAAATTGGTGACGGGCACTAAATTTAGGGAGCTGCCAACTATTCCGCCGAAATGAAAGGGCTGGCAGATAAGCCCCATGGGACTGCACCGTTCGGAGGTTGGTTAACAACTTTACGTTAAAATCGGCATTCAATAAAGTTTGATAACATATATTTAATGGTATTCCGCACCAAGCGCCGGTCCATGTGACCGAACGTGCAACTGTTCTCCGCCCCAAGCAACATTTAAAATTCAAATACATGTGCATTTCATTGTATAACAAGAACTACAGCTGTGGCCCATTGGTCAAGCCGCTCCATTGCCATCCCGCCGACCCGGGATTGAATCCTGCCACGTCACAAATTTTTTTAACACCATTTCAATTGGATCTTGGGGCCACGTGGCGGCCTCTGGGCTGGCCACGTGGTGCCCGTTGATTGGCCACCTGCGAAATATTCTGCAGAATATTCCCAGAATATTCTGTGGAATATTCTTTTTTTAATAATTTTTTTTTATAAAGTCAATTTTGGCCATTTTTTAATTGAAATTGGAAAACTTCAAAGCTGAATATCTTCCTCATACGGCGTCGGTTTTCAGTGCCGTTCATGTCTATAGGATCATTTTTCTGAGATCTTTATAGGCGATCTGGTTTGGACCAATTCTGAGCAACTTCATTTTTGAGCATTTTTCTACAAGGGACTTGATCTCTTGATCATTCACCAAGGTATTCTACAGTTCACAGTTTCTTGGTAAAATTTTTACCTAGAATTACCCTTTTATTTTGTTTATTTATTTATTGGTCATAAAATAAATCACTCATCGTGGAAGAAGAACATCCCCTTACAGCATCGACAAGATCCTTGCTTCCGAACCTTTGACCGAAAGATTTTGTTTGGAATTCGACATCAAATCATCTATTCACGGCTTACAAAATGTATTTCAGTACCTTGAGAGCCATTAACATCAATGGTGGTTCTCTTTTGTTTGTTAACAAATCACATCATTGGCTGGTAATCAAACGATGTCTTACCATGTTCGACTACAAATCCTATATTCACATGGCTAGACTTATACCCGAATGATCGAGTGAACGAGATATGAAGACCCCAGATCTAGCTTCAGTCATCTGAGTTACGATTTCAGGATTGTTGTACACATCATTTGTACGGTGACCTTATGTACAGATTGTCATCCGAACATGGGCCTATATCTGTAGGCATGTCTGTATTGGGCAAGATTCCAATGTAGATGACTTTTTGAACTATGTACATGTTATTAGCTAGTTTATTTGCTGAGCATGGGAATGCCTCCCTCAACAAATCGTGTTCAAAGATGAAAATATCATTATGTAATGTATTGTAAGATTGATGCAGGCCGCCACTCCACTTCAGTTCCATCCCATCACGTCATAAAGCATCTCATTCAAAAAGTATTGCTATTATTCTGACTTCATGCTTTAGGGGGTTTTTGTTATAGGTCAATTTTTGCATCATTCCCCATGACTTGGTCAAACTCGACATCATCCCTAGGACCAATGAAATAGGGTCTATCGTCCCCTATCATTTCAATTGATAAATTCCCTAGGAGAAGAACAAACCATTCATGACTTCTATTGTAAGATTTCCAAGGTTTGAAGTATATGTTATATCACTTATGAGCTCACAAAATTTGCCTGTCAAGGGACTAACTGCATTGCATATGTAGCTCCCTCCATTCAAGGGTGCACTGTAATGCACTTCCCGACATTCAAGAGTGCGTTGGTCAAATGGGAGTGAAATTCTCATTGTTCTGGAATCTCCACATGGCCAATGCCTTATAGAAGAGTCCATATGTATCAAAATTCGAATCCAAGTGTCCATATAACACCTATGAGATTGGGAACATGTATTTCCTATTATTATAAAGTCATTGATTGAGAAAGTACCTTCAGTTTCCCTATAAATTGAGCACAGATCCTAGTGCTAGGGAAGGAAGAATTTTGGTAAAGAAATGATGATGGATTCTCAATTGAGAGAGTGAAAGAAGTGATATGTTGCTGGTGATATGTTGATTGTGATGAGGCTGGGATGATGCTGGAGCTGGTGACATCAATCGATCATTGGTTGTAACCTCCCCCTTCTACTCTTTAATAAATATTGTTGTTCATTTTCCCATATATGTATTTGTTTATGTATATATTTCTCATGCAATGGACTCTTGAATGATATATATGATTCCTATTCTCCTTCTGTCTCTTTTGTTGTAGGCTCCAATCCAACTTAGATCTCCAGATTGATTCCTGCAAGTATAAATAGATAACAACAAAATATTTGCAATATACAGTTACTAATTATCTTAATCAGTTAAATCGATTGAACGTGAAACATATATATCATTCAAGAGTCCATTGCATGGGAAATAGAAAAAAAAACATATACATATATGGGAAAATGAACATCAATATTTATTAAAGAGCAGAAGGGGGAGGTTACAACCAATGATCGATTTGATGTCACCCGCTCCAACATCATCCCAGCCTCATCACAATCAACATCTCACCAACAACATATCACTTCTATCACTCTCTCAATTGATAATCCAACAAAATTTATTTACCAAAATTCATCCTTCCCCAGCACTAGGATCTGTGCTCAAATTATAGGGCAACTGAAGGTAGTTTCTCAATCAATGAATTTCTAATAATATGAAATACATGTTCCAAAGCTCAAAGGTGTTAGACGGACACTTGGATTTGAAGTTTGACACATATGAACTCTTATAGAAGGCACTGACCATGTGGATATTCTTGAACAATGAGAATTTCACTCCCATTTGACCAACGCACTCTTGAATGTCGAGAAGTGCATTGTAGTTCACCCTTGAATGGAGGGAGCTACATATGCAACACAGTTAGTCCCTTGAAAGGCAACATTGGTGAGCTCATAAGTGATATAACATATATTTCAAACCTTGGAAATATTGCAATAGAAGTCATGAATGGTTTTTTCTTGTCTTAGGGCATGTAGCAACTAAAATGATAGGAGATGATAGACCCTATTTCATTGGTCCTATGGATGATGTCTAAGTTGACCAAGTCTTGGGGGACGATGCCAAAAATGACCTATAATAGCTGCCCCCTAAAGCATGAAGTCCAAATAATAACAATGTTTTTTGAATGAGATGCTTTATGACATGATGGGCTGGAACTGAAGCACAGTGGGGACCTGCATCAATCTTACAATACATCACATCGTGATATTTTAATATTTGATCATGAATTTCTAAGGGAGGCATTCCCATGCTCAACACATAAGCTATATAATAACATGTACATAGTTCAAAAATTAGTCTACATTGGAATGTTGCCCAATACATACATGCTTACATATATAGGCCCATATTCGGATGAAGATCTGTATGTAAGGTCACCGTACAGATGATGTGTACAAAAATCTTGAAATCGCAGCCTGGATGGATGAAACTAGATCCAGGATCTTCTTATCTCGTTCACTTGATCATTCGGGTAAAAGTCTAGCCATGCGAATATATGATTTGTAGTTGAACATGGTAAGACATCGTTTTCTTACTAGCCAATGATGTGAGTTGTTAACAAACGTGAGAGAACCACCATTGATGTTAATGGATCTCAAGGTGCTGCAGTACATTTTGTAAGGCGTGAATAGATGATTTGATGTTGAATGCCAAATAAAATATTTCGGTAAAAGGTCTGGAAGCGAGGATCTTGTTGATGCTATAATAAGCCTCATGGTACTGGAAGATTATGTTTCTAAGTAAACTTCCTGGATGATGATTTTATGTCGAGAGGAAGCCACGTTATTGAAAAATGGGAGTTACTGATTTCAGAGACAAAATGTGACTGGATATAGAAATGTTTAGAGATGACTGTCATGAGAATGAATATTTATGAGTATTGTAGAAGGATGAGTATTCACTAGATGAATTCTCTTGAACATATCGGCGACACTGAGATGAGTTGGCAGCATTGACCCAAAACTAAAGTGAAGGTATGATTAACCATAGGTATGAATGAACTGTCAAGAATATTACCCAACCCAAATAGTCACGATGATGGAGTGGAGTGTCATGTTAAAGAGCGACCTTCTACCGTAAAAGTTCTGTTCACTTTCCCAAATTTTCCTCGATCATTTGTCAACCAGTACCTCCTTATTTTTTAACAAGCTTGAGGAGGATAACATATGCTTGATCTATAATTCAATCCTTCGGGTGAAAATGTATCGTTGTTTAATAATTTAACGAGTCTAGCGATGAATGAAACTTGATTCTTTCCATGATCGACAGGCCCGTAGATATTTTATGTTTTAACGAGCCTAAAAACAGTAACAACCTGATCCTTTTTCATATTTAGAGAGTTTGGAAAAAAGGACAAAAGAAAACTCCATAAGTAATTTCTGTAAAGTTGTGGCTCAGATCCGAAAAAGTGTAAAATTATATCTGAGAGAACCTCATAGCCATGTTCGACTAAGGTTTTCCTTTTCCGTAAATAATCTATCTCAGTCTGGAAAAGGGTAAAAATTATACTGAGTAGATGTCAATTCGTTTAATTTTACGAGCTCGAAAAGAAAAGTGCTCAAAAATATTTTCACATTATCAGAGTTTGAAAAGAGCTAAAATAAGAATCCAGTGGTTCCTTTTTCGTTTTTGTCAAAGCTTGAAAAATAAGGATTAAAGTATGCTTTGTGGTCAAATCATTCTTGGAATAAATGTGCACGACTAATCTGCTATATCAATTGAAAACTTGTTCAGAACAACATTAAATGGATTAAAAATACCCATTTCATGATAAAAATTTAATAAAACCATAGTCACAGCAATAAATATTATTTGCAAATAATCAAATGACTAATTAAAAGAGTTTTACTATTCATTTTTACCATTTGAAAGTTACCATTTGCATTTTGGAGCTCTGGACCTGTTTTTTTCCCCCAAACTTCATTAGTTGGTTGGGTGCAATTGGTAAGAATGTTTTGAATGCCCCCTGCAAGAGTAAAAGCGATAGAAGGAGAATAGGAAGTGCTTGGATCACAAGTAAGTTCTTCTATATTTCTGTGTGTCTATTTACTCTTAGAGAAAGTGATAGTAAAGTCTTTAATTTGTTGTTGTAAATGCATAGCACCACATTTAAGGAATTTGATTTATTCGTAGATCATAATTCTGCATAACATCTATATTCCACCTCAGGGTTCCAAGGTGATCCTCCAATGGATTTCCATCCATTCGAAAATCTAATGGGTGATCTCTAATAATGCCACCCCCCCTCCTGATGATTTCATAGGAGGGGTAGCCAATTTAACCAATGAATGTCAGTTCTGATGAACCATCCTCATCATCCCTTTGGATCTAGCCTCCACGCTCCACCCTCAATCATGACACACTGTTCTATTGTATTTAAGACCTAGCCCTCAGGGCTTAAAATCCCAATTTTGCACAAATTTCTATGAGATATTATGTTATGATATCATAAAAATAACCTCTTCCTTTGGTTATGAGACTTGATCATATGGAGTCAAGGCTTAACCCTCTCGGCTAAGGCCCCTCCATTAAGTGCATACAATAGGTCAGCCCTAAGCTCCAAATCTGGTGCTCCTCAACATGTATGTCATACAACCACACACACACAAATATATATATATATATATATATATATATATATATATATATATATATATACATACATGGCTATTACCTCTGGAATCAAGTCTTTAGGCTAATATCAACTCTATAGGGCCATCCCAATTGTAATGGTAAGCCCTTATCATTAGCTTAACCTATCCCATTGTGCAATTAATTATGAATAAATATATATTAGTCATTAAGATCAAGGTATGAACAACTAAACACTTAAATTAACAACACTCACACAAGTGTGCATATATATATATATATATATATATATATATATATATATATATATATATCTGTGTGTGTGTGTGTTACATGTATCCTCCTACTGCATTTCCACGATTGTTTTAAGAGATTATAGACATTCTTACATCCATTTTAGTGAGGCCTACTCTCGTTATACCAATTTTACTAATAGATATTTGTGTGTTGTGATTACAACATAGATCTTCATACACTAGCTAGAATGGATTTGAGCCACCATTATTAAGTTTATTGGTAAAGTTTAAATATCAACTAGAATAATACTAATTTATATACCTATGCCCTAGGTTTTCTTACACTATTAGCATAGTCACTGTCATTCTGTGCACACAAAAATAATGTATATAGATATAAATGGATACATTCCTTGCATAAAGAACATTATTGTAGAATCAGAGGCAGAAGAAAAAATGGACCAAGACCTCATTCCTTTAGCTACAGGAAACCATGCACCTTTCATGCAAAAATACAAAATCAATCTCAATAGTAAAAACATATATCTCATGACACATGTTACATAAGGGGAAACTTATATTTATTTATAACTAAAATTGAGAAACTGAGTTAGAGACAATAAATCTCCACCCAACCATAGGTGAGCCGCATCCAGTCCTCACTTGAAATTTTCACCCACAAGCTAGATTCCAAAGATTGAGGTGGTTTTTCTCAAGGGATTAAACATCAAATCCCAGCTGAGATGAGGATTGCATAGATTCTCCCACGTCCACACACCAACTATTTTGTAGTAAAAATTATACATAGGGATTTCAAAGAACTGCTACCTCCACCCTTCATCTGGTCATCTATCAATAAATTCTAGGGAATCCAAAGGCTTCACCTCCACCCTGGGAACATGTAACAAAATGGTTCCACCCATTGATGGTAATCCAGAATTCACTGCCAAAACTAGATGAAACAAGTAAAGAAGAACCTAAGAACTTCCCTTACCAGAAATCCAATGAATAAATATCCACCCTATGCTTCTTAAGGGAATCTATAGAATACAATCTCCAACCTCTAACCCCCAAGGCATCTAGAGACATCCCCACTTGAAGATAATTATTTTATTCTCCTATTGCTCGACCGATATGTATATCTTCTTTGAGAATTGTAAAAATGTGTAGAACCTCTCCACAATGCTGCAAATGTATTCAAATATTTCCATACTTGGATATGCACAGGTTCTTCCTCTATTTTCCAAAGAAAATGACCTTCCCTTGCTAATCTTGTTGTTTTTTCTCATTTCCCTATGGTACACTCCTTCTTTTGTTTGATCCAGTTAATGTTGTATTTTTCTCTTTTTCCTTCTGTTTTTTGTTCCTTACATTCTCTCGTTGTTTTGATTGATTTTGTGTCCTTGTTTTTTGCTTACCTTTCCATTTTCCCCCACCTTCATTATATGTAGTGGTTGACTTCCATTCCCCCCCCCAACTATCAACACAGTCCATTTCCCATTAATTTCTCATCCTCACTACCTTGTAAATCTATCCAAGGTAGCATGGCTCACATCCTTCTTTTTAAGTTCAGTCAACTCAGTAATCTAGTCCATTTAAAAACACACCAACCAAACTTCAATGGTTGACATAACCAATTCATATTTTCTTGCAAAAAGGAAAACTTAAACCATCCCAAGTAAGTAGCCTCCTTAGTCTCTGGAATCTGTATCCCATGACTCAACCCATTTTTTTGGTCAAATATTTACATGGAAATATTTACAATGCATTTTACAAGTGGAAAAAAAATGACTAGGGTTGTCATAGGTAAGGACTTGGGGAAATTGCTAAGGTAGATATTTATTTTCTTATAGGCCTATAGCCCCAAGGGGTGGATTTGTTGGTTGAGCTACCATGGCATGAGATGTAGCTTGAGGACTAGGCACACCACTAGTATGGGACCCATAATTTTTAGGGAGGGGCCATCAAGGTGGCCTCCATACTGGATGTTGGACTACGAGAGACAACGACTATGGTCATCAAAATATTCGGTGGGAAAACTGTACATCACATCATGGGGAAACATATGGGAGCATAAGATAGGGTGCACATGGGAATTTTATTTGGTTGGGAAAGAGTGGTGCACCAATGATTTTTTACACAATTGACATAAGTGACTATAGGATGCGTGAGAGAATTGATGTATGGAACTATCTTGTGCTTCTTTTCTATGAGAGGGTTATCTCGATTCAACCTATTATTCGTGTGGTTGTGATCACTCCCCATGATTTTAGGAGCCAATGGTGGGGACCATTGATTCCTCATGAGGGAGAAGGGGAGATAAGATGATATTAGACTGAGATGGTTTGATCCTAGTGGTTATTGAAACCCCAACTCATTTTAGAGTATCTATATGAAGGGATTGATTTTTGAGGTGACGCAGACATGGGATTTCCCCAAGGTGCAACATGGAGTGTGGAAAGTATGTGTTAATTATGTTTTGTATCTAAAATTATTTTATTTATCATGGTCATGTATATATGGTTCCAATATTATATCTTTGACTTATGTTAATGTGGGGCCTTGAGGAAGTGACCGGTCCATTTTTCTAGATCATCTGAATGGGGACAAACATGTGGCTAATAATGCACACACTAGGTGGGTTTTTCAATCAAATAGGGATACATAGGGGCCCTCATGACCACAACATAGGCCTTGGTTAGAAATAGGTGACGTAACACCTCCATCTATAAGGGGAGATGTGGTAGATATTTAAGAGAAGAAATGGAGACTATGGGCTTAGGTGAGTGTCTTGGAGGAGAGAGAGAGGGATATCTAAGGGTGGATGACCTCCATGCTACTTGGGATGCATGAGGCTGAATGGGAGTCCCTATGTGAGGATGTGGTCAATTGGGAGGGGATTCCATATTAGAACTGGTGACCAACACTTTAGAGATTCCTAGCAGTGGTGGTGACTTCTAGGTTGATAGAGAGGAGGTTGGGGACTTCTAGCTAATGATATGAGAGTGTAGGGGTATATCCCTTTATAACCACTTGATTAGATGCTTCTATGTACAAGGGGAGGAAATCATTATGAGGAATCTCCCCTCTTTTTGATGTTTCTTATTTTTTGGCAGCAATGGCCTTATGATGTACTAAATTGTATTTATGAGTCACTTATATGTGTGTGTGTGTGTGTAGTTTTAGATGACTCATGTTGTGTACTATTTATAGTGATGTTTTATGGATGTACTTTAGGTGATATATATTTATGTTTTATTATGGTTCTAAATGGTGACGTGCATGTGATGCTTGTCATTCCATTATATGATTAGCTAGGCTATCAGGCTCTTAATTTTGATGCCTTGGTATGTGTGAAAATATAACATGATAAAAAGCCACATACTAACAAATTAACATGTAGGTAATTTCGAAATAAGCGAGGATCACAAACTTGAAATTTTTGGTTCAAATACACAATTATGAGTGGGGAATAAAGGAATTCAGACAAATGACAAATACCTAAATTGGAGGCATCAACAAAGAGGCCTATGATGATGTCATATTTAGCTTGATTGTTACTGATTCTCCCAATTCGAGCTCTGTTCTGATGGTGGAGGGTTTTATTAGGGGAGTAAATAGCTCATGTTAATAAAGCGAGGTTTTGTGATCATGTCGAAGTAAGCTAGTGGTTGATCCATCTATGGCACAATAGGAATACAATTCGAAATACTCATGGTAAGGGAGCCATACAAAAAGCAAACAATTTTTACATAGAAAATTTGTAATGAAAAAGGGTAATTAAATCTTAAGAACAAATTTTTTTAAGGTAGAGGTTGAAAACGAGATATTTAAGATAAGTGTTGTTAGGATTTATCAAAATGTAGGTGCCTTTAAGGAGGAAATTCTTGATAATGTATGGACCCTTCTTGAGAGTTTCAAACTTACCTATACAACCCAAAGCCTCATTAGCTACATCATAATTTAACACCAAGTCTCCCTCGTTGAATGAATGTGGGGTGATGGTGTAATCAAAAGTGGCTTTGATTCACTTTTTTGTGGCCTGTTATGTTGGGGAGAGGATATAATATCTTCATCTAGTTGTTCTAGTTGTAATAAGTGTTGCTCAAGGATACAAATGTTTGGGAGAAGTTCCATTGCATTGCGTAGTGTTGGGTATGGAAATTTTAAGAATGGAAATTTATGTTAAAGTTTAGAAAATTTGGCGAATATTACTGTTACACCATTTTTTGGTCATCTAACCTATTACTATTAGATGGAACAAAGTACACCATGTAGGTCCAATTTTACCCTAAGTAAAATTTTTTTCACTATGAAAAATAACTTAGTAAACCACATTTATTAAGTTGTTTATGGTCTAAACAAGAAACCCCATGAGGAAATATTGAATAAATCCACATTTGTTTGATTTTCCTCAAGGAATAATTAGTTAAACAATAGTTTAATTAATATTCCCGGTCATATTTAACTCAAAATGAGAAAATTAATTAGATAAATTATCATTTATCTTATTATTTTCCAGGAATAATTATTTAAACCTTATTTAAATAATATTCCTTATTAAATTTGACTAAATCATTTACAAATAATTGAATAAATCATTATTTATTTGGTTATTACTCAACCACATCCTTAAAATAATAAATAAATCATTTATTTCTTTATTATTTATGAATAAAGGGATTTGACCAAAGTCAAATTCTTTTTCCCTCCAACAAATATAATAAAATATTCCATAAAAGTTGGATCTAGTATAGAGTAATAATATTTTAATTATGCACCAATATCTAGACTAACTCAATATTTTGTTATAAATAGAAGGGTTTTTCCATTCACTCACTACCTTTTGTTTCCTAAAGATCACTCTGGATCTATACTTTTGGTCTGACTTTGATCCACCATCATTGTCATATTTTGCTACCATTTTTCTTGTGAGCTCCCTTTGAGTTCCATTTTTTGTCTGGGTTTTCTACACCATCAAGAGAGAGAGATTTTAGATCTGAAGTGCCGAGGACTTACAAGAACCCATCCCATTGAGGGGGATTGGTAACATCTTTCTATGTTCCATTCCCAGGTGTCAAAAAATACAAAAATTCTTTAAATTTTTTTTTGTCTTGTCCATTGGATGCATGGAGCAACTCTTGCTTTTATTTACTGCTTAATGTCTTTTTCTGCATAGATCTAGTTTTTTTAGAATTTATCTTGGTCAACTAATTGCAGATCTAAATAAATTGGTAGCCATATTTGCTGTTAGGGCTATCTTTTATGCACAACTAAAGTGAGCCTTTTTCGTACGCTTGTGATTAAGATTCATAATAACAACTGGCAACTCCACAAGGGTTTACGATTACGACCTCTGTCGTTTTTCAGATCCCTGCATATCCAGCTGCTTCAAACCCTAGGATTTCTCTTCAGCTTCTTCTTTTTCTTTTCTTGATGTTGTTTTTAACCTATAAAACCATAAAACATTAAAAATTCTAACTTCCGTGTGTTTTCGGACCTATTGTGTAGGTGATTGGCATTAGCCACAGCTGAAACAAATTTTTTTTCTGAAACCTACTCGCGAGAGTGTCGGAAGTGTAGGTTGCACTTTTTGGGCCAAAACCTATGACCTGAACCTATAGGGTGCAAAAAACAGGCCAAAACCTGCGACCTTTGTAGAAAACAGGTCAGAAACTGCGACCTGAACTTTTTGCAGGAATTTTTCTGATATTTTTTTGGGTTTGTCTGGGCCTCTGTTCAGGGTTGTCTGACCTCCGTCTCTTCCCATTTTGGACCTATAATTGTTCTGTTTTATTCATAAAAGTGGGAACCTAGCCCCCTAGGGCTTCAGTACCCTCCACCTTTCGTGAAAGAGTTTTAGCTGCTGCAAGTCATCTGAAATTTCAGTGTGTTTAGCCATTTTTTAGATCCGATCCCTTACCTTCAGATCCCCTTTAGATTGGTTATTTATCCATCCAAAACACTTCCTCTTAGTTTTGTTTGGGTCTTCCTCTAGGGTCCCCTCCGCTTCCCTCCAGGTTGTAGTCTTTCACCACCTCATTTATAGTAATTTTTCCTCTGTTTTTTTGTTGTTTTTCTGCACCTATTTCCAGCAGATAGGACCTTTAGATCATTTTACCTCCTAAATTTAGATCTATTGGCTATTTTGGTGTGTTTTGACTAGATTTTTTCCCACCTACAAACTAGTTGTTGAGAGTCCCACCTCCTTGGGTTTAGATTAATGCATAATTAGCTGTTTATTTTCTGTTATTTTAGTTTCATATACAGTTATTTGTAGGTTTATTTACAGTTATACAACAAACTTTTTCTTTTTCTCTACAAACTTCTGGGTTTAAAAATTAAAATTTCCACACTTAACACACACACCCTAAGTGAAGAAGAGCCTGGTTAACACTGCTAGGCAAAGACTTTAACATTTTCATCAATTGATCCTACACCTCTATGCCCTAGTTTCGACATTATAATCAGTTGATCCTGCACCTCCTTTCTCTTGTTGGTATCTCTTCCCTTTGTGCCATGTTTGTGCCTTCATCATTGTGCCCCCAAGGCATTTATCCCAGAGAATTCT
This sequence comes from Pinus albicaulis, assembly GCA_034641835.2. Classification (NCBI taxonomy): domain Eukaryota; kingdom Viridiplantae; phylum Streptophyta; class Pinopsida; order Pinales; family Pinaceae; genus Pinus; species Pinus albicaulis. Next base: position 1,028,851,731 of record CM076578.1, read on the forward strand.
TGGCCTTCATCCTTAGTTTCCAGTAGGAAGAATTACTCCTTCGCGTAGGATTCGAGTTAGTCCTCCACCGAGTCCGCACTCCAACTCCTCTTCTGGTTCATTGGGTTCCCGTTCTGGTTCCGCCCCCAGTTCTCCCCATGTCACCTTCACCATGTCTGGTTCAAGACCTAACGCTGGTGGTAGCCCCAGCCCTAATGCTGGAAATACTACTAGTGGGACCGCAACAAGAACTACCCCAGCTGCTCCCTTGCTCCCCTATATGACAGGCCTCATTTTTCCCGATTTTAACCAATTAATCAATGACCTTATACGTCATAATGCTGGTTGGCCTATTATGCCAACCAAGCTCCCTTATGACATCCCAAGTTTGAAGGTCTTGCTGGAGAAGAGCCTACAAATCATGTTCGATATTTCCACATGTGGTGTTCGTCTAACTCCATTACCGATGACTATGTCCGTCTTCAGTTGTTCCAATGTATGCTTACTAGCGAAGCTTCTAAGTGGTATGTTGATCAGGCCTCATCCTCTCATACCACATTTGTGACTCTTGCCCGAGATTTTCTGTCTTATTTCTACCTTCCCCTCCGTTATGACACTGGTACCAATATTTTGAATTCTTTCCGTCAATCATCTGCAACCCGCCTATCCGATCATGACCAGGAATGGAAGAGAAGAAAGAGCCTATGTCGAGCACCTACCTTCGAAGACCGTGTCTACATGGAATGGTTCCTTACATCCCTTTTTTATGCTATAGGCAAAGATGTCGCATCACATTTCCCTCAAAATGAAGAAGCTGCTCTCCATATTGTGTTAAAATATGACTTGATCTATGCTCAGTCTAGTTATGTTTATACCGTCTTACCTGATCTCCTTAGACCTGGTGGTGCCAACACACCGGGGGCATCCCATACTGCCGACGGTATCGTTGGAGCTCTTTCTCATCCATACACTTAGCCTCCCATAGGCTATGGTTTCCCTCAGGGAGGGGCCAGCACCTCCAACACTTTCCCCCCTCCTAGTAGCATGTATCCAGGATACGACATGCCTCCTCCTTTTGCCCAACCTATTTACCACAATGTTACCCAACCTCCTTATTATCCGTATCCAAAACTTGGTGCTCCAACTCCTCAAGCATTAGCACCCCTGCCTCCCTTGCCTTCTCAAGCCCCATAACAGCAGCCACCACCCCCTCAGGGGCAGGTGTATGCATAGCAGGGTGCAAATAATCCTCCTACTTCCAAAAAGAAGAGGAAAAGGACCCAAAATCAATCTTTCCCCAGTAATCCTGGACCTAATCCCCATGGTAATGCACCTAACACTACTAACCAGCAATAGGGAACTCAACCCAAGCATGGCATTCCTATTCACACAAACGAGCCCTGTTATTGTTGTGGTGTTTATGGTCATTACACCCATGATTGTCCTCTTTTACCACAGATGCGGCATATGTGGGAGACTCAAGTAGCATCGCGAGGACAAAAAGCCTCCGCTTTCATTCCTCCCAGTGCTACGCCTAGTCAGCACCCTGTGTTTACTAATCCTTTCCCTCAGCAAGGATTTGTGGCTACCCAACCACCTAAAGGTTAGGCGGCCATTCAACCTCATCCATCTGGTACCTCCGATTACCAGATTCTCATGATGAACTCTAACCAACCCATTACCGTTGACCTCAACCTTCAGACTCGGTCCCGTTAGTACAACAAGCCTCCCGCTACATCTGCCCCCGAGCCCCCTTCTTCAGGTTCTACAGAGCCTCTTTGGACAACCAATGGTCCTTTACAGATCCCTCAGCCTAACGCAAAGGTTCATACCAATATCCCTAAGGGACCATTACACCAAAATGTTGCTTCTGGCGAAGCTACCCATTTGTATAGTATAGTAGATGATTTGGCACAATATCCTGCTGCCATCTCAACATTGGAAGTCCTCTAGTCATGCCCTTCACAACAAAAATCTCTACTATCTACCATGGGAACTGTAGATCCTTCAGATGATCGATTTATCATCTTCAATGTTGACCAGTCATAACATCCTCCTCTTCCTACTTTTGGCGCTTTCCAAATCCCCATCAAGATCCTGAACACCAACGTTTCTCGTTGTATCATTGATGAGGGGGCATCCACCTGTGTGAATTTCGCTTCGGTTTGGAAGTAACTTGGATCACCTGAGTTGGACCCTTCCACTATCACCCTCCGAGCATGGGATGGCCACTCCTCCAAGCCCATTGGCCTGTTCTGCAATTGTCCAATTATTCTTGCGGGCAAGACTGTTTGCATTGACGTAGAAGTCATTGATGCCCCCTTAGATTACAACATTATATTGGGTCATAGCTAAACCTATGTGATGCCTGTTGTACCATCTACAGTTCACCACAAAATTTCCTTTCCCCATGATGGAAATATAGTCACCATTGACCAATTGAAATATTACGAACAAAAGTCTCAGACCTCCCCTGAGTCCATCATATCTTTAGTGGCCAATAAGAAAACCATCAATCCCTTGACCATTGTCTCACCCGAAGTCTACAAGGAATCCTCTTTTCTTGGTTCATTCCTTGGTCTTCCTCCTCCTGTCTCTGATCCCAGCTCATCGAACGTTTTCATGATGCAATCTTCTCGGGCTTCCCTCAAGCGACCCGCTTCGGCTAGTCAACAACCCCGCCCTCTGCAACCTTCTCCTAGCCCTTCGATTCAACCTTCTAGACCCTCTCCTCCTGGACCTTCACCTGTAGCTGTTATCCATGAGCCTCTTTACCCTATTGGCACGGTTCCTCCTGGCCTTAACCATCTTTGAGCTATCTCACCTGGCCGTTACCCCTCCTGTCAGATACCATTCCTAGCTCCCCCTCCCAGAGTGTTCTCGGTACCTGTTATGGCCACCTTATCCCTTCATAACCTGACTCTGGGGATTCCCATTTGGTACATAAATCCCCTAGTCGCTACCCCGCTTGGTCAACCCAAACCTTTTTTTCCTTTGAACCCAGTTCAACCGGTCCCCATGAGTCATCCCGCTACTATCGTGCCTCAACCACCTCAATAGGAACCTTCTCCTGTTGCGACAACTTTGGGTAAAAACGAAAAATCTTGCAAGAAGGCACCAAAAGACAAGGCTACCTCGATTGAACTTGCTCCTCCTTAGCCTCTAAAGCCTTGTGCTTTATGTGATGTTGTCGGTCATGCCACTCATCATTGTCTTGAGTTGCCTCGTATCAAGCCCATGGTTAATGTTGCGTTCCCTGAGTCTACGATCCCTAAAGCCTATGTTTCTTCCTCAAATGCAACCAAGAACCCTAAGACTATTCACACCAACCAACCTTGCACTTTTTTTGACCTCCATGACCATTATTCCCACCATTTTCCCCTCCTCACTCATTACTACGCCTCTTTGGAGGTAGTTTGGGAGTACGAGATTGAACAAAACCAGTCTGCCTCTCCTGTCCTTGCGCAGTATGCCTTCGTCCAGCTTGAGGATTTACCCGCTCCCATTGAAATCCACCTCTTGATGTCGAGATGACAGAGCCTACAGACACCATCCTCTATTTGTCATCATTCATGATAACCACGGTCGAAGCTCCCTCTGATACTTCCCCTTCTATTTCTCTTAACCTCCCTTCAACGATCACCCTGGGCTCAACATCGGTGTATCCCTTATTTTATTGTTCTTCCGTCACCCACCGTGACAATACGCATGTGAAACTTTCTTCTCATGATGATGATTCAGGTAGCTTCACCACGTCATGTGGTCTCCCTTCCTCCAGTCAACCCATCTTCTACTGGGAGGATGACATCATGGAAGCCTTGTCCATCCCTGACTTCATCTTTCCAACCCATAAGCGAAATGGCACCATCCATGTCTATGGTGACTTTTATGGCCTGAGCATAAGTTTCCCACAAGGTAGCTCCCACACACCACCTTCTTGACGGTGTACGGGTGATAGACATCCTACCCAGATCACTCCCTCTCACAGTGTTTTTTCGATTTCTACTTTGCGCTCCAGTTGCCCGCATTTTTCATCATCCTCCCATTTGTTGTATTTTGGCACCTTTCAGATGGACCTCCTATCCACACCTTATATCGGTTATGTCGATGGTGCAAGTCGCTACTCTCGGAATCTAGCCTCGACAAGTTGGGCCATTTTCACCCCCTTTCATTCGCTTGTTCTCTCGAACGATGTATGCATTGGTACTGCCACCAATAATCAGGCTGAATATGATGTAGTCCGAGGTTTATTAGTCGATGCCCTTTCCCATCGAATCCTCCACCTTCACCTTCGTTTATATTCCCTTCTTCTTGTCATGCAATTGAATGGTGTATATCATGTGCATAATCCTATCATTTTTAGAAGATATTTACGAGTGAAGCTTTTGATGCGTGAATTTGAAATCATTACATTCAGTCATGTACCTAGAGCACAAAATCACTATGTAGATAGCATTGCAAACAATATTCTATATTGACATTTAGCACACGCATTTAACACAAGACAATAATATAAAAACCATCAAAATGATGCATATCCATTATATGTGTTGTATAAAATGTTTTAGAGTCCATTAACTCTGATACATATGACATGCCCATAGCATGTTACAAAAAATCAAAACTGGGGGCACCACCTACCCGTACACCTAATCACTATCTGGAGGATCTCGAGCTAATGGCTCCACTCCTGCAGCTCATAGATCGAACATGCTCTGTCCAACCATCATCATGCGCCGCATGGCCCCTCGCCACTCTGAGGGTAGACCAATACATGGCTCTATGTACTGGTAATATAATTCTTGCCAGCTGCGCTCTGAAACATCAGTCATAATCCTCTCAAATCTATGATGGATTTCCTCCAGGAGAGACGCTTCATCCTCATTTTGCGGTGCTCTCGATCCACTAGGTCCTACAACTCTTGATACTGCAGGCCGTCCCATATACCCAGCTGGTTTTACCGGTGCTGTATCTACATACAAAAATTAAAAGAATCAGTACCATATACAATATTCTGAAACTTTACAATGCACATAAAATATTAGCAACTTGTCACTTACCATCAGGCCCCCATACTCGACCAGGAAGTAGTGGAAAGTCCGGGTCCCCACGATAACTCATCCCAGTATAGGGATAGTTGTCTATGTACAGTGGCATCTGATCCTAATGAGCAAAGAACTTAGGTCAGAACACCCATCTAACTGCCCCACCTCCTCCTCTGCATAGTAGTCACCCCCACCGGTAAATCCTGGGCTCCCTTGGGCCCCCATCCTGGATCTATATGTGAGGTCGAAGTGTCGGGATCTTCTCAAAGAAAAGCGAGCACAATACTATACCATATGCACAGTCATGGTTTAATTTCCGCTTGCATAGCGAAAAATATCATTTCAACGACAACAGAATCATCTAGGCCCACCCATAGTAGGTCCCACTCAACACACTCTCCACAAGCATCATCTGCCCTCCAGTGATGTGGTAGAGTGCCTGGTTTCCCATAATCTGCAGCACTGCTGCAGCCACAACATGGGTCTCTAATATTTCTAGATCCCCGATGGGTATCTGTGTCCCCTTGACATGGAGACCTGGTCGACAATGGATCTCTACAAACTCCATGATGTTCCACCCTCGCGGTAACATTGGATGAGTATTTCCTACCATCCCAAGTGGTGGGAGACCAGTCAAAAAATATATATCATGGACCGTTAACTCGATCCGGTGCCACTGCACTATAAATACCTCATGGTATGGATCCCAATAACTGACAATTCGGGCCAACAAGGGCTCTCCAGGTCTCATCAAAGGGTTCTCCACAAACTTCAAAACCCCAAACCTGGCCAATGCACTTTGGACACCATGATCCTCTCGGATCTCTGACCGTAATGTGTCTAGGTCTCTCTCTCTCCAGTTTATCCATAATTCTGCCATATCTGCACAAAACCATCATATTTGTTAGTGTACATAAAGGAAAGACTGCATTTAACCACAAAAACCTAGCTCTCAGCAAAAAAAACAACACAAAAAAGCCCCTCTCTGTCAGGTCGCACTTTTCAGGCCAAATCCTAGGACTGGTCGCATTTTTCTACCCAAAACATGCTACCCAGGTCGTAGATATTGCCCCAAAAAGTGTGACCTGGCCGTGAAGAGGAGCATGGGTCTGTTCCTAAGCTCTGGGCACCTAAACTAAACTTTCAGTCCATTGAAATGAAAAAGTAGTATTAGGCATCTTACCTGCAACTAATGGATCTTGATTCCAACGGTTGGTTTGTCTGCTACGATCACCACAAGATTTAGGGCCTTCTCTCCTCTCTACATTCACCAGAGCTACACTTGGAAATAAGTGAATTTGGAGGGAAGCTGCCTTATTAAAAGAGAAACCCCTGATTTCTCTTTCACCTGCTGCGGCCAAATCGTAGCTCAGTTTGAAAAACTATCTGTACCGTTGGAAAGCTCTCACAGAGCCCTCAAATGGGTATCTGTTGGTTTTTTGTGATTTGATACTTCACCATGACACATTTTTTCCAAGAAGCGTCAATTCACCACTCCTCAAAATCAAATTTCTTCACTTGCAACACTTGTACTTGGGGCACCACTTTGCTTCCATACTTGTCCTTGCTCATGTCGATTTTCGTCATGAGTAATTATTTTGTACTCATGTCTTTATGGTCCCCATTGGACCTTTTCTATGTGGCAGCATCATCGAGTCGCCATTGTTTAGAGCATCTGAGTTGAGTCATCATCACATTCATGGAGTCTATCCTGAGTCCCTTTGTATTCTGCCATAGTACTCCATCCTTCATTGCTTGGTTGCTCTCTCATGTCGTACATTATGGCCTTTAGTCCTACTGTCCCCTATCCCCTTTGATATTGTGTTAGTTGCTTCCAGGTCATCCATGCCCTTTATGGTCGAACAAGGGAAGTCGTCAGTCCACTACTCAGTAACCCCCATTTCATCATCATCCTTGGTGTCATTCTGTTAGTCTCTCTAATATTATCTCTCATGCCTTATTTGAGGATCCCTTATTGCCTCACCTATGTCAGAACTCCTTCTGTCGACATCAGATCATTCATTCTAGAAGACAGGTCTAGAGGGCAGTGTACCTTCGTTCTAGCTTCCATTCTTTTTCGATGCCTCGGATCAGGCAAAGGGACTCCTTATTACCCTTTGACTTGATTGTTTCTTAGCTCCAGCTCCTTACAACATGATCGAGATCCGTACACTTGATGGTTCAATGATGTAGTAGATTGTACCGGTTATTCCAGGGTGTGTGTGAGATGTTTCAAACCTCATGAGGGGGTGGCACTTCAAGTAGCCCCCACATACCCGGATGACCTCTTCATTACAACCTTTGATGCAGCTCCATAGATTTTATGGTTTCATCCTTAGCCGCTTGCAACGCCTTTTTTTTTGCATGTATTAGTCAGATTTTTAGAGCCCTTTCCTGTTTACAGGGGCACTTTGGTTGTACTTATATCTCATGTACTTAGATATTTTTTTATAAGTCCTGGCTGTTATCCTAGGCACAATATGTATGTGGGATTCATTATCATGTTTTTATCTGGCTCATGTTTATGCCAACATGCACTATATAGTGCAGTCCCTTGTTTACTGGACGCATTATTCTTTGTACTTTGTCTCGCCGGGCATAGGTATGCCTCCCTCGTCACATATAGCACATGTACTCACTCATAAAAGAGACTTTTCACACCTCTAAGTCTAGCCTCCTCAGGGTCTAGTCCTCTAGCACTTTGGTCTACCTTATATTTCTCTCTCTCTGACTTCCCCTTCGGTGTCTAGTGATTGAGTTCTTACAATGTACTTCGGTCATACAATTAGCTCCTAACGCTCGCACGCTGGGGGGAAATCTATTACACCATTTTTTGGTCATTTAACCTGTTACTATTAGATGGACCAAAGTACACCATGTAGGACCAATTTTACCCTAAGTAAAGTTGCTTTCACTATGAAAAATAACTTAGTAAACCACATGTATTAAGTTGTTTATGGTGTAAACAGGAAACCCCATGAGGAAATATTGAATAAATCCAAATTTGTGTGATTTTCCTCAAGGAATAATTAGTTAAACAACAGTTTAATTAATATTCCTAGTCATATTTAACCCAAAACAGGAAAATTAATTAGATAAATTATTATTTATCTTATTATTTTCTAGGAATAATTATTTAAACCTTATTTAAATAATATTCCTTGTTAAATTTGACTAAATCATTTATAAATAATTGAATAAATCATTATTTATTTGATTATTACTCAACCACATCCTTAAAATAATAAATAAATCATTTATTTATTTATTATTTACAAATAAATGGATTTGACCATAGTCAAATTCTTTTCCCTCCAACAAATATAATAAAATATTCCATAAAATTTGGATCTAGAATTGGTTAATAATATTTTAATTATGCACCAATATCTAGAATAACTCAATATTTTGTTATAAATAGAAGGGTTTTTCCATTCACTCACTACATTTTGTTGCCTAAAGATCACTCTGGATCTATACTTTTGGTCTGACTTTGATCCACCAGCATTTTCATATGTTGCTATCTTTTTTCTTGTGAGCTCCCTTTGAGTTCCATTTTTTGTCTGGGTTTTCTACACCATCAAGAGAGAGAGATTTTAGATTTGAAGTGCTGAGGACTTACAAGAACCCATCCCATTGAGGGGGATTGGTAACACCTTTCTATGTTCCCTTCCCAAGTGTCAAAAAATGCAAAAATTATTTAAAAACATTTTTGTCTTGCCTATTGGATGCATGGAGAAACTCTTGCTTTTATTTACTGCTTAATGCATTTTTCTACATAGATCTAGATTTTTCAGCATTTATCTTGGTCAACTAATTGAAGATCTAAAGAAATTGGTAGCCATATTTGCTGTTAGGGCTGTTTTTTATGCATGGTTAAAGTGAGCCTTTTTTGTACGCTTGCGATTAAGATTCATACTAATAGAGCAAAAGAATCAGTCTGGGAATTCGATCAATGATTGAAGTAAACCATCAATGATGGAGGATTTCTTTATGATGATGACCAACATAGGGAATGGTTCATTGCCATGTTGTTATCCCATCTGCGTGGACCTCTGTGACAACAAAATATTTCTACTCAGGCTGAAGCCCTGGATATCACTATGAAGTTGGAGGCTGCACCTAGAGAAGATATCCCCCTTGGGACTCTGCAAATTCAAAGTCAGTTGGAGGCTATGCACTTAAAAATATAGAACCTAAAAAGAGACAAGGGTAATGAGGTTGGCATAGATGTCTGGTGCATTCATTATAAAGGAGAAGGTCACACCAAATATCAGTGCCCTGTGTTTATAGATTACCTGCAAGCTAGAGGACCAAATCCGATGTGCCCTAGGGAGGTTGCGGGGCCTAGCAACCCCACCCTGTGGTGCGCTGATTGTCGGGTAGCTGGCCGACATGATACTGAGCACTACCCATGGCTGGGGGCCTATGTGCCAGAATTGAAGCAACAATATTAGAGATTCTGCTCCTCGGTTGGTCATGTGAGCACCACTGTCAGACGTATGAGCTGATGATAGAAAATGTGAACATGTACAGAGTGTAGGCTGAAACCTCTTTTCCAACATCTCCCTTTGGATGTGGAGGATCCCTGGTAAGAGGAAGGGGAGGGGGGAAAGGAGGAGGTGGAAGTTGATAAAGAGGGAAATTAATCTGCTATAACTATGGAGATCTAGGACATTACGCACGTGATTGCCCTAACCTTGCATGGAAGTCCTGCAGGTACTGTAGGAAATTTGATCACGTAATTGAGGAATGTCCCATTCTGATAGCTAAGATGCAGGAAAATCAAAAGACGCCTATAGAAAACATAAAAATGGTCAAGGCTAAGCCACACGATGATCGCTCTAGTGTGAATGCAATAACACATAGTGGTATGGCCACTGGAGGACCAGCGGAGGCTGCTGCTGCAGAGTCATGGATCAAAAAATCATTTGACAAGAAGGAATGCCTAGATATGAACAAATAAAAGGAAACCTTTATAGAGGCTAGAAGTGATTTTGCTACGGCGGAAGCATCAACATCAAAAGCTTCCATGGATCAAAAAGTCAATCAAGTAGTCAAGCCATTCCTTCAAGCTTGTATGAAGTTACTGTGCAACCAGAATGTGGTAGAGAATATCTAAAAATTAATAGATAACTGCGTAAAAAAATAAGTCCTTTGATTGGATATTAAGGCCGTGAAAAATATTTATAAGAACAAGAAGAGGAGGAGTGGTCGGGAGACACATATGACTACACAAATTGGAGAGTATGAAATGGATCAAGTCATCTTGGATCTAGGATCTGATGCCAATGTCTTGCCCAAAAAAACCTAGGAGAGGATGGGAGAACCCAATTTGGAGTGGTCCACCATTCAATTACGTATGGCTAACCAACAAAATATCATTCCATTAGGAAGGTTGTCTAAGGTTTTGGTAGACATTGTAGGATTTAAATTATATGCATATTTCGAAGTAATCCAAATTGTGGATGATGTGGACCCATACCATGCACTATTAGGACTGGATTGGGCTATTGACATGGGAGGTATCATCAACTTGAAAAGAAGGAGCATGGTCTTTGAGAATGATGGTACGTGGGTAATAGTCCCTCTAGACCCAGCAAAAGGTGAATGATATACAAAACTAGCGCGCGATGAGGAGGATGTTGACCATATTTACAAAATGACTGTGTGGGATGATGATTGGGTCAACCCTACAGCTGATGGCATGTTAAATTGGGAAAAATACATCTCGTGTTTCTCAGACTCGGATGGCGAGATGGAAAATTGGCAGAACCGGTTGCATGACGTATTTGTGTTATGTTGCATCAAGATCAGAAAGAGCTTTCGGTGCATCTCCTCAGAGGTAAGAGAACTGACTTACTTTGATGGTTCTGGTAGTGTTAAGGAATTTATTAAAGCATTGGAAAAATATGTCCCTAAGGAACGGAGATTCTGGGCACTTGACTTGGCCATGCACACAACCCCTGCACGATGGTGGGAAACACACAAGGGGGCTTTCCAAGACTGGGGGGAATTTCAAAAAATGATGATATTGCACTTTGAACCTCCAGTCAACCCACCCATGGGGCTCTTTTCTGGCCTTGGAGATCCGCGCAAGCACTTGGCTATGTGGATGGAGGTATGGCATGAAACGACCTAGAATGAGTGGTTCCATATGTTTATTCATGCATTAGGGTCAGTCTCCACCACCTGGTATTTAGATTTGGAGCTTCACCAACACAATCACCACTCAGATACAATGACAGAGGATTTCATGGCGATGTTCAGCTTAGTTGGAGGGATGGAGAAAATGGACGAATCTCTGCAGGATATAGATGCCCTTATCTTTGATGAGTATTTTCCTTGGAAGGTATGTGTTGTGTCAGCTTGGGATGCACAGATGCAAGATATTGTCAAATGTAGAAATTTTTCAATAGAGGACAGTGATCAAGATCCTAGGAATATTACAATCCTTGAATCTGAAGGAGAACGTGCAATTGCAAGGCCTTAATTACAAATCATGGACGTTACAAAACCATTGAAGTTGAAGGAAGTCAACAATGAGACAGAGGAGCAACCCAAGTTAGCCAAAATTTGGGATTACTGGGATGAAGATACTGTTGGAAATATTGCGGAGCTACTATCCGAATACCAGGATCTATTTCCTACAAAGTTTTCTGAGCTTAAGGGAATTGTAGGAGACCTAGGTGTTATGAGGATCACCTTGAAGCTGGATGCGCGTCCTGTCAAGAAGTGACCCTATCGAATGAACCCTAAATATAAGAAGAAAGTCAAGGAGGAGTTGGATAAGATGGTGGCTGTAGGTATCATTGAGCCCATTGAACAGTCTGATTGGGTAAGCCCAATGGTAGTTCAAGAAAATAAAACCAAAGGAGAGATAAGGATCCGCGTAGACCTGCGCAAGATGAACAATGCCTGCGGACATGATCCCTTCACTACACCATTCTATGATGAAATATTGGATAACGCGGGAGGTCAAGAAGCGTACTCATTCACTGATGGATTTTCGGGGTACCATCAGATCAGAATTTCACCTGAAGACTGCAACAATGCAACCTTTACAACCGAATAGGGCTCCGTCCAATACACCGTCATGCCATTCAGATTAAAGAATGCCCCTGCCATTTTCTTGTGCATAGTTGTAGAATTATTCAAAGAATTCATCCATAATATTCTGGAGGTCTATTTTGATGACTGGACAGTATTAGGATTGGTAATGAAGCATGTATCGAACGTGTGCATGATTTTGGATATCTGCAGGAAACACCAAATTTCATTGAAATTGAAGAAGTGTATATTTTGTGTACCTTTTGGAATTTTGTTGAGGCACATCATATGTCAGCAGAGATTGATGGTTGACCTAGCCAAGATTGCATTTATAATTAATTTAGCAGTCCCCACCAATGAAAAAAAACTACACTCCATCCTAGGACATATGGGATAGAAAGTTTATTCATGGGTATGTCTTGATCATTCTGCCAATGGAAAAGCTACTCAAGAAGGATGTGTCCTTTTTCTAGGATGAAGAATGTCAGAAACGTTTTGGGCTATTGAAGGAAAGGATGGTCACTACACCTATTCTCATATCCCTAGATTGGGCTAAGGTCTTTCATGTACATGTGGATGCATCAGGAATAGCTCTTGGGGCTATCTTAGCGCAGCCTGGAGATGGAGAAATTGATCATCCAGTTGCTTTTTCTAGCAGGAAACTCTCTAGCACAGAGCACAACTATTCTACTACTAAACAAGAAAGACTGGAAATGGTGTATGCCCTATAGAAATACATGAACTATCTATTGGAGGACATTTTAAAATGTTTACTGACCATTCAAATTTAAAATAACTGGTCAATAAGTCTGTGTTGGGGAGGAATATTTGTAGATGGTTGCTACTATTTCAGGAGTATGACTTTGAGATTATTGTGAAGCATGGGAGACTAAATGCGGGACCTGATCATTTATCTCGAATTGAGAATGGAGAAGAGCCAACTAGTCTGGAAGAAGGATTACCCGATGCTCAGATTTTCGCTATCAAGGTGGTTGATGAGAAATTTGTGGAAAATATTAAATTCTTGACAATTGGGATGACACCTATAGAATATTCAATGCAACAGAAGAAATATTTGGTGGCCTGCGCAGCTGATTTCACTCTAGTGGCAGGGCAATGTGACAAAGGGGTCAGGTATAATTGGTCCCACCACTTGTGTGAGTGTTTATTGACAATGTACGTGAGGCATAGGACCAAGGAAAGCCATTCTGTTACTCATGGTTGTTACTATTGATTTCCCTAGTTTCTTGGGAAACGCATGATGATGCGGTGCTCCCTGAGCTTGAACCAGGCATATGCGAAGGAGTGCACTATGAGAATCTGTGGGACTCTACGGACTCACAATGCATCAAGGAGAACAAGATATTTTGGGTGCTATTTGAAGGTGTGCTAGCGACAAGAATACACTCTTGGAATTGAATGTCATCTGCAGTATATGAAAAATACAATCACATCGCTGACTTCCACGTCACTATGCACAATGTGAAAATCTGAGCATTCAAAGATCTGACATGGTAAAATTTACCATACATGGTCACAGAGGTGGAAGTGGACCAATTCATCGCAACATGGCCTCCTACATGGAATATTGGGCTCAAATTCACTGCTCCGGTTACAACAGGCACATCCAGAAAAGACGTAGCCCCAAAAGATACCGCTCTGCCAAAGGACATAGAGTTGCACTCCAGCGGAACAAAGACCACCAAAGAAACCACCAATGACACCGTTAAGGGGACTTAGAAGGAGTCGAAGCATGATATCGAGATTGGAGGAGTTGGTGGGGAGGGTGTGGATTCCCCACGAGGTAAAAAGCACACTGGAAAGTCTGCCAAAGGTCAGTGCAAGAAGCAAAAGGGAAACAAGTCCAATGGAGATGTGAAAGTCACCTTAACCGAAGAGGACCTAGAAATGATGACAGACTCAGTCGCCACCACTTCGGAGGATCGATGGACCGCTATGGAAGAGCAACACAAGGCCGTGGTGGAGGCCTTGCAGTCTAGATTACGGGTGTTACAGCTAAAACCCAATACATTGCAAGCGAGCATGAACCAGGCGAGGCTGATTCAAGCGAGCATGCCAGCAACAACCCTGATTGCTACTATTGAAAGAATAATTTACACCTTCCCGGGTGCAGCGATGACCATATAGGAGCTACCCTTGTGCATGTTAGTGTCAGTCTTTGCAGCCTTCCTCCAGTGATCAAACATGCTCTTACAAAGTGATTTTAAGATGTCAAGGTCAAATTTTGTCATTTCAGTGAGTCTTCAAGTAAAATTTGGTCACTAGGTATTAGGTCTAGGGTTTGATTTTACTCTTGTCAAAGTTGTCCAAATGTCGGTCCATGTCACCATTCAGCTGAGTGCACCATCATTCAGAGGGTTGTCGTCATCATGTCAAGTTCCACTAGGTCATTTTACACCTTGTTCATGCTTCAGTTGTGCCTAGGCAAGGTTCATTTCCCTCTCCTAGGGTTTTGGAGGTAATTTCTCTTGGATGGTCAAATCATCATCAAAAATTGTATCCTGATGTTCATATACCTTCCCCTATCCTTAATGTACCTTATTAAACACTTCCCATCACTGATATCCCCCAAATTCCTCATTTTTGCACGAACCCTAGTTTCTTGCTACAACTTGGCAATTTTCTAGGCTAGGCCTGTGTTTTGCCCTTTTGGACCCCTTCCCATCACTCAATCTCTGAAATTCCACTTTTCCCTACTTACTAATATCCCTCACTACTTCCAAAAAGTTTTTCAATAATTTATAAGCCCCTTATCCCCTTCATTTCGCTTCATTTCCACAAATCCCTTGTTCCACACATCGGGATAGGTTTCACTAAAATTATGTTTCAGAGAAATAAAAGATGAATTTTGGAAACCTGAGAGAGGTTTTTGTCCAAAGAATTCCAAAAAAGAAAAACCTCCTTCACTTTTTACACAGGTATCATGATTTTAGATAAATGTCAAAAATACCGTTGCCTCAGGAGAATTGAATGCACCTCTGAACTGACCTTGGGAAAATCAATATTTCTCCTATCTTGGTTGGCCAAATGAATTTCTTGATGAGTAAAATGATAACTAGACAAAAATATATTTCCAATGAGCTATCATGAGCTCAATTTTGAGTTGAGGAAGACCTTCAAAAGTTGACTGCAACAGCACTCTGCCTTGAGGCAGCCTCATTTTGCTCATTTTGACCAGTCTTGGGAGATTTGATTTTTGACAAGGAAAATGAACTAAAAAATTCAAAATTCCACTTGGGTTGGAAATTAGAGTCAAATATCTTTCCAACGAGCTATCACACGCCCAATTTTTACATCGGGAAGGCCTCCAAAATCCTACTAGAAAAATGGTGCGTCGCATAGAAGAGTGGGCACGGCGCATTGGGTTTGTGCGCGGCGCATTGGGCTGGTGCGCGGCGCATTGGGCCAGAGCACAAGATTTTTGCCATTGCTTTCACCCATCAAATTTTTCTCAGTCTCTCCTTTTTCAAGTGAGTCAAAGCCACTTCCTGATTTCTCTTAACAAGTGTTTGGTGTTGGTATGAAATTTTAAATGCAAAAAACTCAAAATCCTACTCTCATGTTTTAAGAATGCTCCTAGGGTTTTAAATTTGGTTTGGTGTCAATAATTTCTATTTACCCCATCTATTACCACTTCTCATTTTATCATTACCATAGTTTATTTCCCTATTCCCTTACATCCTAAACTATCTATATCCCTTGTTCCCATTTTTCCTATCCCTAAACCCTATTATTTCCTACCGTTTTCCCTCTCCCATATCATTTGTAGAAAATTCCCATTACTCCTATCCCTAAATCCTTTCAATCCCTTTTTTTATCCCTTTCCCTATCATTTACAAAAAATCTCCAAATCCCATACCCCAAACATGTCCAGTGATTGTCCCATATTTTAAATCCACTTGACAGAAACTCCACTTTTCCCCACTGTTCCATATTCCTCACAGTCCCTCATTTCCCTTTGGCACATTTGACACTTGGAGACGAAGAAAACGAGTCCTAATTTCTCATTTTCAACAAATCAAACATACACTTTTCATACACATTGCAACACCATGACGGACACCGACACATCCTATGAGCAAGACAATGATTCCGCCACTGAACTGCATGCACTAGGAGGACACGGAAACGATGAAAAAGGCCTGATCCATTCCAAATCTTGGCCGAAGCTTCTTTGGATGAGCATGGAACATGATGGGGGACCTTCACTCCAAGTTTTAGCAAATTTGGAGTAAATTTTTTCATTTTTGAAATTTTGGTTGCAAAACAGGTTTTTTTGCTCGACGCATCGCGCCACTCGACGCGCGCTTACGTTTGAGAGATCTTCTGGAGGAAAAATTTACATTTTTGGATTTTTTATGGTAAATCATGCATGCTTAGGAATTTCTGAGAGATTTCATCAAGTTCTGGGTGGTCTTAGAGGTCAAAAACACTCAAAAAATGGCCTTTCTGCCACTTTTTGCACCAACAGGAACCAGTCTTGCGAGATTGTAGTTTTGGAGGGGAAAATGAACTCCAAATTGAAAAATTCCACTTGGGTTGGATAGTAAACAGACAGGGATTTCCAACGAGCTATCATGCACTCAATTGGGACTTCAGGAAGTGCCCAAAAAACAGGCTCAAAGTGGCGCAACGCATTGCGTTTTCTGTCACGGCGCATAGAGGATTTTGGTCCAATTTTTACTTTTCAGCTCAGAAATTCGGCCAGTTTGACTAGTTTCACTTTGTGATGTAATTATTGATCTATCTTGATGTAATTTTATGGCTATGATGTAAATTTGGCTCATTTTACTTGTTCTAGAGGATTCATTCACTAAAGGGCGAAAATTAAGTGAATGGATCAATTTCCTAGCATATAGAGGCAAGTTGTTTGGTTGCCTAAATTTCAGGTCCATGTTTAGAATTGGTTGAAACAGGTCCTAGAAGGATGAGCTCGACCCCTAGAGGCATGGGAAGGGGTTAGAATTGTCTATATATTGTATTTTCTGAGAAATCTTCATGGTTGGATACTTGGGAATAGTTTGGCAACTCATTGTACATACACTTCTGCATTTTTGGCAAAGGAAAGACCAGGGTTTTGCAGCACTTGTTGGGATCCTTGTGGCTCTGAGTTTTGATGATGTTTTTCTCCATGTATTTGTAAGTTTCATTAATGTTTATGTAGTCCATTTCCCTTCTCTTTGCTTCCGAAATTAAACAAATGAGTAACTAAGGTAGAATTCATTAGTTTGATGGTGCTCTGCCTTAAAATTTTGTTTAGTTTTATATGTTTTCGTCAGTTTGAAGAAGATCCTTGCACCTTCTTGCCCCCTTCAGCTCCTCAATAGTATTTTCTATCCAGTCAATTAATCTAAGGCATCAAAGTCATTGCCTTCGCTGCCCCAACTTGAACTCTGCAAGGATTTGGCCTCATCCCCAAGCCCAAAACTGCCTTTCCCTTTTTCCAACAAAAAACCCTAAAAATCATTCCAAACTCCTTGATTTATATACCTAGCCTAAAATTAACACTCATTTCAGTCATCTCAAGCCCTATTGATACATTTTTCCTGAGATTGACCCGGAGAGAGCCCTCTCCTGTTCTGGTAGGGCTAGCTACCAGACTGAGCGTGGTTTGGTGTTACCCTGAATCCCGCCTTCCTTCAGCGTAAGGTGGATTTGGGCTATAACATAGTGGTGACCATACTGGGGAGAAAATGGTTTTCTTGTTGGTGTTAATTATTTTATAAGCTACAGACGGAGCCTGAAGTTATGCCAGATAGCCTTCGAAACGCTTTTTCTTTGCATTAGCGGAAGTAGATAAATGCTGCTTCAGTCAATCTCCGGTCTAGCTTGTGAACGTGACACTTGACTTGTGGATTGTCTTGCCCCAGTACATGTATCAAGTTCAGATCTGATTGTTGATGGTGGACAACGATCAGACATAAGAAGGATGAAATCATTCACCTGGTGACTCCAACTCAATGTAGAGACTCCACTGGAGGACTAACTCTTTCTCTAAGAAAATGGAAGGATCTTACACTAATTTCAGGTATTCGAAGTGGAATGGTATTCAGGATGTAGTCTGCTTTCTTGTAAACTACTTCGTTGCTGTTCTTGAAGCTGTCCTGAGAGTTTTTCAGAATTTGTTGTATGATAAAGGTGATCAAAATATTCACTTGATCGTTTCAAAAAGTGTAAATACTGAGTTTCCCTTTGATCCTAGCCTCCTTACTTTTCCCACATCTTGTGATGACCATCTTCAAACTGATGAACCTCAAGAGACTAATACTGATTATGCAGCATTTGTACATATCCCTACACCTTGTAAAATTCCAGATCGGTATAAACCTCTTGTTTTACCTTCTGTTCTTCATGCTTTCCCTAAAAATTATGACCTATATCTACCAAGATTTGATGGTGAATGTAACAATGTCAACGCTGAGCAACATGTGCAGAATGTTGAGACTTTTCTAGAACTTTTTGAAGTTGATGAAGAAGATGTTAGTATTAGACTTTTTGCTCTTTCTTTTCAAGGCCAAGTGAAGAGTTGGTTCAAAACCTTGCCTGATGCGAGCATCTCATATTTCCAGCAGTTCGTTGAAGTTTTTCTTGACAGGTGGGTGATCGGACAAAATCCTTTCCTTATTATAGAAGAGTATAAATAGCTGAAAAGACTGCCAGGGGAGACAGTACAACAATTTTCTGCCAGATTTAACCAAGTATATTTTTCGATGCCAGATGATATAAGACCTTCTCCTAGATCTGCTCTCTTGCACTACCCAGGTGCTTTTGATCCGGAAATGGAGTTTCAGCTGAGAGAAAGGAATATTGCAACACTCCACGAGATGAAAAACAGTGCAGTAAATGTAGAGGCTCATTTGCTGATCCGAAGGGCAAGGTTGAAGGAAGAAGAAATGAAAAACATAGATCCAGAGAAATCGACATCTCTAGAGGTAAAGCTTCACATGTTGGTAAGTGCAGTAGAAGAGATGATGCAAAATAACACCACAAAGAATGAGTATAATGTTCAAGCCCATGGCTCACTGATTGAAGAAGAACAAGTCACTGATCCAAAACATTTTGTTTCTTATCCCAGTTGTCATAGTAATTGCTTTATAGATCATCTTGAAGAAGAGAGAGCTGTTGATATGACATGTATGCTTGATGATGTGTTTTATAATGATGATTTGCCTCAGTTTGATTAGTATGATGATGATTATGTTCTCCAAACAGAAGCTAATCTTGTAGACAAATTAGCAGCTAGTTTGTGCGAAGAGGAAGTTCACTTTCAGCAGCTCGAGTACAGTAATCAACTGATGCATGTCAGCTATGACAATGATGAGGAAAGTGCAGCAAATTTTGAAGTAAGTGAAGGATCTTTGCCTTTTTTTTTTATTCATTTCAGTTCATCAGAGATAACTACCGTTCAATCAGAAATCAACTGTCGAAAAGTCTTGATCTGGATCATCGTGAGGGCAATGAAAACCTTGTTCAAGATTTCTCATATTCAGATTTATAGCCCCCGAAAGCCATTGATTTTCAAGTTGCAAACGAAGACTTGGAAGTTGGCACGTATGATCAAATGATACAAGATGATTCCGTTCCATTTTGTTTTGAATCATTCCAGTTGTTGAAACGTAAATTGCATAGTAAATATTCAAATGAGCAGCCTGTAAGAAATCAGCAATCTCTCAGTGTTAATGTTGAGGATGAGACAGATAACGAAATTCTTGAGCAGCCTATAGCATCAGATTTGCAGCCACCAAATGAAATTGAAGTTCAGATTACAGATGAAGGCGTGGAAGCTGAAATACATGATTTAATGATGCAAGAGGATTCTGTACCCTTTTGTTTTGAAGCATTTCAGTTTATAAAGCAGAATCTTCGTAATATCTCTAAAGCGAAAGATGAACAGTCAGTAGGATGTCATACAATTTCAATGGATGCATCACAACAGTCTTCTCAAGTTTTTTATGATCCTATTGCTCGTATGTTGGATGATGTTTGCTGTAAAAATTCTGCTCAATTAGTTAACCATGTGCCAGGAAAGAATGTAGATAATAATCTTATTCCAAAGTCACCTTCATTGTCTTGTCTAACATATTTTTCATTACAAAGCTCATTTCAAGGTTTGCAGTCATATGAGGAGATTGATAAGGGAGAGTTTTGTTCTGTTTGGAATCAGCAACAGTGTTTGGATATTCATGAAATTCAAGATCCTTTTGACAGCCTGCTGCTATCACCAAAGAAGGACAACACAGATGTGAGGAAAATATTAATATCCAGCTATGAAGATTGCTTGGACCAGAGTAGTAATGTATTGATGGGAATCAATAGCTATTTTCATGAAGATCCTTTTGTAGTATTATTGAAGTCATCCAGTCAATTCATGCTTTGCAAGTTTATCAGCAGTCAACTTCATTCCAAGTTTCCATGGGAGTTGCCTTTCGATTCTTCCCTTTTCTTGTTCATCCGAAAACATTTGGGAAGAAATCAAGTAGCAGCCCGGATGCTTACATGGTTGCATTGGTTGTTCCATTTCACTTGATCGGGTGGTGAAAAGAATAATTAGAGTAGGTTGTATTGAATAAGCTTCATATTGAGCATATTTCTAGTTTGTCGGTTGTGTTTAAGTATCGAGTCATTTCTTAGTTGAGTGAGAGTCAATTTGTGTCGTCAAGTCATCATTTTTCAGTCATGCATTTCAGCTTGAGTTTTTGATTCCATTGCCCAATGGATGAAGGCACAATCTACTTTCCAAAGATCTGTAGTTCTTGGCACCTCCAAGGAGCTACCATCCCCATTGGAGCCAATGTTAGTGTCAGTCTTTGCAGTGTTCCTCCAGTGATCAAACATGCTCTTACAAAGTGATTTTAAGATGTCAAGGTCAAATTTTGTCATTTCAGTGAGTCTTCAAGTAAAATTTGGTCACTAGGTATTAGGTCTAGGGTTTGCTTTTACTCTTGTCAAAGTTTTCCAAATGTCGATCCACGTCACCATTCAGCTGAGTGTACCATCATTCGGAGGGTTTTCATCATCATTTCAAGTTCCACTGGGTCATTTTACACCTCGTTCATGCTTCAGTTGTGCCTAGGTAAGGTTCATTTCCCTCTCCTAGGGTTTTGGAGGTAATTTCTCTTGGATGGTCAAATCATCATAAAAACTTGTATCCTGATGTTCATATACCTTCCCCTATCCTTAATGTACCTTATTAAACACTTCCCATCACTGAGATCCCCCAAATTCCTCATTTTTGCACGAACCCTAGTTTCTTGCTACAACTTGGCAATTTTCTAGGCTAGGCCTGTGTTTTTCCCTTTTGGACCCCTTCCCATCACTCAATCTCTGAAATTCCACTTTCCCCTACTTCCTAATATCCCTCACTACTTCCCAATTTTTTTTCAAGAATTTAGAAGCCCCTTATCCCCTTCATTTCGCTTCATTTTGACAAATCCCTTGTTCCACACATCGGGATAGGTTTCACTCAAATGATGTTTTAGAGAAATAAAAGATGGATTTTGGAAAACTGAGAGAGGTTTTTGTCCAAATCATGCCAAAGAAGAAAAACCTCCTTCACTTTTTACACAGGTATCATGGTTTTGTAGAAATGTCAAAAATGCCGTTGCCTCAAGAGAATTGAATGCACCTCTGGACTGACCTTGGGAAAATCAATATTTCTCCTATCTTGGTTGGCCAAATGACTTTCTTGATGCGTCAAATGATAACTAGACACAAATAGCTTTCCAATGAGCTATCATGAGCTCAATTTGGAGTTGAGGAAGACCTTCACAAGTTGACTGCAACAACACTCTGCCTTGAGGCAGCCTCATTTTGCTCATTTTTACCAGTCTTGGGAGATTTGACTTTTGACAAGGAAAATGAACTCCAAATTTAAAAATTCCACTTGGGTTAGAACGTATACTCAAATATATTTCCAAAGAGCTATCACAAGCCCAATTTTGACATCAGGAAGGCCTCCAAAATCCTCCTGCAAAATGGCACGGTGCATAGAAGAGCGGGCGCGACGCATTGGGCTGGTGCGCGACGCATTGGGCCAGAACACAAGATTTTTGCCATTGCTTTCACCCATAAAATTTTTCTTAGTCTCTCCTTGTTAAAGTGAGTCAAAGCCACTTCCTCATTTCTCTTAACAAGTGTTTGGTGTTGGTATGAAATTTTAAATGCGAAAAACTCAAAATCCTACTCTCATGTTTTAAGAATGCTCCTAGGGTTTTAAATTTGGTTTGGTGTCAATCATTGCTACTTACCCCATCTATTAAAACTGCTCATTTTATCATTACCACAGTTTATTTCCCTATTCCCTTACATCCTAAACCATCTATATCCCTTGTTCCCATTTTCCCTATCCCTAAACCCTATTATTTCCTACCATTTTCCCTCTCCCATATCATTTGTAGCAAATTCCCATTACTCCTATCCCTAAATCCTTTCACTCCCTTTTCTTATCCCTTTCCCTATAATTTACAAAAAATCTCCAAATCCCATATCCCAAACATGTCAAGTGATTGTCCCATATTTTAAATCCACTTGACAGAAACTCCACTTTTCCCCACTGTTCCATATTCCTCACAGTTCCTCATTTCCCTTTGGCACATTTGACACTTGGAGACGAAGACACCGAGTCCTAATTTCTCATTTAAAAAAAATAAAACATACACTTTTAATACACATTGCAACACCATGACGGACACCGACACATCCTATGAACAAGACAGTGATTCCGCCACTGAACTGCATGCACCAGGAGGACACGAAAACGGTGAAAAAGGCTGATCCACTCCAAATCTTGGCCGAAGATTCTTTGGCTGATAATGGCACATGATGGGGGACCTTCACTCCAAGTTTTATCAAATTTGGAGTAAATTTTGTCATTTTTGAAATTTTGGTTGCAAAACAGGTTTTTCTGCCCGACGCGTCGTGCCACTCGACGCGCGCCTATGTTTGAGAGATCTTCTGGAGGAAAAATTACATTTTTGGATTTTTTATGGTAAATTATGTATGCTCAGGAATTTCTGAGAGATTTCATCAAGTTCTGGGTGGTCTTAGAGGTCAAGAACACTCCAAAAATGGCCTTTCTGCCACTTTTTGCACCATCAGGAACCAGTCTTGGGAGATTGCAGCGTTGGAGGGGAAAATGAACTCCAAATTGAAAAATTCCACTTGGGTTGGATAGTAGATAGACAGGGCTTTCTAAAAAGCTATTATGAGCTCAATTTGGACTTCCGGAAGTGCCCCAAAAACAGGCTCAAAGTGGCGCGGCGCATAGAGGATTTTGGTCCAATTTTTACTTTTCAGCTCAGAAATTCAGCCAGTTTGGCTAGTTTCACTTTGTGATGTAATTATTGATCTATATTGATGTAATTTTATGGCTATGATGTAAATTTGGCTCATTTTTAGTTGTTCTAGAGGATTCATTCACTAAAGGGTGAAAATTAAGTGAATGGATCAGTTTCCTAGCATATAGAGGCAAGTTGTTTGGCTGCCTAGATTTCAGTTCCATGTTTAGAATTGGTTGAAACAGGTCCTAGAAGGATGAGCTCGACCCCTAGAGGCATGGGAAGGGGTTAGAATTGTCTATATATTGTATTTTCTGAGAAATCTTCATGGTTGGATACTTGGGAATAGTTTGGCACCTCATTGTACATACACTTCTGCATTTTTGGCAAAGGAAAGACCAAGGTTTTGCAGCACTTGTTGGGATCCTTGTGGCTCTGAGTTTTGATGATGTTTTTCTCCATGTATCTGTAAGTTTCATTAATGTTTATGTATTCCATTTCCCTTCTCTTTTCTTCCGAAATTAAACAAATGAGTAACTAAGGTAGAATTCATTAGTTTGCTGGTGCTCTGCCTTAAACTTTTGTTTAGTTTTATATGTTTTCGTCAGTTTGAAGAGGATCCTTGCACCTTCTTGCCCCCTTCAGCTCCTCAGCAGTCTTTTCTATCCATTCAATTAATCTAAGGCATCAAATTCATTGCCTTCCCTGCCCCAACTTGAACTCTGCAAGGATTTGGCCTCATCCCCAAGCCCAAAACTTCCTTTCCCTTTTTCGAACAAAAACCCCTAAAAATCATTCCAAACTCCTTGATTTATATACCTAGCCTAAAATTAGCACTCATTTCAGTCATCTGAAGCCCTATTGATACATTTTTCCTGAGATTGACCTGGAGAGAGCCCTCTCCTGTTCTGGTAGGGCTAGCTACCAGACTGAGCGTGGTTTGGTGTTACCCTGAATCCCGCCTTCCTTCAGCCTAAGGTGGATTTGGGCTATAACAGTGCGCACAGGTCCAAGCGTGCATAGAGGTCGGCCTCAATCTTGAAAGAATAATGAGTGGGAAGCTACAGGTTCTCCACTTGTTCATCTTTGTTGAGCTGCAAAGAAGAGAGTTGCGTGTGCAACAACAACTGAGTGAGGCAGAGTAAAAAATTGCAAAAAAGGTAACATAATCCACCCAAGCACAGAAAATTTTGCAGGCAGTGGTCACACAACGAGCTGAGTTAGAACATTTAATCGATTGACTATGCAGAGAGGTGCTTGAATTTTTCATTCCTGCCTCTGTTGTGCCCCAGGAAAAAATTGAGAGTTTGTTTGCTGCATTGAAGGCTTCCAAGTCCGAGGTGCAGACAGTCAAAGCTGACTTTGAACAAAAAATTGCTGCGCTGCAAGCAAAGCTGCAGCCTGAGACTCCTCCGGAGTTATGAGCTCAACGAGCTGCACTGGTTAAGGAAGCCACCAAAAGTATTTCTGCAAACATCTCCAAAGGCTCTGAGTTGCTAGACACTACTATGGAGCTGTGTTCAACGGTGGAACGAGACCCACTTCTCTGGCAAATCACTCAGGAGCTGCGTCACAAGAAACAAGAATTTGATCAGTTGGAGGTAACCATGCCCACCATTGTCGTAGCCCAGCGACTGGTGTGCCTTCACACCAGTCATTCTCTCAGAGATGAAATTAAAGGGCTCCGTCATAAAAAGAAATTTCTCAGTGACCACCTGAAGCCCTGGACATATGAAGCGATGAAACTCTCGCAGAACCTGGATGCAGCAGTTTAAACATTGAACCAGACATTGGACAACATCACCTTGGAAACTAAGAGGTTGACTTCACAAAAAATGGTCGAGACCACACAGAATGCAGCTGTGTAGAGTGAGGGTGTCCTAACATTTCTTGTCTCTACCCTTGAACAACTCGAGAGCAAGATGAAGACTCCATTGCCACTGTGACTTGGGACGAGTCAAAGGATTGTGTTAGGGGCTTGTTGGAGCGAGGTTAATTTCGTAATGTTTTGAGTGGTTTAGTCATGCACATCACAAGTTAAGGGAATTTGGGGCAGATCAAAGTACCTCATGCATTTTAATGGGAAAAAAGGGTAGATCCAGGGGTTGCAAACCATGGTTTGTGTACCCTAATATAGCGCAGGCTAAATATATAAATAAGAGTCTAAGATGAGTCGAAGAGTCAATTTTTAGTAAGTTTATGGTACATTGTTCATGATATATATACTCTGAGGATTTTGTGCGAACTTGTCTGGGTAAGGGCTCCTGCTGGCTGTGTGCGTGGAGACCCTAAGTCCTGTTGTGTGCAAACCTCGCTGGATGTGTGTGCAGGTATGTGAAAGAGTCTGTAAGAAGAATATGAACTATTTGATGAATATAAGGACGTTTTTCTAGTATTAATGTCTCTATGATGTGTTATGAGTTGCGCTGCATGTTAATTCTAGTTATTTCTATGATAAATGAATGATGTTAGTATATTTTTTTTGCATATGTATTAGATGCTTAAAAGAACACTGAATGCATAGATCTAGTGATATTGAGTTATATTGCTCTTGTTAATTGAGTATCTTATGAGTTACGAGTTGTGTGCAAGTCATTCTGATAAGTATAGCGTTAAGGAATTTTGGTTAGGGCTTTTGCTGCACAGACTTATTCTAGATCAAAAAGCACCCACTTCATTAAAATATCTCTCTCTCAAGGTGCGGAAACTTGGTTCCAGCACCTCCCATACTACTTCGGGTGAGACCTTGACTTGTGCAAGTAGGTCATTTCTGAAAGGGCTAGTAGTAAAGGGGCTTGTTGGTTGACCTCAAATTTGAACCTGGATCAAGACCCCTCAAACCAACAATTTTCCAGTGTGTCCTGGCCCTTGAGGGAAGTCTATTGGATCTCATTGATCTCCTTGCTACATGTTTGACTTACTTTTATTCTTTGAGAGAGTATTTCTCATCTCTTTGATTTGTCTGTAAGTTTGGGAATTCTTCACCGTTTCAAACACCCTTTGTCGCATTTTTCTTGGCTTGATTCGAAGTGATTTGTTGTATGCTCTGGTCACCTCTGCATCTTTGATCTTTCCTTTAGTTTAGTTTCAAACATAGGGTCACAAATTGTTTAATTCACAAGTCTAGAAGAGTGTGCCTTTTGTCTTTATTCAAAAGAAATTGGAATTGATTTTCATTTTAGTTTTGATTTAGATTATATTTATCACTTTAAGAAGAGTGAAAATAATTTCATTTGTGCATTCTTTAAAGAGGTTTTTTTTTGTTCGATTGTAAGAAAAGTGAAAGGATTTGCATTTCTTCTTTTGTTCATTTGTTTTTCTTTTGATTTCATTTCAAAGTGAAAAAAAAAATTCTTTGTGCATCTTAGTGAAAAGAAAATAATTTTCATTTTTAAATAAGTTGCATTTGTTTGGGAAAAGTGAATTTGGTTGAAAATAATTGCATTTCGTAGCTTTGAGCTACTTTGGGGGGCATTATTGTTGCTGCATTGATTGCACTTTTTCTTGTCTCTCTTCCCTAAATAGTTTAGGCTTTATCGAAATGAAAATATTTCTCTTTTGAATTTAGTATACACTATAAGGATTCAAGTGACACTCATTTTGAGCCTTGAAATTGAAGCTTTAATCAAGATCAACTTAAAATGAACCAAATTTACCTTAAGGAGCATTGGAACTAGCAAGAATATTTAGTGGTCTAGGCTAGATACGTGTTATGGCATCGTAAAACATAGGAGTTGTTTCTAACGGTCTACGTTACAACCCGGGGGTGATATCCTCTCCCACGTATGGAAGTATAATGATGTATGATAAGTATATTTGGGGTGCTCTCATTGAACGGTTACGCATTAAACAACATTACTACGAACTAGACTCCCAGGTACTTTTGTGTATATTTGGGGAGACACTACTAAGTTGCAAGATTGCAATAGGTAACTGAGTCAACCGCCTTGTAAACATGATACACCAAACACAACATTCAGGGAGATTGTATGGCGTACGTTAAGTCCTTGGTAATTTTTCTATAATTTATCACCAAGGTGTATATTGGAATTCACAGGTACTTGGTAAACCTTTATGCATAGCACACCATTGTTATTTATTTTTTTGTTAATTCTAAAAGTAACTTCCCATGAAAACATCTTACCCGTGCAGTTCTCCAACCTCATTATTTCTTGGTAAATTGTGATTTTTTCAACCTCTTCCTTATTTGATCTTCTTTTGAAAGGTCATCATGGCCGAATCACCAAATTCGCCCATTACCTCCTCTGATGGCTCTCAAAAACCTCCTCCTGAGGTCCCTTAGTTTCTGGTTGGACCCCTTGAAGTACAATGTGGGGAACTCAGGATTGTCATCAGTATTCAACCCATATCATCTCAACCAGTACCTGACGATTCTCCTTGGACGACATCGGAAGAATCTAAGCTAGAAAGCCCGAAACATATACACAGTTCTCGGCCTTTCCTTCGAATCCACTCTTTGATCCGATTGTGGTCTCTCTTGCATATCACTCTACTGTCCATCAGTTTTTTCTTGAAGAAATGACATCTAATGTTGATGATGTTCCATTCATGAGTGCTCCTCAAGGCACTCTCCAGGAAACCACTGGCTCTTATATCCTGGAATCTACTTCATCAGTGTTTACCTGCAAAAGAGATTTGTTCAGTTCCACACCTCATGATTCAGGCAATGGGACCGATATACCTTCCAGTCATGTTGTGTCCATGCTCCAACACGTTTTTACTTCTTTGGGAATCCTTATTTCTGGAGCTTCCAATGGTACACCTTTATTCCCGGATCCTGTTTCGTAAACGAGTATTCCTCTGTCTTCCGACCCATTCTTTTCAAATTTGGCTACTGTGTCTCAACATGTTGTTCGAACTACGGTCACCATCTCCTATTCGCCATCTACGATTACTGCAGTTCCACCATTGAGTGGGAAATTCATGGTTTTTTCCATTGTTGGGGGGCATTCTAACCCTCTTTATGCACCTCTCCTATTGGGTGGGGGGAAGCTGAGTTTTGGGTCTATTCCTATGGAAAGATAGCCTCATGTTTAATATTCTCAGGTTCAACAGCCCCTTCAGGAACTGAATGTATTGTGTTCGTATATTTAGCAACTTAACATCCCTTAGGATCAACACCCATATGTAAAATATCAGTATGTTCCTCAACCGAATATATCTCAACAATACGTCCAATAGCCGCAACCTTCAGTGATCGTTGTTGCGAATAATCCTCAGTTTCGTTCTTACACCCAAGTTGGTCTGAATCTCATTCTTGGTCAATATAGTCCTTTCCCTAATCAGTCTGGTACTAGATACCGGCAATTTCCTCAAGGTCACTACTAGCAACCCCAGTCTGGGCCGCAGCCTAGTGCTTCATATCAGTAGATTCCTCAGTACCAGAAGCTCAATCAAGACCTCAGGCTAGACCCTATGTTCAGAAAGGACAACATGCTAGACTCTATGTTCAGCAGGGACCTCACGCTAGACCCTATGTTCAATAGGGACTGCAAGCTGGACCCTATGTTCAGTAGGGACAACAAAGTGGATCTCATGTTTAGCAGGGACCTTACCCTAGATCCTATGTCCAGAAAGGTCTGCAACCTTAGATCTCGCAGGGGTCTTATCGACAAAACTAGCAAGGTCCCTACCAACAATATCTACATCAAGGTACTTACCAACCATGGGGGAAATATATGTATCTGGGATAGAATCTGCCCTATTGGGGGTTGAATCCATATCAATCAGGTTGGAACCCCCAACCTTTTTCGCCTCATCATCCGCCCTTGCCATTCCTGGCTATGTTGGAATTGTCGGATGTGTTAAAGCTCACAAATGACCCCATCGAGCATCAGCTGCATTGGCCGCCAATTCCAACTAAGATTCTAGGATATTTTCCAAATTTTGAAGGCAAATCTGCGGAAAACCCCTAACCCATGTTATGACATATCACTTGTTGTGTTCCTCTAATTCTTAGGTCCACAATTCTTTTCGTCTTTGTATTTTCCAGTGTACTTTGACTAGTACCGTGACTAAGTTGTATATTTAGCTCCCTGGAGGAATTTTCTTCGATTTCAATTCCTTGGCTATGGATTTCCTCACTCACTTCAAGCTAAATGTTCGGTATGAAACCAACACCCATCTTCTCACTTCACTAAAGCATTCAACTATTGGGTATGTGTTATATTCTTTCCATGACTAGCCCCACGTGCTATACGTTGCGCCGGGTGCAGCAGGGGGGTCACAAAGGGGGAGGCAACCCCCATTGTTGGGGTCCGGGGCACCACCCCGACGAAATTTGTTTTGGTGTGCGGACCCACTCATAGGCGGACCCACCCATGTTTTGTGCATGATTTTGCACATGGTTTTGGTGTATGATGGTTTTCGGCCCCTGGTATTTTGTAGATCCGGTCAAGGGAACTACGGTTATGTTCTAATCCAGGGTTAATGGATTGGTGTTTATGTATGCTTCGGCATGTATATATATGTGTTGTAACACTAAAAGGAATATAATGAAAAATCAAGCTGGTCGTCCCGATTTGGGATCCAGGAGAAAATCTCTGTGTTTATCTCTTTTATGTTTTATGCTCTCGCTATTGTTTATTTTTTGTTATAATATTCGTGTGTAGATAATTTATGTTCAGGGTTAAAACCTACATTTGGTATCAGAGCTGTTTTCGCTTCAAGGGGATGCCTTTGCTGCTGAGGGTTTTTTGCTCAGGCCTGAGGTAGACCCTGTTCAGTGGGAGATCTGTGGGATCGGTTCTTGTGGTGAAAGAAGATGGCGAGCGGTGGAAAGATAGAGATTAAGAAATTTAATGGTCAGTGTTTTGAGTTGTGGAAGCTCAAGATGGAGGATCTGCTGGTAGATAAAGATCAATGGATCATGGTAGATCCAGGTACTAAACCAATGGAAATGTCAAATGAAGACTGGAAGAAACTGGATCGGAAGGCTAAGAGCACAATACGGTTGTGTGTCTCAGATTCAGTATTGTTGAATGTATCTAGGGAAGCTACAACGAAGAATTTGTTGGAAAAACTTGGGACTTTTTACCAATCTAAGTCTTTGGTGAATAAGTTGTTCCTGCGGAAAAAGATGTATAACCTGAGGATGAAGGATGGAGACTCGGTGACAGAGCATCTAAATGCCTTCAATATTGTGGTAAGTCAGTTGTCATCTGTTGATATTAAAATCTCAGATGAAGATAAGTGCATAAATTTGTTGTGTTCTCTACCAGACTCGTGGGATAGTCTCGTTATTGCAATAGGTAGCAATACAACTACCTTGAATTTTGGTGACATTGTCTCAGCCTTGTTGTCGGAGGAAATGAGACGAAGAAATATGGAGGGCCAGAATGGAGATGCCTTATCTGTACGAGGAAGGTACCAGAACAGAAACACGAATAAGGTTTCGAGTGGGAGATCTAAATCTAGAGGGAGATCTAAATCTCCTAGAAAGTTTGTAAAGGTGTGTTGGAAATGCGGAAAGGAAGGGCACTACAAAAAGGATTGTAGATCTAAAGCTCTTGAGAAAGGAAAGGGATCTAATGATGCTCCTTCTGCAGAGGCAAAAACCACCTCAGATGAAGGTGGGGATGTGTATTTGGCTTCTTCTTCAAATACACGTGTAGATCATGAGTCATGGTTGATTGAATCAGGTGCATCCTTTCACTTCACTCCCCATAGGGAGTGGTTCTGTGAGTATGAGAAATATGATGGTGATGTCTTCCCAAGGGATGATGGGAAGGCCAGAATCATCGGACGTGGAAAGGTCAAGCTAAAGCTGCAAGGTGGAAGGATTAGAACACTTCGTGGTGTTCTGCATATTCCTGCATTGGCCAGAAATCTGATTTCTCTAAGCAAGATGGATGATGCAGGTGTAAAAATAGTGTTCAAGAAATATGCCTGCAAGATGGTTCGGGGAGCACTAGTATTAATGCAGGGAGTTCGGACTGGAACTCTATACAAGCTACAAGGTAGCACTATTATTGATGGGTGTAATAGTTATGTGGTTCCTGAAAGTGGAGCAGATAGTCTAACTGTCTCTGGAAAAAATACCATGCTATGGCATCAAAGACTTGGACATATTGGAGAGAAGGGCCTTCGGATACTACATAGAAATGGAATGATAGAAGGTATGTCTAATTGCTCTCTGGATTTCGATTTATGTGAACATTGTGTATATGGAAAGCAGAATCGGGTGAGTTTTCCTTCTGGTGCTAAGATGGCGAACAAGATATTAGAACTTGTGCACAATGATGTGTTTGGACCTGTGTCAGTTCCATCACTGGGAAAGTCTGTGTACTATGTTTCATTCATAGATGACTTCTCAAGGAATACATAGATATATTTCTTGAGGAATAAATCTGAATTCTTTGAAAAATTTAAAGAATTTAAGACTCTGGTGGAAAACCAGACAGAGAAGAAGATAAAGGCACTGAGGACAGATAATGGTGGGGAGTTCTGCAAGAAGGAATTTGAAGAGTTCTGTAAGAAGTGTGGCATAGCACAACATAAGACTACTCCATACAAACCTCAGTAAAATGGAGTTGCAGAAAGAATGAACAGAACACTAATGGAAAAGGCAAGAAGCATGCTCAGTGGTACCGGTTTAGAACAAGAATTCTGGGCAGAGGCAGTGGAGACTGCATGTTACTTAGTTAACAGATCACCTTCATCAGCGTTGGAGGATAAGACTCCAAATGAGGTATGGACTGGTAAGAAACCCTCTCTTTCACATCTAAGGGTATTTGGATGTGATGCATATGTACATGTTCCAAAGGAGAAAAGGACCAAGTTGGATAATAAATCTGAAAGGTGCATCTTTATTGGGTATAAGGATGGTTTAAGGGGTTACAAGCTTTGGAACCCAGAAACAAGGAAGGTTGTGTACAGTCGAGATGTGGTGTTTAGAGAGGTGAAAGATGTTGTTACACATGAAGTCCTACCAAAGGAACCTGAGAAGATAGAGTTTGAGCTAAAGGAGGATGAATCAGACTCTACAACAGAAGAAGATTCGGAAGAGGAAGAATGCACAGAGCTGCAGGTACGTGAGGAAGATGTCGATTCGGGAAAAGAAGGCAACAAAGAAGATTATAGTCCATCTGCTTTACACATTGGAGTTTCCTCGCCTCTTGATGATGATCCCGAGAACTACCTCTTCCATTAGATTCGGAAAGTGGAAAAATGGAAAACTGCGGAAGGAGGCCATGGTTGATGAAATGGCATCCTTGCATAAAAATGAGGCATGGGATTTGCAGGAGTTGCGGAGCTAAGAAGGCGGCCCATCGGGAGAAAATGGGTGTTTAAGAAGAAGATGAATGTAGAAGAGGAAGATTAGCAAGGAGAAATACAAAGCTACATTGGTAGAAGGATTGTTCAGTGTAGGGAATTGATTTTGAGTATTTTTTTCTCCTGTTGCCAAGGTTACTTCTATTAGATTACTTTTATCTATTGCTGCTGCATTTGATTTTGAGATAGAACAAATGGATGTGAAGACATCATTTCTTCACGGGGATCTAGAAGAGGAGATCTACATGAAGCAACTTGAAGGCTTTATGGTGAAGGGTAAGAAAGAACTAGTATGCAAGTTGAAGAAGTCTTTGTATGGGTTAAAACAGTCACCAAGGATGTGATATCAGAAATTTGATACCTATATACGGGGACTTGGCTTCACCAGAAGCGAGGAGGATCATTGTGTTTATTTTAAATTAATTGGTGACCGTGTTATTTATTTGGTCTTGTATGTGGATGATATGTTGTTGATTGGAAATGACAAATAAATTATCCAAGATTTGAAGACCCAATTGTTCTCCAAATTTGACATGAAGGATATTGAGGTCTTGCAAACTATATTTTGGGCATGGAAATTAAGAGATCGGGCAAAGAGGAAGCTCTAGTTAAACCAAAGGAAGTATGTCGAGACTATATTGCAGAGGTTCAATATGCAGGATAGTAAACCGGTGAGTGTTCCTATTCCTGTAGGTGCAAAGTTGTCTACTGAACAGTGTCCCAAGACACAAGAAGAAGAGGAGGATATGTCCCGTGTTCCATATGCAAGTGCAGTGAGTAGCCTGATGTATGCAATGGTACGTACTAGACCAGACATTGCACATGCAGTGGGAGTATTGAGCAGGTTTATGTCAAACCCAGGGACGGAGCATTGGACAGCAGTGAAGCGGGTTTTCAGATATTTGCGTGGCACTAGTGATTATGGCTTGTGCTACCGGGGAAGACTAGGATTGGAAAGAATGTTGGACATTCATGGTTTTTTTGATGGAGACTGTGCTGGAGATCTAGACCAAAGAAGATCTACAAGTGGGTATGTTTTTAGCCTATTTGGAGGTGCAGTCAGTTGGATGAGTAAAAGACAATCTGTAGTGGCGCTTTCAACTACAGAGGCAGAATACATAGCAGCCACTCACGCAAGCAAGGAAGCAGTTTGGTTGCAAATATAGTGTTCAAGTATGGGGTTGGTACAACAAGCTAGAAGGATAGACTGTGATAGCCAAATTGCAATTTTCTTGGCTAAGAACCCTGCTTACCATTAAAAGACAAAGCACATTCATGTTCAATATCACTTTGTTAGCGATATGGTTGAGGCTAAAAGGCTATTGCTGGTAAAGGTGGACACTTTGAATAATGTTGCAGATGCATTGACGAAGTCTGTGAGCACTCAGAAGTTCTCTTGGTGTAGAGAAAAAATGGGTGTTGAAGAACTGGCCCAATGACTAAGCTCTCATGCGGCCCCCTGTGGAAAGAAAACAACAAGTGGGGGAATGATGAGTATGTGTTATATTCTTTCCACGACTAACCCCACGTGTTGTACGTTGCGGCATTTGGGCACGACGGGGGGTCACAAAGAGGGAGCGTCCCCACTGTTGGGGTCCGGGGCAACGCCCCGGCGAAAATTTGTTTGGTGTGCGGACCCACCCATGTTTTGTGCATGATTTTGCACATGGTTTTGGGGTACGATGGTTTTCGGCCCCTGGTATTTTGTAGATCCCATCAAGGGAACTATGGTTATGTTCTAATCCAGGGTTAATGGATTGGGGTTTATGTATGCTTTGGCATGTATATATATGTGTTGTAACACTAAAAGGAATATAATGAAAAATCAAGTTGGTCGTCCCGATTTGGGATCCAGGAGAAAATCTCTGTGTTTATCTGTTTTATGTTTTATTCTCTCGCTATTGTTTATTTTTTGTTATAAGATTTGTGTGTAGATAATTTCTGTTCAGGGTTAAAACCTACATCAAATGCTACACATATTTCAGATCACATTCATGAAGGGCGGTGTCGTCATCACCTCATCAAATTTGAGATCCCTGATAAACTATTGACTGAATGGTTTATGAAATAATTCATTCCCAGAATTGCTAAAGATCTTACCATGGGTGGGTGTACCACAGAAGATGAGGTCATTTCCAAAGATCAATACCTTGATTTGGTTTATTCCCAATTTGAGACTCTATATGCGTTACTACCTGATGTGCCAAGACCTTTGACTGATCCCGCATCATCTCAGTCTCCTGTTACGCCTCTGATGGATGGTGTTATTGGGAAAATGGCTCATACTGATAGTAGTGTGCCTAAAAATTATTTGAAGTCTAAATCCACTACTGCCGCTGTGCCCCCTACTCCTTCCAATAACCAGAAGAATCTTGGTAAAACCTCAGAGGTAGATGTTGTTCAATCTATTGGAACAAATAAATCCTTGAAAGTTAAGAAAAAAGGTAAAGGCAAGTCTAAATCCGAAAACCATAAATAGGATTTAAAGAAGTCATCAGCTGACGATTCTTCAACACATAAGCCCAAATATCCTTGTTTGATATGTGATGATGATCATTACACTAAGGATTTTCGTCAGCATGCTGAAGTTCTTTTCTTATGAAGGGCGCACGTAGGACTCTGATTGTTTTGAAGGAACCTTTCCTTCTCAGGAGACACAAATGGTAGATCAAGCTCATTCTTTTAGAAGCTTTCACATTTTCATGGATGGAATGCAATATATCTCCATTACCATGAGAACGAAATATTATCCCAATCCATGAAAGGCTCCTATGGAATCAAAATTTACAGATAACCCTTCCCCTTCCACCCCCCTACTTCTGGTCCTCTCCAGATTGAGAGACCGAGTAGTGATTCCGTCACCCGACCACCCCCGACCCAAAAGGTGTTCTTTGAAAATAATCTTATAATGAAGAAGATCTGGCTCAAGTGCCTTTGTCGATGTTGAATTTTTATGTCCTTCAGTCATGCCCATCACAACGGAAGGCACTACTCTCCTCTATTTGAGGGATTGATCCTGCAGATTCTAATTTGATTACTTTAGATCTCTATAATTTCGTTCCTCGCCTCCCATCTTAGGTAGATTTTCTGATTCAAGTTACCATTATGGGAAAGAATATTCATTGGACTATCATTGAGGAAGGAAATTTGACCTGCATCATGTCTGTTGCATGTTGGAAATCCATTAACTCTCCCCCATTGAGTCAGTCCCCGAATACCTTAGAAGCTTTTGATGGTAAATGTTCTCGGCCGTACAATATTATCAAGGTATTGTCCATCCTATTGGAGGGGAAAATGATAACCATGGAAGTTGAAGTGGTAGATGTCAACTTGAACCATAATCTCTTTTGTGGACGTAGTTGGACAAACGATATGGTTTGCGTGGTCTCCACCATTTTTCGTGTCATATGTTTCCCTCATCAAGGGAAGATAGTGACTATTGACCATTTTGATTTCTTCCCCTCTAATTAAATCACCAATAAAAATTCCGTATGTCAATTTTATTTCGTTTGGTCATGATCCATGGATTGTTCCCCATCCCGACCAGCTCGAGAGTGTTGGTGACATTATGCCTCTAAGCCCAGTTGAGAAAATGTATCAAAGTATTTTCATGGCTTTTGAGGCTGCATCCTAAACCAACACTCATTTGGTTTCCTCTCTGGACACTTATGTGCAGTCTCACTGGTTTGGTTTGATGATCCCTTGAATGAGACTTTCCCCACCAACGAGAGTATCATGGAGGTAATGTCTCTCGAAGAAACTCCATGGTATGATGGACATCATCATTGCTCGTTTCTCCCAATCCCAGGTGACATCTCCACCTATCTAGAATCTAGTGCTTCGCCAGTACCAAATGAACCACTTCAGAATCCAACTTTGATTCATGAAGTGTTGTCTGAAGGGAACATGCAAAACATCACTCCGACCATTCCCATAGACATCTCTGTCAAACCAAATATTGTAAAGAATTTTCATATCGGTGCATCTTGTTCTCCTGATGAGATCAAGATCTATACTGAGTTTTTTCAAGAATTCCACATTGTTAATGATTATTTCCAATACAAATGAGTTGTATTTTATCTCTTTTTTCATGCTTGTTAAATGTTTATGAAAAATGAACCCCCCTGGAGTCAACTTTCATCTCTTTTCTCACACTAGAAAAATTAAAAGAATGTCGAGTAGTTGTCATTTTGAACTCGTTAAAATGAATAAATTGACGTGGTCTCAGTATATGTTTACCCCTTTTTCGGGCTGTGATTTACTATTTACAAAAAAAGAATACCTTTACTGAACATGGTCAAGAAGTTCTTTTAGACATTGTTTTCTACCTTTTAGGATTCGAGGGATGATTTATGAAAAGCGACATGATGGAGTTTCATTTTTTTTTCAAACTTCTTAAACATGAAAAGTCACCGAGTTTCCCTTTCGTTGGACTCTTTAAATATTAAACGATGAAATACTTGTCACCATGACGAGACCTCCTTCCTCCTTCCTAGGGCTTGTTAAACTTACTAGGATGGATTCATTCAAAGAATGAACTTACATTCTCATCATATGCTATCATCTTCACGTTGGCTATAAAATATAAAGAGGTAATCATTAGCAATAACGGGGGAAAATTGAAAGTGAAAATCCTATGTGTATTTTGGGCATCTTGTCGCTCTTGAACATGATACTCATCTGCATTTCATGTCAGGTGGGGGACATCCTACATTCGTCACTTTGCCTCTATGGGTTTGGGAAATCCATTTTCCTCTCATTTTATTACTAATTTTTTCAACATGACCTCTGATCCTATTTGAGTCAAATTCTTCCACACTCCGAAGTTGTGTCGTCAACATGTTCAAGATAAGTCCTTTTTGTCAAACATCCTCTGCTTATCTGACCTCTTATGTTACAATCCTGGATCACTCCTATCATCTTAATATATCTATTGTTTCATGTCGATGACGTGGGAATCATCATGGCCCTCCTTCGATGAATCAATTCTTGTCGACTTCAACTCATTATCTGGGAAGGTGATTTATAAAATTATGTTCAGTACCTTCAAGCTTGCATGCCTCAATGGAAAGTTCTTCGTGTTTGACGAGATGTTCACATCCTTGGCCTTCGATCTAATGATTATAAAAGTGTTTGACTTCAAAAAATTCATTCACACTTATAGATTGTGTTATAGTACCTTGAGGTCCATCATCGTTATTGGTGGTCTCTCTTGTGCCTGTTAACAATTGTCATCGTTGACCAGTAATCATGTGGTTTCTACCATGTTCGACACCAATACATCTATTCGCATGACTAGATTCATAAATTGGGTTGATTGATATCGCGGTGAAGACCGTGGGTCACATCTAACTTTTGATCTAGGCTATGGGGAGTTATTGAGTATTGATGATTGTATACATGATCCTATCTATACGGCTGGTTGGGTCCATACTGCGGATCCATTTCTATGATCTCTTTAGATGGATGGATACCACCATGTCATGGGTTCATTTGTTATTTGATGCCTAGTGTAGCATTATGTGGTTAGGCATATCATACCAGAGATGTCATATATTGTAAGATGTTTTTTTTGGCAGGTTTTCTAGAGGTGGTCTGCGTTCTTTGCCTTGGTTCATAAAGAATTTCAGCCATCACTCCCTATTATGCCTTCATGCTTTAGGGGGCATATGTTACATAGAAATTTGTCACCATGCTCATTTTCCCATCCCTGATCCTTAAATTCCCTATGAAAAATCCTGTGCAATGTTTCCACCATCAAGAAATATGTTAAAATATCCCCTAAAGATCCAAATAATACTACCTTTGAAATATTATGTTAGGTCCTTGTAATTTGTCAGATTGGCAAGACCAAATGTACAAGGGTAACATCGAACCAACTTTGGAGTCCTAGGACCTAGCCTTCCTGGACTCAGAGAGGGCTCTCTCTATATTTGTGTAAAATATGTAAACTTGATTGATTTTAGGGTTTTGATCTTAGGCTAGTTATAATGATAGGGTTTGTTTGTTTGTTTGGTTTAGTTGGGTTGCTTGTCAAGTAGAAAAGATAGAGTGAGAGAGATTCAGACCATTGGGCTATGGAGTCTGCAAAAGGTCTTGAAAAGTACTACAATAGGTCAAGGGTGTTTCAGAGGGAAAGTTAACAAGGCCAAATGGATCTAAGCAGCTTATGTGGGTGAAATGAACATTAAGTTGTGGACATAGTAGGTTTAAAGGGAAATTAAGAATCCTTTAACAAATACTTTAAACAAGAAGGGCCTTTAAGATCATTAAGCATAAATAAATAACCAAAGACAGGGCATACCATAAAATTCTTTGATCAAATTTCACCAAGTAAACCCTAAGACAAAAATCTAGCAAACCCTTAGAGAGTAAGGAACTTGTAAATTCTCTAGTGATTTCATCTCCAGGCAAAGAAAACATTCAAGATAACATATAGTAATGATCAAAGAGCAGGGAATCCTAAATTCCTTAATAAAACTACAAAAGATATTCAACGTGACTATTCAAGATGGAAAAAAGGACAGGGAAAAACATCAACCTCTTCAGCCAAACCCTAGTTATTAAACTTCAAAGAAAAGATGTAATATCCCGAAATTGGGACTGTTAGCAATGCATGTCTGAAAAACGCATTTTTCAAAAATGGATGCTATAGAAATTAAAATCAGCCCTTGGATCCCTTAGATCTGACAATATAAGTCCTAAATCCAAGAGGATATCAGAAACAAGTCATCCTAGGTGAGGTAAACAGGTCTCCTACACCTAGTATGGCTTGAAAAATGCCCAAGGAAGGGACTGCAACAACACAAAATAATACTGCTAAGAAAATAATGCAGTTTAGATTATCAGCAGTAAGAGGCCAATATGGAGGCTCAAAATTCACTTATACAACAGAAAATTACATTTATAATGAGGCCCATGCAATGTATAAAAAGAAATAGAAGACTTATGGAGAAGAAATCCCTCATAAATAGGTGCTACAACACATAGATTCACTGTAAAAGGTTTGAAAATGTTATTTTATAAAGCATACAGCAGCTGTAGATTACAACTTATACCTAGAGCAGATATGTGTACAAAATATTAGATCTATATCAGATTTGTACAGTATATTGTCTCTATTTTACATACCCCTTGGGGTTTTCAGCATTTCATGAAGCACATGGAGTAGATCTAAGATATTATGCGGAAGATCTGCAGATTAATTTAGAATTTATGAAGCATATATATGAGTATTCAGATTAGATCTGAATATGACATGGAATAGATCAGAAATACATGGATCAACATAGTGAAAGGTAGATTCCCATCACTAGAGATCACTCCTCAAAGTTTTCCAAAACTCCCTGCAACTTTCCTCTTGCAGATAACACAGTCCTGGAAGATAAAATGTGTTGTAGAATTGATGAACAGTTTGGCCTAATGCCAAGGTATGGATTTGAAGCTCCAATGATCCAATACTCTCTTGACAAGAGGATGGAAGACTTTCCCACTAAAAAAGGCACTAGAATGGCTTAGATCTGAATAGATCTAGCCTCCACTTGTTATAGCTTACAAAGACAACCAAAACCTCAATAGGATATGCGTTGTAGTTGGAAGAAGAAGCTTGGCCTTAAGCCTGATAGTGGACAAGAAATTAAAGTCTCTTCTAAGAGGCCTCTCAAGGAAAGAGAAGGATTCCTAAACATGAGATCCTTGTGCTAAACAACACTATTCTCTGCTAAGCAGCCAAGAGAATGAGAAATGTCTAAACAGACAAATTACTCAGAAATAATATGGTCATCAAAAACCACTCTCTTGTTGTCCTCTTCATTTTATAAGATTGATATCTTGCATAACCCTAAACCATCTCAATGATTTAGCTCTATTCATATGTGTAGCCTCCAACTAAAACTGTGTTGTGCATCTAGGAGGTCCATTGCATTTGGACAACGCTATTGATTTGGTCCCGTTGACCCAATCAAATGTCTCAATCCCTTTTTCACATAAGGGTGTTTTATTAAGGCAACCGAGATTTAGCCTTGTTCACATGGGGCATTGATTTATTCACTGATTTTAGGAGTTTTTATGTTCCTCCTTTTTACATTTATTCATGAACAGAAAAGTAAAGAAAAATTTAATATTCCAATTAGCTTGAGGCTAATTGGGAATATTACAAAAGACCTCAAAAACAATGTTTTAAGTTACACCAAATGGTAGGGCTAACCATAAAATCCTTTGGCATTAGCTCCATTAAATCATTCTTAAGATAAACAAGCTGAGTGGAACTAGAGAGCAATTAAGAATTCTCTAATCTGACCAAGTAGAGGAAAAAATTAAAGCAATAGAAGCAGAGAGTCTTAAGGTGCTTCTAACATAATCTCTTAAGCTAAAATTTCTATTCTATTGCAAGATAAAGATAAACAATATGGAAACATAAGAAGAAAAATGTAAAATCAGAAAAAAAACATCACCATTAACCATGTTCATGAATCCTGTAAATGTGCTTGTCTCATTGATATTCAGTCCAAAACCTTCACAATGCTCCAAAGCCAAAAACTCCTTACAACTCAAATTCTATGAAGTTTATCTCAACAATCAACCAACATGAACAATGAGGCCTCCATGCAGTATTTAAATTGCAAAAGGAGGGTCAAAACCCTATCTAGGGTTTCAAAATATCATTAATTACACATAAATTCCATTTTTCCCTATGATACCATGCAAGGCCCAAGGCACAAATATCCTAACTTAATAAATGAAAAAATAACTCCTAACAATAACTCCTCAACTAATTTTGGAGATATTTGCCTATTCAGCCTTCAAAATATATTTTTCATTTACTCCTTGTGTGTTTTTTTGAATTTCAGGCAAGGGTGCAGTGCCAAGGTTCAAGGGCGCAGCGCCAGGCGAAGGGCGCAACACAAAAATTGGGAAAGTTTCTCTTTTTGCAGCTAATATTTGGAGGCCTTCCCGGTGTCCAAATGAACTCCATGATAGCTCATTGGAAAATATTTCTTGTATATTTTCCAAAAATGCATTTATTTTCCTGATTGGTTCCCATTTTCCTAGTCAAAAACCACTTTTTCCAAGACTGCTAGGGGCGCATCGCCAGTGCTGAAAAGAGGGCAAAAAGGTGATTTTTTGCATGTTTTTGGCACTTTTGGAGGACCAGTTCCGCTCCAAATGACTTGAAAATTTGTGAGGGTGATTTCCTTGACCTAAGGAGCATGAAAATATAAATTTTTACTCCATTGGGTGCCCCAAAAAAGAGCGCAAAGCCAGTGGCGTTGCGCACTTGACCCTTCTTTCTTCAAACAAAATAGTCAAAATTTCAAAAAACTCAAAAAGATTCCAAAATTAGATTTTAACCTACAGATCATGTTTGGGAAGCTTGTAGGGATGCATCAGCAAGAATTTCTAGATTTTCTTTGTCCTTTTCCTCTTTTAGGGTTTGAATCTTTGTAAGGGCTCTTTTGAGCTTGGCCCTTGCAATCTTGTTTCTTAAGGCATAATGCCTTGACATCTTCTTTTGCATGTAAAGGTCTCTCTTGGTCTTCTCCAGCTAATCCTCCAAGTGCACATTTTCCCTCTCTAGCCAAGATTCCCTATCATAGTCTATTTCCATGGCAAGAAACTCACTTGGAGTGAGCTACTCTGCCAATGCTGTCTCTTGCTCTCTTTCTTTGGCTAAGGTTTTCTTCAAACCAATTGTCCTTGGCCTCCTCCTAGGAAGTTGTTATTCCTCTTCTTCGATGTCCTCATGACTTTCCAAGACCTCATCTAGCTTTGCCTTGGATTTTCTAGCCTCCTTCCGAGCTCTGATAGCTCTGTTCTCACAAATGGATTTCTCTGTCTCCAACTGCTTGTTTTCAACCTCAAATAAATTTATGACATTATTAGCCCTACCAAGATTGGCTTGTAGATCTCTAATTTGGGAGTATTTCCTCTTGAGCAGCATGTTAGTGATCCTATCCTCATTTTCAACATCACTATCAAGTTTAATAAGTTGAAACTTTTGTTCAGTCTCATCTTCATCATATTTTTCATCAATGTCTTTCTTTACAACCTTTTCCTTACCTTTGTCAAGATGTTTTGTTGATGATGAAGGCATGGCCCCTTACCTCTTAAGGGAAACAAACACATGCCTATTTCCCCTCTGGTAGGTCAAAGGAAAAGGCTCAATGTTACTCATATCAGTGCCATCTATCTCACTGCCCTCTTTACTACCATCTACTTCAATGCTCTCTGCCTCACTGACATATTCCTCACTACTATCTGCCTCACTGCTTTCTGCACTAGTACCATGAGATGATAGTGAGGTATTGTGAAAATGTGATGGAGGGTCATCATGGGGTGAAGGAATGTGAGTGGATGGAGATGTATGATCAACAGGAGGTGATGGAGGAGTAGGAATGGGAGGATGAGATGATGAAGGTGCATTTTTCTGATGATGGGCTTGTGGAGAAGTGAACATGTCATTGGAAATGAAGGTCTCCCATGGAATACCATTCTTCTATAGTTGGTGCATAACTACCATCTTGATCAAAGAATGATGAAAAATGCTTTGCCTCTGCTGAGAATAGTCTCTCTTTTGTACAATGTAGGAAATTTTATCAATGCTTCTGTAGAGGTAATAGGGTATCTGCAGAATCCTCACTCTAGTAAAATGCATAAGCAACCTGATGTGGTAGGAGTAAAGACGGGAGAATCTTTCCTCAAATGTAAAATACTTCATGATAATCCTCATCATAGGTGCATATAGGGTTCAAAGTAGCTCATGTCTAGGTTTTCCTTCTTGAACCATTTATCACCCACACTTGGTATCCCAGTGGCATTGGAAAAAGCATCTGTAGATAGCTCAAAGGTAACCCTTGCAAGGTTAACTTGTTTATCATGCAAGTTAATGATAAATAGCCTAGTTAGCTTAGGGTGGTTTTGCACCTACTGCACCTTTTCACAAAATTCATAGCAACCTACATGTTTGAAACATGAAACAATGAGGGGAGATGCCATTAGCTCCCTTATGTTGAGGGGTTCAAATATGTTGATCTTTCCACCTTTGTCCTCATGCCTCCTTGGCATTTCAGCCTCTCCACCACTACCATTGTCTCCCTCTTGTGACATTTTGAAAACTCTGTTTTTCCAACCCTGGAGTGTAAATGGAAATATAATGAAGAGATGGGGATGAAATGGAAGTTTAGGCTAATGAGGGAATGAGTAAGTGAGTGTATAGGTATATCAGCCTGAGTGACAGGCTAAACAACTTAATGATAACCCCCCAAATGTGAAATTACCCCTTTTATGATTGACACTCTTCATAGGCAGATGGAATGAGGTTCAAATAGTGATTTCAAGAATAAAATTTATGGTTTCTCTTAGGGTTTGATTTCATTTATTAGGAAAACACAAAAATTGTTTGAAGATGAGTGTATAGCATGTACTTACCCCTCAATATGTTTGGAGGACCATT
Source organism: Pinus albicaulis (assembly GCA_034641835.2). Classification (NCBI taxonomy): domain Eukaryota; kingdom Viridiplantae; phylum Streptophyta; class Pinopsida; order Pinales; family Pinaceae; genus Pinus; species Pinus albicaulis. Next base: position 1,028,895,848 of record CM076578.1, read on the forward strand.
GGTAGGGATTTTTATATGTTTTGGAGTGATTTGAGTGGTTAAATCAGTTAGAGGACCCTCCTGGCCAAGGGTGCAACACTGATGTTGAGGGCACAACGCCGAGGCTGAGCGCACAATGCTTGTGCTGAGGGCACAGTGGCTATGGTTTTCCTCACTGGGCCTGTCGGGTAAGGCAAAAACGGCTTCCCTAGCACACAACACTCACTTCCAGGTGCGCAACACCAACGCAAGTTGTATGGAGTATTTTTTCTAAGGGTGCAACACTCGATCCCAGGTGCATAGTGCCAAGAAAACTTGTCCAAGTATGACTTGGAAACTCCCAAATTCTTCACCCCTGAATGCTCTGATGATTTTTCAAGGAAAAAATTATTTTTTCTGAAGTGTTTATATGGTCCTTTATAGACTTTTATATCTTAAATTATTTTTGATAACCCATTTCCTAATGTTTTAAGTCTTTTTCACTTTCTCACTAATGCTTTTTGACTTTTTGCTTACAGGTGACTGAAAACATTAACTTGCCTTTCCCCTTTGCTCCTTGAGGCATAAAAAGTTCATTTTGACACCTTTGTGATTTAGCCACATAGAAAATTCTTCAAATTATTGTGTAATTTCCACCATGAAACTCAACTTAACCTTTTCACCTTTTTTCCTTGTAGTTTGCTGGGGTTATGAAGTTTTATTTTATTATGATCCTTGTGGCATGAAATTCTCATTTGATACCTTTGTGATTTAACCATACAGTAGCATCTTCAAAATCCTCTTTTGCTTCCACCATGGAGTTCAACTCATCATTTCACCTTCTCTAGCTACTTTCCCAAAACCTTAGATGTTTGGAGTGCTTTACAGTAATCATCAGTTTTGTCTTCTAAGTTCTCTATAGCCCTTTCAATTTCATTAATTTCTGTCCAGTTCACCTCACCTTTTTCCCTATCTCATCAATAGTCTCTGATAGACTTTCTTCATGTTTGGTTTTGTGTGCCTCCTCCAGGTCATTTCTGCAATTGATCACAGTTTGGCACTCTACTGGACCATCAAGCTCAAAAACCATAATTATCTACAAGAACATGTGTTTCCTTTATTCCTTGCTGCAATTTGTCTTCATACAGGAGTAGACAATCTACCTCACCAACACCTTCTGCTAACAAGTCCTTCAACACTCCTGCAGAAGTGCTAAACTCTTTGCATTTACCTCTTGCAGACTTTGAACTGATAAGGTAGCCTTATTTGGAAACTTTTAGGTCTTCCTTGAATAATCATGTCTTGACATTATATGACATCTGAGCCAGATTCTAGCAAAGGAAAAGTAGTGTTTGAAACACTAATGATGACCTTAAAACATGTGAAACCCTAATTGACCTAGTGGGAGGGTTCTTTGACTTGATCTTGACTAAATAATGGCTTGGAGGCTTCAAATGAAAAACAAAGTATTATCAAAGGTGCTATATTGAAGATCCAAAATCCAATGTACTTGATTTATCTAAAGAGCCTACAGAGATATTTTTGAGACCATCAATGCTTGAGGAACTTGGTGTTAGGAATTTACCACAGGAAAAATAAAGAATTTACTGAGAGAAATAAACATAAAAAGCCAGCAAAAAATCATTAACATAAACACATATGTTTATCTGGGAAAACCCCAAACTCCGGGGAAAAACCCAACCAATGAAATTTCATTAAGCATTGGCCAAAACCCTGGCCAATCCAGCCAAGTGAGCCTTCACTGCTCACCTCCAGGCCTACATTACAATGAAGTACTCCCAGCCTTTTATAGGCTCCATTACATGCAATACCATGGGCTGAAAACCATGGGTGCATAATACCATGTGCCCCAAAACCACTACTATTTACCCTAGTCAACATTGACTCTATCCCAAGTCAATTTTACCTAACACCTGGGGAACATGGGAATGAGTAGGTTATAGGAAACCCTAGAGGGAAAGTGGAGTTTATGGATAGGGGAAAAATAGGCCAATGAGGTTATAGGCAAGGAAAAAGGGTAAAAATGAGAGGTATAAGCTTATGAGGAGTTTGTAGGAATGATAGGGTAACCATAAAATGGAAAACTGATAAAATAGTGAAAATTTTTCTATTAGGATAATGATGGCAGTGAGATTTCTGAAACTCACAATATCCAAGGAATGTTGTTTTCAAAAATATAGAACCAATCTATAGTAATCTAAAAATAGTGAAAAATACTGATGACTAACCGTATTACTAAATAAACTTGGTCAAATTCCTAGTTTCCTGGGTTAGCGCCCTTCCTGGTGCCATGACCGTAATGATGTCCTTTTCATAGTTCTGTCTTAGCACTGTCATCACCCTAATTTCTTGGAAAATTGCATTAATCCCATTTCTGGAAGTGTTTCCTCAAATGGAGTAGAAGATTCGACCTCTTGAAGCTTAAGGGAAGCGAGTTGGTTGCTGAATAATCGTGATAAGGTCGAGGTCTCTAATTTTAGAGCTTTGATCTCATCCATGGGGGTTCCTCCCTTAGAAAGTGGGCCTTCCTCCTCCTTTCATGGGTTCCCAACCTCTTCTGCTTTCTTATAAATTCACATCCCTCATTCCCCCAACTTTAGAGCTTGGTTGGTCATTGTTAGACTCGTCGAAACTCTCATCCCCTTGCATCCTAGCATTGTGATAAAGCCTAAGTGTTCATGAGAAGGAATGCTTTTGAGCTTCGGTGAAGGACTCAGATTTTCACAAAAGGACACCTCCAACATCAAGGCCTAGGTTGTAAGATCTCCTTTTTTATTTATCAATAATAACATCTGATGTTTGATTTCTATATTTTTCTAAATGTTTATGTAAATATTTTGGTACTCCTTAATCTGCTAGATAGCTAATGTTTACATTTATTATTTATTTCATTATGTTTGTTGTTGTCTCTTGATCATCTATAGGTATTCACATGCCATCAGTAGTAGGGAGAGGGCCTACAAGGATCGTGGATCAAGGTCATCACCAACAGATTCAAGCATAGTGTTGGGAAAAAGGTATCTATGTCTCTTTTATCGTCGCATTGTAAATGTTAGTTAAGAGATATTTTCATTAGAAAGAATATTGTGTTGCTAGACCCACTCTAGGGCTAGAGAGATCACCTCTTTCTGCAAAGGGGATTTATCTTGACAATAGTAATGAGTTCAAGGAAAAAATGAGTTTTTGGAAACATGAAGTGTGGGAGATAAGAATCCCATATGCCTAGTTCATCTTGTTGATCTAAGAATTTCTGTTTTAACCAAATATGAAGTTTGAGAAAGTCAAATTCATAGTTGGTATCTACAATTTTACACCTAATGTCAATAAGGGGAAAGCGGTCTAGGTTGATGGGAGGGGGAAACATCGGGTTTTATTTAGGCTTCTTATCTTTATTCTTTGGGGTTTTGACTTTTGGGGCCATTATAAAACTGTAGATTAGAAGGAGGGATGAAAGAAAAGATGAATTACCTAGATCTGGGGGTTATCTGGTAGGTATAGAGGTGGGGAATCTAATTTAAATGTGGAGCCAATGTAGTGTCAGTGCTTAAATTATTGTGGCAGGGAGGATTACTAGTTCTCGTAATAACTTGAAAACCTACGAAAAATACCAGGAAATGGAAACAATATCAAGGAAAAAAGAAAAATATAGGTTTCCTGTGTTAAATAGGTGAAGAATTTGATTTAATGTTATAGTTTAACCATTGGGAAGGGAGCAGGTTTGTTGCGTAGGAGCGAGAAACATTTATGGTGACAACAGTTTGCTGATGTGGCAGGGGAATACGAGATGGCAGTATTTGATTGGGAGCGAATCATACATGGGGGATGAATCAAATATATAATTCATGAGAGGGAGTGGTGTTCATGAGGGTGATTTTTCGGATGGTAAGTGGAGGAGGCATGTTGGGGTGGATGGAGTGGTAGTGGGGTCAGGTATAAGTGTTCCTTCATCTGCTCTAGGATCAAGCTTACCAAGTTTTACATCATTTTTTTTATAAAACATTTTCTTCTGAAATCTGTACAGTGCTTCACAGTGGGAACATTACCATACCAGATTTCATAAGGAGTTTTATCACTATTCACATGAACATGAGCCTTGTTGAGATTATTTACTGTGGTATGTGCAGCTTCACCCGAAAAGGTGTTAGGAGTCCAAGATTCATCAAGCATAGCATGAGCCATTTGCTAAAATTTTCTATTCATTATTTCTGCCACGCCATTTTGTTGCGTAGTTCCAGCTACAAAAAATTGTCTTTTATGCCATATTGTTCACAGAAATCAAAGAAATCATTTGACATGTGTTCTCCTCCTCAGTCAAATATGAGACATTTGATTTTTATATATAATTCATTTTCAATTAAATCTTTGAAGACCTTAAAATTTTCAAATGCGTCATCTTTGTGTTTCAATAAACCTATCCAAAACATTCTAGAAAAGTCATCAATGAATAATATATAGTTTTTTTCTCCATGTGGTGACTTTTTCCTTACATGTCCACACACATCAGTATGTATAAGTTCAAGAGGCTTACTTGTTGATCCTTATTTGGCGTTAAATTGAACTTTTGTTTTCTTACTGAATTGGCATGACTTACATATGGTACTTTATGGTAAAGTGATGTTGGGTAAATCATGAACAACTTTGAGTCTGCTTGATTTGCTTATTTGAAAAAGCTCAGATGTCCCAATATTCTGTGCCATAACCAGTTTTCTGTAGATTTGCATAAATAACATTGTTCTTTGCCTCCTTTCAATATATATAGATTTCTTGGTGTTCTTCTTCCTTTTATTATGGTTTTTCCTATGTCAAGTTCACGAACTATACATTATTTTGATCGGAAGACAACTTCATTTCCTTGGTCATACATTTGGTTAACACTCAACAAGTTATGATTTAATCCATAAACATACATAATATTATTGGCTTTAACCTTTTATTTTAGAAAAACAAATCCTTTACCCTTAATGGCATCAGGAGAGTCATTTCCATAAGTGACATTCTTTTCCTTTTCTAATGCATTGTATGAAATGAGTTTGTCTTTATCACCTGTCATGTGTTTTTAACATCCGCTATCAATGTATCATTGATTTTCTTCTCCTTCTGCAAATAACGCTATGCTGCAATTTTTGAATTGTAAGTCCTTCCTTCTCCATACCTTAGAACTTCTGGATATTTGTTCTTTTGGTTGTAATTTTCTCCTGCACTTAGATTTGTCATGTCGAAAGTTTTTTCAAAATGAACATTCAATTTCATCTTGAAGAGGAGAAAAATTGTTATAAGTATTCTTCATCATTCTTGTCTCATCTATTTGTTTTCTTTCTTCTCTAGTCATGATGGTTTTGTATGCAACACATTGAACAACTTTGTGACCAAAATTATGACATGAGAAATAATGTCCATTAAAGAATAAATTTCTATGATCATAGAACATTCTAGTGTTGTTTACCTTTTGACTGATGCTTCTGTTATTTCTCATCCTTGAATTTGAATGATCATGCTTTACCTGAGAATTGTCTTTGTTCTTTTGCCGAGTGATGTAACTTTGCTGACTATCTTTTCCTGCATTTAAATAGCTTGTAGTTGAGGATTTTTCTTACTGATAAGGTTCACCAATGTATCCAAGACCCGTCTTCACAAGAGGAGAGTGTTGAAACTTGATAATTTCTTCTAAGGTTTCATATCCTTTAGAAAATATAAGATTTATAATTTTTTCTTTCTCGAGTTCCTTTCTTAGGCTTACTATTTTACATTCTAATTTCTCATTGTGCTTCTCCTTTTCTATGAGTTGATTCTTTAGAGTATCTATGGCTATTTTTTTTTCTTCCAAGAATATTTTGAGTTGAGTGATTTCTTCAAGAAAATAATTTTCTTCTAAAGCAACCATAAAATTATCTTTAGCCTCACTAGTGTCTTTTTCAAATGCCATGAATAGTCTAAGATCTTGATCAGATTCTCCTTCTTCACAATTTGATAGGCCATCAGTATCTTCATGTGTATAGTATCTTTATTTTTATTGTTAAATCGTATCATGTTACCTTTTTCTATATCCTTTCCCTTATCATGATTATCTTTATGAGGAAATTTAACAGCATAATGACCCACTCTTCCACAAGCAAAACATTTGAAAGAAAGCTTACCTCTAAACCTTCTAGTGCCAAGTTGAAGTTTCTTTACAAAATTTACCTCATCTTATTTTGATACATACCCTAATTATTTTTGTTATTCCTTTCCTTTCCTTTTGCAGTAGCTTTAAATGCGTCTTCTCTGACTTCATACGAACCTCATTTTCTCATTTCAAAATCAGTCAGGATCCCATGAAGTTGAACAACAGTAAGAGTCTGCAGATCTTGCTTCTCTTCAATAGAAGACACTTTTTAATTGAATTTAGGAGTTAGAGATATTAATATTTTCTCTACTAAAGTTGTGTCTCTTATGTCTTGACCCAGATTTCTCATGCGATTTACGATCTCATCTAGACATAGAAAGAAATTAGAAATACTTTCATCATTATGCATTATCATGTTTTCATACTGAATTCTGAGAGATTGGAGTTTATCACTTTTTACCTTGGCATCGCCTTCATATATTAGAATGATTTTGTCTCATATCTCCTTTGCTGTATTTAACTGCATAAGCTTGAAAAATTATGATTCAGTCAGGCTTCCCAATAATGCATTGAAAACTTTCACATTGGTTTCATAGTTATTCCTTACTGCTAGATCTCTGGGAACTACAGTTAAATATTGGTAATCACCTTCAACAATTGCCCAATCATCTGCTCCAAGAGACTGAAGATAGGATCGTGTTCTTGTCTTCCAGAATATTAAATTATTTACATTGAAGAGTGGAGGTCTTATAGATGTTGTTCCATCTTGATTTCTCATCTTGGTAGATCTTCCTTCTAGAGATCAAGCTTCTTTAGAAGGACCTGCTCTGATACTAATTGTTGGGGAAAATAATTTACAAAGGGGTGGGGGGTGAACCTGATTTTAAAAATCACAATAATTTTCTCTATTTTACTAATTTGTATACACAAATTTAATTAAGCCAACTAGCATATGCACACTGCTATATGTTAGGTAATTTGAATATACCCAGAGAACTTAATATTCAAATAAATATTTAGAAACTTTACTTAGCCCAGTGCATCAGTTATTCATTAGATATTTAGTAAGTAGTGAACATGTGCAGTAAGAACATAATAAATCATTACTCATAAGAAACACACATGAACACCAGGATTTAAGGTGGAAACCCAAGTCAGGAGAAAACCAACACTGTTGTCGTCTCTATCTTTAATATTTATTATATAGAAAAAATGCTTATATTCTTCTACTGGTACAGAATCATACCAGTACGCAGGCACCCACCTACAGAAGGCTGCAACCTTCTCTCATTCTCCAGCTACTACTAGAAGGGAGCTCCAACCCCCTGATCTCGTCTACTAGCCACCACTAGAAGGGAGATTCAATCCCTTGATCTGATCACCTGCTCCTATTGGAAGGAAGCTTCAACTTCCATACTAAAGGCTTCGACCCTCAGGCCCATTGCAAACCACGTTTCATAAATTTTCACACTGGATCGAACAGATTTTACATCAACACAACTTGTAGATCAATAGAAACAACCATCAACCCAATTTGAACAGAAAAATGAGATCATTTTACCCAAACCACAGAACCAAACCCAGACTACTGCATCAACACACAAAATCAACTGCAACCCCCATCATTCATAAAAAATTTGTATACGCTACCTTAATTATGGAAACACATGTATATATGCGTTTTTTTGTGGAGAAAATTGCGTATAGATCTTAATATACTGAGATTATAATTTTGACCAGTCTCTGAATAGATCAAAGATATTCAGACATATTTTGTCAGATTTATAGATCTTTCATACAGTGAGAAAACATCATCATTTTTCAATCACCCAAACACCGATCTTTATACATAGTTAACTAGTAACATAATTAGTATTCAATCAACCTAGATCTATATGAAGACATCATTGATAGACAACATAAATAAAACAAAAATGATCAGACATTTCCTTCAGCATTCTTCAGAAAAACGCTAGCTTCCATACGCCCCTTAGCAGAGCCAAACCCACGTCTATACGCACCTTCATTGAGTTGAACCTGCGTATAGATCTGTAAATATTTCAGGACTGCGCAACACTTCAAACCTACAAACTTACTCAGCTCATACCCTTCACTTTAGCAATTATGCACCATACCACAGATCTCAACAACTCATAAACAGATCATGCAAATACATAGTCATTTCAGGTCTAGAGATCTTGATCCATTATTTTATTCATGAGTGCATCATAATATCATATCTATCTATTTATTATGTCCCATTCAATGCATATATACTTTAGATTAAAGTATTCATTCAATTCGCATACTCAGGCACACTTAGCACTATGATATTCACCTCCTTATATAGTGTGAGCCTTAGCCAATACCATGAGCCAAAACCACACAAGTGTTGATGGTATCCTTGGATGGGATCAATTAACCATTACTGCGCTCAATACGGTGGGCTAATACCATGGTAAGGACCCTTAGTTTCATAAAATTAATGCGCAAGTACATACACGACTTTTCTTCATCCTACCCGCATGTATACATGACTTTTCCTTGACCAACTCATGTATATTTTCTTAAATATGTGCTTGATCCATATTATGATTCTGATCTATAAAACTTATGTTCCATCATTCTGAAATTATTTTCCATCATCGTGCCACCTCTGAGCTTATCCAAAACCAATATATTTGGTCTTTTACTAGTGAATTTCCATCAAGGAAAACACATGAAATCATAATGCCAACACTTTCGGACCCCCGCCCCCCTACAAGTGAAGCACGATGGAGCTTGGGGAGAGAGGGCGAAATCGTTCCCTCGCCATTGATCTGGGGGGTAATCTCGACCGTTGCTTTTTATCTAAAGTTTTGAACTTTATAAAATTCCACGATTCTTGGGCTTTATTACATGTGCTTCAAAATCATGATTAAGCATAACTTAATGCTAACTAACACTAAAATTACTTTAATACTAAATTTATCTAATTAATTTAAGGCACATTTAAGCTTGCGGCCTTGTTTTCACTAATCTAACTAAACATTTCAACAAATATTAAGCTAGATGGTTGATTTATTTCCCTATCCAAACCTATTTGACAAAGTAGAAATCTATTCTAAGTGGAATTTAAACAAGATGCACACTTATTTGCATAATTTCTAAATGAAATTCTTGATGCAATTTTTTTATTTTTCTCGTGGCGTTTGGACTAGCTCACCTAGGGGGACATTTCTCATATAATTTTATTTTTCCTTTATTTTTTGTATTTTATTTTATTTTATTGTCTTTGATTTTCTATTTTTTCTATCCCCTACAATTTCATTTTTTATTTTTTTTCCTATTTTTTATTTCTTTATTTTTCTTTGGAAATAAAATTGAAATGTGAAACATTATTTACATTTGGAAACATCAAATCATCAGGTATAAATATACAATCATCCTATGAAATATAGGATCCTAACACCTTGCAAATTTTTATTTTTTCCTTTAAAATTCTCAAGGTGTCTTCTATTTCAGGAGAATACTCATCTTTGTCCTTCTCATCTGATCTATAAGGAGAGTCACGTGAATTGTAATCCACCATTTTTCTAGTCATCTCTTATCTTCTTCCTGCAAACATACCATGTCATATAAACCAAATATAAACATAATCAACATACCTTAGTGAAGTTCAGGGGGGGATATATCATCTGCAAAATCAGTCTATATTAGCACGATACATTTATATACATAATCATATCAATGTATCGACACCATGCATGATAATACTAACTACATACAATGACCTCATGCATGACAACCATAACCATGAAAATGCATGCATACCGAAATGCATCTATCCAATCCAGACCAAGTATTTGAACTATGCTTTGATACCAATCTGTGGTATCAGATATTATATATCACCCAAAGAGAACTAAACTTGTTTTGATACCAATCTGTATTCACCACCTCCCACATTTACCCAATTTCACTAGTCTTCCAGGGTAAACATGAGATGAAGAGTTAATATGACATGACCCAACCTCTAAGCTTCAATTGTGGATGTGAGGCCATAAAATGAGACTTACAGAGAAAAAACTAACATCCTAAAGGGCTTACAAGAAACTCAAGGCCCAAAGAACCACCCTAGGTGACCAATCCCTGAGCTGGATTTCTTTTTCAATGACCTAGACTCCCAACCACATGCACAAGGCTTCATGAGTGCGGTCGTGACCCTCCAACTATATGCATAACCCTTTTTGAGAGTAGTTGTAACAAAAAATCCTTAGTTCAGAGGGTATGGTCCTGAGATCTAAGACAAGGTTCCAAGAAAACCTCTAGAACACTTCCCAAAACTTCCTAAGACTTTCTAGAAGGATAAATGATTTGAATACAATGCTAATGATACAAAACTTGATCAAGTAATTGACCTACCCAGGCCTAACCATGATAGTCATTTCATCAAAAACATAGTTAACATGTAATCTGTAGGTCATGAATTCATATTTGAACATAGGAGTCTAAAAATTATCTGAGAATCACTAGGAAGGTGTAATTCCCTCTCACAATAGTTTCAATAACTTTTTTTATCCCATGCATTGATTAACCATAAATTACTTATGAAATCATGAACAAGACATAACTAGAGTACGTTGAAAATCCATGCTTATAACCAACATATAACCAGATTATTAACCATGACATAAAAACCATCAAATCACCATCATAACAAGTACAAGTGGTCTTAAAATAAAATAGGAAAATAACTCTTACTAATTGATGTAAAATACAACCATTTCAGGGATTTCAACGTACCACCCAACCATTGATTGGGATGAACCAAATATTTATTTTAGCCAATCACCCTCGTGCCATATTCGAAGCATGAATGTGGGATCTCAAGACATAAAAAATTAGGTATTCCCTAAGATTAAACCAACTCCACCGTTAGGCTACCACGATCTCACCAAAACAAGTCAAGAGATTACAATTCCCAAAACAAGCTTGGATGCTTCAAAATTTCTTCACCAATACCTTGAGGAATCTACCTGTCTCCACCACCTATTGAGGGCTTCCTGGAGATTAAAACACCTCCACCCCCACCCCTTGGGAATTTTTCTGAGTCCACCTCACCCGGTTCCAAAACCTTCCAGCAATCCAAAGCTCAACTAAGAAAGCAATCCCATGACACCATGGTTATTCGGAGATGTCAAGGAAAGGTTAAAATTATTTTCAAACCCGAAAAAACCCATGCCAATGAAAACAGAAGAACCAAATACACAAATTCATGTACCATGCATTCACAAACCAGCTATTAAATTACACATGCAACCTGTTATCAACAAATCCTCTTGTTGAAGCTACTTGATCTAACCTTTTTTTCTTGTCCTTTTCTTCCTTGTCCTTCATTTTCATTTATTTCTCAAATGCTAGATCACTCTTAAATCAAGCTAGAAGGCACTATAAATCAAGGCAAAAAAGGTACAAATATATTTAGGGCAAGATAGATAACCCTCATAGATTTGGGAATGTGGTTTTTTGTGAGGTGGTATGATCGGGATAAAGGGCGCTTAAGGATCCTTTGATCCGGAAAATGGAAGTAGAAGGTAGAGATCAAACAGGAGAAGGAGAAATTAAGGGTTCCTTGCATCGGAAATCAGAAGAAAACATTAAAATGGCAACTAGTTAAAGCCAGGGAGCACTTGACTAATCTTGTAGTAATACTCCTAGTTACACATTCAGACAGAACAAACATAAAATGAATGCATGAAACTTAGAAAAGAAATAGTGACAAGTAGGAAGTAATTCACTCATTAGCTTATCACAGGGATCCTGAATTATGATGCAAGTCAGCTTGTCCAGCCTGCTAATTCGAATTCAAACACACAATAGCCTCCAATGCTCAACAAAATGTCTATAATAAGTCCAGCAATTTTATTCCACACTGATTACTTTTGAAATTGAAGTATTTATACAAAAAATGTTACAAATCCTAGAAGAGTTCTAGGAATAAATTTAAGGAAAATAAAACATCATTACATAATAAAAGGGATAGCTGCTTAACAAACTAGCAAGCTGTCCTCTTTTATCAAAAATAAATAGAACTTTTTTGCTACAAGGAGCTTTTAGCTGCTTATGTGTCCTGCTTGCTGGATGCTAGATATTTTTATGCACTTAACTTTCCTTCGTTGATACTCTTTCATGCTGATACTCTTTAACGCTAATGCTCTTTGACCATTAGTTTTACTATTTTACTTCTGTAAATTATCTTTTTGGTAGTAAAAATCAGCAATTTGTCTTTTCATTTTATCTCTACATTAAATCTGTGAAAATTTTCCATTCTTCTGCTGTTGGAATTTGGACATTTTTCAACTTTTTGAAGTTTTCATCAGCCTCTATGTATCTTGTAAAAGTAGGCTTGATGAAAAAAAGGTGCTTAATTTCATGCTGTAGAAAAAATAAATCTTCAACATAGTGAAGTAAAACTTTGCCTATAGGGGTGCCTTTTTCCAGTGGCTTGTTTACTTGCTCTTTAGCAAACTCCCTGATCTTCTTGTCATAGTCCTTCTATGGCATAAGATTTTCATTGAACACATGTATGTCTGGTAAGCCCTTTTATCTGAGATCTGTATATTTTACCATAAATCTAGTTATGGCAAGGTTCGTTGTTCCAAATTTTTCTTCAAGGTTGTTCATTAATTTCTTTTTAGTGACAACCTTCTTGATTTTCAAGATTGTCTCTGTCATGTCTGATATCTGCAATTATTTGAGTTCCTCCCCGTTATTAATGTTTAAAAATTTAATGATTTTTAAAGCCTCTGTAGGCTTATCAGTCAACTCATATTTTGTCTTTTGTATCTCTGTTAGGGCTGCTAATAGCAATTATTTTTGCTCATATATAACCTGAATTGAAGGCCATTGATTATGAATGGCTTCAATTATGTTAGTCCAAATATGATTTTTAATATATGAGATCTGCTCTGTGAAAGTCAATTATTTTTGTAAATTCTTGAGCTGCTCTCCCAATATGATTACGTTTTGCTCATGAGTTCTGGCATTGATCTGAGCTGTCTTATTTTCCCTCTCAAGATTTTCAATTATCTTATTCAGTCTGTTTATTTGACCCATATTTAAAGACATATCTTCCATGGCCTTGATAATTTGGTTGGCTTCATCAACGTGCTATACATTTGTAGTAGAAGAGTCTGTAGCTGAAATGGTGGCTGAAGTCACTGGCACTGCAGTTTCCAGTGGGCCCTTTGGTGCTAATTTCTCTCCTACAATAGAGGGTACTACTGTAGTAATCACTGGGATGACTGTAGGAATTGTAGGAATTTCTGGCTCTTTTATAGTCTCTTTCTCTTGGACAAGCTGGTCCATTTGTGTTTCCATCTCTTTGATTTGTGCTGTTAATTTAAGTATGAGCTCCATCATCTCTTCTTTTTCACTTTTATCTTGGAGGATTTCCTTTGTTTGTGGATGCTCACTTTGAGGAAGCTTGAGCTGTTTCCTCAAAGCTGCTATGTCTTCATTATTTTTCTTGATTAATAGTTTTGTTTCTTGGACACTTGAGGGATCATATCCCACTTGTAAAACTAGTTCCTCTAAGGCTTTGATCCTCAGGTCCTTGGCATAAAGTGATGCTTTATCCAACTTCATCTGATCTTGCATATTAAGTATGGTATTTTGAAGTCTATTGGCACTCATTTCTTTGGTTGCCACTGTAGAATACAACATTTCAGAGGTCTGCTTGTGGAACTCAATCGAGTCCAGCTCATGAATATTCTCTTTGTCTACCTCAAGGTCCACCTTTTTATAGTCTGATACTGTTTTGGGTGCTGAGGTAGTAGGTTGTAAAAATGACATCAGAATTTTATTGCTTGAATATTCAAATGTTGATAGTAACCTATTCTGATTTCCAGGCTTCTGTTTCAGGAATTGAGAATATATTTCTGTCTTTATCTCCTCATTCTTCTGCTTAATTAGCTTATACCTTTCCTTGATGTCCAAATCCTTTTCCTCAGCTAGATATGAGGAAGAGGCTTCCATGTTGTGTTGTTTCTTAATCATATGTGTGTCATTCTGATTGGTTGTTGTTTCCTTTTCTATTTCCATAAGTGTTTCCTTGATTATGGTTGTTGCTATATCATCATTTGTTACTGGATCATCTGTCTCATCAACATCAATTGTTACTTTCTCCTTGTCAACTAAACTGATTTTAAGCCTTTTTTTTATAGATTATTTTAAATTTGGTCTCAATTGTTGTCTTTTCGATATAACCTCGTTCCTCTCTGACTCTCTTTATTGATGTTTCTGGTTGTTTGAAAACTTCCAAAGTTGGTGTTGTCCCTGTTTGGCTTGCTGCCTCTACCAAGGTATTTTTCACTCCATTCAATTCGATTTGCAAACTTTTCTATTTCAGGCTTGGATTCATGGATAAAGGGTGTTGATTTACACTTCACCCTTAGCTTGCTTAAGATCCCTTGTGGATCTTAATTCCATGGAAAACTCTCATCAAATTTAAATTCTGATAATTTCTTTGCTATTTCCTTTTCTGCATCTCTGTGGTTGATTATAAATGGCCCAACTTGATTATTTAACTTAAAATGGGTCTTCTTTTTGGTTTCCATAAAGTTAATTGAATCTTCATTGAGAATTTGCCTAAGATATTCAAGTGCAAAAATTCTCATACACACATGCTTAGAAAACTTGTAGGGTAGCAAGTTTGACCCAAAAATTCTTAATTCAGTGTGTTTTTCATAGAGGTACCGATCTCCAACATTTTTTTGCTATGAAAGCTGTAGTATTCTTTTCATTTCTTCATAGATCCTAAGCTGTTCTGATTTTTTTAATATGCTCATTGCTGGATGCAAAAGTAGTTCTGAAAACTCTGAATAAGTGGAATCACTGGATTATTTTCTCAATAAAGAAGTCCAAAAGATAATTGATAGAGGTTTTCCCTCTACATCCATATTTTGCAAAGAAACTGGAAATTTGCCTACTTGAGAGAATAAAAATAAATGGAAAAGATAAGATGAATATCTAAAAATTCCTTCTGTGGATAATTTAGTCAACTGGTAATGGATGGCATCTACTATGAAACTAGCATAGTCAAAGATGACTGCTGGAGGTTGACCAGGAGACATGGTGGACAAGAAACCAAGAATAGATTCATCAGTATACTCATATGTAAAATATCCAAGGACAAAAGATAGCATAGAGATAATCTGTCTAGAGCCTTCAGGAAATTTAGCTGTGGAGTATGGAGGATTTATCTTTGGAATGTCAACATGAGAAGGCATAAAATTTTGAAAGATCATGAACCTTTTAGGGAAATATATTCCAAGGTATAACTGAGTTAATGCCTCTATAGACAAGGGGACTGCCTGGGGATCAGGTTGTAATTGGAGCATTTGATTAATTGACTGGGCTATAATGGTAAAAAGAATTTATTTTTCTCCATTTACTATAGCCCTTTGATCTGGCTCATAATATTTTTGACAAAGTGTGATGAGTTCTTGACTAGGATGATTCAATGGGACTATATACTTAGGCAAATGGGTTTCCCAAATTGGTATATCATCTTTGTCTAGATATTTTTCATAACACCAGTTGTGTATATCTAGAAAATTAAACTCAATAACAGGGTCTACAATTTTATAATCAAGATCAGTCAAAGGAATTCTTTCAGCAGAAACCACAGGTGGTTGAAGGGGATTTACCATTGTAGCATATTTGGTAGTGATAGCTGGGGTAGGCTTAGGGACCTTGGATCCCTCAGATTTAGGTGTTTTGGATCCTACAGGTCTGTTTGTGCTCTATTTCTTAGTCATTTTGAATAACTGCTGCAAGATTATACTGTTTGCAGGAGTTTTTTTATTTTAACAGAGAGGAAACTGAGCAATTTAGATTGAGGATGGCTTCTTTGGGATTTTTGCTCAATTAAGTTTATTTGAGGATTTGAAAACTGGAATAAAATAGAAAACAAGGGTTTTCTGAGTCGGTTTGATTGAAAAAATGGATTTTCAAGGTAATTCAGAGGTTTTAGCCATTTAAATCCTTAAATTTTATCTTCAGACTGTGAAATTTGAGGAATTTGGCTTTAAAAAGGCTTGAAATGGAAAACAGGGTTTCCTGGGAAAATTTTGCCAGGGTTCAGCCTCTTTTTTGGTATTTTTAGGAAGTTTGGTTTGGTGAAATTTTTAATGAGAGGCCTGGTTCTATTAAAGATGGTTTTTTAAAATTAAATATGCAGGCTTAAATTGTCGGAAAATACCTTTAATTGCAGGTATTCGGCTTTTGAAAGGGTTTCTGAGACTTTCAGTTGATTTTGAGGACTGTAACAACTTTCCAGAGCGACGAATAGCTCCTTAATTGGTCTTCAATGGTGGAATTCTGGTCTAATTTAGAGTTTCTAGGCATAAAATCGGCAATCAGGGCTTGAAAATGCTTAACTCAGTCGGGGCGTCTATTCAAATTTCAAATGCGTAGATAAATTGCAAAATAGTTGTATTAAAGGTTTTAACCTTTAATTTTAATCTCCATAAATGTCATTAATGCAGGTCTAATCAATGGTGGGAGGCAGTTTCAAGCTTTCAAACGAAATAGGAGAGCGGTTATCGCTTGCAGATTGGGAAGTAAGTGGTTTATTCTCAAATGAACGTGATCGAATAAGAAATCTCCACGTCACAGAGGGAGAAATGGGTAATACAACCCATTTCACGTCCATTTTGCATTTGGGCAAACGATTAGTTTTTCTGCGTGATATTGATCTGGGGCCATTGGATTTGGGACTCGAGAGCGAAGGGTCAAGATCTATTTAAAAGGTGCGGCCAAAGGAATGGTGGGACCCAGGTTTACATAAGCACTGGAGGTTAAAAACTTGGTTTAAAACCTTTGTAAAATATGAATTGGATCAAAGATTTTAATTATACAAAAGCGGAGTTATGTATACAGGAGGGAGTAAAAGTATGGTTTGAATATATCATGGGTTAGTTATATAAAGTGTGAGGCTTTTCATAACATGGCGGAAATAATATATGGGCCAGGGCTTATTTTATTGAAATAAACCTTAGTCTATTTCGATAGAACTTTGGGTTATAAAACATGTAGAGGAGAGGTTAATGTATGCATTACAAAGGTGCGGACTTTTCTTGGTGGGGTTAAAGCCTTTTGAACTTTATAAAAACATTTGATTTTATTCAAAACTTTGGATAAAAGTTGATGAGCGGGGGTGATATGTTTTTATTAAAACATTCGCAATATGTCTTAATAAAACACTTTTGGTGCAGAATTTAGTTTATTTATATAATATTAAACCTTTTGAATGGTTTAATAACCATAAGGGGAGGGTTATTTATTTAGTGTTAGTTTTAGACCAAAGGGAATTTTATTTGGGATTTTCTATTTGACATGTGGGTAATAACTTTGGCCTAAAATCTTTATAATAGTGGGTTTTGGGGGTATTTCGATATAGGGAATTAAATAAGTAGGCTAAGGTATTATTTAGGGATTTAATAAACTAAGTTAAAAGTTAATATGAAAAGGGAGATGGAAGGCACACAAAAATACATAAAATGACTAAGTAAAGTGTAAAAGTAAAGCAAAGCGTGTCTTTTTATCATTTCACCAATACTTAGTATAAAGTATTTTTGAGGGTTTTTGTATGTTTCTGAATGAAGGAAGTTAATTAGATAGGTTTATATGCTTCATTAAGTAAGAATGGGTCTTTACTTATGAAAATATGTTAAAATGTGTGAATGAAGGATGAATGATGATAAATGGGGATTTAACATAAGAACTCAATATTTTTGACTAGCCAGTCATCGAGCCTTGGGTCCAGTCCCAACAAAAGTCAGAGAAATGCTCTGAGCCTGTTTGACTGATAGCTTAGAATACTGAATACTTATAGGGGAGGGGAAATTAGTGATGTTTTTCCCGATGATTATTTATTACATGCTTTCTTCCACTTCTTTCTACCTACCCAACATTACTCTAACATTTTTTCTTCCTTTTGGCAGGTACATTTAGGCTTGCAACCTTGAAACATTTATTCTTTTAAAGAAATAAAACTAATTAAATCTACCTTATTTCATTCGAGGGCTCAGATTAAACTGTTGAGCTCCTCATTATTCACTACCTATCTAATGCTTTTTCAGGATTAAAATATCTGACAAATCTTTATTCACTATCTAAACATGAAGTTGAAAACATGACAAGTCAAGATTAAATAGTTTAACTCATAATGGATTATGGCATTTATTGACACTCTGCCATAATCATGTATTTTGCAAAAAATTAAAAGTAGTGGCATTTGGACTTGCTCACTTTCAGGTCTTATTCTCATCTTTTTTCTTTCTTTTGGGGTCTATATTTTCTAAGTCCTTTGATCTCCTTATTTTAGGACTTTTTACCCTCTTTTTGATTTTTTTATTGTTTTTCTTTTTCTTTTATTATTTATTTATTTATTTATTTTTATTTTTTCAAAATATGGGAAAACAACTTGTAGAAATCAAGGTATGTACATATTTTACAAGACTATGAAAATTCAATTCAAAATTATGAATCCTATATTTATAGGACTCTAACAACGTTCACTAAGTTTATGAGGTATGTAGATTTGATCATGAATGAAAAGTTGAAAATACAAAGATATTTTAGTGGGTTACCACCATTTTATGGTGATATAGTTAAATTTGACAAACCAAGGAAATTGTATGAAGTGGTGAGGAAGGCAAGGTATTCTATGAGTAGGAAAAAAATAAACCAACTTTCCCAAATAATTGGGAAGAAAAGAAAAGAGGCAAGATGGAGGAAAGGAAGAAATGGTTCAAACCATTAGTTTTTAAGAAAAATTATTAGGAAAATCATCCAAATCAGCTAACCCATAGTGAGCCATAGGGGGTTTATTCCTGTTGGATTTATGGGGCCTACATCGAGGTTTAAAGTGACCATGTAGTCCAACAAAACCCACTATTATCGGTCCTTTCTGCAATGATATGATTGCCCAGACCAAATTATTACCTGAGACAATGTAAGGGGATGATAGAACCATGTTTCTGCATCGAGAGGGACACTGGACTATGGCTTTAGGGATTTTCCTTCTTATCAGAACTCCACGGGCCAGACTTATCAATATTACTAGCGATTTTCAAAAAAACTATTGAACTTACTCGAAGACTGCGCGATCTTAATTATTCATGCATTAAACACAATAAATAACCATAAAACAAACTGTGTTATTCAATTACAGAAAAAACCCTTATTCAACATATCATTCATAAAAAATAAGTAAAAATCAAACACATCAATATAACTCAGATATTCTCAACAGTTCATTCCTTCATATCCAGATGTGTCTCATACAATCACTTTCTACCCTCTGCACACAGCTACAATATTTCCTAAGCTCTCCGCACACATAGCTGTAGGAGACTTTTCCTTTAACCCAAGCCACAAAATTTAACTGAGTCTTACATCCAAATGCATTGCATATCATCAATCATAACCTATCATGCCTATCTTAGATAGACTTCTTACATAGATTTATCCCTTACAATACCATGGTCCAAAACCATGGGCAGAGTCCAACATTCACCAAAAATCCCATTCTGTTACATAATTAAGGGTATTTGACCCACCCCAAAGCCCCTAAGACTAAAATGATACTCTTCGCTACGCTCCACAATATATAGAATCTTTACTTCGCGGGGGATCTTGGCTCCAACATGCCTATTGTAGGTCAATTTAGGCATCATCCCCCATGACCTGGTCAAACTAGACATCATCCCCAGGACCAATGAAATAGGGTCTATCATCCCATCATATTTAAGTTTCTATATGCCCTAAGAGAAGAAAAATTCATTCATGGCTTCTATTATGATATTTCCAGGGTTTGAAGTATATGTTATATCATTTATTGACTCACCAACATAGCCTATAAAGGGACTAACTGTGTTGATCCTCCATTCAAAGGTGCACAGGAATGCACTTCCAGACATTCAATAGTGCATTGGACACTTGGGAGCGAAATTCTCATTGTTATAGGAATCTCCTCATGGCCAGTGCCTTCTAGAAGAGTCCATATGTGTCAAAATTCAAATCCAAGTGTCCATATAATACCTCTGAACTTGGGAACATGTCTTGCCTATTATTAGAAAGTCATTTGTTGAGAAACTACCATCAACTTCCCTATAAATTGAGAACTCATTCTAGTGCTAGGAAGGAAGAAATTTGGTAAGGTTATGGTGTTGGATTATCATTTTAGTGAGTGAAAGTACTGATATGATGCTGGTATGATTTTGGATGTGATGAGGCTGGAATGAAGTTGGAGCTGGTTGGCAACAAATCGATCATTGGTTGTAACATCCCCCTTCTACTCTATAATAAAGATTGTTGTTCATTTTCCCATATATATGTCTCTATTTCTTATGCAATGGATTCTTGAATGATATATGTATTTCATATCTAATCAATTTGATTGAGTAAGATAAGTAGATATCTGTATATTACATGTTGTTTACTGTTCTCTATTTGTGTTTGTAGGAATCGATCTAGTGATTTGAGTTGGATTGAGAGCGACGAGAATAACGACAAAAGGAGAAGGAGAAACGATTGAGTCACAAGTATGCGCTTTCACCATTTTGTATATCTGCTTGTTTTAGAGAAAGTGATAGTAATTATTTCCTCTGTTGTTCTAAGTGACTAGCACCACACTTAGGTAATTTGGTTTATCTGCAGATCAAAATTCCACATAACAAATTTGAGACTCTGCTAGGGAGTATCCTATCATTCCTGGTTTTTTTCCTCTGCTTATCCTCATCAGTAGCATCTACTTTCAGTTATTAGACATTTGAATGAAATAATTGCATTAGATTGTTCTGCTGCTTGGTTTTTTAATCCTTTTTGTGCCCAATGCACTGTTTGTCAAGACAGTGCACTACAGTGCACTGTCTCCCACTCAGGGGTGCTCTATAATGCACTGTCTCCCATTAGAGACTGCGTTGCCCCCTCAACTAACCAAATTCCATATGAATTTGTCAATGCTATAATTCTTAGCCGTTTTTTTTGTTGTATTCTCAATTATTTGATACCTCTTAGAGATCAATAATCTTTCCCGATTATTCCTCCTTTGAAAAGTAAATTTGTTCAATGTCTCTTTAGTGTTTTTCTTTATCATTGGAAAATCAAATTCAAATTATTTTATTTCTACATTATATCATTTTTTTCGTAAAGGAAATTGTTGTTTCATTCTTCATTTCCTATAGGAAAAATTGTAGTTCCATTCTTCATTTTTCCTAAAAGAGAAATTGTTGTTTCATTCCTCGTTTCTCAAAGAAGAAAACACTTGTTTTATTGATTGATACATATAGTTTCCTTTCTTGCATTCACATTAAGGGAGATGAAAAGAAAAACATGCATATGCATATAGTGAATTGTGTGTTTTGCATAGGAACAAGTTAGGAAAGCTTCATTTTAGTTTGTGCTATTTGGTGTTTGCTCTAAAACTGATTGCTCTTTCCCTCAGTAGCTAGGATTTTAACTGAAAAGGCTAAATTGAAAAGTTTTGCTTATCATTTAGTTTGCATTTTTATGAATTTCCATCACATCACGTGGTGAACCTCAAAGAAAAACTTTAAACAAGGTCAACATAAAATTTACATCAATTTACCTAAGAAAGCATTGGAACATTAACATTAACATTTAGAAGGTATAGGCTAGAGATGTGTTACGACATCTTTAAACATAGAAGCTGTTGTTAACTTGTCTGTGATACATTATGAGTGTGATACCTCACTCCACATACATAATTATATCAGATCTCATCCAAGGACCTTCGAGTATATACGACGGTGTTCTAGTATGAATAGTATAAGGGGGTGCTCTCACTGTGCGGTTTCACATTAGACAACGCTAATACAGACTTGGGCCTCCACGTACCTTCAGGTATATTTGGGAGGAAAAATTTAGGTTGCTATCCATCCATAGGTAACCGAGTCATCCGCCTTGTAACTTGTGATACATCGAACACAAAATTCAGGGAGATTTCCTGCTCGTAGTTCTTGGTTTGCCAGGAGGTATTCTGCAATTCACAATTACTTGGTAAAACGTTTTCCTAGAAATACCATTTTACTTTGTTTATTTGTTTTTGGTAATAAAATAAATCAGTCATCATGGAAGAAGAAAACCCCTTTCCTTGTCGTTTGGTAGAAAAGCACTGAAACCACCTTTACCACTGGAACCCATTTCTGGTCGGCGAAGGTGACATCATTCTAATGAAACTAGTACTATTAGTACCTCTGTTGCGACATCATCCTCACATATACCAGAGTCATCTCGAGTTGTTTCTAAAAATCCTGGTTCATCTACTATTGTCACGACGGATTCCTCTTAGCTACATGTGGTCACGATACATCCAATTAGTAAGACCATACCTACCGAACCCGACATTGTTCAATAGGAAGTTGATCTGGATCATGTCATTCTTTTACCAGAACATTTAAATCCTGAAGTCGAACAACTAGAAGTTACTCCTCTATCGGTCACCCCACAATATATTATAGCCATTGAGTCTCCCATATCGCGTAGTCAACCACTTGAAATATACTTCAGGCCTGATGGCGAAATCCTTCCACTTGGTTTGATTTCGATTGAAGAAATTCCACAAGACGAAATGCCTTTGACTCCAACCCATTTTGGATCAGATCTTTATCTTTATGAGACTTTTCCTCAATCACCTCACACTGCTTTGTTTTATCTTGTGTCTATTTGAGTTCCCGTATATCCTGTAGGGTATACATTGTGTTGTATAACCATGCCTGAGCCAACATCTTTGGCTAGAATTTTGGAGCAGGGTCCCCTAGCGGAAATTGTGGAACATTTTTAATATTTTGTAATAATCTAGTCTAGCAAAGGTGCTTTGGGGCGGGTCAAAGTCCCCAATGAATAGTAATGGGTCAATGGGTAGACCAAGAGTCTGAAAACCACAGTTTGCAAACCATAGAATAACATAGGCTAATATATTATAAATAGATGGATAAATCGAGTCTAGAGTAGGCTAAATTTGGAAAAGCTTGGATACAGACTTGCGAATGTTTTGCGTCGATTATCTGGGTAAGGGATCCTGCTCGCTATGTGTGTGGAGAACCTGAGTTCTGCTGTGTGTGGACTCCACTGGTTGTGTGCACAGGCTAGTAGATATATTCTGTAAGTTGGATCTGGATATTAATGGATGAGAAGACTGTTGGGATATCTGAGTATTATGTGTTGTGATTACTGGCTACGCTTTGTGTTATTTATATCTGTTTTCCAATGATTATTGATGCGCACGTGGATGTGATACTATTTAACAAGATGAATGCATAGATCTGGTTAGATTTGATTGTCGTCATACTAGTGAATTATTTATGAGCTTCACCGAAGGTATTCTTCCTGTACGTTGTTAAGGGTTCCTGTAGTAGGATTTCTCTAGCGCAGGTCTATTAGATATGAAGGAGCCCCCTTCAATTAACTTTCTCTCTCTCAGGGTGTGGAAACCAGGTTCCAACACCCTCCCATACTACTTCGGGTGAGACCTTAACCTATGCAAGCATGCCATTGCCGAAAGGGCCAGTAGTACAAGGGTTTGTTGGCAAATCGTAAAAAATAAACCTGGGTCAAGACCCCTCAATCAAACAAATGGTTCCATTGCCAGGACCAAGACAATTTTGACAGAGAGATCAGGTATTTCAATGGGGTCATTGTAGCCGTTGAAACCTGAGTTTGAAGACTGGTTTGAAAAATAGATTCAGGAGTTTTTCCTAAAAGAGAATAGAAGTAAGAAGCTATCCACTGAAGAGTGGAATAACAAGTACATCTTTATAGAAGTGCACTAAATCTTCTTCATATCCTTTGCGCAGAAAATTTAGGAGTGGCTGGTGTTGTGGCTCATTTGCAATATCCTTTACTTTTAATTTTAAAAAATACAAAAAAAAATAGAAAATTATGAAAATATATGTTAAAGTATAAAGTTCCATATACTTTAGCATAAAAAGATGTAATATTTGTTACATTAAGTCTAAGGTTTAATACTTTAAACTTTTGTGAAAGCGGGCCCTAGTACACAACTAAATAGAGAGAAATTTATCAAGCAGGATCTGATGATTCATCAGACAAGGAATAAAAGTTTCAACCTGCGGGCACATTCAGCATGCGGGTTAACGAGGAGGGTGTCTCCGCAATTGACCCGGTTGATTGCGGGGTCGATCCAGATCTGCGGTTGAGATTCACTGCGGGGGCATGAACCCAACGAGCTCTCCATACCTTGAGACCTCTTATAGTGATGTGAGCAGCTAGTTGGTCACAACTATCAACCATGTTAGGGTACTTTTAACGATCTTTTGGCGCGTCAACTAAGCATTTAAGTCATACACCCATGTGACCTATTTAAGATTTATTCTCATTTTTATAAGTTCATTGTTTTTAGTTTGTATTTGAAGATTTTTCTGCCCTGTGTCTTTCCCTGTTGTTTGCCACCTTATCGATTGTTTTCCACCCCAAGCTAAATTATGGCTAGGCATCCATCCCTTTCGGGTTCTTCCAGTAATATTCAGCTCATGGACACTGAGAGGGATATTCAAGACACAATATGCTCCTTAGAACATCTTCAGTTCTATCAACAGGTCTGTCTAAATGAAAAAGCTTCTCCAATTTTCACCACCATGGTCAAAACAGGTGTATTTTCTACATGCATTCCAAGAACACACCTTTTTCCTGAGTTTGTGTATTGGCTAGTGTCTGTCATGTACCCAGGAAAGTGTTTTGTAATAAATTTTCAAGGAGAAAATTTCCTGCAAGTCTCAACCCAATTAATTCGTCAAGCTCTGTGTTACCCTGAGTCAGAGTCATATGTCCAATTCACTGATGATTCATTGATAACACATTAAGATAGTCTCGCAGGTCAAGAGTTCAATCAATTCATCTTTTTTTCTGAAGCTAGATACGAAGCAGTTTGTGCCTAACAGCAAATAATTCTCCATGGAGGTTTTTGACGAGGACGTCTGACCTGTGCTGAGGTGCATTTCGAAGATATTGGGGAAGGAAGATGACAACATCATAGATAAATCAATTATGGGAATGTTTTCTCTGATTATGAAGCTAGAGGTAGTGCTGGATATCCCTTCATAGTGGAAAGAAGTTGTTAATACTCAACTCATGAGCCTTTGACTGGGTCATTCAGGTTCCCTTCTCTCATCATTTATCTATTTTTATATCAAAACGTAGAAGAATTCTTGCATCTGGGGTTAAATATCATGGACACGAACAAAAAGAGGTAGTCAATAGTGTTTTGGACTGACCTAGTAAGAAGAGAATAGAATGAGGAGGGTTTATTTGATTTTGTAAACCATTTTATGTCTATTGCATACAAAATTCTGAATCGGGTTCCTCCCCCATGCTTCCTTCCAAAAGCTCGATAATTATTACAACTGGGAGAAAATTGTAATTTTGGTGATTGGTATGTTTTTGAATACCATTCAGAGATTAGACTTATGGGGTGGGGGTAGAACCATACAGACTTCCTGTTTTTGTGCCTATGAGGCTATTTGCTTTGGAGTTCATTAGGCATAGTTTAAATGTTGATCAAGTACACTTCGTGCCTATGAAAAAGGGTCATATGTTTAAGCTAACTATGTCTATGGGTCCCTTTATAGTAAATATGAGACAGGATGCTGATGAAGTCGCCATGATGTTATATAGAATGCATTTACTGTTAGGAGATAAATGGGCTTATGATCCCCATAAAGTGATTTCAAAAAGGAGAATTGAAAATGGATATTCAAAATTTATTCATGAAAGCAGACCTGATATACAAAAGTTGGAAAATAAGGCTTTTGCAGGTTCTATGGGATAAAGTATACAAACTCCTATCATATCAGATAAGTCTAACAAGAGGAGTAAAGAAGCAGTGAATGACTCAGAAGATGAAGAGAAGAGAACTGAAAAGAGAGCAAAGATAAATGAGGACTTAGTAGGTACTCAACCTGGTTTTTCACTGCAATTGGGAGATGAGAAAAATGTAGCATCCTCACCAAGAAGACAAAGAATATGCTCAGGAGCAGGTACCATTGATTAAACAAGTATTTTCTCATATTTCTTAAAGAAACTAGAAAATGAAGGCTAGCATGGAAGCACAGGCTGAGTACTAGATAACTCCAAATTAAACAATATTACTAACAGCTATGGATCTTGAAAAATATCAATTTAAGATTGATATTTCTCATCATTTTGATATGAATATGGGCTCATCTAATATTTTTAATACTGTAAATCTGACTGTTGATGTAAGAAAAATCCCTCTGATTGATAAATTAAATTTACATATGAAAATTGGTAAATTGATTGTGAATGATTTGAAAAAAACTAATGCAATGGCTCTTAAAGCTAAGAACATGCTAGGCAATGTTATCAAGAAGTTGAAGTTAGAGAAAGCTAATTCCAGGGCTTTAACAACACAAAATGAAGAACTCAAGAAGATCATTGTGAAGATTGGGGTAGATCCAAATGATAGGTCTACTGTACAGAAGCTGCTACAAAGTGCAGAGTCAGAAATCTCTGTGTTGAAGAAAAAGTTGAAGTTGCCTACAGGAGAGCACTTTATGGCAACAGAGGTTGCAGAAGTAGAAAATGAGAAAGAGAAGCTTCTTCAGCAGCTCTTGCAGAAGGAAGGAGAAATCACCAAATTGAAGCAAACTGCATTGTCATTACAGAATCACATTGAATCTCATACTTGTACTTTCATTTTACTATCTAGCAATGAAGATGGCAGAGAGAGATCCCAAAAATGCACAAACTAATTTGGAGACAACAATGAAAATCATGCAAGTTAAGGATGGAGAAATGATCAGGAGCTCAGGTCCAAGTTGAAAAAATGCTTAAAAATGGAAGTGCTCAGAATTGGTTGTAACCTGAACAACTGATAAGGCCTTGTTGCCGTAATTCTGGCACTGCAAAAGACACTCAAATCCGACGTCCTATGTGAAATTTCTGCAGGTTTGAAGTGTTCATTATCCTTCAAAAATCTAGTTGACCAAAGTTGACTTTTGACTTTGGAAATATTAAAAAAAGAATATTCCAAAGAATATTATGAGAATATTCCTTGGAATACTCCCCAGAATATTCCATGGAATATTCCAACAAGATGAATCATTGATGGACAAGTGGCAATTTACGGTCGGTTGGTTTGTTGACTTTTATTTTGGCGGACCAATCAAGAGCTGCCATGTGGCAGGCCTGGAGGCCACCACGTGGCCCCAGGTTGGATAGAATGGCATATGTTAAATTTTTTTATGGGTCCGCGAGGTTCGAACCCTAGACCTCACTGCTACTAGCACAAGCACCCAACCATTTGGGCTGTCTGATGAATCTTAACCTCTATGCAATGTAGTTTTTATTTAAAGTTTGAACAATAATCAGATGGGCGACAAAGGGGGCCAACCCCCTAATACATGTGATCGCAGATCGGTGTCCAAGGGCCAAATTCCCACCCGACAGTTACAATGGCGGTTAGCATTATTACATGTGCCCACCCATGTGGTTACACTAAAAGCCATGGTTATAATACGTGGTTTGTAACATTTTTTTTAATGCGGTTTCGGTGGCGGTACGGATGGAGACCACATGTGACCACCACCACATGAAAATAAATGCCAACCACTAACCACTGATAGTTTGGGGTGGAGTCCACCATTTCTATCAAGTTCGCCATTTTTGGAGCAGTTAACTGCAGTTAGCCCACATTTGGCGGGGTTTTCAATTGACATTGGGCAGAAATTTGTTGGGATGATAACTTTCTCAATATTGATCCAATTTGGATGAAATTTTAGTCAATTTTGGCTTTCTTCAACATTATGGAGAGTCTGGGATAGGTTTCAAAGTGAAAACAGAAGTTCTACAACCATTTTTTCTTCAGGGAAGCTTGGAGAGCCATTAGGGCCATCAGGGAAATGGAGTTTTTTTGGGCTGTACTTCACTGTTTAAGGTGAAACAAAAGAATTTTTTAGCTTATTTCTGTCTTCTAAAGTCAATTTCACAGCTGGTTTTTCCTGTTTAGGCATATTTCTCACTGTATAACCAATTTGAGCAACTTAATGGAGCAAGGACATGCCCATTGGGAGCCTTGGACCCGATAGATGTAACCCAGGAGGGGTGAACTTCCTCATCAATTTGCTGTTTATGTTATGGTGAAGTTTATATGCTATGTATTTCTGATATGATATGTTAAATAGTAAACTTAAATAGCAAAACCTCACACATAAGACTCAGAAACCTTACCAAAATTACTTTGTTTAACTTGCAAAGACATGGAGAATAATTTTCACACTTAATTAAATGGAAATGGATGCTTTGTATAGCATTTACAAATTCTTCCATTTTCATATCAGATGGTATCGGAGCTAGTGTTTTCAAGCATTAGGAGAGCTAGTGTTTCTCTCTGTATTGTTCTTGTGAAAAAGGATTTGTTTGAAAATCTGCATTAGAACCCTTGCAAGCAGTGTTTAGCCATTTTGGGGTAGCATTTGTTGTAGTTTTTTGAGGCTTACTTGGATGAAGTTTAAGAGATAAGAAATAGCCATAAACATGTTTTCAAGAAAAGGTGTTTAAACAGTGTAAAAGATTGACTTTTTTACTATTTGCAAACTTATTTTGGTTTGATTTTTCTTGAGTTTTGGGGATAGCTACTGATTAGCTAAGTCTTGGAGAGAAAAAAAAGGAAGTAAGGGCTGAAGGCTTCTTCCTTACCCCAAAGTACCTTCAGGTCTCCATTGGAACACAAACCCTCTTGACGATTGTTGTTTGGATGCTTGAATAAAAGTTGGTCTTTACAACCATTTGGTTAAAAAAGCTTTGTCATTTGTTTTGAAAATATTTGAGAACTTTGTTGAATTTAATTTGTTCATTAACATCATAATGAAAACTTCTACAAGTGAAGTTTCCTCTTTCACAAGATTCTTCAATGATGATATGAAGCATGACTTTATTATATTGAAGGATATGGTACAAACTTTGTTTGAGGACAAAAGAAAGAGTACTGAACTTCGTGAATAGCTGTTTGCCATGAAGGAAGAGAAGGAAGATATTCTTCAAAAATTTCATGATATGGAGAGGCAAATCCATCAAGCCCAAGAGGCTTTGACCAAGAAAATACATGAGGAAGAGGTAATACATTCTAACTTGTCTTCAGTTTCCTCTTTAGAAAGGTGTGTTGGTTCTTTTGAAAAACATACAAAGGGAATAGGGTCCAAATTAATGATTAAAATGGGCTATGAAGGCAAGGGGTTAGGTAATCATGCACAAGGCATGGTTGAACCTGTTCTTGTTGAGGAATGACCCAAGAATATTGGTCTTGGTTATGTGTAGTTTAATGGTGAAGATTCCAAATCTTTGAAGGAATATGATGCTAATTTAAAGAGAACCTTTATTCCAAGTTCTAAGATGCAAATATGTCAAATTTGTTTCAAAGATGATTGCCATTTCTTTAAGCCTTTGTTGCAGCAAGAAGAGGGTAGGCATGCAGCTTATGGTGAACATGCAAGTTCAAACAGTTCTCAAGAAAAAAACGGTGATGTTAGTCAGAAAATGAAAGCTGTAGCCTCTACTAGTTCATCTTCTCATGAAGACAAAAAGGATCAGCATTCGAAGCAACACAAGAGGTATAAATCTTCTCATGATCAATTTGATTGTGTTTCGACAAAGCATGATAATTTAACATGCTTAAATGGAAGAAAGTTTTGCTGTACATTTTGTGGTCAATTTAACCATCATGTTTTGAGATGCTGGATGAAGAAGAAAGCATACAGGAAGAAGATGTGACAAAGATAACTTTCAAAGAAGGTGCATAAGTGTTGCACATATTTCCAAAAGAAGGGACATGATGTCTCCCATTGTTGGAATTTTCATCCAACTGGTCATCCAAAGCACATGTAGCAAGAGGACAGGAAGATTGGCACAAGTGGAACTATGGATTCCATTATCGATTTGAAAATGGAAGATTCACATGAAGAAGTGTTGCAGCCACAAAAATCGCCATGGAGGTGGCTTGGAAAGAAGTGGATGGACTTCTTAACACAGTAAGAGATACTCCTTTGTACATATGCACATTTCGGTTGTATACATGTATTTCTGTTGAAAATTTTGATGCAATATTGCATATAAATGCGGTTCAGTTGAAGGAATTTCTTTGTCGTTGCAAAATTTCACCGTGGAGGTGTAAAAGATGAATATGATACTCACTTACATCGCAACAATATTTTTTTAGTTCAGCTCTTTAGTCACCCACATGTTTTTCGGATTATGTACTTCTTGGTACTTGAAGGGAAGAGTTGAAGGTGTACATATGCATGGAATTTGTTTGTGTAAATAGCGAACTGTAAATAAGTTCAATGTACATTGATACATGCACATGTGGTTGTCAAGATGTATCATGTTGTTTATCAACTTGTGTCGATTGTGTCGCACATGTTTGTCAAGTTGTGTCGATTGTGTTGCACAATTTTTACATTGATTTTGTGTCAATTGTATAGCACATTTCATGTCAACTTGTTGTTGATCTCACATTTTGCACGACTTATGTTTGAGCCACCTTGGATCATGGATCAAGGTAGGGATCAGATTCCTTCTGCAAATTTCTCACCAGAAATTTTCTGAGTGAGTGCAAGAAAGGAATCTCTTGATAGGAGGATAAGCATAGAGGAAAGGAAGTGTGAATTGCTTTCTAGTTGTGGTTCAAAGTCATTATCCATGCAATGCAAGTGCTTTGAGGCTAAAGAGAAGAGGGTGTAGTATTCTTAGTTGCTATGCAAACTAGTTTCAGTATTTTAGTGAGCTTTTGGGGTCCAAAAGCTTCCCATTTGGGAGGTATGATCAAGATCTCAAGTCCAAGTTGAAAAAAATGCTAAAAAATAGAAGTGCTAAGAATTGGTTGCAACCTGAATGACCAAAAAGTCCTCATCACTGTGATTCTAGCGCCGTGAATGGCACTCAAATCCGACGTCGTATGTGAAAGTTATGTAGGTTTGAAGTTTTCAATATCCTTCAAAAATATAGTTGACCAATGTTGACTTTTGACTTTGGAAATATTAAAAAAAAATATTCCAAGAATATTCCCTAGAATATTCCAACTGGATGAATCACTGATGGACAAGTGGCAATTTACGGTTGGTTGGTTGGTTGACTTTTATTTTGGTGGACCAATCAAGAGCTGCCACGTGGCAAGCCCGGAGGCCGCCACATTGCCCCAAGTCGGATAGAATGGCATATGTTAAAATTTTTTATGAGTCCGTGAGGTTTGGACCTCGGACCTCATCACCGCTAGCACAAGCGCCCAACCATTCGGGCTGTCCAATGAATCTTAACCTCTATGCAATGTAGTTTTTATTTAAAGTTTGAATAATAATCAGATGGGCGGCAAAGGGGGCCAGCCCCCTAATACATGTGACCGCGGCTCGGTGTCCAAGGGCTAACTGCCCGCCTGATAGTTACAACAGCGGTTAACATTATTACATGTGACTGCCCATGTGGTTACACTAAAAGCCACGGTTATAATACATGGTTTGTAATGTTTTTTTAAATGCAGTTTCAGTGGCGGTTCAGACGGACACTGTTGGAAATACTGAGAGGTGGGGTGAATCAGTATTCCTTTCAATTAGAACATTAGTTAATATTCAATTATTATCACTGTTTGTACAATGATAACAGTAAACAAAAGGAACACAAATGCACACAGTTTTTAAGGTGGAAACTCACTCCAAGACAAAAACCACCTAATGCTTTTCTAATAATTCTTTAATATTCAACTCCTATTGAAATAAAACTCCAAATTCCTAGAATCTAGAAAAGCATTCTTCTCTAGCTCCCACTGGATGGATTCTCCAATGCTCGATATTCTTCATTAGTCAACTGAACGGATGCCCCAACACCCAATGAGCTACAACTCACCCTAGCACCACGCTACCACCCTATAGAAGAATAAAAGAAGAATGGACTCCCGTACTAGGGAAAATTGTCCACTTTACAATGATATAGAATGATGTAGAAGAAGAATATACACTAGATCATAACCCCAAATTTGACACAACCACCTAATGATGATCCTAGACCACCCAACACTACCTCTTCAACTCTTGGCAAATAGAAACTAGTATAATTTGTACAATAATGTATTTACAATGATACCTTTACAATGATTGTATGCAGTGCTTCCCACTTGAAGACTTCATGTGATGAGCTTCTTGCTGCTGTTCCACACATTGGTTTCTGCTCTTGTCATGCTACCCTCTGATGCACTTTTCTTTGCTTTGCTACCCTATCAATTCTGGTCCTTTGCAGCCCTTGACAACACATGATCTAGCTTTTTCTTGCCTTCTAGGAGCTCGATATTGAATATGGTGTATCTCCATTATTTCAAATCCCCAATATCTGATTCTTGGTCTTGTAGTATTCCTCTGAGTCGTATTTCCAATGCCACAGGTCTCACCCAATTTCAATTCTTCAAGGCAGAGTTATACCCAATCTCTCACAATTCCCTAATTATGGACTATTTCAGCAGAGCGAACTTGTATGGTGTGCCACGTGTCACTGTTTCTTCTTTCAACTCTGAAATTGATAGAGTGAAAACTAAATTCTGTGCAATATCTACCACTTTTTATGGAATTCCAATCCGATAATCAGAGAGAGAGAGTTATGAAAATTTTCCCAAGGTCACTTCTTTGAGATGAATTTCAGGAGCTTGCAAAAACACTGACTTCCACAGATCATATCTCTGAAAATATTGCGCACCTTGATCTAAAATTTTCACAGCTGTTTCCTTAGGATTTTAGCTTCGCCTCAGAAATATTTCAGCTTTTGAACCTTTGTAGAAAAAACGTTAGAGTGAAAATGCCACGATGACTTGTTTCCGATGGAGAAATCCCTTGCATGAGAAGGATATGAGGATCACAATTTATATAAATTCTTAGGTTGAGAGGGGCTTCAACAAGTGAACGTGGGAAATATTTTAGGAGCTTAAAAGATATTAATTGTGACTTTTTAATGACCCATTCCACAACCCCATGGGGTTTTAGCCCACTAACTAGGGGTACAAACTTCAAACATGAATATCTCTCAAACCGTGAAGAATTACGTGGCATGCCATATATCAACAAAAACATCTCGACAAGTAGAAACCATCAAAATAATTCTTCAACTATAATATAGTAATTTGGTAGGTAAAAATTGTAATGTTCCAAATTTTTTTGGAACATTAAAAAATTTTGTTTTTTCTTAAGGAGAAGAATAAATGGGTAGGAAAACCCATTGATAATAAAATTCTGAATAAGGAACCCTTGTAATGTGAAAAGGGGTCAATAAAGAACTATATTTCACACCCCATGTGTGAAAAGAGACAAATTGCAGGTGGATAATTCTAGAAGAAGCCAAGTTGACTGCACAGATAGAGAAGATAAGCTTCACTTGGTGGGCCAGCGCGGTTTGCATGAGGAGGAGATCATTCTAGAGAGGAAACCCTAAGGTGTGGGGCCCATGGCAAAGCATATTTCATTTTTTTAAAAGGAGAATGAAGCAACCATTCTGATTCATTCTTTTGATTATCATTTTGCTTGTATTCTCAGATAAGAGCATTCTATGGTTGTTTAGCTGAGATGCAGTGCTGCTAGCACTGGGTTTTCCCGGGCGGGAATCCCATCTCTTCCATTGAGTAGCTCTTGGAAGAGCTTGTTCTTAATTTTCCCCATATTTTGGCTTGAGGCCAAATCATTCCATTCATCTCCAACGCAGTCTCCATTGGTGGTTGAGTTGTGTTGTTGGGTGTTGCAGGGGAGGGTTTCTCAACACCACTTCCAGCATTGTGTTTCAGAGGAGGGAGTCTCCATTCCTTTGGGAGATCAGTGTGGGAGTTTTTATCTTCATTCCATCATCTTTGGCATCAGGAAAATCATTTTCCATCAGCATAAGAGCATCCCTCTTCCTTGACTGCGCAGTTCATAGAGAGCATTTGCAGTGAGGGTTGCAGCACTTTAGTGGGTGGTGAGATCTTCAATGAAAGGATCAGCCTTTCATCTAGAATATTGAAAAAAGGAGTTGTTTCAGCAAAGGCATCATATTCATAAATCTCCTTTCATTTCCAGTTTTCTATTGAGTTGCAGCAGCTGCCCAGCAACTCCAGCATTTTGGTAAAAATGCCATTTTGTCTAGTTTTCATCCAATCCTTTTAGAGGATTGTTATATTGTATTTTCAGGGGTTGAAGCCTTGCTCCCCCTTTCTTATTTGAGCTTACATTGTTGTATCATTCATGTACATGTATTTACTACTGCAGTACCTTCATAGACTGCGCAGTCTTAGTTGAGAATAAGACTATGCAAGCAGTGTTTTCTCCATTTATATGCACATGTCTCATTGAGACTCATTACTTGTGTTAAGTAATATATTTCTCAAGAGTTTGTATAAATTTTCTGCTGCATATGGATTTAAAGTTTGATTTCATCTTCATGTGACATAGCTCCTTAGAAATAACGCAGTCATTTCCTTTTTTGAGCAAAGTGTTGTTGCAACCCTCTTCATTGGGCCCTTTTCTGAAGATAACAGGTGAAGGAGGCTTATCTCAAGCTCCTAGAAGGATTTTTTTTTAGTCCACTTTAGGATTTCAACTCCAGATAGATATATTTAAAGGATCCCAGACCATGGAGCAAATCCTGTTGCCTCCACTTCTGGAAAATGTGTTTTCTAGGCTTGGATTGATAGCCATTTCTACTAGGGAATTTCACATATATGTAGACAGAGTCTGCAAAGGGCCAGAAAGCCTCTGGATCTCACCCTTATTTATAAGTTGACATATCCGGTAAATTCCCCCGAAGTCCATCTCTAGCACAGACTTGTGATATTTCTAAAAAAGGAATATTACAGTGGTATCAAAGCATCTTTCTTGGCTCAGCCTGTGGCCTTCAAAGCCCAAGAAAGAGAACATAAGATGAAGAGGATGAGATTGATATCATCCATTTTTGAAAAGAAGAAGAGCCTCCCCAAGGAGGAAGAGCAAACAGAAAAGGAAGACCCCTGCACTTCCTATTCTCATCTAGAAGAAAATAGGGAGTTGAGCAGGAGAGAGACTCCATCTCTTGGAAGAAAGGAGAAGAAAATACTCACAAGTCTTCTTCCCAAATCTATGCAAGGCACACATGAAAATTTCAGAAAGGTTAGGAGGAAGATTGATGGAGAGTCTCAAAGAGGGTTCGAAACTGAAGGAAGCCCTAGATTTTCACATGGTGAGGGTAAGCATGCAGCCACACACCATGATGAACAACGCAGTCAAAATCCCAGCATTCCTGTGAGGGAGATGAAAGGAGGAGAGGTGACTAAGGAGGAAACCCTTAGTGATTTCTTGAAGGATTATGAGTCTCACACTCATGGATTCAGAAATCAACCCACTTTTTCTGAGTTTTGCAAGCGCAAGGTGAAGGGAAAGGAGTAGCAAGATAGATTCCATCTATCTACTTTTGGAAGTTCAACTTCATATTCAACCAAATATTGGGTGGAGGATCCAAACACCTTCCAACAGCAGCACCACATTTCAGAAGAAGAAATCATCAAGGTTGTAGTGCTGCATTTGAGAGGTAAGGCTCATGCATGGTGGAAACCCGAGTCCATTTCTTTTGAGAATGTTAAAGCCTCCTCTTATGCGAATTTCACTAAGTTATTGGTGAAAGGATTTGATCAGAACATTCTTGGAACTCATGAGATGGAGTTAATCCAAGGGACTCAAACAAAACCCTTGAATAGAAACGCAGTACCACCTCAAGAAACCATTGGAGGAGTTGAAAACTTGCATCAAGCCTTGTTGGAGGCCAAAATTTCATCCCACACCTTTGAGAAACACAAAAAAGAGCTCTCTTTTTCAAAGGTGGATCATATTATTGGGATGTTTCCCAACTTTATTGCAGAAATAGAGGGCAACAATGCTGCCAAATCTAGAGATCATCCAGTACCTCATGTGGAGGAAGAAGGAGCTTTTGCTCCAAATAGAGGGATTCTTGTGTGTTTGCAAGAAGGTCCCCAGGATCTCATGCATGGAGATCAAGGCACACTTCATGATTCACATGTGCCATGGAAGATGAGGTGTAAAACCATGAAGATTCAGGAAGAAGATAGAGGAGAGACCTAGCACCATGTGATGAGGAGGGCCCATCTCTATCCATTTTTGGAGGTCATTACACCTAGGAAGGTGATTGAGTTGCATAGTGGAAGCATGGACAGGGTTGTTCATCCATGTATACATACATCTTCAAATGATTATGTCTCATTGAGTGGAGACATCACACCAAGGAGGCCACTTGTTAGTATGAATCCTTCGTCGAAGTGTACGAAAAAGGACCACTTTAGCTACGCATAACTAATAGCCCTAACAACAAAAGTGGCTGCCAATATCTTCAGATCTGCAATTGGTTAGACAAGAAAATAGCTGCAAAATACCAGATCTATATATGGAAAGACATTAAGCAAAGAAAGCAAAGGGTTGAAGTTCAGCAATCCAAAATAACATAAGAAATACCGATTTTGAAAGAATTATATTACAGGCACCCTGGAGGAAAACAAGTGCAGGTATCCAAATTTCTCCTCAATGGATGGGTTCTTGGGGAATCCCCATGACTTCAGATCTGGGCTTTCTCAGAGGTGCAGAAAACTTAATTTAAAAATAGAGCCTAATGGAGCAAATGGTAGAATGAGTTCAAGTGTATATCCCAGAGTCAAATCAATAGCAAAATAAAAGGTGAGTAATGATGGGGGAAGAATCCTCCTATTTATAAATAAAATACAATACTCTAGATCTTGGTACTAATAAAATAATACAATCCAATCTAGATCTAGATCCACCTTATGGAATATTTTATTATATTTGTTGGAGAGAAAGGGTGTTTGACTTGGGTCAAATCCCTTGATTAGTGAAAAATAAATAAATAAATGATTTATTTATCTTTTTAAGGAAGTGGTTGGAAGATAATCAAATAAATAATGATTTATTTGATTATTGGTGGGTGATTTGGTCATATTTAACAAGGAATATTATCTAAACAAGATTTAAATAATTATTCCTAGAAAATAATAAGGTAAAAAAGGGTTTATCTCATTAATTTCTTTGTTTTTGGGTTAAACATGACTGGGAATAATAATTAAATTATGGTTTAATTAATTATTCCATGAGGAAAATCAAACAAATATAGGTTTGTTTAATATTTCCTTTGGGGGTTTCCTGTTTTAACATAGTGAAAGCAGTTTTACTTAGGGTAAAACTGGTCTTACATGGTGTACTTGGGTCCATCTAATGATAATAGGTTAGATGACCAAAAAATGGTGTAACAGATTGCCCCCCAGCGTGCGAGTGTCGGGAGCAAATCGTATGACCGAAGTACGTTGTAAGAACACAATCACTAGACAACAAAAGGGGTGTCAGAGAGAGAAATGTGAGGTAGATAGTGTGCTGAAGGACTAGACCCTGAGGAGACGAGACTCGCAGGTGCAACAAGTCTTTTTTTATGAGAGGGTACCTGTGCTGAAGGCGGCGGGGGAGGCATACCTATGCCCGCCGAGACAAAGTACAAAAGAATAGTGTGTCCAGTAAACAAGGGACCGAACTATAAGATACAGCTGGCATAATCAGGAGCCAGATAAAAATACAATAAGGAATCCCACATACATGCTGTGCCTGGGATAACAGCCAGGACTGGTACGATAATATCTGAGTACATGAGATACAAATACAACCCAAATGCCCCCTGTGAATGGGGAAGGGCTCATAAAATCTGACTGATACATGCAAATCGAAAGAGGCGCTGCAAGTGGCGACGGCCAACATCATCAAATATCTGGAGCTGCATCGAAGGCTGCAAGGAGGAGGTCATCCAGGAATGTGGGGGGCTACCTGCAGGGCCACCCCCTCATGAGGGCTGAGACATCTCACACACACCCGGGAATCATCAAGAGCTGATGCTGGATCACTGAACCATCGAGTATACGGATCTCGATCATGCTGAAAGGAGCTGGAGAAACAATCAAGTCAAAGGGGAAGAAGAGATCCCTTTGCCTGATCTGAGGCACCGAACGATAGTGGAAGCTGGAACCAAGGTACACCGCCCTCTAGACCTGGCTTCTGGAATGAATGAGCTGATGTCGACAGAAGGAGGTCCGCCATAGGTGAGGCAATGAGAGATCCTCAACGAAGGCACGAGAGAAAATAGTAGAGCGACGGACAGACTGACACTAATGATGATGGCGGAATGGAAAGGATGGGGTGGCGAATGGACGACTTCCCTTGTTAGAGCATAAAGGGCATGAATGACATGGCATCGACTGACACAATATCAGAAGGGATAGGGGACAGTGAGACTGAAGGTCAAAATGTGCGACACAAGAGAGAGACCAAGCAATGAAGGGTGGAGGGCTATAGTGGGGTGCAAAGGGACGTGGTATAGACTCCATGGATGCAATGATGACTCAACTTGGATGCTCTAAACAAGGGCGACTCGATGGTGTTGCCACACAGTAAGGGCCCTAATGGGGGACCCCGGAAGCATGAGTACAAAGTGGGAACTCATGACGAAAATCGACACGAACGTGGACAAGTAAGGGAGCAATATGGTGCCCCAAGTACAAGTGTCATAAGTGAGGAAATTCAATTTTAAGGAGCGGTGAAGTGACCCTTCTTGGACAAAATGTGCCCAGGTGAAGTATCAAATCACCAAAAACTAACAGAAACCCATTTGAGAGCTCGGTGAGAGCTTTCTAGCGGTGCTGACGGTTCGTCGAACAGGGCTACGGTGTGGTCACAGCAGTCGAAAGAAGAAACAGTGGTTCTCTTTTAATAAGGCAGTTTTCCCTCCAAAATCATTCATTTGCTATTGTTGCTGTGGTGAATGTGGAGAGGAGAAAAGGCCCTAAATCTTGCGGCGAACGTAGCGGACAAACCGACCGTTGGAATCGAGATCCGTCAGTTGGAGGTAGGAGGCCTAACCTTTCTATTGTGATGGATTATTTTTTCAGTTTAGGGCCCAAAATCCTAGAAACATCCCCCTCTTCATCTCTACGGCCGGGTCACACTTTTTGGGGCAAAATGTGCGACCTAGGATGCAGGTTTAAGGGCAAAAAGTGCGACCTGGTCCAGAAAATGGCAGAAAACTGCGACCTGGGAGATGAGGGGGTTTTGGTGCTGTTTTATGGCTGGAAGTTGGGTTTGGGTGAGGAGAAAAAAGAAAGAACAAATGCTGGCTATCTAAAAGAAAATAAAACATGCATTTCAGAAGGGAAATGCTAAGGGTAATATTTCTTAAGATAGAGTGCGTTGCGAGGACTAGGAAGGGGATGGCCTTCGAAATCCTCTAAGAGGTATGCCCCTTTACTGAGCGCCTTACTGATGATGTAAGGGCCTAGCCATAATGAGTCGAACTTCCCATGACCAAGGACATCGTGGGCCTGGTCATATACTAGAACAAGGTCGCCTTCGTGAAAGGTACGAGGCTAGACTTTTCGATCATGCTGAGCTTTGGTGTGTTTGTTGGCCGCTTCCATGGTTTGCAAGGCAACACGACGGTCTTCAGAAGCACGCTCAAGCATGATAAGTCGTTGTTCTAGAGGTTGGGTGTCAGGGAGAAGTTCAACAGCCAGATGAAGGGAAGGGATTTTACACTCGATT
Organism: Pinus albicaulis; assembly: GCA_034641835.2. NCBI lineage: Eukaryota > Viridiplantae > Streptophyta > Pinopsida > Pinales > Pinaceae > Pinus > Pinus albicaulis. The sequence continues at coordinate 1,028,935,610 of CM076578.1, forward strand.
GGTAAGACAACCTCTTCTCCAAAAACGAGGTGAGGAGGGTTATGGTTGAGGGGCATGGGTGCCCCCGAGCATGGTGTGGTCATGCCAAAATATATTTAGAAAAAGGGGAATCTAAACACATTTTAATGATGTGGTGTGCCATTTGTTCTCGTTATGGTTATGCAGTTTGAGAAAGGAAATGGAGGATTACCAATCTCTTTTGGTACTGCATATGGGGATCAAATGGAGTTTAAGTTTCCGAGTTGGCATACCTGGTGTCACTATCCCAAAAAGAGGATTTGGAGATAATGAACTGATGCTCTTGTAGAAAAGCTATAGGTTGGTCAACAATAATGTCTAAGAGACTGGGTTGCTGACGGAAGAGGACGGAACGATAAGAGGTATCATCCCTAGAGTGATCGGAAGTGATATGGGACTTTAGAGGTTCTTCTAAATGTGGAAGAATAATGGTACTAAAGTCAACACGACCAGATACACTAGGAGAGTTATGGAGAATTGCTTCTCTTGGTCTCTCAAATGTGGGTGCCCCTTTACCCAAACATTGGGTTTCGATGTAATGGCCACAAGGTGGATGTGGTGTGAACACATGGGTTCGATGTAAGGGGGAATATATAAAGTCAGGGGTGGGAATTTCTTCCATAATGTCGTCATCGTGATAAAAGATGGGGTGACTGGTGGAAGAAGGACCATCGGACGTGGTGAAGCGACCTGAATCATCATCATGAGAAGAGAGGTACACATGCGCATCGTCACAAGGGGTGACCGAAGAGTAAGTAGATAAAGGATCTACCGATGTTGAGCCCAAGATGATCGCTGAAGAAAGGTCAAGCGAAACAACAGGGGAGGATTCAGATGGAATGGTCCCCGAGGGTCGCATGGATGATGATAGGTAGAAAATGTTGGACGAAGGCTCCGTCATCTCGACATCAGGAGGGGGAATGTCAATGGGAGCAGTCATATCTGGTAGTTCTGCTGAAGCAGAATGCGCAAATATGGGAGAGGTGTACTCATTGCGCTTGGCCTCGAATTGGTGGACCACGGCAATAGAGGTGCGGAAGTTCTCGAGGCGGGGACAAATATGGGTGTGATGGCCATGGAGATCACACAAAGCACGGGGGTGGTTGGTGTGAATAGTCTTGGGGTTCTTGGCCGCGGTTGTGGAAGGAACAGAGGCTTCTGGGACCGCGGACTCAGGGAATGTGACATTAACCATGGGCTTTAGATGAAGTAATTCAGGACAGGTATGGGAGCCGTGACCGACAACATCACACAAAGCACCCTGGATGGTATGCTTTGGAGGCTGAGGAGGAGCAGGGTTTGTCGGGGCAGCCTTGTCCTTTGATGCCCCCTTGCGATCTTTGCCCTTCTTACCCGAAGCGGTCGCAACAGGAGGTGGTTCCTGTTGAAGTGACTGAGGCACTGATGCAACGGGAGAAGCCATGGGGACCGGTTGAACCGGGGTCAAAGCGATATAAGGTTTGGGTTGACCAGGCAAGGTGGGGGCTGGAGGATCAAGGCACCAAACGGGAATCCCAAGTGTCAAGTTAGGAAGAGAGAGGGTGGCCATGACTGGTACCGTGTACACTCCTGGTGGGGGAGCTAGGAACGGTATCTGACCAGAGGGGGCATGGCCAGGTGGGACGGCTCCTAAATGGCTAAGGCCTGGAGGAACCGTGCCAGGGGGATAAAAGGGCTCATGACTACCAACTGCAGGTGAAGGGCTAAGAGCAGGTTGCGGAGGGCAAGGTTGCTGACTAGCCGAAGCAGGTTGCTTGAGAGCAGCCCGAGACGATTGCATCATGCAAACATTCGATGATTTGGGGTCAGAGATAGGAGGAGGGGGGAGATTAGGAAAAGTTCCAAGCAGGGAGGAATCTTTGTAAACGCCGGGGGAGACACTGGTCAAGGAATCGACTGTTTGCTGGTTGGCTACAGAAGAGATGGTCGTCTCAGGTGAGGTCTGAGATTTTGGCTCATGATATGTCAACTGGTCAATGGTGACTATCTTTCCATTATGAGGGAAAGACATCTTGCGAAAAACCGCGGATGGGACAGCAGACATAGCATAGGTGTAGCTTCGCCCCAATAGAATGTTGTAGTCTAGCGGGGCGTCGATGACTTCGACGTCAACGCAAACAGTCTTACCGGCGAGGGTGATAGGGCAATTATGAAACAAGCCAATGGGCTGGGAGGCATGACCGTCCCATGCTCTAAGGGTGATCGTGGAAGGGGCCAGCTCAGGCGATCCGAGTTGCTTCCAAACCGAAGCGGACATCACGCAGGTGGATGCCCCCTCGTCAATGATACACCGGGAAACGATGGCGTTTCGTATTTTGACTGAGATTTGAAGCGACGGAAGGAGAAGGGAGGATGGTCGGGTTGGTCGTCAAAAACAATCATACGGTCATCGGCGGATCTACGAGCGCCCACGGCGGTGGTAGAGAGCCTTCTTTTGAGAAGGGCACGACTGGAGGAGTTCCAGTGTGGAAATGGCAGCAGGGGATTGTGCCAAATCATCTACTATACTGTACGATTGAGCGGCTCGACCGGAAGCAACATTTCGGCGTAATGGTCCCTTTGGAATCTTTGGATGAACCTCAACTTTGGGTTGAGGGATGTGTAAGGGGCCACTGGATGTCGAAAGAGGCTCTGTAGAACCTGAAGAGGGAGGCTCGGGGGCAGACGGAGCAGGAGGTGTGGGGTACTGGCGAGACCGAGTTTGAAGGTGAAGATCGACGGAGGGGTTGGGATCGGAGTTCATCATGAGGACCTGGTAATTGGAGAAATCAGAAGGGGAAGGTGGGGTGGCCACCTGTCCGTTAGGTGGTTGGGTAGCCATGAATCCCTGCTGTGCAACCACCGGCTTGTGAGGGGGTGGTGATGGCTGTTGCAGGGGTTGAGAAGGCAAGGGAGACGAAAGTGCATATGCTGGAGGAGCTGGCGCACCAGGCTGCGGATGAGGGTAATGGTTAGGTTGGGCAATATTGAGGTAAGCAGGAGGTTGGGCAAAAGGATGAGGCATGCCGTATCCTGGATGCGTGCTACCGGGAGGGGGAGAAGTGCAGGGAGTGGTGCCCCCTCCCCCAGGAAAACCATAGCTCATGAGAGGTTGAGCGGATCGATGAGAGATAGATCCAACGATACTGTCGGCGGCATGAGGGGCCCCCGGTGTATGGGCATCACCGGGTTTGGGGAGATCAGGTAGGACAGTAGGATCATAACCTGTCTGAGCGTAGATCAGGTCATACTTTAACGCCATTTGGAGGGCATCTTCTTCGGTTTGAGGGAAATGGGATGCGACATCTTTCCCGATAGGGGACAAAAGAGATCTAAGGAACCAGTCCATGTAGACATGGTCTTCGAAGGGAGGAGATTGGCATAAGCTTCGTCGTCTTCGCCATTCCTGGACATGGGTAGAAAGGCGGGTCGAAGAGGTTTGCTTGAAGGAAGTCAAGAGTTCGATACCAGTGTCATAACGAAGGGGAAGCTGGAAGTAAGATAAAAAATCCCGGGCAAGAGTTGCAAAGGTGGTATGGGAGGAAGTGGGCTGATCAACATACCACTTAGAAGTTGCGCCTGTCAGCGTGCGTTGGAACAATATAAGACGAATAGAGTCATCGGTAATGGAGGTAGATGAACACCACATGTGGAAAGATCGAACATGATTTGAAGGATCTTCTCCAGCACGACCTTCAAACTTTGGGATGTCGGAAGGGAGCTTTGTCGGCATAGCGGGCCAACTAGCGTCATGATGTATAGGGTCGTTTATCAACCGGTCCAAATTTGGGAGGCTGAGGCCTGCCAAGAAGGGGAGCAAGGGTGTAGTCGAGGTAGTTCTCATGGTGGTTCCGCTAGTAGTAGTTCCGGCATTAGGGCCGAGAGCACCACTAGCGTTAGGCCCTGGACCAGACATAGTGAAGGTGACAGGGGGAGAACCTAGCAGGAAAAGGAGAACCCAAAGAATCAGAAGAGGAGTCGGAGGAGGACTGGCTCGACGACGGTGGGGCGGAGTAGGTCGATCAACCGGAAACTGAGGGTGAAGGCCAAGAAGTCTCCGGGAAAGGCGCCTTGGGGGCGCAATGATGACAGGAAGAAGGAAACCGACAGGGGCAGAAAGGGACAGAACCAAAAGATGTCAAGGGCAGATAAGGTGCAGTGACAATTGATTTTAGAGTCTTTGCCGGGCGGTGTTAACCAGGCGCTTCTTCGCTTAGGGTCAGTGTGTGGCGTGCGTTAATTTTAATTTTTAAACCCTTTCCGTTTTGAGAGCAAGAAAAAAGTGTGCTGCGTAGCTGAAAATAAATCTGCAGAGAACAATATAGATTGCTGAAATAACGGAACATTTAACAGCTAACCATGCATTAATTGAACCCAAAAAGGCGGGTCTCTCAAAACTACTCTAAAAGAGGGCAAAAATCTATTCAAAACACACGTAAAAAGAGGCCAATAGATCTAGGGTCAAAAGGGACAGGGATCTAAAGGAGAAAGCTGCTAAAAAGAGGTGCAGATCACAGCCAAGAGGCAGAGGCAAGGTGGCTGGAAAAAAGGGGGAAATCAGCAAAAAGCGGAAGGGACAGGGATGAGGTCCTAAAGGGGGGTCCAAACAAAACTACAAGAGGTGATTTGAAAGGAAGAAAAGCTGATTAAAAGGGATCTGAGGATGAGGTATCAGATCGGAAAAAGGGAAGGCTGAAACTCTGAAAAATCAGACACCTGAAACAGCGAAAACTCTTCCACCAAAAGTGGAGGGTACTGAAGCCCTAGGGGGCTAGGTTCCCACTTAGATGAGCAAAAGCAGATCAGAAACAAGTCGAAACGGGCTGAGACAGAGGCTGGAAAACCCTAACAGAAGCTTCAGAAAAACCCAGAAAAAGTTCAGAAAAACAGCAGAAAAAAGTCCAGGTCGCGGTTTTTGACCAGTTTTTCGCTCCGGTCGCAGTTTTGGGGCTTTTTTCTGCGACCTGAGGCTTGAGGTCGCACGTTTTGGGCCAAAAAGTGCGACCTGCACTTCCGGGACTCTCGGCGGCAGATTTCAGAAAGAAAATGTCGTCTCAGCTGCGGCTGATGTCGGTCACCTGCGCAATAGGGCCAGAAACACACAGAAGTTAGAAATTTTAATGTTTTAGGGCTTTATGAGGAAAAAACCACATGAAAATAGGAAAAACAAAAATCTGAAAAGAAACCCTAGGGTCTGAAGTAGCTGGATATGCAGGAATAGGAAAAACGACAGCGGTCGTAATTTAAAACCCGTGTGGAGTCGCCATTTGTTAGTATGAATCCTTCGTCGAAGTGTACGAAAAATGACCACTTTAGCTACGCATAACTAATAGCCCTAACAACAATAGTGGCTGCCAAATATCTTCAGATCTACGGTTAGTAATAAAAATGCTGCAACAACCAGATCTATAAATGGAAAGACATTAAGCAGTAAAATAAAGGGTTTGCTCCATGCATCCAACAGACAAGACAAGAACACGATTTTTGAAAGAATTTTATATTACAGGGCACCTGGGAGGAAAACAAGAAGGTGTATCCAGCTCTCCTCAATGGGATGGGTTCTTTGTAGTCCTCAGCACTTTAGATCTAAGCTTTCTCTCTCTTGTAGGTGTAGAAAACCCAATGCAGAAAATAGAGCTCAATGGGAGCAAATGGTAGAAATGAGACCAAGTGTATAGATCCAGAGTGATATAATAGGCAACAAAAGGTGAGGAATGATGGGGAAGAACCCTCCTATTTATAACAAAATATTGGGTCATTCTAGATCTTGGTGCATGATTAAAATAATGTTAACCAAATCTAGATCCACCTTTAAGGAATATTTTATTATTATTTGTTGGAGGGAAAGGGTGTTTGACTTGGGTCAAATCCCTTGATTAGTGAAAAATAAATAAATAAATGATTTATTTATCTTTTTAAGGAAGTGGTTGGGAGATAATCAAATAAATGATGATTTATTTGATTAATGGTGAGTGATTTGGTCATATTTAACAAGGAATATTATCTAAATAAGATTTAAATAATTATTCCTAGAAAATAACAAGATAACTAAGGGTTTATCTCATTAATTTCTTTGTTTTTGGGTTAAACATGACTGGGAATAATAATTAAATTATGGTTTAATTAATTATTCCATGAGGAAATCAAACAAATATAGGTTTTGTTTAATATTTCCTTTTGGGGTTTCCTATTTTAACATAGTGAAAGCAGTTTTACTTAGGGTAAAACTGGTCTTACATGGTGTACTTGGGTCCATCTAATGATAAAAGGTTAGATGACCAAAAAATGGTGTAACACCACTGGTTCAGAAGAGGAGGATAGATGCTACAGACAATGAGGCATCAATCACTAATTTCAGCAGTGTGGAGGCCTTGGGACAGCTTGTTGCAGCGTTGGGGGTTTTGGGTAAAACCAAAGAAGAGGGTAGCATTCCCTCACTATCATTCTTACCCACTCTCATTTCAGTACCTAGCTATGGCAGGGGAAGCAAGGGAGGGACAACAACCTTGCCACTTGTACAATTGGCATGGGAGCAGTATATGCACACCACTTTTTGGAGGAGTGGGCACGGTCACTTCGTTTCCTTAGGAGGAAGAGGAGAGATTCATCTATGAGTTGCTCTCTTTGCATGAGCATAAAACATGGTAAGGATATTGTTCATTTATATTATTTACATGCTGATTCCTTAACCATGTATATGCAGGATGATGCTCCAAGGAGGAGCATTCTTTGTCAAAGGATCTTTGGTCTACTTGGGGCCAAGAGCATAGTTGATGGTCATTCCCTTGATGGAATTGGGGGAGATTTGTATTTTGGAGGACATGCTCACCATGCATCATACATCACTCATTTTCTCCAAATGCATGAGGAGAATGTAGTAGCAAATCGGTGGTTGAGGAACCACATATTTAGTCATCCTCCACTGCAGTTTATACTCAAGCTATGATGGTAGCATATGAGGGATCATTTCCCCACTCACTCACTACATATGGAATCCATCATGACTTTCATTATGGATCTCTATGCTGCTATAGATCACACTATTGTTGGGAGCATGATTGGAAGAAGGGCATATAGGATGCATGTGTCATTTGGGGGGGAAGATCCCCATACTTTTTGCAAGGCATGCTCTAAGGGGAGCATGAGAGATGATGTGGCCACCATAGTGCAACAATTATTTCTTCTTTATGTGAGCCATGAGAGTGATGGGGAGTCATATGGTGGTGTTGATATCCTTACCATCATAAAGGAGAGACATTGGAGCAGCTTGATTCACAATAGAGGATGGAAGATCCTTGGAGATCCAAACTTCATCTTGCCACCTGAGGGAAACATTTCTGTAGCCCAAGAGTAGCCTTCAATCTACACTTTTCATAAGTGGAGAGGTGAACAATGTGGGGTAGGCTATGGTGCCTACCACTTTCAGATTTTTAGCCCACCTTCTTTGTTGGAGCTCAAGGTGGAAGAAGATGTTCAATAGTTGCCTTACCTGGAGGTGACTAGATTTTTGTGGATGATTGCTTGGGGATGGAGGATTCACATGAGGGGAAATTTCTTCCTAATTAATTTTGACACCATGCCTCAAGGAGACCTCTAGACAACACCTTATTTCCTTCTTGAGTACATTCCATGTTCATGATGATAACCACATTGGCTATTTTACATTACTTGAGAGAAGTAGTATGGAGATTCTATGTTGATAAAACATCTCATTCTTCATGGGGAGTTCATCATAAGTGGATGCTACAGATGGCGGAAGAGGACATCCTACAGTTCTATCCTTACAAGTTGCTTGAGGGAAAGCAACATTTGGGAGGGGAGGACTGTAGTGTTCCAAAATTTTGTGGAACATTAAGAACTTTTGTTTTTGCTCAAGGAGAAGAATAAATGGGTAGGAAAACCCATTGATAATAAAAATACGAATAAGGAACCCTTGTAATGTGAAAAGGGGTCAATAAAGAACTAGATTTCTCACCCCATGTGTGAAAAGAGACAAATTGCAGGTGGATAATTCTAGAAGAAGCCAAGTTGACAACGCAGATAGAGAAGATAAACTTCACTTGGTGGGCCAGCGCAGTTTGCATGAGGAGGAGATCATTCTAGAGAGGAAACCCTAAGGTGTGGGGCCCATGGCAAGGCATATTTAATTTTTTTAAAAGGAGAACGAAGCAGCCATTCTGACTCATGCTTTTGATTATCATTTTTCTTGTCTTCTCAGACAAGAGCATTCTCTGGCTGTTTAGCTGAGATGCAGTGCTGCTAGCACTAGGTGTTCCTGGGTAGGAATCCCATCTCTTCCATTGAGTAGCTCTTGGAAGAGCTTTTTCTTCATTTTCCCCATATTCTGGCTTGAGGGCAAAGCATTCCATTCAGCTCCAGCGCAGTCTCCATTGGTGGTTGAGTTGTGTTGCTGGGTGTTGCAGAGGAGGGTTTCTCAACACCACTTCCGACATTATATTTCAGAGGAGGGAGTCTCCATTCCTTTGGGAGATCAGTGTGGGAATTTTGATCTTCATTCCATCATATTTGGCATCAGGCCAATTATTTTCCATTAGAAGAAGAGCATCCCTCTTCCTTGACTGCGTAATTCATAGACAACATTTGCAGTGAGGGTTGCAGCACTTTAGTGGGTGGTGAGATCTTCAATGAAAGGATCAGCATTTCATCTAGAATATTGAAAAAAGGAGTTGTTTCAGAAAATGCATCATATTCAGCAAGCTCCTTTCATTTCCAGTTTTCTATTGAGTTGCAGCAGCTGCCCAACAACTACGACATTTTGGCAAAAATGCCATTTTGTCTAGTTTTCATCCAATCCTTTTAGAGGATTGTTATATTGTATTTTCATGGGTTGAAGCCTTGCTCCCCCTTTCTTATTTGAGCTTAGATTTCTGTATCATTCATGTACATGTATTTATTGCTGCAGTACCTCCATAGACTACACATTCTTAATTGAGAATAAGACTATGCAAACAATGTTTTCTCCATTTCTATGCACATGTCTCATTGAGACTCTTTACTTGTTTTAAGTAATAGATTTCTCAAGAGTTTGTCTACATTTTCTGCTGCATATGTATTTAAAGGTTGATTTCATCTTCATGTGACATAGCTCCTTAGAAATAACGTAGTCATTTCCTTTGTTGAGCAAAGTGTTGTTGCAGCCCTCTTCATTGGGACCTTTTCCGAAGATAACAGGTGAAGGAGGCTTGTCTCAAGCTCCTAGAAGGATTTGTTTTGAGTCCACTTTAGGATTTCAGCTCCAGAAAGATATATTTAAAGGATCCCAGACCAACGATCAAATCCTGCTGCCTCCACTTCTGGAAAATGTGTTTTCTAGGCTTGGATTGATAGCCACTCCTACTAGGGAATTTCACATATATGTAGACAGAGTATGCAAAGGGCCAAAACACCTCCGGATCTCACCCTTATTTATAAGGTGAAATATCCGGTAAATTCCCTTGCAGTCCATATTTGGCACAGACTTGTGATATTTGTGAAAAAGGAATATTACAGTGGTTCAGAGCATCTTTCTTGGCTCAGCCTATGACCTTCAAAGCCTAGGAAAGAGAACAAAAGATTAAGAGGATGAGATTGATCTCATCCATTTGTGAAAAGAAAAAGAGCCTCCCCAAGGAGGAAGAACAAACAGAAAAGGAAGACCCCTGCACTTCCTATTCTCATCTAGAAGAAAATAGGGAGTTGATCAGGAGAGAGACTCCATCTCTTGGAAGGAAGGAGAAGAAAATACTCACAAGTCTTCTTCCCAAATCTATGCAAGGAACACATGAATATTTCAGAAATGTTAGGAGGAAGATTGATGGAGAGTCTCAAAGAGGGTTTGAAACTGAAGGAAGCCCTAGATTTTCAGATGGTGAGGGTAAGCATGCAGCCACATACCATGATGAATAGCGCAGTCAAAAGCCCATCATTCCTGTGAGGGAGATGAAAGAAGGAGGAAAGGTGACTAAGGAGGAAACCCTTAGTGATTTCTTGAAGGAGTATGAGTCTCACACTCATGGATTCAGAAATCAGCCCACTTTTATGAGTTTTGCAAGAGCAAGGTGAAGAGGAAGGAGTAGCAAGATAGATTCCATCTATCTACTTTTGGAAGTTCACCTTCATGTTCAGCAAAAGCTTGGGTGGAGGAGCCAAGCACCTTCCAACAGCAACACCACATTTCAGAAGAAGAACTTATCAAGGTTGCAGTGCTGCATTTGAGAGGTAAGGCTCATGCATGGTGGAAACTTGAGTCCATTTCTTTTGAGAATGTTAAAGCCTCCTCTTATGCGAATTTCACTAAGTCATTGGTGAAAGGATTTGATCAGAACATTCTTGGAACTCATGAGATGGAGTTAATCCAAGGGACTCAATCAAAACCCTTGCATATAAATGCAGTACCACCTCAAGAAACCATTGGAGGAGCTGAAAACTTGCATCAAGCCTTGTTGGAGGCCAAACTTTCATCCCACACCTTTGAGAAACACAAAAAAGAGCTCTATTTTTCAAAGGTGGATCAGATTATTGGGATGTTTACCAAATTTATTGTAGAAACAAAGAGCAACAACACTGCCAAATATAAAGATCATCTAGTACCTCATGCAGAGGAAGAAGGAGCTTTTACTCCAAATAGAGGGATTCTTGTGTCTTTGCAAGAAGGTCCCCATGATCTCATGCATGGATATTAAGGCACACTTCATGATTCACATGTGCCATGGAAGATGAGGTGTAAAACCATGAAGATTCAGGAAGAAGATAGAGGAGAGACCCAACACCATGTGATGAGGAGGGCCCATCTCTATCCATTTTTGGATGTCATTACACCTAGGAAGGTGATTGAGTTGTGCAGTGGAAGCATGGATAGGGTTGGTCATCCATGTATACAGTCATATTAAAATGAGTATGTCTCATTAAGTGGAGACATCACACCAAGGAGGCCAATGGTTCAGAAGAGAAGGATAGATGCTACAGACAATGAGGCATCAATCACTGATTTCAACAGTGTGGAGGCCTTAGGACAGCTTGTTGCAGCACTGTGGGTTTTGGGTAAAACCAAAGCAGAGGGTAGCATTCCCTCACTATCATTCTTACCCACTCTCCTTTCAGTACCTACACTGTGGCAGGGGAAGCAAGGGAGGGACAGTAGCCTTCCCACTTGTACAATTGGCATGGGAACAATATATGCACATCACTTTTTGGAGTAGTGGGCACAGTCACTTCTTTTCCTTAGGAGGAAGAGGAGAGATTCATCCATGAGTTGCTCCCTTTCCATGAGCATAAAACATGGTAAGGATATTGTTCATTTATATGATTTACATGTTGATTCCTTAACCATGTATATGCAGGATGATGCTCCAAGGAGGAGAATTATTTGTCAAAGGCTCTTTGGTCTACTTGGGGCCAAGAGCATATATGATGGTCATTCCCTTGATGGAATTGGGGGAGATTTTTATTTTGGAGGGCATGGTCACCATGCATCATAAATAACTCATTTTCTCCAAATGCATGAGGAGAATGTAGCAGCAAACTGGTGGTTGAGGAACAAGATCATTCTTTGGCTGTTTAGCTGAGATGCAGTGCTGCTAGCACTAGGTTTTCCCGGGCGGGAATCCCATCTCTTCCATTGAGTAGCTCTTGGAAGAGCTTGTTCTTAATTTTCCCCATATTCTGTCTTGAGGCCAAAGAATTCCATTCAGCTCCAGCGCAGTCTCCATTGGTGGTTGAGTTGTGTTGCTGGGTGTTGCAGGGGAGGGTTTCTCAACACCACTTCCGGCATTGTATTTCAGAGGAGGGAGTCTCCATTCCTTTGGGAGATTAGGGTGGGAGTTTTGATCTTCATTCCATCATCTTTGGCATCAAGCCAATCATTTTCCATCAGCAGAAGAGCATCCCTCTTCCTTGACTGCGCAGTTCATAGAGAGCATTTGCAGTGAGGGTTGCAACACTTTAGTGGGTGGTGAGATCTTCAATGAAAGGATCAACCTTTCATCTAGAAGATTGAAAAAAGGATTTGTTTCAGAAAAGGAATCATATTCAGCAAGCTCCTTTCATTTCCAGTTTTCTATTGAGTTGCAGCAGCTTCCCAGCAACTCCGACATTTTGGGAAAAATGCCATTTTGTCTAGTTTTCATCCAATCCTTTTATAGGATTGTTATATTGTATTTTCAGGGGTTGAAGCCTTGATCCCCCTTTCTTATTTGAGATTACATTTCGGTATCATTCATGTACATGTATTTACTACTACAGTACCTCTAGATATTGCGCAGTCTTTGTTGAGAATAAGACTATGCAAGCAGTGTTTTCTCCATTTCTATGCACATGTCTCATTGAGACTCTTTACTTGTTTTAAGTAATATATTTCTCAAGAGTTTGTCTACATTTTATACTGCATATGTATTTAAAGGTTGATTTCATCTTCATGTGACATATATCCTTATAAATAATGCAGTCATTTCCTTTTTTGAGCAAAGTGTTGTTGCAACCCTCTTCATTGGGCCCTTTTCTGAAGATAACAGGTGAAGGAGGCTTGTCTCAAGATCCTAGAAGGATTTTTTTTTAGTCCACTTCAGGATTTTAGCTCCAGACAGATATATTTAAAGGATACTAGACCAGGGATAAAATCCTGCTTCCTCCACTTCTGGAAAATTCATTTTCCAGGCTTGGATTTATAGCCATTCCTACTAGGGAATTTCACATATCTGAAGACAGAGTCTGCAAAGGGCCAGAAAGCCTCCTGATCTCACCCTTATTTATAAGGTGACATATCCAGTAAATTCCCCTGTATTCCATCTCTGGCACAGACTTTTGATATTTCTGAAAAAGGAATATTACATAAAATCCCATGCAATATCTGGTTAGCCCCTAGTGCTGCTTGGGTTGACATCAATGACAACCACTGATCAACAGAGACCACATGTGACCACCACCACATGAAAATAAATTCCAACCACTAACCGTCAAAATTTTGGGGTGGAGTTTACCATTTCTGTCAAGTCCACCATTTTTGGACCAGTTAGCTGCAGTTAGCCCACATTTGGTGGGGTTTTCAATTGGCATTGGGCAAAAATTTGTTGGGATGATAAATTTCTCAATATTGATCCAATTTGGATGAAAATTTAGTTAATTTTAGCTTTCTTCAGCATTCTGGAGAGTTTGGGATAGGTTGTAGAGTGAACAGAGGAGTTCTACAACAATATTTTATTTAGGGAAGCTTGGAGAGCCATCAGGGCCATTAGGGAAATGGAGCTGTTTTGGGCTGTACTTCACTGTTTAAGGTGAAACAAAAGCCATTTTTAGCTTATTTATATCTTCTAAAGTCAATTTCATAGCTTTTTTTTCCTGTTTAGGCATATTTCTCACTGTATAACCAATTTGAGCAACTTAATAGAGCAAGAACATGCCCATTGGGAGCCTTGGACTCGGCAGATGTTGTGCAGGAGGGGTGAAATGCCTCATCATTTTGTTGTGATGTTATGGTGAATTTTATCTGCTATGTATTGTTGATATGATATGTTAAATAGTAAATTTAAATAGAAAAACCTCACACATAAGACTCAGAAACCTTACCAAAATTACTTTGTTTAACTTGCAAGACATGGAGAATACTTTGCACACTTAATTAAATGGAAATGGATACTTTGCATAGCATTTAAAAATTCTCCCATTTTCAAATGAAGAAATTAGTAAATATAGAAGAGATTTCCAAAGCACTAATGCTGAGATTAAGAATCTAAAGGAGAAGTTGAAAGGAAATGTATCTCTGATACAAGCTAAAGACATCATTTGGAATGATATCATTGAAGAGATGAGAGCAGCTTGGGGATCCATGACTATCATATCAAAATAAATAAATATTATCAGATATTTAAGGAGCAGGTTATGGCAGATAAATAGAAGACAATTCACAGAGCCATCTGGGAAAAGAAATTTATTGATTTTATTGATTCCAAGACGGACCAAGAGTTGGAAGAGAATGAGATTAAAGATAGGATTTCATGTGCTGCATAGATTAACAAACTGATTGTCAAGAATAATGCATAAAAACTACTGAGAAAAAGTTGACAGACATTAAGGAATCAATCAACAAGTTTGACAATTTATATGACAAAAGAGCCAGGGTAGGTTTTCCATCATGTTGGGGCCTTGGAGGTAGTATTTTATCACATGAGTCTTATGAACCACTACTAATATTAGCAAAGAGAAAATTGGACAATACTCATGAAAAGACTCAGATTTTAAAACGAGCAACAGTGATTAACTTTCTTCAGAGGCACTTTCAGCTTTTATGGTTGGTGAAGACCCCGTTTACAGAAAGGCCATCATTCAACAGGATTAATGATTGGAATATCAGAGGTTGATCAATTCACCCAAAACAAACATTGAGGTGTGGAAGAAATGTAGAGCCTGGATGACTGATCTCCCTAAAGATCCTTCATCTTCAAAGAAGAACAAGACAAAAAATCAAGAGAATAAAGTAGGAGCATCATCAGTTCATATTAAGCAAATAAATTAGATTTAAGTTTTATTTTATTTTTCTCTTTTAAGAGAATTTAATTTTAATAAGAAATTTTGATGACATGTAATAGGCAGTTTACAAATTCCTAAGTAGTTGAAGTAGTTAGGAGTAGTTTCAGTAGTTACAAACTGCTTTTCATTGTATTTAAAGAGATAGACAAGAAAGAAAAGGGTTCTGAGTTTTGGACCTTTAGACTGCAAATTTTGTACTCAGTTTTCAAATGATTAATGAATGAAAATCAAGATTCTAGCATTTGTTGATATTGATATGTTTTCTAGTTTATATTGTGTATTTTCTATCCTTGAATAAAATGAAGTAATGAAGCTCCAGGTCTATTTTTACATATTTGAACAAGAGTTAAAATCATTAATGGGCGCTCCTTCATTTTAAATTATCTTCTATAATAAATTCTTCTGAAGTTTAAAGTGATAGATAATTTTTATCAGCATATCAATTTGGGCTTCCTTCCTTCATATTCTTCTCATCATTCCATTTAATGTCAGCATATAATGGCATTGAAAAGCATTTATTGCATTTGATTATTGGGGGTTTAATAAAAAAATATATGAAGGTGATTAAGAAGATACCCTTTGATATTAAAATTCTGTGGCATACATGTGTAAATGTCTAAAGCACTGATTCCTTAATATATCCAAGGGATTGTCTCTTAAGGTACAACAACTGGCAAGGTTGGAAAAGTTCCAGAACTATTGGAAAGATGACCATGTCACACAATGGACCCCTACATTGATCCAAAAACTGGAGAATACTGATAAAAAGATCACCAGGATTGTAGATCACTGGGTTGATAGTATTTTGGGAGGGTTTGTAACATATTTTGTAGTTGATCAGTGTGTCTCTTATTCGAAAGTTGAGTGAATGTTCTTCAAAGGACCTAGAGGTAAGTTCCTAAAAACCTTTCCATTGATGATTAAGATGCTATTGTTTGAAAAGGGTTTCCTATGCAGCCACACCGAGGGAATGACCTCTAACCAGAGTGGGAGCACGAAACGAAGTGGTAAATACTACCGAGTTAATTGAGAAGGAGATAGATCAATATAAAGTCCTTTAAGGGATTCGCCTGATATTAACCGGGGCGGGACTCCGCAAGTAGAAACCAGTCCCCCAACTACGCCATCGTCGAACCCACAGAAGGGTAAGAATTATTCTACCCCACCTCCACCACCACCTACAAATGATATGGCTGTGCACATGAAGCTACCCATCTTTAAGGGTGCAGGGGACAAGGATATGGATCGATTCTGGTTTGTAGCAGAGTCGGTATGAACTGCGCAGAACATCAATAATGATGCTATCAATAGGGTGAAACTATCCATAGCCTTTGAAGGATGAGCCCTGGATTGGTTCAAGGGATACATTGGTCAGCACGTGAATCCTTCAATACAAGAAGTTAAGGATGCCCTAAAGCAACAGTTCCAGAAGCCTAAGTCCTACACTCAATGTGTGTGTTGTAGCTCCTAGAGACAACCTTGAGTTGCAAAAGACTAGTGCCTAGGAAATCTTAAAATCATAGGTTAAATGTGGGCAATTGTATAAATGCCTCTGACAGAATATGGGTCAAGAGAATAATGGTTTTGGTGGTTCAATAATGGAGAATACCATTTGAGCTCGATTCATGTGAATTCCCCAAACTATGAGAGGACTCAGGAGGCTGTGAGGTTGATGGCTCTTAGATGGGCAGAGTATAAAAAAATGATTAGAATATTTTAAACATATTCAGAGGCACTGAGAAAGAAAAGGAGAAGGAACCCACAAGAGACAGACTTAAGAGAATTTAAGAGTTTGTCCCCTGTGACCTCAGAGGAAGCAGATATAAATGAGATATGGAAAACAACAGAGGTTCGTGGAGTGTGAATTAAGGGAGTGAAGCAAGCTTAATACATAAGCGTTAACACCTGAACGTTATACATACATGAATTCATGAATAAAATTGCAAACTACCGGAAGCTACATTACACAAACCATCAAAGCAGCAGAGAATGAAAGATGATTATGCATAAAAAGGAGATTAATGATAACAAAAGGAAACATATACATACTACTAAATACTCCATATGGAATCCAAATAACATCTCTGTATCATATTAAGTTTAAACAACTCTCCCAAATATGTATCTCAGAGCACATGGAGCACAATCATACAAAACTACAACAAATTATTCAAAATTCTAGAACCCTTCTTTCATCATAGAATTCCCTACATATAGAATTATCCTTCGAGGGTCTACCATACTGATAATTTATTATCGGCCCATACCTATGAAATCAAAATATCGTACCTAAATTGAAAAGTGTACATCAAGAAATTACTTCTGACTAAGGGAATTAAAACAGGAATGGGTGAAATTGAGATTTCACTAGCAAAATCATCAAAATTAAATAGAAAATAGAAAGGACATGGTTGCCCATGGAGGCCAATTATGGGAGCCTTCACAACGGTATCGCGAGGAGCAGTCGTAGGTGGGAAGGTTGTCATCATTCACTTCCATCTGTTGCTTGAAAGGCTCCACACCCTCAGCCTTATAATCCACTTAATCCAATGT
Organism: Pinus albicaulis; assembly: GCA_034641835.2. Classification (NCBI taxonomy): domain Eukaryota; kingdom Viridiplantae; phylum Streptophyta; class Pinopsida; order Pinales; family Pinaceae; genus Pinus; species Pinus albicaulis. Next base: position 1,028,952,680 of record CM076578.1, read on the forward strand.
GAAGTGGTCAGTCGTATTGCGCACACCTGGATCTTTAGTGGATATCTCTTGTGAAAAATAAATAAACCACAACTGTATGTTCCACCCAAAAGACCATCCTGTGTTTGAACTGCTAACTGGAAACCAAATTTTGGAGGGGGGCATGAATGGTTTGCGGTATTGAATGGGGGGGTGAGAAATCACCACACGTTTCCACATAGCACCGGAGACGGTATTAGAAATCGGCCATTTCGGACCCCCTGGGCATTAACCTTTGGAAGGTTGAAGTGGTGAAAAATCAATTATGAACTATTGGATGTATTGACATGGAGCGGAGCTGAAGGTAGGATGGAGGTAGCAGAAGTGGGTTTAGCGAGACTCATTAACACTGAAATGGGTGAAAAAGACCGCAGGAGGGCTATCGATGACGTGGCAGATGGAGGTGGGACCCAAAATCTGCCCACATATCACAATTCGTAGGATTTATGGGTAAGAAGCGAGGAGTAAAAGGTAAGAAGTGCGATGTGCAAAGTGCAAGGGCGGGGAAGGTAATATGTTAGATGGAGGTGGGACTGCACCCGCAGATCGCATATCACAAAGTTTGGTTGAGAGCAGTGAGGGTTAAATGTTAATTTTTGCGAAGTGCGAAGTGCAGGGAGGAGTGACATGGAAGGATGGAGGTGGGACTGGGCTTGCAGATCGCATATCGCAAAGTTTATGTGATAACAGTTAAGGGTAAATGGTGAAAGCTGAAAAGTGCAAAGTGCAGGGACGAGAAAGTGACGTGGCAGTGAAGGTGGGACCATGCCCGTAGATCACATGTCACAAGTTTTATGTATTAGTAGTGGAGTGTAAACACTGAAATTTGTGAAGTGCAAAGTTGCGGGGGGTGGGGGGGGGGAAATGTTAAATCTTTCAGTTAACGATATGTGATTGGGAGAAAAGGGTGACATGGCAGTGAAGGTGGGACCACCTGCACATAAGGTAAGTGATAAAAAGTGCGATGTGCGATATGCGGGCACTTAAGCGTCAGGAAGTGCGAAAAGACGAAAAAGGCAAGGGAAAGGCGGAAACAAAGGTTTGCATGCGTTTTTATAATGTTGTAAGGTTGGATGGATTTGACCAAATTGCATCGGTGGAAATATAAGTTTTGGCTAAGTCTTAAGAGGTAAAGTTTAAAAATTGTGGGGAGTGATGGATGATGTGGCGTGGCGAAAGTGGGGGCCACCTGGACCGGGCTTGAAGTGTTGGGCCTTCATCTTACCTACTCCAAATATTCATTTGCTTGACTTTGACATTACCTTATCCTTATGAAAGAAACACAAGCAAACATTGGCTCCATTGGGGACGACAAACTCATTCGAGTGTGTCGAGAACTCATAGACCACCTACTTGTGTTCTTCTTGATGTGTCTGGGATCATCGTTAGAACCAATTTCATACAGCTTTAACCAAAAAAAAAAACAGGAATTGATGCATAAACATATATTTACTATGAGGATATGTACAATGGGCCACCATACCCTGCTATCAGTGCTGGAAGTTAGGCTCGAGAAATTTTCCATTGACAGGCATCTCGAGTATATCTCCTTCCAAATTCTTTAGCGCAAAAGTGTTGTGGTCCTTGACCTATGCCACCCTGAATGGACGAAACTGGAGGGGGTCAAAATTCCCATGTTTCCTTTTGTCTTCTCGCCTGATATCCCATCGCAGCACCAAATTCTCGAATCATATTTCCCTGTCTTTAGCTCTTTGATCAAATAAGCCGTTCATTTTTCTTCATACTCTACTAGTCTTAGGCTTACCTGTTCCCGTGTTTCATTCAACTCCACCAACTGATTCATTCTTCGGATAAGGTCATTTAGCTATTCCTCGCTTTCTTGAAAGAATTGGGCCACAGGTAGTGCAAGTTGAATAGGGAAGACTGCGGCTCTGCCATACACCAGTTCATAAGGGGACTTTCCAGTGGATCTTTTAGTGGTGATGCGATTTGCCCAGAGTGAAAACTTGAGTTGGGAATCCCAATTCTTTTGATTTTTTTTTATGGTATTCTTCAATATCCTCACTAGTGCCTTGTTAAATTATCTTCCAGCATGTTCCCCTGTGGGTAGTATGCAGTGGAGTGTCCCAGCAGAATGTTGTAACGCTGAAATTTTTTTACAAATTTAGCCGACTTGAAAGCCTAGGCATTTTTTGTAATGATTTTAGCTAGGCATCCAAACCTAGCTATTATTTTCTCCACCAGGAACTTGATCACCACCAATTCTGTAGCATTACTTGTGGGCACGAATTCTACCCACTTATTGAAGTAATCCGCAACAATGAGGATCCATCGATGCTGATTGCTAGAGGCCAGGTGAATCTCTCCTATGAAGTCAATCCCCCATTGTTTAAAAGGTTCTTAAACATGTACTAGGATTAATGGGAGTCGTGCATACCTTTTCTTTTCGGCGAACGCCTGACTCTTATCGCAGGCCCGGACGCGGGCATGTACATCACCAAACAACTTAGGCCAAAAGAAACCTGCCTTCAGGATCTTGTGTGCAGTGGATCACCAACTGTAATTCCCACGACACATCCCTTCATGGAACTCGAGCATCACTCGATCAAATTCTTGCTCTTCCAAACAAAATAATAAGATCCCCGCTGGGTCTTTCCAATATAGTCGCCCATTTTCCACGATATGCTTTTGAGAATTCAGCCTCAAGGTGCGGTACTTGGCCTTATCAGAGTTAGGAGGGCTCAACATTAAAATATATGCCACTATATCTTTATACCATGAGGATAGGAGGTACTTCACCTGTTTATTTTTAGTGGAAGATTCTATGCCTTGATGTGCACCTGTATCCTCCTATGCCTCTCCTCCTGTCATAGAAAAATTTATCCCCAAAGATGGATAGTTGGATTCAAAACATGATTTTTTCTAGCCCTTGGCCTTTAATGAGCTTGGTAGGCATTATCTCCAATTCGTACTCCTGAATCTTGGCTATCCACTTGCCCCTTTTTCCTTCACTTTCTCCTTGTACCAGAATATCATTTATTGTTGCAGTGGGTACATAAGCTGTTATGGCTGATTGTAACACATACACCCATAATGCCTTCAACAATTTGACTAGAGTGTAAGATTGCTTCTCTAGGATATCATATTTCAGTTCAGCGTCTTGGAGGACTTGATTGAAGAACGCAATGGGTTGTTCATGCCCCTCGGCATTTTTTTGTAAAAGTACTACAACCATTGTGTGAGGAGAGGCGAAGGATAAAATTATGAACTCCTTCCCATAATCTGGACTTGCTAGCACTGGAACTTCTGCAAAGGCATTTTTGATCCTGTTGAAAGAGTCCCTAGACTCAGGGGTCCATCTAACTTTACTACTCTTCTTCAGCATCTCGGTGATGTTTCAGACAATCTCTACATAGTTGGGAATGAACCTTTTGAGGATATTTATTCTTCCCAAGAACACCTGTACTTCCATTTTGTTTCTTGGTAGGGGAATATCATTTATCACCTCTACCCACTACAGGTTATATTCACTCCCTCCTTAGTTACTATGTGCCCCAATAACTTTCCTTCCTCCAAGGAAAACATGGATTTTTGAGAATTCAGAGACAGGCCATACCTGCGGCATTTATTAAAGGTTCGTCAAAGGTGCTCTATATGTTCAGTTTCACTCTTTCAAAAGACGATGATGTAGTCTAGATATATCAACACAAAATTATCTTTTTCTCCTATGAAAGCAATGTCCATCGCCCACTGGAATGTGGCACTAACGTTTATCAGGCCAAAGTGCATTCAGGTGTACATGAAGGTTCCCCAAGATGCAGTGAACGTCGTCTTCTTTTGATCTTCCGAGAGCACTGACACTTGATTATATCCTCAGAAGCCATCCATCATGGACATGCGAGAGGAACCCACCACCTTTTGCAAGATGTGGTCCATCTTCGGGAGGGGATAGTTATCTTTGAGTGAGGCTTTGTTCAGATTGTGGAAATCCACGTAGAGCCTAATTACAGCGTTCATCTTTCTAACAGGCACTAAGTTCGCCACCCATTCAGAGTACCTTAGAGGGGCAATGATATTGGCCTACAACAACTTCTTTATTTCCTTTTGAATAGCTGGGAGAAGAAGGGGATTGATCTGTCTTGGATTTTTCTTATGAGGCTAAGCGTCCTCCCTAATATCGAAAGTCTTCAGATCCTGGTATGACCAGGTGAAGATGTCTTTATCCAATTGAAACAACTTGAGGTACTGATCTTGGTAGTCTTCAAGGACCCCTTTTGACAGCTTCACCACCTTTGGATCTTCTTCTGTCCTAATATTCACATACCTGAAAAGCTCATCGAGTGTCATTTTTATGGGGTTCACTGGCATATCATTCTTGTCAAACAATCTCTCCAAAGGCACGAGCCCCCTGGGAATGACATGTCCCTTTAATTGCAGAACATGGTGTCCAGCCAGTGTCTCTTCCCATCTGGTTTTTGGCTCTTCACTTTCATCCTCAGTGACTAATTCGATCACCATATTTAAGAAATTGCTCAATGTTTCCATAAAATGTTGGAATTTATCTTCATATTCAAAGAGTTATGAATGCTTTACGTTGTCCGAAATGGAGGGGCAGTATCACACCTCAACCTCATATCTAAGTAAAGGATTTTGTAGGGGGTGGAAATTATGAGCAGCCAAAACTAGTGAGTCTGCCATTCTATTCTTATCCCTTTGCATGAAATGAATGTTAAAATTATAAAATAAGTTCTCGAATAAATCCCATTTCTCATTCTTGTAAGCTCTGAGCTGTGGGTGTTTAGTTCGGCACTGGCTCCTGACTTTCCTCACTACAAGCTCTAAATCTCCAAACACCTTAAGGTTATGTATGTTCATGTTCTGTGCTGTCTGCAACCCCAAAAATAGGTCTTCATATTCATCCATGTCATTTGTGGCTTCGAATTATATCTTAAATGAGAGGGGAACCAAGCATCCTTTTGGTGATATCAAGAGTACCCCGACCCTGTTTCCTTCCCATGAGTAAGCTCCATCAAACTGTAAGGTCCATACTTTTTTTTCCTCTCTACTCATAGGATTATCCTGGATTAGAAGACATATCTTTTTTTCTTGTAGGAAATTTTCGTCCTCCTCAAACATAAGACAAGAGAATTCACCCTTATTAGTATATAACAGAGAATTTTTGGAACCATTAGCTTTGGTGACCATCTTCACGAATCTGGATTCATGGTATAATTATCTTTCCTCCCCACCGAATACTGGAATAGTGGCATAGGTGAGGTCAAGTTTTATGGATCCTCCAATCTTGGTACCCTAGGATCTGGACAATAACATTTCAAACCGATCTGGGATATTGGCCACAAAAATTTCCATTACCATGATTTTGGCCAGAATCTGGGCTAAATTTACTACCAGATATTTTATCATGCCCAATAATTTCACCCTCTTGGAATCAAAAGAATATAGATCTTAATAACACCTAGTGATCTGCAACCCCAAGTGCTCAATGACAGACAACGACAATAGATTATGTGAAGCCCCAGAATCTAGCATGCAGTTGCAATAACAGGTCATGTATAACTGGAGTCACATAGAATGGGGGAGTGGCTGAGTCTAGCTCCTCTACATGAGATCCAAAAACTACCATGAGTCTTTCTTCTTAGAGATTGAGGCTGTCAGGGAGAGGGCCTATGCCATGGGGCAACATGAATTGGGAAACTTGGGCCCTGTATGAAGGCTGTTTTAGGAGCTCGATCAAGGGGGATGAGATATTGATCTTATCTAATTCTTTCTGGAAGCTAAAGTTTTGGAGGGGTAAATCCCCTCTGCAAACAGAGGCGATCCCTACTAGCCCAGATCAGGTCTAGCAACAATCAGACATGCAATGATGCAGGTCTCTAGTTACAAAAATGACAAAACACAACGAGTTTCCTACCTCAGGTCTTACGCAATGGTCGTCGAAGAAAGGATGATGCTTCCCATCCTTCGCTTTGGAAGATCATGATCCTTCCGCTTAACACGTCTGAACACCTGCACACATGCGAAGAAACACAACGATACACAACATAGAATCTAAATCTTGCAACCATACATCAGTCAAAGAGGATGTAATTCATTGCATCAAAGACAAAGAAACATGAATGAAACCATAATCAAAGTCGCTTCTCATTAATAATAACAAAGGAAAGATACAACCCAAAGCTCTGACGATGGATCTTCCTTCAGCGGGGTCAACAACGGAGCACGTCTCAATGAAGCTCATCGGAAATGGGACAAAGCTCTCTCTCTTCAGGGTGGCTCTCAAAGGCTGTCTGGCGATAGTATCCTTGCTATAAGCTCAGCTCTTCTCTAGTGCTATTAGGAATACTAAGACTACTAGCTTGCTAAGGAAAAATGAAAAGCTTATATAGATGGTGGAAGGGGAGTTGGGATCCCTACAATTGTGGGATTGGACCTATCCTCAAGGAAGCTTCCATGATAGGTGGAAAACTACCTCCCCTACATGGAGACCCGAAGCCAAGCCTCCCAAATCATTTTAGAGCCTCGTTTAGGAGTTTTTTGGAATCAAACTTCCGCCATTTATTTTTAAAAAACATGCCTTATTATTCTTGGCGCGGGCAAGACATTGGGACAGAGCGCCAGTTGGCATGCCCTCTTTGGTGGATTTTCCCCATTGGGGCGAGGACTGAACTGGCTGGTCACGCCAAGGCCAAAAGATCAGTTTTTAGGGTTTTTCAAAGGAAACTTTCTGCATAGGAATTATTGTCCTTGTCAAGGGGGATGCCATGAAAGTGATTTTAGGTTATGTCACTTCTCATAGGTCATGGGAAAGGCCTTCCAATGTGCAGGACGGGGGATTGCAGGGACGGTGAAAAATTACTGTATAATAGATGCCCCCTAAAGCATGAGGCCCAAGAGAGAGAGAGAGGGGTGAAATGCTTTACAAGAATGTGCTCAACTGAAAACACTACTGCCAAAAAACTTGCGTAGAAAAATACAATGGATATCTCAGATACATGATTTGTGGTATGGGGGAAACCATCCATAATAGAGTGTACAATAATAAGGATCCAAGGTATGGACACAACCATCCAAATAGGATCAGTAAATAGACTCAGGTATGGTTGCAGCCATCCAATCAATGAGTCATGTAACCAATCATGATAATCCACAAAATCCGCAGCTTGGATTCTATCAGAAAAAACCCAAGGTCTTGCGCTCCATCTTGACCCGAACCAAATACAAGTCCAAGCATGTGAATAAGTGAGCTGAAGTTGATCATGCAAGAACATCGTCTGATTACCAGCCAATGATGAAAGCCGTTAACAGACGCGAGAGGAACCACCAATAATGACAATGGTCCTTAAGGTACTAGAGGTACAATCCACGAAATGTGAATAGTGAGCTGGCGTCGAACACCTGCAGAATCATTCGATCGAAGGCCAATGATGAAAAACTTGTGTCAAATGCAAAGAACCTGCCATTGAGGCATGCATGCTCCAAGGTACCGGAAGGGAGTTTCTAGATCAGCTTCCTGGATAATGAGCTGGAGTCGACAGGAAGTGACCTTGATCGAAGACAGGCCATAGTGTTTCCCACATCATTGACACGAGACAGAGGAACATAATTTTTGTGAATTAGGATCAGATGAGAATCAGAGGAAGGTTGAGAACTGCAGAGGTCAACTTCTCTTGAACATATCGGCGACACGACACTGGATTTGGCAGTATTTGACATCAAAGGATCTGGGGTCATGATGACGAGGGAAAGAGTAGATGAGAGGTCAAAAAGGATAATCCAAACCCACGGAGGCAAGAAAATAGTGAGATGAGATATCCCCAACCCGCCACCAATGTAGACAAGTGCCATGTTCAAGAGCGACATACTGCCGACACAATGATGATATCAGTTTCATTTCCCCCCCCACCATTTCTGGCGAGTACTCTAATTATTTTTGAAAAAAATCTTGAAGGGGATAACATATGCTAGCGATATAAGGTTGTCCTTCGGAAAAATCCAACCTAGTACATTTAACGAGCCCTAGTAAGGAGGAACTCGAGTATCGTGATTACGATTGAATCCGATGTCATTAGGTTTCAACGAGTCTGACAAAGGAAGAACTAGATGTCTTTTCATGTTTAGAGAGTTTGAAAAGACAGCAGAAAAGTAAAATCCAACAGTCCCTTTTCGTAGGTAGTTCCTGAGATCCGAAAAAGGTAGAAAAATGTGTCTGAGAAAACCTCCTAGTCACGATAGGCTAGGGTATTCCTTTTTCGTAAATAAACTATCCCAACCCGAAAAAGGGGTAAACATATACTGGGTAGATGTCGCTTCGCAACCAATTTAACGAGATCAAAACGACAAGTGACTCAGAAATATTTTCATGTTTAGAGAGTCAGAAAAGAGCTGAAACATGACTCCAGTAGTGTCTTTTTCGTGTTTTTATCGAGTCTGAAAAAGTATAAAATACAACTTGTATCGTCGTCCTAGCTGTGTGAAAAACTGTTGCTGCACAAGAAAGCAAGCGTAAAACCCATTTTCCGACAAAATATAATAAAATAATGGAAAAATAAGCTTCAAAACCTAATTTGACCTTGAAAATTTATAAATATGACAAAAATAGTAAAAACATATTTACTTTTAATTTTTACCTCTTGTGGAGAGCAACAGTGAGTTTTTCCTGTGCGAACTTGTGGCGACGATTTTGGATGATCCAATGCATCATTTCAGTTCTCGTTTGTTCCAGGTAAGAGGCGCTTCCCTTAGCTATGTTTTAATCCATTTTTTATAGAATTCCACTGTGATTTTGGATCCCTGAGGGGATACTTGCAATTTTAGGGCTCACCCAATTGGCGCGGGTATTGTTGAGTCTCAATTCTGCATCTTTTCCATACACTTTTCTATACCTTTTTCACTCACCTGAACCTCCCAAGTTGTCAATATCATTTGCAAAAGAGCATCTAACATGGTTTTTAATTATATTTTTGTGTTTGCTATTTGATTTAGATTTTTTTCATTCAGCTGCGGAATCTTGCCACTTTCCGCAACTATTTTGTGAAACTCTATGTTACAGGTGTCTACAGGGAAAACAAGCCACATGGGAAAGTCAGGAATGATGTGGACATGGTTCGTGTCCTATTGGTTCGAGCAAACTCATCTAAAGAAGCTGCGGTCAAAGGCGTCCACATGGAAGTCAACCATAGAGTCTTACGGTGACAGGACTCTGTTCTGTGTCACGTAAAGGTTCATATGGCCGTTTCTGAGCTTGCGGAGGACAAGTCGACATCTGTACATGGCTCCATAGTCGAATTCAAGCATCCACTTCTCATAGATTTATTTTCCACCACGGCCATGATCCTAGATCCGTGGACGTAATGGTCTACGTGTTCTACACCAGCATAAACTTTAGGAGACAGTTATATTTCTTTTGTTATATATAATGCGTTTGCATACGCATATAGAGTTAGTCCCGATTAGTCTTTGTTAATTTTATTAAGTCTGCTTTGTAATGTAATTACGCTGCCTTTGATCCGTAATACTACCATACTGTTATGACTGCCTTTTTAATATAAGAAGACTCTATTTTCAAACTTAATTCGTACTTGAAGATCGTTGCCAAGGCTGGTGTAGAGGGCCCCTGCTCAGCTAGGGTTTTGTGCATTAGTGTATAGTTCTTATTTCATTTCTTTAAAGCTCATTGTGCCATAATCCATTCACATGTTTATACATTTCATTTTTTTTCATTTCTGTTTATAAACTTTCCTGCTTTCCATTTCACTTCTGTTTTTCATGTTTTATGTTGTTAATCACTAATCAGTGTTCTTGTTTCAGGTTATAGATAGGCAGCCCGGGCATTTTCATAGCTTTTTGACTAATGACATGGAATTAACATTGTTCTGCTGCTAATGTGTTTTTCTTAGTTTATGTTTCATTTCAGTATTGCTTTGTTTAACTCAGTTTTGCTTAATTGTTTCAGTAGTTAAATTTAGATATATTAAACTGCTCATAGCATCTTCAGTTGCCTTCGAAAGCCACAGCTGGACTGATGGTGAGGGATTGTATTATGAAATGTGTAGTTTAGTATTAGTTTCCTTTCTACAAAATTAGATATATTAAACTACTCATAGCATCTTCTGTTGCCTCCGAAAGCCACAGCTGGACTAATGGTGAGGGATTTTATTATGAAATGTGTAGTTTAGTATTAGTTTTCCTTCTGCAAATTTAAATATATTAAACTGCTCATAACGTCTTCAGTTGCCTCCGAAAGCCACAGCTGGACTGATGGTGAGGGATTGTATTATGAAATGTGTAGTTTAGTATTAGTTTTCTTTCTGCAAGTTAGAAATGTTAAATTGTGCATGTCATCTTCAGTTACCTCTGAAAGCCACAGCTGGACTGATGGTGAGGGATTGAATTATGAATGTATGGTTTGATATTAGTTTACTTTCTGCAAGTTAGATATCAGTTACTCAAGTTGTTTATGCTTACTTCCGAAAATCATAGCTGGACTAATGATGAAGGATCAGAAGATAAATTGATGTAATCTAATTTAGATTTACTTTGTTGCAATTTTGAATTTCTTTAAGCATAGTTTCTTTTTGTTTAGACAGCAGCAAGAATAGTTTAGTTTCATGCTCACTAGTTCACTGTTTTTGATTTATTAGACTTACAGCATCTTTTCATTTCAGCAATACATTTTCATTTCCTTTCAAGTTTTGTCACTGAAAATTTCAAATTCCTTTTTAAGTTTCAAGTTGGTAAATCATTATAGGGGATATCATTTCCTTGAACAAATATAACCATACTTGTTTTCATTTTAGAATTTCCATTTCACCTTAGAAAACCAAAAACGACAAAAAGTTAAGAAATAGGTTATCTTGCACATATAGTGCGCCACATTTCATCAGCATACGAATCCCGGATTGACAAATTAAATGCAACAATTTAGGATACACTAAATTGACCAAAAATTTTGGCGCCGTTGCCGGGGAAGTGTAACTAGGTAGCCAATTTCTTAAAAAAAAACACAAAATCATAAAAGAAGGGAAAACTTGATAACTTCTTGAAGTATGCTCTCCTCTTGCACCTAGTGTGATCTGGAGGATCAGAAAAGAGAGTTATTGGTTTAGTAATTTCTTAAGTATGCTCTCTTCTTGCACCTAGTGTGACCTGGAAGATCAGAAAGAGGATTATTAGCCCAACTTTAAAAAATAAAATAAAAATAAAAATGACATGCATAGAGCAAGAGATTCTAGGGGAAGGTTTATAGCTAAAGCCAAGAGTTCGATTTTCACAACTCCATCTTCTTCAAGGCATAGACCATATTCACCACCATCTACCCCTAGCCTTAAGATTTTTGGAAGTCAAGGAACAACTGAATTAGAGGATTCTCCTATACCACCTACTCAATCCCATTTAGAAAACAAAGAGACTTTCTCTCATTCTCCCTTGGTATAAAAACTAGAGGACTTTAAGGACTCTAAAGAAACTATCATGGTGGAGGAAGTAATAGATGGAGGTAGAGGTAGAGGTAGAAGAGGAGGAAACAATGGAGACAACAATGGTGAAGGAAATAATGGTAGAAATAGGGAAGGAGACAACTTGTTTGGATTCCCTATAGTTGATGAGGAAACTCATGCAACAATGAAAAATATCTCACCATCTGTCCTCCCTAACTTTTATGGATTGCGAAGTGAGGACCCTGAAACATTTCTATTTGAGTTTGAAGTTGTGTGCCGAACCTATGACTATATGGAAGATTCTCAAAAACTCAAACCGTTTCCTTCAACTTTGAAAGGATCTGCTTTGAAATGGTTCATGGGATTAGCCACTCAATCTATTAGGACTTGGAATGATATGAAACAAACATTTTTGGATAGATACTTGGACTATTGTGTGCCCACCAATCACAAGGATGAGGTATTCAAAATGATGCAAAAAGAAGATGAAAATTTGGAAGACTTAATTGAAAGATTTCAATACAACTTGAAAAGAGCAAAGATGAGCAACTTAGATAATGAAACCTTGAAAGCCCTCCTATTAAAATCCATTAGAGATGAATGGATAGACATTTTAAACATGATGGGGAAAGGAGATATTTCTCAACTCCCATTTCGTGATATAACAGAATTATGTATCCATCTCTCAAGAGGAAAATCTAAAAATGGAAAAGGGCCTAGGGATTCTTCTCTTATTAGGGCTAACAAATCTGCAACTGGATCAGTAAGTAGGGCAGAGATTGGTAATATGCTTGATGAGTTCAAAACTGATATCTTAGGGAGCCTTAGTGAACAACTAGACACCCTTAAAATCCAAAACAAGCAGAAAGCAGAAACAAACGCTTTAGCCATCTTTTGTCCAAAATGTAGGAAGAAACATGCTTTGAGGGAATGTCCCTTGGATGAAAAAGTTGTAGAAACATGTATGATTTGCTCAGAGAATCATGAGATCAAGGATTGTCCTTCAATTCCTGGACTCAAAGCTGTTTTTCAAGAAGACCCAAATTCAGTAGAATCTCTCTGTTTTGTCGCAAGGAGACCTTGGCAGGGACAAAAAACTCAAGGGTTTAACAACCCTATGAATTTTCAAACCCCACCAAATTGGAAGTCTTGGCAACAACCTTGGCCCCAACATCAAAACTCATATCATCCATGGGTACAAGGGATGCAAAATCCTTATGGGATATTTGCTCAATTTTATCAATATCCTCCATCTTTTCAAAATCAACAAGCTCCACAACTTCCAAACCCAAATCCACAACTTTCATTGCCATTTCCACAACAAAAACCTTCTCAACAAAATCCAAATCCTCAACTCATGCTCCCATACCAACAAAAGACAAATCAACTTCCAGCTCAGCCATTGCCAAATCCTAACAATAAGAATCCTAAGAATACTTACATGGTAGAAGGACAACAATTTCCTACCTATATGATTGTTCCTCTCAACGATGTACAACTCAGATCTGGTAGACTTTTAGAAAAAAATTCTATAGATATCCAAGAGCAAGATACCTCTGAGGAGGATTCTCTTCAAGTCAATAAGGGTTCTGAGGAAGAATCTCTTCAAAATTTAAATATTCAAAAAGAAAAAGAAAAGTTAACACCCACAACTCCTATAGTTGAGCAACCTGCATCTTCATCTACACCTCCTTTTCCTGAAAGACTACAAATTGACAAAGGGGTGGAAAAACAAATCTTGTTGCCTAACTATGACTTTCTAGATGAATTGAAGAATGTTTGTATCAAGATTCCCTTGCTACAAGCCATTCGAGAGATTCCTATTCTAGCAAAAACCATAAAGGAGTTTAGTTTCAAAAGACTAGGAAGGAAACTAAAAGACACAAGAAGAATCCACCTGGTAGGAAAGATTGCAGATATTATGATGGGAAAAATTACCATGCAGAAGTATGTAGTTCCAGGAAGTCCAATTGTCAAGACACATATAAATGGGATAGAAATTCCAAATACATTGATTGACTTAGGGGCTGCTATCAACATTATGAGTAGACAGACTATGGACCAGCTAAAACTTCCTAACCTTCTTTTTACACCTACTTTACTGCAACTTGCAGATCGATCAATTATTAAACCAGATGGTGTATTAGAAGATATTTCAGTCTCCTTAGATTCTTAGGAATATCCGGTAGATTTTATGATTTTGACTCCCAAGAGTAATCTAGGAGGACACCCACTTATCTTAGGAAGACCTTGGCTAGCCACAGCTGATGCTTTTATTAGTTGTAGATCTGGGGATATGTACATTTCTAATGGTAATTCGACAAAGAAATTCAATTTGTATCCTCCAGCAAAAGCAATCACAGAAGTAGGATACAATGAATGGGTTGATGATGAGGACACTATACAACCTGTCTTTACCATTTCTGAAATCAGTGAGGATAGTCAAATTCTGAACACATTAGAAAATTTTGAGACATCTTGAGAATATGACCCCACACAATTTCAGTTGGAATCTGACATAGAATATTTATCATCAAGACAAATGTCTCTTTACTCTATGGAAGAATTTGGTAGTTCTACTATTGAGATTTTTCCAGGAAAAACATTGAATATCAACAAACATTTGGAAAAATCACAACAAGAAGAACTAACCAAAATCTTGCAAAAACATTCTACTGCATTTGCATGGGAGTATACTGACATGAAAGGTATTGATCCTAAGACTTGCATCCATCACATATATATTGAGGAAAACAGTAGACCAATCAGACAACCTCAAAGAAGGATGAATCCAAATCTTAGGGAGATAGTGAAAGAAGAGCTCCAAAAACTTCTCAATGTAAACTTCATTTATCCAATTTTAGATAGCCGATGGGTTTCTCCTTTGGTTATAGTGCCTAAAAAGAATGGTAAATGGAGGGTATGCATTGATTACAGGGAATTGAACAAAGCAACTTTAAAGGATCACTTTCCTTTGCCTTTTATTGATCAGGTATTAGATACATTAGCGGGTAAAAAGTACTTTTCATTTTTGGATGGTTTTAGTGGCTATAATCAAATTCAGGTAGCACCTGAAGATCAAGATAAGACCACATTTACTTGTCCATGGGGAACTTTTGCCTACCGAGTGCTTCCTTTTGGGTTATGTAATGCACCTGCAACATTCCAAAGAGCAGTACTAGGAATTTTTCTGATCTAATCCATGATTGTGTAGAGGTTTATATGGATGATTTTACATTTTATGGTAATTCATTTGAAGAGGCATTAGAAAATTTGGAAAAAGTCCTTATAAGATGTAAAGAAACAAACCTTTCATTAAGCCATGAAAATGCTTTATGATGTTTACTGAAGGTATTGTTTTGGGCCATCATATTTCAGGAGATGGGATTAAGGTTGATAGATCAAAAGTTGAAGTCATCTCCAAGTTGCCTATTCCAAATTGTCAAAGAGATGTTAGAAGTTTTCTAGGATTTACTGGTTACTATAGAGGATTTATAGAAAACTTCACTAAAATAGCATCTCCACTCTTCAAGTTGCTTACAAAAGACTGTGAATTTAAATGGGATCCTGATTGTCAATCAACTTTTGAAACTTTGAAAACAAGAATATCTGAAGCACCTATCTTGAGAGGACCAAATTGGAAACTCCCTTTTCATATTTCTACGGATGCTTCAGATACAGCTCTAGGAGCTGTGTTGGGTCAAAAAGATTTAGTTCCTTATACCATTTATTACACCAGTAAAAATTTGACTCCCACAGAGTTGAACTATACTGTGACTGAAAAAGAGTTTTTAGCTGTTGTTCATGCAATTAATAAGTTTAGACATTACATAACAGGCTATGAAACTTTTATTCATACTGACCATTCTACAATTAGATATTTGATGAACAAACCTGTTACTAATGGCAGAGTGACAAGATGGCTTTTACTTTTGCAAGAATTCAATATTACTGTGTTGGATAGACCAGGAAAACAAAATACAGTAGCTGATTTCTTGTCTAGGATTCAGAATACTAAAGAAGATTCTCCTGTAGAGGATAAGTTTCTGATGAATACTTATTTGCAGTAACTATTAAGACACCTTGGTATGCAGATATTGCTAACGATTTGGTTACACGGAAACTACCTTCACATTTATTCCCAAGTGAAAAACGAAAAATTATTCAGGAGAGTTCAAAATATTCATGGATTTATAACGAATTGTTTAAAACAGGGCCAGATCTTGTGATCAGAAGATGTGTCAGGGAAGATGAAATGCCTGATATTCTTAAGGCATGTCATGATGAACCATGCGGTGGACACTTTGCAGACAAAAGGACGGCCTATAAAATCCTCTCTTTAGGATATTATTGGCCTTCCCTCTTCAAAGATGCAAAATAATATGTCAAAAGGTGTGACAGCTGCCAAAGAGTAGGGAAACCTACCCTTTCAAATGAAATGCCATTACAACCACAGGTACTCATTGAACCCTTTGAAAAATGGGCTTTATATTTCATTGGACCTATTAATCCACCATCTAAGCAGAAGAAGTATATATTGGTTTGTACTGATTATGTTACTAAATGGGTAGAAGCCAAAGCATTAGTATCTGCTACTGAAAATTCAGCTATTCATTTTCTTTATGAGGATATTTTTACTCGCTTTGGTGTTCCAAGAGAAATTGTGACAGATCAGGGGAGCCAATTCACATCCAATTTGGTGGAGAAGTTGATGGAAGAATACAAAATCAAGCACATAAGATCTACTCCTTACCATCCACAAGCAAATGGTCAAGTGGAGTCCACAAACAAAGTTCTTGAAAGTATCATCACCAAAACTGTTCATCTACATAGAAGAGATTGGGCAGAAAGGCTTCCAGAAGCCTTATGGGCCTACAGAACTACATGGAGAAATACAACGGGACATTCTCCCTATGAACTTGTTTATGGGAAAGAAGTCTTGCTCCCCATTGAGTTCCAAGTCAAGACCTTCAAGATAGCAGTTCAGTTGGGGATGGACTTATCAGAAGCCCAAAAGCATAGAATGGAGCGGTTGAATGAGCTAGATGAGATCAGACAAGAAGCAATTCTAAGAACTGATCTAGTTCAATATCAAAGAACTAAATGGCATGACAAATATATCAAAGAGAAGATGTTTCAAGAAGGAGATTGGGCATTGTTATTTGACTCCAAGTTTAAAGATTTTCAAGGGAAATTTCAGACTCATTGGCTTGGGCCATATGAGATTGACAAGATCTTTAGCAATGGAGATGTAAGAATCAAGACCATTGATGAGTTTCAAACTCCTCTTATTGTGAATGGCCATAGATTGAAAGTTTATCATAAGCCACTCTCAAAAGAGGATTTTGTCAAAATGTTTCAAGAAAGTTCTGCAATCAGGCTGGTACAAAAGAATTCTTCTTCTCCACTAGCCTAGCTTTTGTTCTTTTCAGTTAAAAAATAAAAAATAAAAAATTTGTATAAGCCTGAAAACCAATCACTCATTGGCAGTCTTATACAAAAAATATAGGGTGAAAATCAGGAACACCTGACACTCTATATTTTCCAAAAAAAATCTCTCTTTCATTTCACAAGTTTTGTGATCATTCACTCCATTCCATTCCACTTCATTTCACTTCATTTCACTCCACTCCACTTCATTTCATCCATTTCATTCCATTTCATTAATAAAAATCTTTTTCATGACCATTTCCATCTGGTCATTTGTCATATGTTCATTTCCATTCATCCAAGTAATAGCTGTGTCAGTTTCCGCAGCTGACATCTGTTTCCGCAGCTGACTCCAGTTTCCGCAGCCAGAAGCAGATTCCGCAGCTACTACTCCGTTTTCAAAAAGAATGTACAGTCAGATGTTATTTCCATAATCATGAAATAAAATGCAGGTGAGAGGATCAAAAATGAAGACATGGAGCATTCAAGACACCAATGAAGAGCAATTAGTTGAAGACCAAAGGAAAAGGCAAAGATTCCAAAGGTATGAATAAAATTTATTTCAAATAGCATTGAAAAACACATTTTTGTATAGTTCTGAACCATGAGCTCTATCCATTATGTGCAATGATTATATTGACAATTCCGTAACCTTTCACGATCTCCATATTATCCTCTCGCATTCATTCCCAAATGGTTCCATCATTAAACTCCCGATTTTCACTCATGATACAATATTCCACCGGTGACAATGAGACGTATTTGATTTGACCAAGGACTCTTATAGCCACATAAATCCATAACCGTTGATTGAAACGTGCTCACATTTATTTTGCAGCCACCAAATTTCAAAACGCTGTCGAATGTGTTATACTCTGTCAATTGCACAATCGTATCTCTGTTATGCTCACGAAACCCTTTTCTATTCTGTCTCACTCCATTCCGTTCATTGTGTTCATTTCCACTCTCAGATATCTACCCACAGTCTCACTCCATTCCGTTCATTGTGCTCATTCCCATTATATAATATATTCCCACGGTCATTGAGCTTGTTTCTGTGCATTCAGCCGTTCTATTTCCATTTGAATCCTCCACACAGGAAAGTCTTTGAAGAGCAAAAGGAGAAATGGGTAAATTGCTAAGAGCAGAACCGGAAGGACCGAAGTTCATGGAGGGATATCCGCAAGTAAGGGAGATATTGAAGAAAGCAAAATGGTTGCGTTTTATCCAGAAGTTCAGAGGTTATCACAAAGAAGTTACAAAAGCATTTGCAAGGTCGTTTAATGGCTTGGAAGCAGAAATTGGAGACCTTAAGTTTGCGGTCAATGAAGCATCTATAGCAACAACCACGGAACTTCTTCAGGAGGGTGAGCGTTGGTTTAAGAATAAAAGTATCAGTGATGAAGCATGGAGAACAATCTGACGAAACCAAGGTATGGACATAATTGTTTTTAAAAGAGGAATTCTTGTGCATGCATTGAAAGAGGAATGGGCTACTTTGCTGCTAGTTGTTCAGAAATTCATTACATGTGAAGGCCATTTTGGGTCCATGTACATGTACCATACCAGGTTACTGATGAATTTTCTAGATAATCAAGCTCTCAATATCCCATATTTTCTGTTAAATAGCTTGAAGAAAATGTCTGTGACTGTTCAGAAACATTTAGGAGATGTAGAACCTCATCTATATCACCACGGCCTTATAAAAATTTTGATTGAAAAGGAGTTAAAGGAAAAGAAAAGACACATGGGAACAATTTCTGGTTAGAAATTTCTTTGAGGAACCTCAGGAAATTCCTAAAGGTAGCACAGCAAGAAGAAGTAGGAGAAAAATTGATGAAATCCAAAATACTCCTACTACTGCAATTGAAAGAACTGATAGGGAAGAAAGACTGTCAAAGAGGAAGAAGAAAGAAATCAAGGGTAAGAAGCCAATAACACCAAAAGAAAGAAAAACTATTGAGGCTATACATAAAACTCCTTCTTCTGAAGAAGAAGATAATCAAGTGTTATCTAAAAGACTAGTTTATCTTCAAAAACAGTCCTCTATGGCCAAGAAGAGAGAGAAAGGAAAACAAAAACAAAAGGATAGTGCACCACAGCGTGTGAGAAGAAGCAGCAGACTTAAGGGGAAATTGAGGAAAACGCAAATGAAGGGTCCTCATTTCATTGATTTGGGAGAGGAAACATCTGAACAGTCCCCAGCTGACCATAGTCCATCTCAGTCAGTTAGTGAACCTAGTTCATTTCATTCCCAATCAGACATTGAACATACTCCATCCCATTCTCAGCAAGATATTGATGTGAGCCCTCCTCAGCCAGATTATTCTCCTTCACTGCATTTTGGGGACAGCCCAATAAAAATGACACCTGAAATAGACCCCAAGCAGCAGGAAGTATATGAATATATAGAATCTTTGGAAAAGGCAGCTACAGGTCCCAGCACTTCGTCTATCCAACCTCATACAGTACAGGATGATTTAGTCCAATCACTAAAACAGGAAATTTTTGAGTTAGAGCTTTTGAATAAACATATCAAAAATGAAAATGAGACATTGAAGGAACAAGACAAACTGGACAAAATCATCCATGATAATACTATGCTACATCTGGGAATATGGCAAAAGAAGAACAAGAAATTGAAAAGAAAATGCCAGAAGTTGAGCAAAGCACTGGTTAATATCAAATTTAGGTGCTTAATGAAGAAACCCAGAATGTTAGCAGCACCAAGGAAGAGGAGGAGAGGATTGGATGTGCTGGCTGAAGTGTCAAGGCACATGACCTAAGGAAGGAATATTAAAATTTTGGTTGCATGAGGACATGCAACACCTTCACGGTGGGGGTATGTTGAGTCTCAATTCTGCATCTTTTCCATACACTTTTCTATACCTTTTTCACTCACCTGAACCTCCCAAGTTGTCAATATCATTTGAAAAAGAGCATCTAACATGGTTTTTAATTATATTTTTGTGTTTGCTATTTGATTTAGATTTTTTTCATTCAGCTACGGAATCTTGCCACTTTCCGCAGCTGCTGCAACTTTCCGCAGCTGTTTTGTGAAACTCTATGTTACATGTGTCTACAGGGAAAACGAGCCACATGGGCAAGTCAGGAATGATGTGGACATGGTTCATGTCCTATTGGTTCGAGCAAACTCATCTAAAGAAGCCGCGGTCAAAGGCGTCCACATGGAAGTCAACCATAGAGTCTTACGGTGACAGGACTCTGTTCCGTGTCACGTAAAGGTTCATATGGCCGTTTCTGAGCTTGCGGAGGACAAGTCGACATCTGTACATGGCTCCATAGTCGAATTCAAGCATCCACGTCTCATAGATTTATTTTCCAACACGGCCATGATCCTAGATCCGTGGACGTAATGGTCTACGTGTTCTACACCAGCATAAACTTTAGGAGACAGTTATATTTCTTTTGTTATATATAATGCGTTTGCATACGCATATAGAGTAAGTCCCGATTAGTCTCTGTTAATTTATTAAGTCTGCTCTGTAATGTAATTACGCTGCCTTTGAGTTGTAATACTACCATACTGTTATGTCTACATTTTAATATAAGAAGACTCTGTTTTCCAACTTAATTCGTACTTGAAGATCGTTGCCAAGGCTGGTGTAGAGGGCCCCTGCTCAGCTAAGGTTTTGTGCATTAGTGTATAGTTCTTATTTCATTTCTTTAAAGCTCATTGTGCCATAATCCATTCACATGTTTATACATTTCATTTTTTTTCATTTCTGTTTATAAACTTTCCTGCTTTCCATTTCACTTATGTCTTTCATGTTTATGTTGTTAATCACTGATCAGTGTTCTTGTTTCAAGTTATAGATAGGCAGCCCGGGCATTTTCATAGCTTTTTGACTAATGACATGGAATTAACATTGTTCTGCTGCTAATGTGTTTTTTCTTAGTTTATGTTTCATTTCAGTATTTCTTTGTTTAACTCAGTTTTGCTTAATTGTTTCAGTAGTTAAATTTAGATATATTAAACTGCTCATAGAATCTTCAGTTGCCTCCGAAAGTCACAGCTGGACTGATGGTGAGGGATTTTATTATGAAATGTGTAGTTTAGTATTAGTTTCCTTTCTGCAAAATTAGATATATTAAACTGCTCATAGCATCTTCAGTTGCCTCCGAAAGCCACAGCTGGACTGATGGTGAGGGATTGTATTATGAAATGTTTAGTTTAGTATTATTTTTCCTTTTGCAAATTTAAATATATTAAACTGCTCATAACGTCTTCAGTTGCCTCCGAAAGCCACAGCTGGACTGATGGTGAGGGATTGTATTATGAAGTGTGTAGTTTAGTATTAGTTTCCTTTCTGCAAGTTAGAAATGTTAAATTGTGCATGACATCTTCAGTTACCTCCGAAAGCCACAACTGGACTGATGGAGAGGGATTGAATTATGAATGTATGGTTTGATATTAGTTTACTTTCTGCAAGTTAGATATCAGTTACTCAAGTTTTTTATGGTTACTTCCGAAAATCATAGCTGGACTAATGATGAAGGATCAGAAGATAAATTGATGTAATCTGATTGAGATTTACTTTGTTGCAATTTTGAATTTCTTTAAGCATAGTTTCTTTTTTTTTAGACAGCAGCAAGAATAGTTTAGTTTCATGCTCACTAGTTCACTTTTTTTGATTTATTAGACTTACAGCATCTTTTCATTTCAGCAGTACATTTTCATTTCCTTTCAAGTTTTGTCATTGAAAATTTCAAATTCCTTTTTAAGTTTCAAGTTGGTAAATCATTATAGGGGATATCATTTCCTGGAACAAATGTAACCATACTTGTTTTCATTTTAGAATTTCCATTTCACCTTAGAAAACCAAAAACGACAAAAAGTTAAGAAATAGGTTATCTTGCACATATATGGGATGGAAAAAATTTGGGAAAATTTTCGACATTTGGTCAAAAGCGTCGGAACCAAGTGTCGGAATTTCCACCAAATGTACTAGTGGGGGCACGGACCCATGCCAATTGGCTCCTTTTTGCAAAGGGGTCGCGCCAGTTGGCGCGAATGTTAGCAAAACAGTCGTGCTAATGGTGCAACCTAAATTTCTGATCAATTTTTACAAAAAATGAACCAATCAACTAGATTTTTGAGTGTTTAAGGGATCTAATGAAGTTTTCGTGACCATTTTGGTGTAGGTACATAGCCAAAATGGTGATCAAATGGAAAGAAAGGGAGCATAGTGAAGAAGATGAAATGGCCATCGAGAATGAGCAATGCATGAACGCTCTCTGGGATTGTGGCTTAAAAAATTTCTTCTTGACACCATGTCTCAGGGCACAACCTCAATTAATGCAATACTTGATCAGTATCTAGGATGAGAATGAAGAGAAGTTTAGGCTTTGAGACCAAGTGTTGGAGCTTGAAGTATCTGACATTTACTTCATAACTAGACTGTCTCGCAGAGGTCCAGTCCCGATCTTGACAGGTACTAGGCCATCAGGTGAAAAAATGTCAATGGTGATGGAAAGAGTGTGCCTAGGGGCACGAACTGGATCAAGTAGCGGGAAGGTAGACATCCACACGGTTCCCGATCTAGCACTTAGGGTGATGATCCATACCATTATGCGGGCTGTAGGGTCACATGCACTACATGAGGCTACTAAAACACAACTCCTAGCATCAAAATGCATGAACTCGACACTATTTGATTGGGCCACTGCCGTAACCATGAACATCAAACGGCAGTTAACGAAGTGTAAGAAGAAAAAACTGAAGCAGTTTGGGTACGAATCTATCTTGGTATCATTCATCCTTGAACTGTTACCAATATTCCAGGGCCAGGGGGTGATAGTCAGTAATCCACCGTTGAGAGCGCCACGAATGGCTCGATGGGAAGCTATGATGCCCAGAGCAGGAGGGGGCCAGCAAATTTCATGGAGGCCCGAGTTCTTCGTATGGCTTCGACGATGGCTGATCGTCGTAGAGGACTGGCCCTATGCCGGTACTAAATTCACGGGAGACCCAGATCTTCCACTCCCGAAGGGAGAAGACTGAGATGAGGAGCTGGGTAAGGCTCTTTTTTATTTTATGTATTTTATGATTTTTTGGGGTATACATGCATGTCCTAACAAAAAATCCTATGTGTATGCAGATGTTGGCCCAGAGAGGCCCGCCGGGATGTCTCCAATTGCATGGAGGACCCCTCTCGCCTATGACCCTCAAGGCGAGGGTGGCGAGGGGAGTGAGCTAGTTCAGAACTTGGAGGGAATCGCGTGTGGGATCCCAGATTATGCTCGCCTAGTAGATGTCCCATTGGCTTATCAGAGGCACACTGTGGGGGTGCTTAGTCGCCTTCATCGTTTACTGAGGCGATTGGTGTGGGCAGTGACATGCTACCATGAGCACCATGCTGATTAGTCATCTAGGCTTTTCATTTGCACATTTTTGAGAGACATGTTGTCTCCGAATATTATTAAAACAAACATGTATATTTTTTGGATTTTATGTGATGTACACAAACTAAAAAAATTTCAACATCTATATATATATATATATATATATATCTATTTTTGGATGGATCTTTTTACATATGATGATGTTTTTACAAGTTGTGTAAATGTCTATCTAAAACCATATTAGCTACTGCATCTATTAACTCATTCATGTGTTTGGGTATATGTTGATATGTAACGTAATCAAAATTCCTTTCCAGTAAATGAATATGTAGATATAGTCATAAAATGGATGGGTTCCTAACTGAATAATGACCATTGAGTTATAACACTACAAGCTGTGAGTCCAGATATAAAAGTAATGCACGAATATCAAGGTTAACTACCTCGTTCAATAATTCCAAAACAACACTATATTCCATGACATTATTTGTGGTAGGCCCTAGACAAACACCTTGTAAATTTATTAACTCACCAGCAGGATTGTAGATTACCCAGGCTGCCAAGGACAAATTCCTGGTACTGTGGGAGGCACCATCCGCGAAACCGAAAAAAGGAGTAATAGACATATGCACAATCAGGAAGACCCAATTAGCAGAAAGATGCTTACAAAGCACACCACACCACATATGTACAAAAAATGAAATCACTCACTTATGTACACACACCACACAAGAATAATTCAAGCGTAGTACTTCTTCGGGTACAACCCATTTCTAGGTTGCGCTAGAGGAATACCTTCATAATCGATTAGCTCATAGGCCCCACTTTTTAATACACGTTCTACAATATAGGGCCCATGCCACATGGGCTGGAATTTTCCTGCTCCAATTTTATCATGTGCTTGGTCATATAAGAGGAGGAGGTCCCCCTCGATGAAAGAATGTGGAGAAACCGTTTGATCAAAATGAGCCTTGACCCGCTTTTTCTGTGCCTCGATAACCAAAGTAGCCAAGCGGCGGGTTTCTTCTAGTCGTTCCAGATACAGGAGACGTTCTTCCTCCGGGGAAGTGTCGGGTAGTAATTCCATAGCCAACTTCAGTGAAGGGATCTCAAATTCAACCGGAAGATTCACTTCCATACCATACACCAACTGGAAAGGTGTGAATCTGGTCGCGCTCTTTACAGACGTTCAATAGGCCCAGAGAGCTGAGAAAAATTGGAGATGCCAATTGAATTTGTGAATACCAATCGTTCGTTGAAGCATCGTGACCAGTAATTTGTTCACGGCCTCAACCTCGCCATTGAGTTGTCATGATGCAAACCCAACTTTTATGTCAGCTCTGCCATCATGTAGTCCTAAACATTAGTGCCATGATTGGTGACAATGGCCTGAGGAACTCCGAAATGCATAATTACATGGTTGAAAATAAATTGAGTAGTTGTCTTACCGTCAGCAGCTAATGTAGGCATCGCCTCGTCCCACTTAGTGAAGTAGTCCACGAAAACGATTATATAAGCATGCCCCCCGACCGAGTGAGGGTTACATGTCACAAAATCTATGTCCCATTTAGCAAAAGGGCCTATGGTAATGACAGGATGAAAAGGTAATTAGAAAAAGGGCCTATAGTAATGACAGGATGCAAAGGTAAGGGTGGTGCACGCATCTTGCGCTGAAAGACCTGGCACGCATGACATTTTCGAATTGCAACAACACAATCTTTGAATATAGATGGCCAGAAGTAACCCGCACACAGAATATTCTAGGCGGTATCATATCTGGACATGTGACTGCCACAGGCGCCGCTATGATAGTCATGCAGGACTCTCTCAGCCTTTTCCAGGGTCAAGCATCGGCGGAGCATAGAATCAAGTCTAACACGATACAAGGTATCTTCAACAATGCGATATGGTAACATTGATGCAGAACGCGACGTCGAGCATCCTTCGTCAACTCGGACCGGAAAGTGGATGTATGAAGGTACATGATGATGTCACCATACCATGGATCATGAGTGCTGATAAGAAAGAGTGTTTCATCTGGGATATGATCCTCGGATTGGGATGGAACAGAGTCTGTCGGGAGAGAGCAGATAAGATTAGCAAAAACCAATGATTTCTTCGATTTGGCAGTGGTGAACTCCAAATCAAACTCCTGAAGGATGACAATCCACTTGGAGTACTTGCCCCCCAGCAATTGTCGAAACAAGATGTATGCCATGGGGTTGCAGTTGGAAATCACGGTTACCGTACGCAGCAGAATGTAATGGCGGAACCGCTGAATGGCCTGGACCACATCAAGCACCAACTTCTCGACATGGGCATAGCTCGTTTTAGTATCGAGAATATTTTGAGACAGATAGTAAGCTACATGTTCATTTCCATCATCTTCATCCTGAACTAGAACCATGGCTATTTTGCTAAACGCAACAGCCAAATAAAGGGTAAAATTGCAATGATATTCAGGAGAACGTATTAACGGAGCATTGACAAGAAATGTTTTAATTTTATCGAAGGATTGCTAGGAAATATCGTCCCAATGGAAGGGAACGTCCTGTTTCAAAAGTCGCGTAAACCCCTTGGCCACTTCTGCATAGTTCAGAATAAAGCAACATAAGAAGTTGGCTTTCCCCTAAAGGCTCTGAAGTTTATGCAATGAGTATGGGGATGGGAGGTTAACAATGGCCTCGACCTTGAGGGGGTCAAGGCGAATCCACGCAGAAGGCGCACTTGTGAGGATTGAGCCTAATATTGTAACGTCTACAACGAAGGAAAATCTGGCGGAGGTGTTCAGGATGGTCCTCGCGCCGAAATGAATGAGCCAGCAAATCGTCCAGATACGGCTGAAAAATGTGGCGTATGTCATGGAAAGCATAGGACATAGCACGCTGAAAGGTGGCTCCAACATTTTTTAAGTCGAACGAGAGCTTCTTGTAAGTGAAAGTGCCCCACGGACAGATAAAGGCAGTCTTATGTTGATCAGTGAGTAATATATTAATTTGATTGTAACCCGAGAAGCCTTCCATAAGGGAATAAATCTCACTCCCTGCGCAGTCATCGATGATCTGATCTATAAAGGGAGTGGGGTAATTTTCCTTAGGACAAGCCCAATTGATTTCTTGGTAATCAACACAGACCCGAATAGTTCCCTGCTTCTTATCTACAGGGACAATATCAGAAACCCATTCTGTGAGGGGAATTGGATATATGAAGCCCACATTAAGAATTTTTTCAACTTATGCCTTTATAACTGCGACTTTTCGGGGATGCACTGGGCGTAGATGCTGACGCACGGGCTTTGCACCTAGATAGGTGGGAATTTCATGCATGACTATGCTGGGATCGATCCCAGGCATCTCTTCATAGGACGATGTGAAAACATCTCTGAATTCGCGAAAAAGGCTCGTGTATACTTGAATCTCTTCAAGGAGAACAAGTAACTCCCACGTGAATGTTCTCGACTACCCCTGGTTTAACGAAGATGTTGATAGGAATGGTTTTTGTAATGATACTCATATTTCCCTCCGAAAGAACCTCGTGAGTTAATATCGGCGTTTGGAGAGGTGGAGTGGGAACCTGAGATGCGAAGCACTCTAGACAATTAGACATTGGCCCCAGGCCAAGCATGAATGAGGAATGATGATGTCCATCGCTCCATGACAGATCTTCAAGATACATCGTTTCAATGATAGCTTCGTCAGAGGGGAAGAATTCTCTTAAAGGATTGGGCGAATTTGCATCGATGAGCCAATCGATGAGCCAAGTGGATTGAGAATATACATCTAGAGCCATGCTCAAAGGAGCATGTTCAGGAGGAGGAGGATCTGATGCGGTGACGATCTCACAATAATTGATCTCAACTGGAGTAAAAGGCGCCGATTCTCTAAAAGAGGTCACCTGTTCAGGCGAATGGATGATCCAAGGTTCATCTGACCTAGAGAACATGTTAAATTGAACGGTGTACGGTGGTGGCACGGGAAAAATACCCATGAGTATGGGGTCCTTGAAAATACCGGGTCCTACACTATCTGGGGGATTTGGAATTTGGTCCACGTATGGTACGTTGTTCTCGGAGGATGAGGTGAAGAAAGACAACTGATCAACAGTGATAATATTTCCCTCATGAGGAAACTTCAAAAGCCGGAAGAGGGTGGATAGAATGCATAGCATGGCGTGGGTCCAGCTGCAACCAAGAAGAATATTGTAGTTGAGCTTGGCATCAACCACTTCTACTTCTATGTTGATTGTCTTACCTTGTAACGTGATCGGAAAACTTTCAAGAACACCCAAGGGTTTTGATTCCCTACCATCAAATGCCTCTATGGCATTGGGAGATGAGGAGTCAGAGAGCCTATGGCTTTCTAGCAGGCAGATGACATAACACAGGTGGAAGCACCTTTGTCCACAACGACTCTGTCAATGTTGAGGCCATTGATACCGACTTGTATAACGAGAGTGATTTGATGCAGAAGTCTGGGGACAAAATTTTCCAGGTTGAGGTGAGAAGGCTAGAATCGGCAGGATCAATTCCATCGATTGCGGACAACAGAGCTTTCCATTGTGATGGGAAACTTTGAAGCACTTCCAATGTAGACATTGCAGAAGGCGCTTGTGCCAAATCCTCAACAATGTTGTATTGTTGAGTGGCACGGGCATTTGGATTATAGGAAGATTTTTGCAGAACACCTTTGGAAAGTGGCCTTACAATGGGTTCAGCGCTAGGCTTCTCAATTTTTAAAGGACTAGAGATAGGTGGGGGAGGCGGGCCATCAATGACTTCCTTCCCAGCTGCCTGGAGTGATCTAGCATAATCCTTCAAACGAGTAGCAATCGAAACAGGTGCAGCACCATTCATCATAAAAAATTGGGACCCAAATGGCAGAGATGGTGAAGGCTGCTCAACCATCTGGGTCTGCTGAGATGGAAATGATTATTTGAGAATTTTCAGAGTCCCCTTAGAGCCTTTTATAAGTTGACTAACCTTGGATCATCGGGGATAATCTTTGGTTTAGTGGTCTCCTTCACAGATCAGGCAGGGGTACTTCGGTTTCTGTTGGGAACTATCGTCAGCACGAGGTTTGGAGGATTCTGGTTTCGGGGCATCAGATTTGGATTTTCCTTTGCCCTTCTTCTTCCCTTTGGAAGTCTTTTCCGCAGGATTGGCCTGAACGACATTGAATTCCGCAGTCTTACCAAAATATGGAGGGGCGGGAAGAGAAAAATTATTGGAAGAATTCAAATTCTGCTTCCCATTTGAGGACTTCCAAGAAGTCTGAGAAACATAACCAATAACACCATCCACCGATGGGGTAGGTGGTGCTTTAGAGGTCCCTGGCCACAGGGCATCAGTCAAGATATCATATAACGTGCCAGATTGGGAGTACAACAAATCGAGGTACTGGGCACGAGTGATGGATTTTTCTTCAGTTACACATGCCCCCATAGCAATATCTTGATCGATCTTGTTAACAAAGGAGGTAGTGAACCAATGAGTTAGAAGCTGATCAAGAATATCAAACTTGATTAGTCGATGATGACGTCGCCACTCATGAATATGATCAGATATGTGAGTGGCTTTATCCTGCTTCAAAGAAGTCAGGAGGTGCGTCCCGGCTTTATAACGAATCGATAACTGGATATGTGTCAGAAAAGCCATAGCAAGAGTATTAAAATCTTTAAAGATACTGCGAGGTAGTTATATATACCACTTAGCAGCAGCACTGGTAAGAGTGATCTAGAAAAGACGTAGAAAAATCGAATCATCCACCCAAGAGTTTGAGGAACACCATAGATGGTAGGTCAAGACATGAGCTTGGGGGTCTTCTCCATCTTTACCCTCAAATTTAGGACAATCACTAGGCACCTTGGTAAGAACCGGAGGCCAATATGGATTGTGAAGAATCGGATCATTGGTCAGTTTAGATACATCTGGCAATTCCAACGTAGCAAGGAAAGGTAACTGAGGATTGAAAGGCATGCCAGGCCCCCGATAAGGATCTGTACCTGTACTCCAACTTGGTTGAGCATAACGTTTCTCCCATTGGTTTTGTCCCAGAGGATTCTGACTATAGGGGGTGTAAGCCATATAATTGGGTTCATACGGTTGCTGATAACTAGTGTAAGGGGGTTGATAACCAGGGTACTGACCCTGATTATATGTAGGCCCCATTTTAGCGGTGTATGGATTTGACTACTGAGTATAGGTATAGCCTGGTTGTTGAAGGTAGTAACCAGAACCTTGGGGGGGGGTTGTTAACCGGTCGAGACTGACCTTGAAGGTAATAACCGCCTTGGGGTAGAGCGAGCTGCTGGTAAGTGGGGCCCTACTGAGCTTGATAAGTTGGGCACACAGGCGGATTTGACTGCGGCATAGAATAAATCAGCTATTGAGCAGGGTTAACTGGATGTGCAGGTTGTCCTAGTTGAAAAGGTTGACCTGGCTAAGTGGGCTGCCCTGGTTGAACAGGTTGGCCCGGCTGAACAGGTTGTCCTGGTTGAACAAGTTGGCCTAGCTAGTGAAGGACACCAAGCTGCTCCAGCTGAGCCGGTTGGCCTAATGGCGGGATAGGGCCAGGTTGTGCCTGATAACCAGGTTGACTTGTAACATGACCATAAGATGGCCTTGGCTGTGAAACATTCGTATCGATAGGAAACTAAGGTTGCTGAGGTTGCACCATAGGTTGAAAAGGGTGGATTTGCCCCCAGGACCGTAAAACGACCCAAGTTGATACCCCGGTTGGGTTGTGGGTCCTTGAGGTTGCCCTGGTTAGACCACAAAGTGAGGCTGTAAAGGTTGACCCTAAGGGTTGTAGGACTGCCCTTGCATACCGTACAAAAACCCCTGCTGGCCCGAAGGTTGGCCCTGTAATGGTTGTCCTTATGGGTCATACAGATAACCAGGCTGGCCTGAAGGTTGACCCTGGAAGGGTTGTCCTTGCGGGTTGGAAGGTTGCCCAGCCTGGGTAGATATAAAACCATGAACATACTGATAAGCCTCTAGAGTAGGAAAATGTAAAGGGTTACCCTGCTCATTGTACTGATATGGAAAAACATAGATAGGGGTACCATCCGGTCCATAATGGGAAAAATAAGGACTGTTGGGATCTTGGGAGGACTGACCAACCTCGGAGTTTGACGACTGTAAGGAAAACTGATACTCCTTAGGAGAGATATTCTTCAGAATAGCAGATGCTATGTAGATGTCTTCAGGAAGTGATGAGGTCCTGGTGGACTGAGTAGTGACAGCAGGCGTAGACGCAGCTACGCAAATGGTAGGCCTAACAAGTACTGATGTGACATGAGGAGATGACGTGAGAGGTGTCGATGGAAACATCCCTAACGAAGGAATAACTGGCCTCATGGATGGATTCGATATTCCCATAGAGGCCACAATGACCATGACCTGACTTAAGGACCTATATCTTGCAGGAAGCGAAGGCCTAGGTGAAGACATGACAGAAGACTTGGGGTTGTTTTCTGGGAAAAGTTGGTAACCTGCACTAGATTTAGGAATTTCCTCACTAGGAGAAGGACTAGGTGAGTCCATATCTGACCCTGCCGCTAGATCTTCTAACAGACGGTGAGGACTAGGAGGTATAATGGTAGCCAAAAAAGGCGATCCCAATGTAAGAGGAAGGAAATATTCCCCTACTCCAAATCAAAACCAAGCATTGGATAAGGGCCTATTGAATTCAACTGGTCCACCAAAGGGAAGCTCAGATATGACTGGTCCCCGGTCGGGAAACTCGGATAGAATAGGCTGTTGGGGTTCAGTAGAGGACTAAGAAACCTCTGATGAATCATATGTGTAAGGAATACTAGTAGACGAAACCGAGGATTCCACCACTGTGACAGTAATGAAAAGAGGAAGAGATCAAAACAAAGACACACGGGCTAAAACCAAGGCACACAATCAAACGACCGAAAAACAATCTCTAAAAGGGCGTGTGA
Source organism: Pinus albicaulis (assembly GCA_034641835.2). Lineage (NCBI taxonomy): Eukaryota > Viridiplantae > Streptophyta > Pinopsida > Pinales > Pinaceae > Pinus > Pinus albicaulis. The sequence continues at coordinate 1,028,983,858 of CM076578.1, forward strand.
TCGTAGGTGATTAATTTTACCACGTTGAAACTTGGAAATTTCACCGTTTCATGTTTTAAGAGTCTATAAACGAGTGAAAGATGAATCTATCTCTTTCAATTTGGAAATAAGCGTGAAAGAAAAATCAACCAAGGACTTGACGTACGTGTAGGTAATCTCCCCGAATGTTGTGTTTGGTGTATCATGGGTATAAGGCGACAGACTCAGCTTCCTACGGATAAAGGATAGCAACCTAGTGGGGTCTCCCTTTATATACGCGACGGTACAGGGAGAACAAGTCCGTACTAGCGTTGTCTAAAGCTAAGAGGCGAACAACAGCTACTAGGTTTAATGACGCCGGAACACGTCACTAACCTAGACCTATAGATATTTCATTAATGTTTCAATGCTGCCTTAAGGTAAATTGAATAAATTTTAGAGTTTTTCTTCAATTATTTTTCAATTTTAGGCCCTATCGAATGTTATGTCTCAAAAATCCTCTAAATGCACACTACATGCCACAATATATCACTTTGTTCGATGAAGAGCTAACTACGAGAAGGTTGAGAGCTTTTCAAATAATAAAAAAATGATCAGAAAACACCCACTAATGTCTCTAATGCACACTAATGAAACTAAAAGCTTTTCTTTTAGAGTTATATAACACTAATAATGCAAAAATCTTTCAATTTTCACTAACTAATCAAAACCAAAAGATTTTTTTTTGTGTTTTCAATGTTTTAGAGCAAAATGCACCAAACGAAATGTTTACTAATGAAGAAACCAATTTGAGAAATGATAACGAAAGAGTAGAAACAAGCAAGTTCACTCAATTCAAAACACATAATCATAACTCAAATTGATGGAGAAATTCCTCAAATCGAAGAGGAATCCTAAAAGACTCATACAAACCATGTGATCTAGGCTCGAAATGAGACAAAGCGAAACTCGAATGAGAAAGAGAGAAATAACTCAAATAATGCAATGATATAATGAAAACCAACCAAACGAATGCAAGGAAGTAAAAACGAAGTTGACTGAACAAGAAAAAACCAAAAAACTCCCACGGGAGGCTCAGCACACAATAGAACCTAGATGCCTTAGGGCTAGAATGTAAAACTGATGGTATAGGGCTAAAAACCAGAGGATAGAGGTCAAACATAGTCAACAAGGACTTCAAGGCACTCATACAGTTGGAAAAACAACACCAAAACCAAGAATCAGACTCAGAGGGCTCAAAAACAAGTAAACCCTAGCACCAAACAGGGTTGGCACGACTGTTTGGCTGCATCTGGCGCCAAAACAGGGTTGGCGCGGGGGCCTCACTAGCAACAAGCGCCATATGGCACTACTGTCAGGCTAAAAAGCACGCCAATCAAGTTTACTAAGGACAAGAATGAAAAAGAGCAAGTAGAGAGTAGATCAGGTATGGTGGGGGTTGAACAGAGGTTTTACACCAGAAGGGGACAAACCATAAGAGCAAAACAAGTAGACAAAAGCCAAAAGAAACCAAAAGAAAGAAGAAAAAATCCAATCAATTCCCCAGTCGAGTCACCAATTTTTTGGAGAGGTAAATTCCCTCTGCGGACAGAGGCGATCCCTACTAGCCTAGATTGGGTCTAGCAACAATCAGGTCACGCACTGATGCAGGTCTCTAGTTACAAAAATGACAAAACATAACGAGTTTCCTACCTCAAGTCCTACGCAATGGTCGTCAAAGAAAGGATGACGCTTCATGTACTTCGCTTTGGCAGATCATGATCCTTCCGCTTAACACGTCCGAACACTTGCACACATGCAAAGAAACACAATGATACACAACATAGAATCTAAATCTTGTAACCATACATGAGTCAGAGAGGATGTAATTCATTGCATCAAAGACAAAGACACATGAATGAAACCATAATCAAAGTTGCTTATCATTAAAATAACAAAGGAAAGATACAACCCAAAGCTCTGATGCCAGATCTTCCTTTGGCATGGTTGACAGTGGAGCATGTCTCGATGAAGCTCATTGAAAATGGGACAAAGCTCTCTCTCTTTGGCTTGGCTCTCAAAGGTTGTCTGGCGATAGTCTCCTTGCTACAGATTCAGCTCTTTCTTTTAGCTTGCTAAGGGAAAAAAGCAAGCTTATATAGATGGTGGAAGGGGAGTTGGGATCCCTACAATTGTGGGATTGGCCCTATCCTCAAGGAGGCTTCCATGATAGGTGGAAAACCACCTCCCATACATGGAGATTCGGAGCCAAACCTCCCAACTCATTTTAGAGACTCGTTCAAGAGTTTTTTGGAATCAAACTTCTGCCATTTATTTTTAAAAAAAAATCCTTATTAAGCTTGGCATGAGCAAGACACTAGGACAGAGCACCAGTTGGCGCGCCCTCTTTGGTGGATTTTCCCAATTGGCACAAGGGTTGAACTGGCTAGTCGCGCCAAGGCTAAAAGATCAATTTTTAGGGTTTTTAAAGGGAAACTTTCTTTAGAGGAAGGATTTTCCTTGTCAAGGGGGATGCCATGAAGGTGGTTTCAGGTTATGTCACTGCTCACAGGTCACAGAAAAGGCCCTCCAATGTGAAGGATGGGGAATTGCAGGGACGGTGACAAATTATTGTGTAACAGGACTAGGTCGGGAGACCGGTGCGTTGACCAAACTATAAGCCCCGAGGCGTATAGTTCAATCCACACACCGACCTCCTGACATCATTACATAGTAAACGGTGTGGTATTTTACCGTGCCGCACTGTTGACCCTATCAAAATACTGGAACATGATGCGCTGACAAAAATACACAACTCGGGACGACTATTTAGGTCAACGCACTGCATTGCCACTATTCCACATGGTCAACAGTGTGACCAGGTAACCGACTGCACCACACTTTTTTTTAAATTTTAAAATAGCACGATGCACCTTTCGATACCGCCCTAGAACCGGTATGGATACCATCAGCACCAGTTGCAATGCAACCTATAAATTTACAAGTAGAAATGCTAACAGGTGCAAGCCGAATGGCTCGAGTGCACCGCAAGACAATTTTTTGTTTTTAATGGTTAATTTTAAGCTAATTTGAAATTATAATCTGCTAAAAGGCTTAATTATGGAAAAACAAAAAAAATACCTATACATTTGGCCGTCAAGGAGGCATACTAGCTGTAGAATTTGCAAAAGTAAATTTTCCCACTATTTTGCAAAATTCAAGCTAGAGATTGGTGGGCAATGCACAACAACAATGCGTGCAATGGGTGCAATGGGAGCACCGATGTGAGGATGGATCAGATAAGGATAAATTGCATCGGTGCTTGAAAACTCTAGAGCACTGAGAAAAGTGAAAAATGCGGTTTTTTGGCCGTAACTGTTTTTTATTTAACCCTGTTCAGGTGCGCGAGGTTTTATAGGCGCACCGGTGCGGTTTCTTAAGATCGCACCAGGTGGTTTCCATTTTGGTGCGGGGTTTTAGGATGCACCGGTGCAGAATCTTTGTAAAGAACCGGTGCACTACAGTAATAAGATGCACTGGGCGGATATGTATGGAGCGCATGGTGTCTGATGTGCCAATGTTTTGTGCGCACCAATTCTTTCTCTTGTTGAAAGCATCGATGCAGTTTAGGTTGATAAGAGCACTGGACGAAAAAAATCCGCAAAAACCTCTGCCCGCCAACCTCCTCTAGTAACCTCCACTAGAAACGGATGTCTGTGGTATTTTTATAAGGGGTTCCTCAAAAACCTCAGCTAAAGGGTCTTTTCCTTGTAATGTGAGGATGACCTTGTCCCTTTACCAGCTCATGGTCTGCCCGCGACCTCCCATTATTTTATTGCCCTGTCTTCCCCTACGAACTCCATTGGAAGTGACTTGGCCTTCCTACTGCACAATTCGAAGGCAGAGTTGGCACCACTGGTTGTCCACTCTGGTCTCCCACTATCTCTGCCTATAGACATTTTTCCTTCGTCGGTCTCAAATTTTACTATTAGGCAAGGGAAGGGAGGCCCTGACTCAAGAAGAAGTCCATGTCATCGACGGTTTCTAATCTGGATATACAGCTGGGGAATTTCCAGGAGGTACCGTTTACCCTTGCCCTTGATAGGGTCCTTGAGCATTGGAACCCTCTTCTAAGGTTCCCTGATGTTACTATGCTCTTTAAACTTGCGGGGTTTGGGGGGGAGGGATAAGTTTGTTTCACTACAGAATTCTACCATCGTATTAATCCTTTTATAATTATCATACAAGAGACCATGATAGTGGCTGATAGAACCTTGATCATTTTATGTGTTGTGTTTCCAGCATGGACCATGGTGGCCAAAGATGCGGAGGGGAGATCTGGGGGTCTTGCTATGATCTTGGATCCTAGACGGGTTGATCTTAAGGCTTTTAGCTTTTTTGGTGGAATCATTATGACTAGATTTATCAGAGGATTTAAACATCATGTTCATTTGGTCAATGTATATGCTCCATATCGTGACAGGGGTCCATTCTAGAGGACGATGGATCACTGTGGGATTCTTTCTTTGGAGAATTCCATTATTGCGAGAGATTTAAACTACACCCTACATGCTGGGAAAATCTGGGGTGTGGGTGGGAGACTTAACCCTTTATCCAATCTTTGGGACATTGAACCTGAACTGATATGTCCTACTTGGTTCAATGTACGAAATGGTAATGAATATATCAGCAAAAGACTTGATAGATTCCTCATTCAATAGGACTTATGTGCACAGATGGGAAGAGTGAAGACATGGGTTGAGGCACTATTAATAATTGACCATAGGCCGATTGTTATGGAATGGTGCTTTGAACATAAAATGAGGGGTTTTCCATTTAAATTTAATAGAGAGTGTGGTTGGAGGATAAATAATTTAACACTATGTTTCGAAACTTCTTCTGCTCTCATAGGAGGTTGGTTGAAATTTCACCTATGGATTACTTGTCATCCAGTTTGAGAAAGGGATTGTTCAGGCATGAATGAGATCTGAAAAATGAGATTTGATCCTAGTCTTGGAACACATTGTGCGGGAGTGTTGTGAAACCAGCTCCAAAAATAGAAGAAAAGAGAGATCAACGCCTTAGAAATCAACCACTTCAAGGGGGACACCTCCAATACATTACATAAATGAACAATTCTTGGATGCTACAAATGAAAAAAACCTCCTTCTATATATAGGAGTCCATGGGGCCACAATATAATCCTAGCCGACCTAACAATAATAATGTAAGGGCACAATAATAAAAATATTGGGGTTACAGGGATACAACAATAACAATAAGGGGGCTACACTAATAACAATAAGGGACTAAACTAGTAATATAGGGACCTAACATGCCCCTCTCCTTCAAAAAAGTGTTGTCCTCAACACTTGAGTAGCTCTGGGTGCTTCTGTATAGATTCTCATCTTCCCATGTAGAATCTTCAGTGGGTAAGTTCTTCCACTTGATGAGATACTCTAAAATTGATCGATTTCATAGTTGTCGAGTTCTTGTTTCCATGACCGCTTCAGGTTCCAATATGATTTTTCCTTCCTCATCAAGTTCTGGAAATATTGTTTGAACTGGAAGATTTTCACCTATAAACTTCTTCAAGCATGAAACATGGAAAACTGGATGCACTTGCGAAGAAGCAGGAAGCTTTAATTTGTATGCCATAGTACCAATATTTTGCAACACCTTGTAAGGACCATATTACTTTGGTGATAATTTAATATCCTTCTTAGCTTGCTTGAGGGACATTTTTTCATATGGTTGTAGCCATAAAATACCCAGTCTCCTACATCAAAACTTCTCTCACTGCGATGTTGATCTGCTTGTTATTTCATTTGATTTTGTGCCAAATTTAGGTTATCCTTTAAGAGTTGTAGAACTTCTTGTTGCTGCTCGATGTGATCTTCCACTGCTTGAACCTTATAATTTTCTCTTAAATATGATTTGATGTACAGTTGATGATATCCATAAATTGCAATAAATGGGGTCATTTTTGCTGCAGTGTGGAAGGAAGTGTTATACCACAATTCAACGAGAGGTAACCACTTGACCCATTTTGTTTGTTTATCAAATACAAAACAATGAATATATCCTTCCAAACATGTATTCACTATCTTAGTTTTACCATCGGATTGAGGATGATAAGAAGATTTATGAGCTAGTTGAGTACCCAAACAAGAAAATAACTCCGTCCAAAAATTTCCAGTAAAAATGGGATCTATGTCACTCACAATAATATTTGGGTTTCCATGTAGCTTTTGAATTGTGTCCATAAGTGTAGTAGAAATTGTACTTGCTTTAAATGGATGATATAATGCACAAATGTGTGCATACTTGGTAATTTTATCAACTACCATCATGATGAGACTCTTTCCTTCGAACTTGGGTAAACCTATGATAAAATACATTGAAATATCCTCCCAACGTTGACTTCGAATGGATAAAGGTTGTAGAAGACTCGGGGTCTTAATTGTCTCAAATTTATTTTGCTGGCAAACCAAACATCCCGCTACAAAATTTTGAATATCAGATTTAAGGCCATCCAAAAAAAAATCTTTCTTCACCCTGTGGTAAGTTTTTAAAAATCTTGAGTGACCTCCTAAAGGAGAAGTGTGAAATTCCAAAAGAATCTTTTGTTTTAGTTGGGAACTCTTACAAAGATATAAGAGATCTTTGTACCATAAGGAATAATTTTTCCAACTAAATGTATCATATGTACTAGGATCTTGCTGCAACTTTTGAATGAGTGCTCGCACTTCTTCATCCTTCTTCCATTCATCCCTTGCTTCGGCTATCCAATCTGGTTGGATAATATAAATGACACAAAGCAATGCTTCCACCTCTTCATTATTTCTTGAGAGTGCATCTGCAACAAAATTTAGCTTCCCTTTTTTGTAGATTATTTCAAAGTCATAACCCAACATATTTTTGACCCATTTTTGCTTCTCTTCTGAAGATATTTTGTGTTCCAAAAAGTGTTTAAGACTATCAGGATTAGTTTTTACCTTCAAGTGTCTCCCCATTAGGTAAGGTCGCGATTTCTTTATAGCATGTAGTATTGCTAACATTTCCTTCTCATAAATATCTTTCTCTAAATACTTTCCTTTGATTTGACAACTTTCAAAAGCAATGGGTCTTCCTTCTTGCGTTAAAACAACACCAATTCCATTTCCTGAGGCATCACATTCCACAATAAAGGTTTTTGTGAAATATGGTGTAGCTAAGACCGGTGCTAGTTACATTGCCTCTTTAAGATGTTCAAAGGCCTTAGTTGCTTCAGGAGTCCATGAAAATGCATCTTTCTTCAATAATGTTGTTATAGGTGTTGCTATTCTCCCATAATTCTTAACAAACCTGTGATAATACCTTGTTAACCCGAGAAATCTTCGTTACTTCTTTATGGTTGTGGGGAATTTCCATTCCTTAATGGCTTTAATTTTTCTAGGGTCTACCTTAACACCCTCGTGAGATACAATATGACCCAGATATTCCACCTCTTGTACTCCAAAGAAACATTTGGATGCTTTTTCATATAATTGTTTCTCCTACAATAGTTTGAGCACCCTATCAACATGTTGAACATGATCCTTCCAAGACCTATTGTAGATTAGTATATCATCAAAAAATACTAGCACAAATTTTCTAATTTTCTAAGGAATGGTTTGAAAATGGAATTCATCAACCCTTGAAATGTAGAAGGTGAATTGGTAAGGCCAAAATTCATGACCAAAAATTCATAATGACCCTCATGAGTTTGAAATTTTGTTTTCAAAATATCTTTAGTCTTCATTCTAATTTGATGATATCTTGAACGAAGATCCAACTTGGTAAAATAAATTTCTCCATGTAGTTCATCCAATAATTCATCAATCACAAGAATGGGAAATTTATCTTTAATAGTGAGCTTATTGAGCTCCCTATAATCTAGACACATGCGCCATGATCCATCCTTCTTGTGCACCAATACTACTGGAGAAGAGAAATAACTTTGACTAGGATGAATTATACCAGCCTCTAACATTTTTGCAATCATATGTTCAATTTCACTATTTTGGACATAAGGATATCTATAAGGCCTGATTTTTGGAGGAAAGCTTCCTGGAATCAAATGAATAGGATGATCATGATCATGAATAGGTGGGAGTCCTTTGGGAGTTTCAAACACCTTGGAATTATTGTCCAAGACTTTTTGGATATCTGCAGAAATAGATGATTTTGATGTTGGAACTTCTAGTGAGCATAATTTTGCAATTATGCCTCGTTGTTCTTTCTTCAGAAGATTTTTCATGAAATTAGAGCTTATTATCTTTCCCAGCTTCCCTACGATACCCCGTAATTCGACTTCCTTTCCTTCTGAAAAAAAATTCAAGAAAATTTCTTGAAAATTAAAAGCTACCGTCCCCAAAGATTGTAACCTTTCTACTCCTAGTACAACATCAGAGCCTCCCATTGGAATGGAAAGAATTGGACTATTCAATAAATATTCCCCCATGGTTAGCTTGATATTATGGCATTTTCCAGAGCAATTTATAGTTCCTCCATTTGCAACCATCACTTGACATTCTTGTGCCGGGTATAGGAAAAAATTCAATTCTTTGGTTACCTTACAATGAATAAAATTATGGGTACTACTCGAATCAATCAACACTATTACCTTTTTCTTCTTGATATGTCCTTCTATCTTGAGATTTTGAGGAGTGGTAATTCCTGCCAATGCATTACACGATATGGTCGGACAAATTTCTTCTTCTTCTAGGGTTGGTTCCTGGTGTATATCTGCTTCTTTTGGAGATTCTTGTTCATTTTCTTCTTCCTCTTCACAATCTATGTAAAATAATGTCTTCTTAGCACACTTATTACCTTTAGTGTATTTTCTATCACGACTGTAGCAAAGCCCTTTTGTAATTTTTTCTTCCAATTGTTGTGGTGTCAACCTTGTATGCTGTGGAAGTCTAGGAGTAGGAACACTTCCATCTTTATGGATGTGAGTGGTAGGATTCCTTGTCGCCATAATTTTACATTAAATTTTTCTTGCCAACCTAAATGCCTTCTCCAATGAATCAGGTTCCCAAAAGAGAACTTCATGTTGGATGTTATCCTTTAAAGCCCCTAAGAAGACATCAATCCTATGTTCCTCTAGAATATTAGTTACCCTTATATTCAATTTTTGGAAGTCCTCAATGTGCTCCACCACTGAACCCTTTTGTTTGAGATTTATCAATTGGCTAAAGAAGGTGTTTCTCTTTGCATCCTCATAATGTGCTATCATTTTCTCCGTAAAAAATGACCAAGTGACAATTTTTTTACAGGAGAAATGCCATCGATACCATACAAATGTATTTTGTTCTAAATGTAAAGTTGCAATGCATACCTTTAGTGTGTTTTGCACATTATTGAGATCAAAATATTGCTCCATCTGTAGTATCCATGTTATGCGATCCTTGCCATAAAAATTCCTCATATCCTTCTTTGGAATATGGTAGTTCTTCATTCCAACATTAGAGTTTATGAAATCACAAATAACATCTATTTTTTTCTCATCATGAGTTTCTTCTACTATATTTTCGCCATTAGGAATCATTTCTTGTATCAACTTTGTCAAACCTTCCATGTCTTCTTTTAGATCATTCTTCATGTTTTCCATGTTGTCTTTCATTTTTTCTTCCTTGTCCTCCATCTTAGCGTCCACGCCTTTCTTCAAACCATCCATATTATTCTTCAGACCATCCATCTTTGCTTCCACGACTTTCTTCAAAACTTCCATTTCATTTTTTGTTGCTCTTTGCGAGAGAAAAATTTGGTGCACTTGCTCTTGTAATTTTGATAGATCATGTTGCAATTCTTCATCTTCATGAGTCATAGTAGAGTATTCTGAGGGCTTAATGGGTGTTGAATTATTTTTAGGAGGCATTTTAGATCCCAATACTAAAATATATGCTCAATAGGCCCTTGGAATCACTTCAAGCTAATTTTTTACACAAGACTTATGCAATTTGGAAAAAAACAATACACACCTTTTTCTTGCTTTTAAGGAGCTCGATATTGAAACTAAATTATGGACTGGTTCAGTAGAGAGAACTTGTATGACTTTCCACGTGTCACTATTTCCTCCTTCGGCTCTAAAATTGATAGACAGAAAACTATAGTCCATGTACTTGTGGCCACTCTTCACAGAATCCCAATCCGATGCTCAGAGAGAGATTTATGAAGTTTTTCCCACGATCACCTATTTGAGATGAAATTCGGGAACCTGAAAAAGCCCTAAATTCCACAGATCCTACCTCCCAAAATAATGCGAATAAATCTATGAAATTTTTCCACGACGTTCCTCAAGATTTCAACTTCACTCTATCCAAATTGCAGATTCTGAAACCTCGTAGAAAAAAAGTTATAGCGAACATTCCGCCATGACCTATTTAGGTTAAATTCAGGAGCCTACAAAAATCCCTAACTTCCACAGATCATATCTCTGAAACTTTTGCAAACCAAGCTCTAAAATTTTGCAATGATGTTCCTCAAGATTTCGGCTTCACTCTATACAAATTTTAGTTTCTTAACCTTCGTAAAAACAAATTTATAGCGAAAATTCCACGATGACCTGTTTGGAGAGGCGAAACCCTAGAATCCAAAGCCCTGATACCAAATGTTGTGAAACAGCTCCAAAAATAGAGGAAAAGAGAGATCAATGCCTTATAAATTAGCCACTTCGAGGGGGAAACCTCCAATAAATTACATAAATGAACAATTCTTGGATGCTATAAATTAGCAAAAACTCCTTCTATATATAGGAGTCCATGGGGCCACAATATAATCCTAGTCGACCAAACAATAATAATTTAAGGGCACAATAATAACAATAATGGGATTGCAAGGGTACAACAATAATAATAAGGGGGAAACACTAATAAAAATAAGGGACTAAACTAGTAATATAGGGACCTAACATGGAGATGGCACAAATTTTTGATCAAATGGTAGGAGGGGATTTACCTAATGAAATATGGGTAACGATCAAATCTATGGAGTCTGAGAAAAGAAGAATACTTCTTATCCAGGAACAAACATGGAGACTTAAAAGCCAGGAAACATGGTTAAAAGAGGGAGATAGGAACATGGAATATTTTCACTCTTTCGCCTGTGGAAGGAAGAATTCTAATCCAATATGGAATATTGATATTGATGGTCAAACATCAATACCACTAAATAGATTCAAGGACAGGCGGTAAAATATTTTGAATCATTATATAGGATTAATGATAATACAAGGGTGGAAGCATAGATTCGTCTCATTAAAGAATATTCTCTAATTTTCACTGAAGCGAAGAACCAAATACTGTACAGAGAAGTTAGTGGGGTGGAGGTTGAAGGTGTTCTCAAATCTTTTTCCTTGGACAAAAATCCAGGCCCCAATGGCTGGACTCCTGATTTCTTCATTCACTTTGCAGACATATTTATTAATGATATCACTGCTATGGTTGAGGAGGCACGACTGAATGGTATGGTTCATGGGGCGATAAAATCCACATTTCTCTCTCTTTTATAAATTTTAATACAATTATGTATTTCTTGGATTCTCCTGATCTAACAATTATATGCCACTATTAAATACAAAATCGCTTCTACAAAAATCTTTGTGGAAATTTAAAACACGATCGCCAATTGCAAACACATGAAGAAAGATCAATCACACATAACACAGATTTTTTTATCGGGAAAGCATAAAGCTAAAAACCCCACTAGCATATATTATTTATATATCATGGATCATGAAACATTCTCATACAAAACTCTAATCCAAGAGCTCTTAATACAATACACAATCGTCTCACACTGTCATACAAAAATTAGCAAATACATGCGCCAATTTACTGCCTCCTAACAACCTACCTCCACTGCACAATCCCTGTGGATGAAAATCCCTGAATGAATGAGATCATGCCTTGCCTTGATTGCGCAATCCTCATTGGCGTCTCCAATGTGTGTGTAGTTGCATGAGTGCACCCACTAATGTCACAACTGATAGTCAAACTATCCCTTTCACCTATCTCTCAACTGAGTCTCCACTGGATCTGACATGCATGTAGTTAACAGTAGTAAATCTTCAGTTGCATGTTATACCATTGCTTGTGAATTAATTAAATAATTAACTCACTAATCTCTCACTAGTGTATGTTCAGTTACAACTAGCACAACAGAGTTTAACTCACTTAACTGAGTTAAACTACTTTGCAACTCACGTAACTACACATCCAACTCTGTTACAACTTTTATCACTCATTTACAACTAAGTCCACTTGCATGTCCCACCAACCAACCTTAGAAGTCAAAATTCCTTCAGTTAACTGGTTTTCCACTTCAGTTAACTATTTCCAAGTGCTCATTGAGAATAGATTAATGTTTATTGTCCAATTATTATTAAGAGATAATAATAATCGTCATTCATTCTATATTTAGACATGTGATCTATAAATAGACTTCGTACATGCATCTAAAAATAGAACCTCATCTATAAATATAATTTTCTCACCATTCTAAACATATACTCCCGCTATAAATAGAATTTTCTAACCATTCTAAAAATAGACATACACCTAAAAATAGCATGTGGACCCCACCTGGTGTAGGTGCTTAATTTTCACTAGGATCATCATCTTGTTGAATCTCAACACTCCCTCTCAACAAGAAAGGGATTATCCTTCACCCCGATCCTGTCTCTATGGTACTCGAATTTTCTCTTGGTGAGCGCCTTCATCAGAATATTTGCATCTTGATCTTCTGTAGGAATGTACTAAACCAACATGATCTTTCGCTGCACACAATCTCTGATATGATGATACCAAATATCTATATGCTTAGATCTATCATGAAACACAGGATTAATTGAGATTTTAATGCAACTCTGATTATCACAATGAATCAATGTAGGATCTAAATGAGAACCAAAGAAACCAACCAAGATCTTTCTCATCTAGATAGCCTCACATGCAGCTTGACTTGCTTCCATGTATTCCGCTTCTGCTGAAATGAGTGCCACAAATCTCTATTTCCTACTCTACCAAGAAACAGTTGTAGATCTGATACTGAAGACCCCTCGTGATGTGCTCTTTCTGTCTGTTGGGCTGCCCACCCAATCTGCATCCGTGAAGCCATGCAACTTCACCTTATCCATATGTTTGTACCATAAGTCGTACTCAGATGTGCCCCTTGAGTATTTTTGTGGAGGTAAATCCCCTTTGTGGATAAAGGCGATCCCACTAGCCCTAGAGTGGGTCTAACAATAATTGAAACAAGAAAAACTATTGTTTCCTAGTTACAAAAGATAGAATTGCGATAGATTTCTTACCGTGATTCCTTTGCTGCTGTTGTCGAAGAAGAAGTGGCACTTCCGTTCCTAGCTGGACAGGTCATGATCCGTGAGCTTGCTGCATCCAGATATCTATACACATGCAAAGAAGAGAGACAACATGCAACGTAATATTTCACACTTTTATAACTATCGATCAGTCAGAGAGGAACGAATGAAATTGCATTATACAATGGAAAAAAACAATCATGGAACCAATAACAGAGTCATTTATATTAAGATATGAGAGAACGATTACAACAAGTTCTCTGACGTCGTGATCTTCCTTCGATAGATTTCCAGAAAGACATGTCTCACAAAGCTCATCAGGGATTCGACAAAACTCTCTCTCTCACAGGGTTCTACTTAGCTCTGCTCTTGATTGTAGCTTAGCTATAATTTCCTTCCCAAAATTTCAGCAAGCTAGCAAATGGAGAGGGCAGGATTTTAAAGAGGAAGAAGGAGAGGTTAGGCTCCCTATAATCATGGGGGAGAGTCCTATCTCTTAGGAAGGTTCCATGAGAGGTGGAAAACCACTTCCTAAATAGGGAGATCCGGAGCCAAACAACCTAACCTCATTTCGATGATCCATTCAGAAGTTATTAGAATCAAAATTCCACCTTCTACTGTTAAAAAAAATTCCTTAATAGGCTTGGTGCATGCACAACATAGGGAAAAAGCACCAACTGGCACGCCCACTAGTGTAAATTTTCCCCATTGGCACGAGGGATGAACTAGCTACCCGCGCCAATGCCCAAACATGGGTTTTTAGGGTTTTTCAGAGGAAATGTTCTTCGGTAGAATTCTTGTCCTTATGCAGAAGGATGCCATCAAGGTGTTTTCGAGACATTTTACTGTTCACAGGTCACGGGAATAGTCCTCCAATGTACGGGACGAGGGATTGCAGGGACGGTGACAAAATGCTGTGTAACAGATGCCCCCTAAATCATGAGGTCCGAGAGAGAGGGAGGGGTGAAATTCTTTACAAGAACGCACTCAAATGAAAACACTGTTGTCGGAAGACCTGCGAATACAAAATACAAATAATATATCTAATACATGATATGTGGTATGGGCACAGCCATCCATAATAGAGTGTAAAAAAACTGGGATCCAAGGTATGGACGTAGCCATCCAGTAAATAAGGATCAACAAGTAGACTTAAGTATGGTCGCAGCCATCCAACTGAATGAGTCATGTAATAAATCATAATAATCCACAAAGAACCCACAGCCTGGATGTTTATCAGACAAAATCCAGGGTCTCCCACTCCATCTCGACCCCAACAGAGTACAATTTCAAGCATGCGAATATGTGAGCTGAAGTCGAACATGCAAGAACATTGTCTGATTACCAGCCAATAATGAAAGTTGTTAACAGACGCGAGAGGAACCACCAATAATGACGATGGCTCTCAAGGTACAAAAGGTACAATACACGGAATGTGAACAGTGAACTGGCATTGAACACTCGCAGAATCATCCTATTGGAGGCCAATAATGAAAACCTTGCGTCGAATGTGAAGAACCTGCCATTGAAGCATGCAGGTTCCAAGGCACCTGGAAGGAGTCTCTAGATCAGCTTCACGGATAATGAGCTGAAGTCGACAGGAATTGATCTTGATCGAAGGTGGGCCATAATTTTTCCCACATCATCAACATGAGACAGAGGGACATAATGTTTTTTGAATCAAGACCAACAGAGAATCAGAGGGAGGTTGAAAACTGCAGAGGCCAACTTCTCTTGAACATATCGGTGGCACGATATTGGATTTGGTAGTATTTTACATCAAGGGATATGAGGTCATGGTAACGTGGCAAAGAGCAGATGAGCGGTCAAAATATATTACCCAAACCCATGAAGGCAAGCAGATAACGAAATGAGATGGTCCCAACCCGCCACGAATGTAGACAAGTGCCATGTTCAAGAGCGACATACTACCGACCCGACTATAATACTGGTTCCATTTCCCCCCACCATTTCTAGCGAGTACCCCAATTATTTTTGAAAACAAGCTTGAAGGGGATAGCATGTGCTTGTGATATAAGTTTGTCCTTCGGACATATCCAACCTAGTACATTTTACGAGCCCTAGGAAGGAGGAACTCTAGTAACGTCATTACGACGGAGTCCGATGTCATCAGTTTTTAACGAGTCTGACAAAGGAAGAAATCAGCGTCTTTTAATGTTTAGAGGGTTTGAAAATATAGTGTAAAAGAAAACTCCAGTAGTCCCGTTTCGTAGATAGTCCCACGGATCCGAAAAGGTACAAAACTATGTTTGAGAGAACCTCTTAGTCACGATAGGCTAGGGTATTCCTTTTTCGTAAATAATCTATCCCAGCCCGAAAAAGGGGTAAACGTATACTGGGTAGATGTCGTTTTGCAACCAATTTGATGAGCTCAAAACGACAAGCGACTCGGCAATCTTTTCAGTTTTAGAGAGTCAAAAAAGAGCTGAAAGGTGACTCCAGTAGTGACTTTTTTGTGTTTTTACCGAGTCCGAAAAATTATAAAATACAACTCGTCTCTTCGTAAAAATCATGTGGAAAACCTGTTGCTACATAAAAATACGTGTGTAAAACATATTCGACGAAAATAATGCGAAAATATATCGAAAAACATGTTTAAAAACCCATTTGGGACTTTGAAAAGCTATAAAAGACCAACAGTGGTAAAAAATATTTAATTTTCACTTTCTACCACTTTGCAGAGCAACAGTGACCCTTTTGTGCTTCGATCTTCAAGCGACGAGTGCGACCAATCTAGTGGACCAAATCGACTTCCATCCAGTTCAGGTAAGAGCCGACCTCTTCGTCCATATTTTAAGATGCATTTCATTATATTTAATCATGGTTTGAGGTCTGTTAGGGAGGGAATTTGAATTTTTAGGGCTCCGCGGTTGGTGCAGGTTCCAGGCATGGACCCACGCCAATCTACTCTATTTAACACAGAGGCCGTGCCAGTTGGCGCAATTGTTAGCCAGACAGCCGCGCCAACGGCGCAATGCAAATTTTGGTAAAAAAAAAACTCAAAAATGAACCAATGAAATGCAATTTTGAATACTTTAGGAGGTTTATAATGCTCCTATGTTTGATTTGATGTAGGTACCCAGCAAAAATATGGTTATTGAATGGAAAGAGAGAGAGCACAGCAAGGAAGATGAATTGGCAATGGGAAATGAGCAGTGTATGAATGCTCTCTGGAATTGTGGGTTGAAAAAATTCTTCCTAAAGCCACGTCTCCGGGCTCAGCACAAACTACTGCAATATCTGATTAGCATCTGGGATGAGGATGAGGAGAAGTTCAAACTTTGAGATCAGGTACTTGAACTTACCTGAACTCGAAGTGTCAGACATGTACTTCATCATTGGATTGTCACGCAGGGGTCCAGTCCCTGTTTTGACCGACACCAGGCCTTTAGGTGAAAACATGACAATGGTCATGGACAGGGTGTGCCGAGGGGCACGCAAAGGGAAAGGTAGCGAAAAGGTAAACATTCAGACTGTCCCTGATCTATCACTAAGAGTAGTGCTACATACTATTACGCAGGTTTCAGGGTCGTAGGCACCGCACGAGGCTACAAAGACACAGCTCCTTCTTGCATCAGAGTGCATGAACCCAACAATGTTTAACTGGGCCACAACGGTGACTATGAACATCAAACAAAAACTGACCAAATGGAAGAATTCCAAACTGAAACAGTTCAGATATGGGTCAATTTTGGCATCGCTCTTCCTGGAACGACTACCTAATCTTCCAGTGCCAGGGGGCCATAGTCTTGGATCCACCATTAAGAGAGCCATGGATGGCTCGATGGGCGGAATTGATGCCCAAAGAAGGGGGTGGCCAGCAGATGTCTTGGTGGCTCGAGTTCTTTGGCTGGCTCTGATGATAGTTGATCATCATGGATGATTGGCCCTATGCAGGCACAGATTTTACTGGAGACCCAGACCTTCTGCTCCCGGAAGGAGAGGACTGGGACGAGGAGCTTAGTAAGACTCTTTTTAATTTTATGAGTTTTATGATTTTTTGGTATACATGCATGTTGTAACAGCTGATCCTATATGTATGCAGATGTTGGTTTAGAGAGGCCCGCCGGGATGTCACCAGTAGCGAGGAGGACCCCTCTCACTTATGACCCTCAAGGTGAGGGGGGCGAGGGGGACGAGCTTGTATAGAACCTAGAGGGGATCACTCGTGGAGTTCCGGATTATGCTTGTTTAGTTGATGTTCCCTTAGCTTATCAGAGGCACACCGTAGGGGTGCCGAGTTGTCTCCACCGCTTACTGAGGCGGTTGGTGTGGGTAGTGACGTGCTACCACGAGCACCATGCCGATTAGTCACCTAGGCTTTTTATTTGCATATTTTTTGAGAGACATGTCGTCTCCGGATGTAACTGAAACAAACATGCATATTTTTGGTTTTGTATGATGCACATGTTGCAAACACTCGATATATATATATATATACATCTATTTTCTACATGGATCTTGCTTACATATGATGATGTTTTTACAAATTGCGTAAATGTCTATCTAATACCATGTTGGCTACTACATTTTTTAGTGTATTCATTCGTCTTGGTATATGACGATATGTAATGTAATCAAAATTTCTTTCAAGTAAACGAATATCTAGGTACAGTCTTAAAATGCATGGATTTCTAATTGAATAATGACCATTGAGATGTAAAACCACAAGCTATGAATCCAGACGTACAATTAACGCGCAAATACCGAGGTTAACAGCCTCGTTTAATAATTCCAAAACGGCACTATATTCCACGACATTATTTGTAGCAGGCCCTAGACAAACACCTTGTAAATTAACCAACTCACCAGAAGGATTGTAAATTACCCAGGCTGTTGAAGACAGGTTCCTGGTACTACAGGAGGTACCATCCACGAAACCGACATAAGGAGTAATATACATCTGCACAATCAGGAAGACCCAATGAGAAGAAAACGTTTACAAAGCACACCACACCACACATGCACAAAAATGAAAAAATCACCTATGTACATATACTATGCAAGAATGATTCAAGCATAATATTTCTTCAGGTATAACCTATTTCTAGGCTATGCCAAAGGAATACCTTAATAATTGATTAGCTCATAAGCCCCATTTTTCAATACTCATTTAATGATATAGGGCCCATGCCACATAGGTTGGAATTTTCCTGCCCCGAGATTTTCATGGGCTTGATCATACAAGAGGATGAGGCCCCCTTCGATAAAAGAGAGTAGAGAAACCATTTAATCGAAATGAGCTTTAACCCACTTTTTCTATGCCTCGATAACTAAAGCAACCAAGCAGCGAGTTTTGTCCAATCTCTCGAGATATAGGAGATGTTCTTCCTCTGGGGAAGTATCGGATAGTAATTCCACAGCCAATTTTAGTGAAGGGATCTCACATTCAACCGGAAGAGTAGCTTCCAGACCATACACCAACTGAAATGGTGTGAATCCGGTTGCACTCTTTACTGACGTTCGGTAGGCCCAAAGAGCTGAAAACAACTGGAGATGCCAACTTGATTTATGTATACCAATTGTTCGTTGCAGCATCGTGACAAGAACCTTGTTCACGGCTTCAACCTGGCCATTTACCGGAGGGTAGTATGGCGTCGAGTTGTCGTGACACAAGAAAAACTTAGATGTCAGATCTGCCATCATATAGTCCCGAAAATGAGATCCATGATCAGTGATGATGGCTTGAGGAACACCAAAACGGGTGATCACATGGTTGAAAATGAACTGTGCAGTTGTCTTATCGTCTGTAGCCAGTGTAGGCATCGCTTCGGCCCACCTTGTGAAATAATCTACGGCAATGATGATATAAGCATGCTCCCCGGACAAGTGAGGGTTAAATGTCATAAAATCAATGCCCCATTTGGAAAAAGGGCCTACGGTAATGACAGGATGTAATGGGAGAGGTGGTGCACACATCTTGCATTGGAAAATCTGGCACTCATGACACTTTCGTACTGCAACAATACAGTCTGTAAATATAGATGGCCATAAATAGCCCGCACGAAAGATCTTCTGCACGATAGCATAACTGGACATGTGTCTGCCACAGGCGCCACTTTGACAGTCATTCAGAATTTTCTCAGCCTCTTCTAAGGTCAAACACCGACGGAGTACAGAATCAACTCCGACACGATATAGCGTATCTCCGACAATGCGATATGGTTGCGACTGATGTTGAACACGATGTCGAGTATCCTTCGTTAACTCAGACCGAAAGGTAGATGTCTGGAGGTACATGATGATATCACCGTACCATGGATCAAGAGTGCTGATTAAGAAGAGAGTTTCATTCAGGATATGATCCTCGGAGTGAGATGGAACAGAGTCGGTAGGGAGAGAACAAATGAGATCAGCAAAAACCAACAATTTATTTGATTTGGTAGTAGTGAAATACAAATAAAATTCTTGGAGGATGACAATCCACTTTGAGTACTTGTCCCCCAGCAATTTTTGAGACAAAATGTAAGTCATGGGGTTGCAGTCGGAAATCACAGTTACCATGCGTAACAGGATGTAATGGCAAAATCGCTGAACGGCCTGGACCGCGGCCAACGCCAACTTCTCAATGTGTGCATAACACGTTTCAGTGTCGAGGAGGTTCTGAGATAGATAAAAAACCACGTGTTTGTTACCGTCATTGTCATCATGCACCAAAACCATGTCAATCATGCTGAATGCGGCAGCCAAATAGAGGGTAAAGTCGCGATGATAATTTGGAGGACGGATTAATGGAGCGTTGACAAGCAACATCTTAAGGTTATCAAAATATTGTTGAGCAATCTCGTCCCAACAAAAAGGGACGTCCTATTTTAGAAGTCGCATAAACCCTTTGGCTACCTCTGCATAGTTCGGGACAAAACAACGTAAGAAATTTGCTTTCCCTTGAAGACTCTGAAGCTGATGCAACGAAGATGGGAAGGGGAGATTAAAAATATCCTCGATGACCCCTGGTTTAATGGAGATGTGGATAGGCATTGTTTGGGTAATATTACTTAGATTTCCTTTCAAGAAAACTTCATGAGTCAATATTGGTGTTTGGAGTGGTGGAGAGGGAACCTAAGATGCAAAATGCTCGAGACAATTAGACATTTCCCCTAGGCCGGGCATAAACGAGGAACGATGATGCCCATTTCTCCATGGCATATCTTCGAGAGACATAGTCTCGATGATAGCTTCGTAAGACGAAAAAACTTCTCTCAAAGGATCGGGTGAATCTGCATCACCGAGCCAAGGGGATTGAGAATAAACATCAAGAGCCATGCTCAAAGGAGCATTATCAGTAGGAGGAGGATCCGATGCGGCAATGAACTCACAATAATTGATTTCAACCGAGGTCAGAGGCATCGATTCTCCAAAAGAGGCAACCTGTTCAGGAGAAGGAAAGATCCACACGTCATCTGACCTAGAGATCATATTGACTTGAATGGTGTTCGGCAGTGGAATGGGGAAATTACCCATGAGAACGGGGTCTTTGAAAAGACCTGGTCTTATACTATCAGGGGGATTAGGAATTTGAGATGAAGTGAGGGTTGGAGAGCCAATGGCCTTCTAGCAAGTAGATGATATAACACAAGTAGAGGCACCTTCGTCCACAATGGCTCTGTGAATATTGAGGCCGTTAATGCCGACCTGTATAACAAGCGTAATCTGGTGCAGAAGTTGGGGGACGAAATTCTCTAGATCGAAGGTGAGAAGGCTAGAATCGGAAGGATCGATTCCGCCAATTTCGGATAACAAAGCTTTTTGTTCAGACGGACAACTCTGAAGTACTTCCAACGCGGGCATCATGGAAGGCGCTTGTGCTAAGTTCTCAACAATGATTTAATGCTGAGCAACACGAGCGTTCAGATTATAGGAAGATTTTTGGAGAAAATATTTGGAAGGTGGCCATACAACGGGTTCATCACTGGACCTTTCAATCTCAAGGGTACCAGAGGCAGGCGGGGGAGGAGGGCCATCAGCGACTTCCTTCCCAGCTGCCTGGTGTGATCCAGCATAATCCTTCGACTGAGTGGATATAGAAATAGGTGCAGCACCATTCATCATGAAAACCTGAGACCCAAACAGTGTAGATGGCGAAGGTTGCTCAACCATCTGGGTCTTCTGAGATGGAAAAGGTTCCTTAAGAACTGCCGAAGTTCCCTTAGAGCCCTTAAGAATTGGACTAACCTCGGATCGTCTAGGACAATCTTTGGTGTAGTTGTCTTCATTAGAAATCAGGCAAGGGTACTTCACTGTGAACCATCATCAGCATGTGGTTTGGACGATTATGGTTTTGGGGCATTGGATTTGGCTTTGCCTTTGCCCTTCTTTTTCCCTTTGGAAGTCTTGTCCACAGTATTTGCCTGGACGGCGTTGACCTCTGCGGTCTTACTAGAATCTAGAGTGGTCTGAGGAACAGAATTGTTGGAAGAATTCGATTTATGCTTCCCGTTGGAAGACTTGCAAGAATTCTAAGAGACAGAACCAATAACACCATCTACTGATGGAGTAGCCAGTGCTTTAGAGGTTCCTGGTCGCGGGGCATCATTCAATATGTCGTATAACGTGCTAGACTGAGAGTACACTAAATCGAGGCACTCGGCACGAGCAATGGCTTGTTCCTCGGTTACACATGCCCCCATAGCAATGTCTTGTGCAATCTTATTGACAAAAGAGGTAGTGAACCAGTGAGTTGGAAGCTGATCAGGAATGTCAAACTTGATCAGACGATGATGACGTCTCCATTTGTGAATGTGATTTGAAATATGAGTGGCTTTTTCCTATTTCAGAGATGTCAGTAGATGCATCCCGGCTTTGTAATGAACCAGTAACTGGAAATGTGTCAGGAATGCCATAGCTAGGGTATTAAAATATTGAAAAATACCAGGGGACAGTTCTGTATACCATTTAGCAGCAGCGCCGATGAGAGTGCACTGGAAAAGACGTAGATGAATCGAGTCATCCACCCAAGAATTTGAAGAACACCATAAGTGGTATGTCATGACATGTGCTTGGGGGTCTTCTCTATATTTTCCCTCAAACTTAGGACAATCACTAGGCACCTTCCTCGGAACCGAAGGCCAATATGGATTATGAAGAATCGGATCATTGGTCAATTTGGACACGTCCGGTAACTCCAATGTGGCGAGAAAAGGTAATTGAGGGTTAAAAGGCATGCCAGGTCCCCGATAAGGACCTGTACCTGTACTCCATCCTGGTTGAGCATAACTATGCCCTCATTGGTTCTATCCTGGAGGATTCTGACCATAGGGGGTATAAGTCGGATAATGAGGTTGATATGGTGGCTGAAAACTAGGATACAAGGGTTGATAACCAAGGTACTGATTCTGATTATACGTGGGCCCTGATTGAGCAGTGTACGGTTTTTGCTGCGGAGTATAAGTATAGCCTAGCTGTTGAGGGTAATGACCAAAACCTTTGGGTGGGTTGTAAACAAATCGAGACTGACCTTGAGGATAATAGCCACCTTGGGGTCGAACGGGCCACTGGTAAGTGGGGCCCTGCTGAGTCAGATAAGTCGGGCACACAGGTGGATTCGGTTGTGGCATAGAATAAATCGGCGGCTAAGCAGGGTTAACAGGCTGTGCAGGTTGTCCTAGTTGAACAGGTTGACTTGGCTGATGAGGGAAACCAGGTTTCCCCAGCTGAGTAGGTTGGCCTGATGGCAGGAGTGGGCTAGGTTGTGCCTGATAACCAGGTTGACCTGTGATAGGCCATAAGATGGCCCTGGCTGTGAAACATTTTGACCAATTGGAAAATGAGGCTGCTGAGGTTGCACCAAAGGTTAAGAAGGATGGGTTTTCCCCCTAGGACCGTATGGAGGACCAGGTTGATACGCTGGTTGCCCTGTCATTCCTTGAGGTTGCCTTGGTTGGACAACAGGGTGAGGCTGCAGAGGTTGACCTTGAGGATTGTAAGACTACCCTTGCGGGCCGTACAATAATCCCTGCTAGACCGAAGGTTGTCCCTGTAAGGTTTGTCCTTGCGGGTCATATGCATACCCTGGCTGGGCCAAAGGTTTTCCGTGGAAGGGTTGTCCTTGTGGGCCAGAAGCATATCCTTGCTAAAACAAAGGTTGTCCCTGAAAGGGTTGCCCTTGTTGGTTAGAAGGTTGCACAGGCAGGGTAGATATAAAACCGTTAGTATACTGATAAGCCTCAGGATCAGGGAAACGAATTGGGTTGCCCTACTAATCATATTGATATAGAAATTTGTATATTGGGGCACCATCCACTCCATAATGAGAAAAGAAGGACGATTAAGATCTTGAGAGGACTGACCAACCTCGGAGATCGGGGGCTGTAAAGACATCTGATACTCTTTGGGAGAAATGTTCTCGGGAATGGCATAAGCTATATAAACGTCTTCAAGAACTGACGAGGTCCTAGTCAACTGAGTGGTGACAACAGGCGTAGACACAGCCATGTAGACAGTAGGCCTAACAGGTAACGATGTGACAAAAGGAGATGCCGTGAGAGGTGTCGATGGCGACATCCCTAACGAGGGAATGGTCAATTCCGTGGACGGAGTTGATATTCCCATAGAGGCAATAATGGTCATGACCTGACTTAAATACCTATATCCAGCTGGGAACGATGGACCAGGTGAAGATAGAACATATGGTTCAGGGATGTCTTTGTGCAAAAGCTGGTAGTCTTCACCAGAAGTAGGAATTCCCTCACTAGGAGTAGGACTAGATGAGTCCATATCTGACCCTGCCGTAAAATCTTCTAAAAGACGACGGGGACTAGGAGGTATGAAAACAGCTAAAAATGGTGATCCCGATGTAAGAGGAGGGAAGTGTTCCCCAACTCAAAATTCAAACCAAGTGTTGCACAAGGGCCAATTGAACTCAACTGGTCCTCCAAAGGGAAGTTTAGATATAACCAGTCCCTCGTCGGGAAACTCGGATAGAACGAGCTGCTGATGCTGAGCAGAGAATTGAGAGACCTCTGATGAATCATCTGTATAAGGACTCCCAGTAGACGAAACTGATGGTTCTACCACTGTGACTATAGCAAAAAGAGGAAGAGGTCAAAAATAGAGATGCACGGGCAAAAACCAAGCCAAACAGTTGAAAAATCAATCTCTAAATGGGCGTGTGATTGTAGGTGATTAATTTTACCACATTGAAACTGGAAATTTTACTATTTCATGTTTTAAGAGTCTAGAAATGATTAAAATATGACTCTATCACTTTTAGTTTGGAAACAAGTGTGAAAGGACAAGTGCTTGATGATATTTTCAAATTTAGGGAGTCAGTAAAGATCAAAATGACTTTTCTAGTAATCTAGGTAAATGGGTGTATCAGGTATCCGTGAACTGCCATATACACCTTGGTAAAAATGAAAGAGAAATCAACCAAGGACTTAACGTATGTGTAGGTAATCTCTCTAAATGTTGTGTCCGGTGTATCATGGGTAAAAGCCGACAGACTCAGCTTCCTATGGATAAAGGATTTGCAACCTAATGGGGCTCCCTTTATATACTTGATGGTATGGGGAGCACAAGTCCATACTAGCATTGTCTATAGCCATATGGCGAGTGACAGCTACTAGGATTAAAGACGTTGGAACACGTCTATACCTTAGACTACTAGATGTTTCGTAAGTTTCAATGTTGCCTTAGGTTAATTTAGTAAATTTTAAAGTTGATATTCAATTTACATTTCGATTTCAAGGCCCTATCGAATGTTGGATCTCACAAAACCTCTAGATGCAAACTACATGCCACAAAATATCATTTTTTTCAATGAAGAGCTATCTACAAGAGAGTTGAGAGCTTTCAAATGATAGCAAAATGAACACACAAAAACATCCACTACTATTTTCAATGCAAGCTAATGAAACTAGAAAATTTTTCTCTAGAGTTATATAACACTAGTAATGTGAAAGAGTCTTCAATTTTCACTACGCCAATCAAAATGCCAAATATTTTGTTTTTTTTGTATTTTCCAATATATTAGAGAAAATGCACTAAATAAATGAAAAAATAATGGAAACATCAATTTGAGAATGATAAAGAGAGAGCTGAAACAAAACAAGTTCACTCAATTCACACTAACACAATCAAGACTCAAACCGATGACGAAATCCCTCAAAGCAAAAAAGAATCTCTAAAGAGACTCAAACAAAACGTGTGATCTAGGCTTGGAGCCACAAAGAGAAATTGAACGAAAGAGAAGAAAATCACTCAATAAATGCAATGATTCAATGGGATTCAACAATATGAATGAAAAGAAGCTAAAACGAAGTTGACAGAGAAAGAAAAGGCCCAAAACTCACACAGGAGGCTTAGCACACTGAAGCACCTAGAAGCCCTAGGGCTAAAATGCAAAACTGATAGAAAAAGGTGAAAAAATGGAGGGCAAGGGCTAAAAATAGTAAAAAATGACTTCAAAGCACTCAAACAATCAGAAAAAATGAACCAAGACCAAAACTCAAGCTCAGAGAGTCCAAGAACAGGAAAACTGTAAAACCAAGTAAGGTTGGCGTGCCTGGTTGGCTGTAATCTGCGCCAAAAAGGGGTTGGTGCGGGGGCCTAACTAGCAACAAGTGAAAATTGGCACGACTGTTAGGGGGATAACCATGCCAATCATGTTTACTCTAGAAAAATGATGCAAAAGAACTAACAGAGGTTAGATTTGGTCTTCTGGGGGCTGAACAAGGTTTTAACACTAAGGAAGGCGAACCAGAAAAGCAGACTAATCAATCAAAAGCCAAAAAACAACCCAATGGAGAAATGACCAACTCCCACTGATTCCCCAATGGAGTCACCAAATTTTTGTGGAGGTAAATCCCCTCTTCGGACAGAGGCGATCCCACTAGCCCTAGAGTGGGTCTAGCAACAATCGAAACATGCAAAACTATTGGTTCCTAATTACAAAATATAGAATTGTGATAGATCATTTACCGTGATTCCTTCGTTGCTATTGTCGAAGAAGAAGTGGTGCTTCAATTCCTAGCTGGACAGGTCACAATCCATGAGCTTGCTGCATCCAGATACCTGTACACATGCAAATAAGAGAGACAACATGCAACGTAATATTTCACACTTTTATAACTATCGATCAGTTAGAGAGGAACGAATGAAATTGCATTATACAATGGAAAAAACACAATCATGGTACCAATAGCAGAGTCATGTATATTAAGATACGAGAGAACGATTACAACCAGTGCTCTGACATCGTGATATTACTTCGACAGGGTTCCAGTGGGACGTGTCTCACAAACCTCGTTAGGGATTCGACAAAACTCTCTCTCTCACAGGGTTCTCCTTAGCTCTGCTCTTGATTGTCACTCAACTATAATTTCCTTCCCAAAAGTTTAGCTAGCTAGCAAATGGAGAGGGTAGGCTTTTATAGAGGGAGAAGGAGAGGTTAGGATCCCTATAATCATGGGGGAGAGTCCTATCTCTTAGGAAGGTTCCATGAGAGGTGGAAAAGCACTTCCTAAACAGGGAGATCCGGAGGCAAACAACCCAACCTCATTTTGATGATTCGTTTTGAAGTTGTTAGAATCAAACTTCTGCCTTCTATTGTTAAAAAACATTCCTTAATAGGCTTGGCATAGGCACAACACAGGAACAGAGTGCCAGCTGGCACGCCCACTAGTGTAAATTTTCCCCATTGGCGCGAGGGATGAACTAGCTACCCACGCTAATTCCAAAACATGGGTTTTTAGGGTTTTTCAGAGGAAATTTTCTTCAGGAGAATTCTTGTCCTTATGTAGAAGGATGCCATCAAGGTGTTTTCAGGACATTTTTTTGTTCACAGGTAATGAGAATAGTCCTCCAATGTATGGGACGAGGGATTGCAGGGACGATGACAAAATGTTGTGTAATAGGTATCTCAGGACATGCTTGCCCACCTTCCAAAAGAGCTTGGTAGGCTTAACCATCGCTTGAATGATCCAGGTGGATATCGGTGGCCACCCACCTATTCCATTTAGAGCCACACCATGAATTCTTGCAGCTTTTCACATTAAGCACAAATTACTATTTTTAGCAGTTTTTTGGGTCCTAAACTTCCGGAGCCATTTTGAGGCCCTAAACGATGTTTTTTTGGAAAACCGGGAGCAACATGGATCCATGGATTTCTATTAATTAGTATGAAATTTGTACTCAGATAGATATTTCTAACGAGGTATGATATGCGTCAAACGAAGATCGTATGCCGAAGTTACATCCCCAGGAAGTTGAAACACCAATTTACCCAAACGAGGACCATAGTTTTGGTGCTTCATCTCCTAGGGTTAGGTTTTTGGACGTTTAGATTTCTCCATTGTTTCTCAATAATAAATAGGCCCTCGAGCCTCATTGTAACAGAGTTCAGAGGCATGTAGCCGCTACATCTCTTCTCAGAGATATGCTACCGACACCCTAGCTATTTTTATTTCCATTATGTCTATAAGCTTATTTCAGTCATTCTTTTTTTAATAAAATGAAGCATTATTTCCACTGCATCTCTGTGTTTACATCTATTTCTATATTTTATTGTGTTCCTCCATAAATTTAGATAAGTGGTATCAAAGTGGTCTGCTCTTTCTCTGTTTTTCTTTGCATGTCCCCAACGCGGTCATGGTATAAGGAGTTAGGGCTCGATTTGGTTGAGCCCTTGCAAGATCAGCCTCACAAACCCCGACGACCTCCCATGGCAGAAGAAAATAAAGATGAGGGAGCAGGAGATCCTATAAAAATATTGCTCGAGGAGGCCCTCAAGAAACAAAGGAACGCGATGATGGATAACTTTGCTCAGATCCTTCAGTGACTTCCCACCTATGGTGCATCTGCATCTAACAGCCACTCTAGAGGCACCACTCATTTCAAGGTACAGGTAAACTTTGAAATTCCTATATTTGAAGGCCAGATAGCTCGTCGTAGATAGATGGTTAAATTTGCTGGAAGGGTATTTCTTAGTCCATGATTTCTCCGACCGAGAAAATATTATTTTTTCACTCCTCAAAGCCGCTCCCCATGTCAAAGACTGGTGGGAAACCTACTGTGAGCAAGAGGATGAAGGGGAATCATCTTTGTTATTGGCCACACCCACTTTGAATTCGTTCCAATATGGCATCAAGGAAAAATATTGCTCGGTGTGGAGCTATGAGGAAAAATACATCCAATGGACTGCACTGCAGCAGTGAAGGGATCAAGATGTCCATGAACTCACGAATTTGTTCCATACCCTGCGCATAAATTTGGGTATTAAAGATTCAGAGAGACATTTGATGCTCAGGTACTGCGGCTGTTTGCACAAACACATTTAGGAGGAAATGGAGTTCCTCGACATTACATCGCTTGACACGGCATATCACTATGCCACCAAGATCAAGCAGAAATTTAAGCAAAAGAAGTGAGACTTTGGATCTGTGAATCCGAAGCCAGGGAAAGGTGCCCCCGAATAATAGAACAATGGGAAAGGCCAATGTGGAGCGACTCAGAAAAACACCATAAATCCAAATAAGGACACGGGGAAGTGGTTTGAATTTCATAACAGCCCCACCCATAGCACAAATGAGTGTCGGGCCAATAGTCATTGGTGGCCGAACTAAAGGCACCCGAATCAGATGCATTTTCTAATCCCAAGTTAGAACTAGAGAAAGGCAATGACAAAGGGAAGCAAGTCATTGATGCAGATCCTAGTGCCATTGTTGCCACAACCAAGATCCAGAGGGAGGATCACGATGATCCAGAGGAGGGGGAGCGCCTCTTCCTTTCGCAGATGTGGGTGAAGGGTTCTCCACTGCAATTCCTTATTGATAGCGAAAGCCAAAAGAACCTCATTTCAGAAGAGGTCGTGAAGCGGATCTG
Source organism: Pinus albicaulis (assembly GCA_034641835.2). Taxonomy (NCBI): domain Eukaryota; kingdom Viridiplantae; phylum Streptophyta; class Pinopsida; order Pinales; family Pinaceae; genus Pinus; species Pinus albicaulis. Next base: position 1,029,013,001 of record CM076578.1, read on the forward strand.
CCTACCGACCATAGCACACCCACAACTGTATACCATCGGGTGGCTTCTGTTAGGTCTCTGTGATTTGCAAGATTTGAAAATACAAATTGCAAATCCTACATATGAACCACTTTTGGATTCTAGGATCTAGCCCTCCTGAATCCAGAGAGGGATCTCTCTATAAAGTGCAAATATCGATGTATCTTTAAGGTTTGTAATGTGATATTAGGCTAGTTATGAGGAACAAGGTTTTTGTTTGATTTTGGTTGGACAAAGATAAATGAAGGTGAAGGAAGTCTAAATGAAGGGTGAAGGTGTATGAAAGTGAAATATTGATTCAGCTAACAAGATAGGCGAGAAGCAGCTTCAATCCATTGGGCTATGGAGTCATAGTAGGATTTAATTGAAACAACAAAGTTCAAGAGTGGTCCATGGGGCAAGTCATCTATGTCAAAGGATCTCTTAAAGTTGATTTTATGGTATGGAATGAAACAATAAGGAATGGAATCAAATAGATGAAGAACAAAGAGTAGCCTAAGATCAAGTAAGTACTTTGAAACTATCCTGCTTTTGGCATACACTGAATAAAGACATAAAATTTATCTAAGATCAGGTAAGTACTTTGAAACTAGCCTTGTTTCGATGCACTTTCAATAGAAAACATTTAAAACACATAGAATAGCTTAAGATCAAGTAAGGACTTTGAACCTATCCTGATTTCAACATATTCAAAGGAAAATCATTCAAGATAAACAATAAAAGTAGTCTAAGATCAAGTAAGGACTTTGAACCTATCCTGCTTTCAACATACTTTAAGGGAAAATTTCAAACAACCTTTGGAGACAAAACTAGAGGACAGGGCTAACCATAGACTTCCCTAGTTCAACTTTACTTGGCAGAAACCGAAAATAACATTCAAGAACAATGTTTAAAGTCTAGACAGTAAGAGAAGGGAATGCCAACATTCTTAACTACTTGGACTATATTAAATCATTCTTAAATACACAATTGGAAGAAAACATTGAGATAAAGCTTATCAGTGAGAGTAGGGTACCTTTGATAGTAAATCATAACTCTATAATTTTTGTTCTTTATCAGAGAAGATGGACAGGATGGAAACAAAAAGAAAATAACAATTTGCAATAAGAAAAACATCACCGTTGACATAGACCAGGATCCCATAAATCAGCTTGTATTTGATGCTTCAAACCAGTTACAATCATCAAGTCCAGTGGGTCTCTACAGCTTCAAACTTCTCATCTCAACTTAGGTATCTTCAATTACAAACAGAGCTTACAGCAGCTTCAGAAAACTATTTACATGCAACAAATATTCAGAGACCAACCTTTGACTCATCTTCTACAGAGGTATTTCTAGAATAAATGAGGAGGTGGGATGTAAAATAAGATCTTTAGGCTCAATTAATACAAATTAATGCTTCTCGGCCTTTGAGGGGCTCAATGGAGAAGATTTATGATATTTCCTCTGTATTAATTGGTTTTCATTAAGTTTTTAGGCTACTTGGGAGAAATTGTTGACTTTAAAGCTCTTTCATATCTTTGTAATAACTTTGCTGACAGTTGTAATGAGTTCCTTTGATTTGAAATAACTGTTCAGATGTCTTTAAGAAAATATCTTTTGTTCTGAGGCAATAATTATGCCTTCTTTGATTGCTTTGAGGCTGCAGGTGGCTTTTGGTAGCTGGAGAGGATTCAATTAGCCTTTGATGTGGCAGTGGGGGCTTCTCGGACTGAGAAATTTCTTTTTATTTCTATAAAACACCTTTAATTTACTTTAGATCTATGTTTTAGGTCTGATTAGGCTTTATCTCTGTCTTCAGGTCTTCAGGTTGTCTTTAACTAGGTGGATTAGGCCTTTGATAGTCGAATTACGCCTTAATCCCTCAAACTGTGTTAAAAATAATTGATCTTTGATTTCTGCTTTGATTTTATCCCTGGACGCTGATACTCTTTGTCTGTTTAATTTTCACTATGTTTCTGCTATTTTTGGAGGGTTTTAGAATGTCATCAGTGCTCATGAGGCACGTATAAGTTGTGATATGAACCCTGTGAAATGATCTCTTTGATGAATAAACGCATGGGGGATTGTCATCCCCCACCCTTGATTTCCTTTAAGAAACTATGTAAAATCTTTACAGCCTGCAAAAATACACAAAAAGTTATAAAAATCCTGCGTGGATGGGTTAAACTGCTTTAGAGGTTTAGGTTAGATCACGGCCGTTGGATGAAAGCATCCAACGGTGAGGATTGCTCGCTGGGGTCAATAGGAGAGGCGGTTGGAGGGGTGACTGAAAGATTAAGTCCGAGCCATAGATGAATATTAATCAACGGCTGAGATCAATCTGGGTTTTTATAAGGTGGAAGGTAAATGATATAATGAAATGGAGGAAAATATAAAGAAAATCGGGAAAAACCTTTATCGGCAGCGAAAAAGGCTTAAATGAAATTTTGGAGTCGCAGAACGATCTAGGCCATTGGATTAGATTAATTATCAGAGATCGATGGCGGATATCCTTTGATGAAATTTCTAGGAAGAATGGTGGAGGGAGATGGCTTAATGGTTAGATGCAATTTGGGCCTTTGGATGAAAAGAACAGATGACGACGATTAAATAAGAGGAATGCAATGTAATGGGGAAAGGTGGTTTGGTAGAAAACCAGAATGGTTTTCGCGCAGATTTGAGGCAGTTTCCAAAATTGCCCAAAAAAACGTGATACACTTCGCTACTCGCCACATGTCCTCGGGAAAACCACTTTTTTCTCGTTATTTTTTTGCATTAAACTTCTGGCGCAGAAAAAATGCGAAACTGAATGCTAGCCGTTGGATGGATGAGCGCAGATCCGACGGTGCAGATCGCCCGCGACGGAGGGCAAGATGCACGGATGGAAAAGGTGGTCATGGTCAAAGGTAGATTAGATTTGGACCGTCGGATCACGGGAATGGATGGTCAGGATTTATCGATGGGGAGGTAGGTCCCAAAGGATTTGGGCCTATCGGGTTACATCTGGACCGTTAGATCTTCAGAATGAATGGCTCAGATTTAATCTTAGGGTAAATGAAACGGAATATGAGGTAGGAGTCGGGCAGAGATCGGGTAATTGTGGACCGTTAATCTGTAGAGATCAACGGTGGATCTTCATCGAAGGACTTTACACAGCGGGGTTTATGAAATAACAAGGGGTTTCGGGTTTGATCTGGACCATTAGATTTATGAAACAGACGTCCGAGATCTGATCGCAAGCTCGTGAATCGGTGGAGGAGAGAGGAAGGCACACAACAAAACTTGTGATGCGATTACACGTGGACCGTTAGATTTTAGAGAGATCCACGGTCAAGATGAATCGGTGGTTTTTAACGTTAGAGGGCCATGGCGGAGGGCGATTAATCTGGGCCATCGGTTCTTGTGGATTCGATGGTCCAAATTAAATCGCATGTTTGCAATCGGAGGAGGAAAATGGATACACCATAAAGAAATGTTGCGATGCGATGGAATAAGAGTCATCGATCAAAGGATGATCGACGGTCCAAAATTAATCGAAGATTGCATCAGGGGGAGACAGTATTGAAGAATGGGTGCGATGCGATTAATCTATGGTCGTTGATCTTGGAGAGATCGACGGTCAAGATTTGTTGAAAAACATATTATTGGGTTTTATAAAAAACAAAGGAAAAAGGTTCGGGAAAGGTTTTTATAGTGTTTTAGTGCCTGATTGTGGGCTCTAGGTTATGTGAAGAAAACAAGGGATCCGGGGTTTAACAAGGAAAAGGGCCTATCGCAATCGGAAAAAAAGGAAGGAACCAACAAAGGGTTATATGTTTATTTGTGATGCGATTGGGTGACGATCGTTGATCGGTTCAGATCAACGGTCAATTTTCATCGAAACTTCGAACTATCGAATTTATTAAAACATAATGGAAAGTCAGATTTTCATGAAATACAAAGGGGGAAAAGGTTTTTACGGGTTTAGAAGAGGATTTTAGGCCTTTAGCACCCAGTTGTGGGGCTACCGGTCCTATGAGAAGTGGGGATTATGAAATTTAAGCCCTCGGGGGCTAAAATTCCTTGTAATGAAATATAAGTGTTTTTTAGGCTAAAAACAGAGTTTTTAAGCCAATTAGAGGGTTCCGATAGGGGAATGAAGGCTTTTTAAACCAAATGGTAGGAGACCAAATGGTTTTAAAAGGGTCTTGAAGTAATTTTGAAGGTTAAAATGAGGGAAATGGAGGATTTTTATGAGGAAAAAGGGATGAAAAATGGAGGTAAAATATGAGTGAAAGAAGGGGCAAAAGGATGAAACATGGGATTTTTTAGCAGTCTCTTTCTTTAGGTAAACAACATATTTTGAGGGCTTTTGTGAGGGAAATAGCAGTGAAGATTATCTTAAAAGAAAAATACCATCATGAGACTTCAAGAACTAACAATTTTGAATCATGAATTGTTTCTTGAAGGCTACAAAAAATTTTAGCCACCATTTGATATGAAAAATTTTATAGGTGCCTAACAACGGCTCCAACTTGCGATGGCAGCGCCTTGGAGGTGCCAAGAACCTTAGACATGTCTTCTCTAGAAGCTGATCAATGCCTCATCCATCGGGCTGCAAATTTCTTTACTTTGCCGGCCTTCTTTTGCTTTGACAATGTTAGCAACCATGAAAATCAATGGAACTCTATCAAAACAAGCTTTCTACCAATCCTTACTGATATAACATTTTTTCTTCTTTCAAAGTGCATTTGAATTAGCAAACTCTTTGTACAAACATTTTATTCTTTTGAAAGCATAAAAATAATCTATTTCTACCCTTATTTCTCCACAAACTCAGATTTAACAGTTGAGTTCACAAGCTTCTCTACCTAACTACATCTTGTCAAGATTAGACTGTCTGACAGAGTTTATTCTCTAAATTCTACAACAGAAATTTAAAAGCAAACAAGCTAGGATTGAACAGTCTAACTTGTTGCTGATCTATGGCATAAAAACAAGCTGCACATAAACTGTTATTTTGCAAAAAATTAAATCAAAATGGTGAAGGCTTAAGATCTGAAAGTTTAAAAACATCCTTCTCTTTTCTTCAGCTCTGTTTTTTACCTTATTTGAGTTGTTTCTCTCTCTTTGTTCACTGATTCAAGTTTTGGGCATATTAGAACCAGTTTGTTTTCTATCTTTGGCTCAATATTTAAAACAAATTAGGGCTATTCTTTCTTTGAAACTCATAGGTTCATATTTTGAACTTGGTTGAACCTTTGTCTTCTATCCTAATCTTCCTAACTGATAAGCTAAGATTAAGCTATTTGGAAAATCTATTTCACTAACCTATCAGTAGTAAATTTAAAACTAATTAGTCATGATTAGGCTATATGACTAACTAGGAGTGTGTTTTTTTTAGGAGTGGCATTTGAGCTTGCACACTTTCAGACTTTATTTCTCTTTTTGGTATGGAGTTGTACCTTTCTTGTTTTTACAATCTACCCTCTTTTTCCTGTTCTATTGTTTTTGTATTTTTTCATTTTTTAACTTTGAATGCAAGGAAGAGTGTGATATTCACAATGAGAAAAAATAAAAAGGCTTCCATACTGATATGGTCAAGAAAAATAATTTTTGGGCATCTTGCCATTGACAGGACCCCTAAACAGTTCAGCTCCACTCAATTCTTGTAAAAAATAGGCATTGTTACTAGCAGTAGAATGAATGAGATAAGGACCAAGCCACAAGTTATCAAATTTCCCATGCTTGCCCTTATCTTCTCTCCTTGAATCCCACTTTAACACTTTTTCACCAATGTGGAAATTATTGGCCTTTGTCCTTCTATCAAAAAGCTTCTTGATGCTTTATTGTTTTTGTAATGATCTGTTGTAGACCTCTCTGGTTTGCTGAAGATGTATGGTCTGATTTATTCTTCTTATCATGCCATTGTCTTCAGACTGTACTTATTGGATCAACTTCACGACTGGTACACCTAGGCTGGTTGGAAAAATTGCATCTACTCCATATACAAGCTGGTAGGGTGACATTCCAATTGATTTTTTAAGTGTTAATATGCCAGCCCAAAGAGCATGTACCAGCTTTGTGTGCCAAGACTTCTTATTGTCCTCTAGCAACTTCTTGATTATGTTTACCAAAATCCTGTTTGAGGATTCTGCTAGCCCATTACCTTGAGGGTAATAAGCGGTAGAATGGCCCAATGTAATCTAATATTTGTGGAAGAATTCAACCATATTTTTGGATCCAAATGCAGCTGCATTATCAGTGATAATATTCCTAGGACAGCCAAATCTAGAGAGGATATGGTTTTCAAGGAATTTTATGATAATAGAGTCATTGGCTTTCCTAGAAGGGATGGCTTCTATCCATTTGGTAAAGTAGTCTATTGCAGTGAGAATCCATCTATGTTGAGCAGATGATTGTGGATGGATTTCTCTTATGAATTCTAGACCCCACTGTTGAAAACGAGCTTCAACAATGGTTGGATGCAAGGGTAAAGGAAGAAATTTTCTTTTGCCTTCAAAGAGTTGGCATTTATGACAGGAAATAATCAATTTATGGACATCTTGGAAGAGGGTGGGCCAATAGTAACTATCTCTAAGGATTTTGTCAGTAGTTGTCTTCCAATAGAGGTGGCCTCCACATTCTCCTTCGTGGAATTCATGCTTGATTTTCTCTGCATCATTCTCAGGCAAACATTTAAGCAATAACCCACTAGAATTTTTCCAATAAAGACATTTATCTAAAATGCACTAGTTAACAGATTTTAAATTCAAAAATCTTGCCTTAGTTTTAGACAAACCAGGAGGTGTATTCAAATTGAGCAAAACATATAAAATATCAGCATACCAAGAGGAATTCATAAAATGATCTTCAACAATGGGATATGGCGATTCTTCTTGTTCATCTAATGCATTTATCATGTTTATATCAAGAGCTTCAAAATTAGACTCAGCCATTAATCTTGCTAGTCCTTGGCCTTTAATGAGTTTAGTGGGCTTGATTTTTAAATCATATTCAAGTATCACAGCTATCCACTTACCTCTCTTGCCCTGTGGATTCTGTGTTAGAATGTCTTTCACAACTGAATTTGGGACAAAGACAATGATGTGGGAGTGTAAAATGTATACTCTAAAGCCTTTTAAGGCTTTGAATAAAGTAAAGGCTTGCTTTTCCATGATGTTGTGCTTCAGAGGAGCATCTCTCAATGCCTTGCTAAAGAATGCAATTGGTTGTTCTTGTCCCTGTGGATTTTTCTGCAATAGGACAGTAGCCACTGTATGTTCTGATGCAAATGAAAAAATGAAAAAATCTTTTGAAAAGTCAGGACTAATAAGAACTGGTGTTTTGGTTAATGCTTGTTTCACCAACTCAAAATATTTCTTTGCTTCTAAGGTCCATTTAACTCCTTGTTCCTTTTTCAGCATGTTTGTTATGTTTCTAAGGAGTTCAGCCAAGTTGGGTATGAACCTTCTCAAGAAATTAATCTTCCCAATGAAAGATTGAAGTTCCTTGATGTTTCTAGGATGAGTGATTTGCAATATACCCTCAATCCTCTTTGGGTCTATCTTTGTTCCTTCTTCTGATATGATGTGTCCAAGTAGTTCACCTTCTTGGAGTCCAAACATTGTTTTCTTAGGGTTTAAAGATAACCCAAATTTTCTGCATTTCTTAAAGACTATTCTCAAGTGTTCTAGGTGTTCTTCATCTGTTTTGGAAAAAACAGTGATTCAACAAGGTAAATAATGATGAAGTAGCCTAATTCTTCTGAGAATGCAATATTCATGGCTCTCTGAAATGTAGCACCAACATTAATTAAACCAAAGGGCATTTTCACATACATGAAAGTGCCCCAAGGTGTAGTAAAGGTTGTTTTTAATTGATCATCAGGATGTACTAAAATCTGATGGTATCTTGAGAAGCCATCTAGCAAAGAAATTCTTTTAGAACCAACTACCCTTTGTAAAATATGATCCATCTTGGGTAAAGGGTAGTTTTCCTTTAATGAGGCTTTTTTTAAGTCTCTAAGTCAATACAAAGCCTAATCTCTCCTGTTTTCTTCCTAACTGACACTAGAGTAGACACCCACTCTGAATATCTAATAGGAACAATAATCCCAGCTTCATACATTTTCTTGATTTACTTTTCAACCAAAGGTAATTGAACAGGGTTTATTCTGCGCAGTTTTTGTTTGCAAGGTTTTTGGTTTTCTTTGAGAGGTATCTTGTGTTGAATTATTTCTGTGTCATAGGATTTGAGATCCTCATAACTCCATGAAAAAACATCAGAAAGTTCTTTAAACAACTCTATGTATTTCAGTTTGATGTGAGCTGGTAAAGTCTTAGACAGTTTGATCATTTTTGGGTTTAGTTCACTGCCTATATTACACTCTTCTACTTTAGATTCCACGGGCTCCAGTTTCGGTTTCTTGGCAACATCATTGAAATAAAACAATTCTTCCAAAGGGACCAGTCCTTTTGGCAAATCTTGTGTGTTAGATTGCAGTGTTTCTAAGTCTTGTTTTTCTAAATCTGCACTAATCTCTATGGCATGTTTAAGTTTATTAGTTAACAGATTTATATCAGCAATCTCGGGAGAGGTTTCTTCTTCATCAAGTAGATTTTCTTCATTAGAACAGTCTGTTTCATAATCTGAATCTGAAATTGGTAGTTCAAATTCATTTCTGGACTGTAAGAAGTCTTCTATTTGTTTGTCTCCATCAAAAACTTGCCAATATTCATTGTCAGGAATAGCTGGTCGAAATTTGATTTGGGTAGCGCATAGTTTAGTTTCATAAGGTGTCAGGCATGTTCTAGCAGCAAACTCCAAACCATTAACAACAATATTCTGATTTCTTGGGACAAAGACAAGTTGAAACTCATCAAATGTTTTCAATAAATCAAGGGTATCATTCCTATAGGCTCTAAGTCTGGGATGTTTGGCACTATATTCCCCATTCACTTTCCTAATTATCAGTTCAGAATCACCATGAACCTTTATCCTTTTGGCCTCTATTTTATTCAATAAGTGTAGGCCTAAAAGGAGGGCTTCATACTCAGCTATGTTATTGGTGCATTGAAAATTCAATTTGCAAGAATGTCTTTCAGCATGATTATTCACTGTATTGTGAAGCCATACTCCTACACCTGCATCACTCTTAGTACATGATCCATCAAAGTGCATACTCCAAAAAGGACTAGTTTCAGAGTCACTAGTTTGATTACTATCCTCTTCATCTAGAGTGCGTTTGGGTTGTTCTTGTATGTCAGCACTATGTTGAATTTGATCTAACTCCTCATGTTCTTCGTTGTGTTGAGGATTATTCTTTTGACTCTCAAGGTTGGAAAGCAATGGATGACTGATTTACAGCTCTAGACATGTGTTTCGTTTGCTATGATTTTTTGATTTAGCAAACTGTTTTGACATTTCTATCTTGTCTTCCTCTTTTTCTATATCTGCTAGTATGTTATTTTGAGGGGTGGCCACTAATTCAGTTAAGGTTTTTTTCTCACTGAATGTTTCATCATTGAAAAGGATAAATGAGTCAAGGCTTGTGTGAACAGAATAAAGAGGAGATTTTTCTGGTCTATCTTGGCTCGTAACCATGTACTTCATGTGAGTTTCCCTGTAAAGTCTTCTTGTCTGATTGAAAACAGGGATGGTTGCATATGTCATATCCATTTGCATTATTCCTTGTAACTTAGCTCCCCAAGATCTTGATAACAGCATACCATACTTGGGGGGTACATCAGCCACTACAATATCCATCACTAAACACTTGGCTGAAATTTGTGCTAATTTTACACAGAGGTCTTTGATTAATCCTAAACATTTCACTCTTCTTGACTCAAAGGAGTAAAGATTTTTGTAAGGTCGATGGATTTCAAGGCATAGACTCTCCATTATAGCTTTGGGCATTAAATTGTGGGAGGCCCTTGAGTCATGCATGGCATTGTGTAAAATCTTGTCATGAATATTCAAACTTACATAGAATGGAGGAACTGGCCCTTTTTGGTATCTACCTTCAATCTTTGGACCAAATAAAAGCTCTGGTTGGTCATCATTAAGATTGAAAGTGTCATTATCCTCTTCTATGTTAAAAGCCTTCAAAATTTGGGATCTATATACATCTTGGGTGGCTAATTCAGTGAGAGGAACAAAGATTTTGATTTTGGCAATTTCTTGTTCCAAACTAAAAGGCATCTGATTTTTTAACATGTTTGTTTCAGCCTTATTAACCGCCACTTTATCAACAAAATCAGTTTGCTGATTTCCTCTATTTATATTGGTCAAAATTGTTTTAATAGGAGCACTAGCTGAGGTACTAGCGCTGCTAAGATCTGCACTCTGTTTTTCATTGATTTGAGTGCCTTGTTCTTTATTTTTATCAGAATTTGCAGCCACTGTTTTGTCTTTCTATTTTGCAGTCTTGGGTTTGTTTACAACACTGTTTTTTGCAAATTTATCAGAGGTTTGGGTTTTGGGAGTTTCCTGATTGGTTTTACTCCTAAGGTCATACTCTTTTGGAGTCTCTATGATGAAATTTTCCATCTCTTAATAATAACTTTCATCCTCTACTCTTTTATCATCATAGGGTGTGTATAGACCTTGTTTCCTATTATAATGAACTTCAAAGTCATTATGGTCCACTCCCAACATGTTTATATCATCTTCCTCTGTTTGATCAATTGTGTTCTCAACCTCACTTACATAATTTTGATGAAAAGGAGGCATAATCTCCTGATCAGGGTCTCTTGGTCTGTTTTGAGGCTGATTTCTCCTAAAATTCTGATTTTGGTTTTGAGATTGGTTTCTGTTTTGAGGAGCTGATTGATTTTGACTTGCTTGTGCTTTCTCAAGTATGCTCATCTTTTTCATAATCTCCTCCATCATTCTTTCCATCTTAGAGCTAGATGCAGAAAGGGAAGATTCCTCTCTAAATGACACTTTCTTCTCACTCTTCATTCTTTCTCTTTTCTCCATTATATTAACTTCCACAGCTAAGGCTCCTTTTTGCATATCTTCTAAAGTCAGAGGATCTCTTTCTCTAAGTTGATAAGCCATTTCAGGATCAAATCCTTCAGGAAACTTGCTTAAAGCTGAGCCTTGTGGAGGTTTTAGATCTGGGGGAAGTGCATTATACACACTATTAAACCTAGTGCAATAAGCTTGAACACTTTCCCCAGTATTTCTTTGGAGATTCTTGTAGTCTAAAGTATTTGGAGAGGGTTTTTCTTAAATTCCAATTTGTTTAAGAATAATTGATGGAAAGCTTGGAGATCATTAATAGTGTGAGGGGTTAAGCCTTTGAACCATTTTCTTGCTTCTCCCCCTAAACTCTGAGCAAATAATCTAAGTTTGATAGTTTCATCATCAATCTCATTTCTGTCAAATTAGTCATTCATCTTATCCACATGTTGTGAAGCAGTAGTAGCACCACTAGCATCATACAAAGGTATCTTGGACTGATAGTACTGTGGAAGATTGACTAAGGGTAAAGGAAGGACTATAGGGACATACCATGTTGCCATGATAGGAGGTTGTGGAAGAAGTGGGGTCATACCATGTTGCCATTTCAGAAGAAGTCGTGAAGCGGATCGGCCTACCGGCCATAGCACACCTGTTGGGTAGTGGAAAAGGTATGAAATAATTTTGTATTTTCTCATTCTTTTACTATAGAAATAATCCTTTTTACCTTAGAAAGGTAATTTATTATAAGAATTATGGTAGAATTGGAAAGGTTTATGTTTATTGTAAAAATATGATTAAATATTTTTTTTTTTTGATAAAAACAGGAATTGGACGAAGTGGATAGTTGTACCAAAGGCAAAGCTAAGATGAATGCAACTGTTGTTCCTCCAACATTAGACAAAATCCTACCTAGGACAAGGAAATCCGAACGCATTGCTAAGAAAAGGCAGGGGACAACTCGACTTCGGTCAAAGTAAACCAGATGATAACTAAACGAAGGGAAGTGAATCCCTCAGGATCCTTCGATACTGAGGGATCACTGTTCAAATCTCATCTTATTCCTCGTCTTGTATGCCAGGGTCTGATATATAAGGCAACGCCCTTTAGTGATCAGGGGGTCAGAAAATCTCGTATTCAAAACATTTCCTTTGCAATATTGTGCTTATTGACTCTCGGCTTTAAGAGAGAAGTCTCTGTAATACTTTATGTTCGATTAATATCAAAGACGCGTTTCATTCCATCTCACAAGTTCTGAAGTAGCCTAGCAGTGTTTAACTGGTGCTAAGGGCCCGGCTCTGGTGGAATTACCCTGCTGTTTGTATTTCTAATCTTTGCTTACTATTGTGTGAAGTTGTGTTTAAGTTCATTACGATTTCAAAGTTGATTGACTGTTGTTGGATTGAATATAGATTCGTTGTGATCATTAATGAATTCATTGCTATTTTATCATTTGCAAGAAGTGCATTCGCTGTCTATTTACCTTGCTATCGTTATAAATCTTTGTTGTTCTATATTCAATTCTAGTTGCTGTTCTATTGGTTTATGACTGATTGTTTCATGGTATTGGCTGTTGACAGGGTTGAAGTATTGAGATTAGTTGCTTGATTGCGTTAAGTTTATAATTGCTGTTCAATTCATGTTGCTGTTCCATTTCTGTTTATTGTTCATTTCTGATTCATAGCTTCAGATTAGAAGATAGATTGGTTACAGTTGTTGTGTATGCATAAGAATTACGAGTTGTTGTTCCTTTCTAGCTTTTGAAGTTCCTTTCAGTTATTTTCATTAGCAAGTAGTTTTCATTTCGATTTCTTTAAGAACAAGACCACCAACTGTAGAGGACACTAGTTACCGCTTCCAAGTCCCCAAATTGGTTATCTTGCCTTAGTGTGATTTCAGTTGCATCGATTTCTAAGGGAAGGAGTTATTACTACTGTATCCCTGATCGATGGTTTGCAGATTGAGGTAGTTAATATTTCAGAGCATTTCCATTTATGTTACTATAATTAGATTTCTTTACAAGAATGCATTTACTCTTGTATTTAGAATTCTGTACTACATCTTCATAGCATTATTCTTAGTTAATTGCAGCCTCAGACAGAGCACACTCTTGAAATGAAAAGTCGCTCCCAGATTGATAATTAATGTAGGCTAATTAGGTGTTTAAAAGATACCTTTTTATAGCTCAACATTTTTGCGCCGTTGCGGAGGAGAGTGTATGTCATTTCAAAGGAGTGATGCATAATTGATTTTCTTCTGCTTACGAAGAATTGGCTCACAACCCACTTCATAGCAGAATTAGGTAAGCTTCTTTCTTTAGGTAGGAATGAAGGTTTGTTTTCTTGAATGAATAGACCAGCTAAGCAAAACAAAATTCCTCCTAAAATTGAAAAACCTAAGGGACCGGTGACCCTTGGGCAGACAACTTTTATTGACGAAATCCTTAAAAGAATTGAATCTCAGCCATTAGTAGGATTTAGAAAAGATATCTCTAGACAACCTACTAGTTCCCTTCAGGCTACAGAGTCACCATCTGAATCCTTTGCTGAGATACATAGTCAAACAGTGGGAATTGAGCAAGATTCCCAAGACATTGAGAATCCTTGCATAATTTCCCTTCAGGAAGGGAACTCTAGTAATCTCCATGAAGGAGAAGGGGAAATAGGAGAAAAAGGAGACCCAAAATCCCCTATTGAAACAACCCAACCAATAAGCAATCCAGATAAGGGAAGTGTTGTTAAACTCATTCAAGGTTCTGAATCACCTCAAACAATAGGTCAACAAGGAATACTTATTATTCTAGAATAGGGAAGTGTTTTCAAAGCCATTCCTGCTCCTCCTAGTCACCCTAGAAATTCCCTTGAGATCCCAGAAGGATATTGGCACATCTTCGACCAAATGGCCCAAAACCAAAATCAGAACCAGCAGACACCCTAACAAACCTCTATGCTACAATATCCTATAGTAGATACTGCAGTCAACGCACATATTAAGGCCATTCCCCTTCAACATATTCCCACATTTCATGGACTAACATTGGAAGATCAAGATGCATTTTTGTTTGAATTCGATGTGTTAATGCAGGGGATATGATTATACCACCGATCCACAAACATTAAAATTGTTTCCTTCTACATTAAAAGGAGCAGCCTTACGATGGTTTATGGGATTAGGTGGGGGTGTCATAACTGATTGGGATCAGATAAAGCTGCATTTTTAAAGAAGTATCAAGATTATTGCAGGTCACGGGAACTAAAAGACGAAATATTTCAAATGACAGCGAAACCAAATGAAACCTTGGAAGAATATGTGGAACGATTTCAATACAATCTTCAGAGATCTCCTTATGCATCTTTACCTTTACCTGATAATGTGTTGAAAACTACATTAATTATGGGAATGAAGGATCAATGGGTTGAAACATTGAATATTATGGGAAAAGGTGATATATATCAGGAAAGTTATGCTAACATCATTGATTTGTGTATCAGGAGTTCGAGGGGAAACACAAGGCTAAAATCAGCAGAACGTGACATGATTACAAGAGATAATAAGACCTCCAATGAAGGTGTGACTCGGGCAGAGATTGGAAAATTGCTGGAATATTGTAAGACATATATCCTTGGGACTCTAACAACACAGTTCGATATTATGCAAGCCAAACAAAAGCAAGAAGAAGCAGAACAAAATTTGGCGATATTATGTCCTAGATGTAGGAAGAAACACAACCACAAAGAGTGCCCACTATATGTAATCAAAGTTTGTGCCATTTGCACGAAAGACCACCCTACAGAAGGATGTCCCTCACTTCTTGGCCTAAAGGCAGTTTATAAGGAGGAAGAAGAAGAATCAGAAGTGGTATGTCTGCTTAATCAGCGCCGACAATGGCAGCCACAACAATCAGGTATGCCAACTGATCCATTTTCTTCTTTTTAGCCTCCTCAATACAATGCTCAGCAATATAATGGAATGTGGCAAAATCAACCACCTTTCCCCAATTGGTCACAACAGCCATTCCCTACAACATCTTGGCCAAATCAAAAAAATCAAACTAATTGGCCTAGCTTTCCTTTCTGCCCACCATTTTGGAAAAACAATACTTATCCAACACAATGGTCCCCCTCTACTTCGCAGAGTCAGGCATGGCAGTCAAACTGGAAAAGACCTACAAATCAGCCAGCTGGAACAATTCCTCTCTCTCAAACTACACTGCCAGCTCCCTATACAAACCCCCAGACCAACTTAAGACCACAACTCCCAGCCCAGCCCAGCCCAAACCCAAACAATAGGCCAGTTCAGTCTGTCCAAATAATGGAACCCCCAGAATTAGAAACTGAATTGAGGGAGTGAAAAAACCTTCAATTAAGGTCTGGGCACATAGTATAAACAGAGAGAAACAATAATGTTCATATTGAAGACCCGTTACCTATAGAACAAACATTACAAAAAGAGAATGAGGTTCAACAACAAAATCAACAACAAGTAACAACTTCCTCTCCACCATTCCCAGAATGATTAATCATACCATGCCCATTAAAACATCCTGATTTTGATCTTCTGGGAGAATTAAAAAATTTGTGTATAAAAATCCCTCTCCTCCAAGCTATCCAAGACATCCCTATATATGCAAAAACCAATAAGGAATTATGCATAAAGAAGCCAAAGAGGAGAAAAACCACCAATCCAACTGTCCAAATAGTCGGTACTTTATCTGACTTATTATTAGGGATGGAAACACCCGTAAAATATTAAGACCCAGGAAATCCCATAGTGACAGTGCAAATCCATGGGCAATTTTTTCCAAATGCCTTAGTTGATTTGGGAGCAACAATCAATATCCTAACAACCACCACCTGTCAAAAACTTGGCATTACATCGCTAGAACCAACAACAACCTTATTGGAATTGGCTGACCGATCGGTAGTCAAATGAGAGGGTACACTACAAGATGTAATGGTATCTGTAGATTCCTGGGAATACCCTACTAACTTCTTGGTTATCAATCCAAAGAATCGGCTAAATGGACACCCGTTAATCTTAGGTAGACCTTGGTTGGAAACTGTTGATGCTTATATTGGATGTCGACAAGGCAACATGACAATAACAAGGGGAAACTATGTCAAGAATTTAGCTTTATATCCCCTAGCCCAGCCAAGCTTATCAATAATAAAAACAAGAAAGCAACCTGTATCATATCTTATGGAAAATATGAGATCACCTCTAACTATAGAAAATGCTCTTGATTTTAAAGATCAAACAGAGGATGATATCATCAATATTTTTATTAATAAACCACAAATTAGATCCCATCCACAATGTCACATGATCAAGGCAACATTTGATAATAAGGAAGAAGAAGATCCTCTGAAAGACATTCCTAATCAAGTAATACCCACTACTTCTGTGTACAATAGTAAGATTGTAGAAATTGAGCTGGGAAAAACTCTAAACATTAACAAAAATCTGATTGCTGAACAAGAAGAGAAGTTGGTCCAACTATTGCAGAAATACAAAGCAGCCTTTGCATGGGATTACCCAGACATGAAAGGAATTGATCCTAAATTGTGTACAAACCACATCTATATTGAAAAATATGCGAGACCCATTCGCCAACCCCAAAGAATACTAAACTCTCATCTCAAAGATATTGTGAAAGCTGAATTACAAAAGCTATTAGATGTTAATTTCATCTATCCAATATCTGATAGCAAGTGGGTCTCTCCATTAGTAGTGGTACCAAAGAAGAACGGAAAGTGGATAATATGTGTAGATTACCGTGAACTTAACAAGGCAACTTAGAAAGACCACTTTCCCCTTCCTTTCATTGACCAGGTATTAGAGACATTAGCAGGAAAGAAATTCTTTTCCTTCCTCGATGGCTTCAGTGGGTATAATCAAATCCATATTGCCCCCGAAGACCAAGACAAAACTACTTTTACCTATCCATGGGAGACATTTGCCTACCGAGTCTTACCTTTTGGCCTATGCAATGCCCCTGCTACATTCCAAAGGGCCATTCTCAGCATCTTTGCAGACTTAATAAATGAAGGTCTCGAAGTACATATGGATGAATTCACACCTTATGGAGATGACTTTGAGCCAGCATTAGAAAATTTAGAAAAGGTGTTGCAAAGATGTATTGACACTAGACTTTGTTTAAGCCATGAAAAGTGTCATATGATGATGACCGAAGGAGTTATATTAGGGCATTATATTTTAGCAGCTGGAATTCAGGTGGACCCAGCAAAAATTCAGATAATTTTGTTAATACCTAGACCCACCACACAAACAAAGGTACGTAGATTTCTTGGATTTTCTGGTTACTATAGAAGATTTATAGAACATTATTCTCAAATAGTTTCACCTTTATATACACTAACTGGAAATGTTGATTTTATTTGGACAGATAAATGTGACAATGCCTTCAATGAACTGAAAAATATTGTTTCAACAGCCCCAGTGCCGAGGGGCCCAAATTGGAATTTTCCATTCCAAATTTCATCTGATGCCTCAGACACGGCAATTGGAGCAGTACTTGGGCAGGAGGAAGACAAGAAACCATATGCAATCTATTATACTAGCAAAAATCTATCCCCTGCTGAATTAAATTATACTATGACTGAGAAGGAATTTTTAGCTGTAGTACATGCTGTAAATAAGTTTAGACATTATATAACTGGGTATCCTGTAGTACTATATACTGATCACTCTGCCATTAAATTTTTAGCAAATAAACCTGTTACAAATGGAAGAGTGACAAGATGGTTGATTTTATTACATGAATTCGATATTACAATCAAAGATCAACCTGGGAAAGAGAACCCTGTAGCTGATTTTCTGTCAAGAATGCCAAAACCAACAGGCACAGAAACAGTTGAAGACCACTTCCCAGATGAACATTTGTTCGTTGTTACTGTCAGAACCCCATGGTATGCTGATATAGAAAATTATTTGGCAATAGGTAAACTACCTAAACATTTATCCCTTAATGAACGAAAGCAGATAATACAACGTAGTAACCGATTCTCTTAGGTTGGGGGCTACCTATTTCATACAGGGGCAGATATGCAAATAAGAAGATGCGTCTAAGAGGATGAGGTATTTGATATTTTGAAAGAATGCCATGATGGGCAGTGTGGAGGGCATTTTGCAGATTGTAGAACTACCCATAAGGTTTTACAAACAGGCTATTATTGGCCTACCATCTTTAAAGATGCCAAAAAATTTGTGCAGGCCTATGATAGCTGCCAAAGGGAAGGTCGCCTTGGGTAGTTTGATGAAATGCCTTTGAACGCTCAACTAGTAATTGAACCGTTTGAACGCTGGGCCCTTGAATTTGTTGGTCCTATTAGCCCCCCATCAAACCAAAAAACATACATCCTAGTTGCAATCGAGTATGTTACTAAATGGGTTGAAGCAAAGGCTCTTTCAAAAGCTACAGAGGACTCTGTAATACAGTTTATTTTCCAAATATTTGTGCGATATGGCCTCCCAAGGGACATAATCACAGATGGACGACCACAGTTTGTAGGTAATAAATTAGCTTAAACACTACAAAATTACCACATTTAGCACAAGATTACAACCCCATACCACCCACAGGCCAATGGCCAAGTAGAGAGCACGAACAAAATGATTGAATCTATATTGACAAAAACCATTGCCTCACACAGACGAGATTGGGCCTACAGATTGCTAGAAGCATTGTGGGCATATCGAACAACGTGGAGACCCACTACGGTATATTCACCATATCAATTGGTATCTGGAAAAGAACCCATCTTTCCAATAGAATTTGAAATTCAGACATTAAGAACAGCTCAAAAGGTGGGTCTAGATCTAAATGAAGCCCAGGCCAAAAGACTGGAACAAATTAATGAGTTAGATGAAATTAGGCTCTCTGCTCTTCAGCACATAGCGTTAATTCAACAACAGAGAGAAAATTGGCATGACGCCGTTATCAAATAAAAGATCTTCCATGAAGGAGACTGGGCACTCCTATATGATTCTAGGTTTCAGGATTTTCCAGGGAAACTCCAGACATGATGGCTCGGACCCTATGAAATTCAAAAAGTGCATGATAATGGCACTATTAAATTAACCACCATTGATGGATCCGAACATTCCTTCAAAGTAAACGGTCGTTGAGTACGATTGTATCATAAACCGCTTACCCGGGAATCCTTTTACCAACAATTACGGGAAGCTTCTACCATGAAAATTATGGCTGAAGGGGATAACTCCTCCTCAGCACCTATTTACTAAATTATTTCTTTTTTAAAATTTTGTACAGAAAGATTTTTCATTTATTTGGATTGTTTTTTTTTATGGAATTCGTTTTTTTCAAAATCTCTGTTTATTTTGTTTATTTTGAGTCTTGTTGTTTGTTTCATGGAATTCTGTTTTTTTTCAAAGCTCTGTTTATTTATTTTGTTTTTATTTTTTGTTGTTCCTTTCTAAAGGAAAACATTTTTGCTGTTCCTTTCGAAAGGAACATCATTTTCACAGATCTTTGATGTTCCTTTCGGAAGGAACAACAGTTTCGCAGATTGTTTTTGTTGTTATTTTTAAAGGAACGACACCTTCTGAGTGGATTGTTTTTGCTTTAGATTAGAATTTTGAGGATTTATGAGGACTCTTATAAAGGAAAACATATTATTCATATAAAATCATATAAATTAAATCTTACTGTAATAAAAAAATCAAAATAAATCATCATTTTAAAGAAAATTGTTTGGTAATGATAAGAAAAAGGAAAAAGGGACATAACCAATAACATGATTTTGTTGTTTTACTACCACTGAATTAATCTGATTGATTATCCTTATCATGATTGGTTCTTTCCCATATTGTATAACTTTATTTGATTTTACTTATGGATTAGGAATAGGGGCACATTATTTTCTATTGAGATGTTCATACTTCTTCCACCATCCCTACTCTTAAGGAGTGTTGGGCCATCCTTTCTGAATAACTAGGAAAGTGATATATGAAAAAGAAAAATATTTATATGTTTCACTAATAATTTTATGATTTGGAAGATGAAGGATAGGGGGTCTCATCAAGAGCCAGCCTACCATGATCATAAGAAAGTAGGTGAAGTGGCATTCCCATCATGGCCACCAAACCAGGGATATGGTCCAATGGACGACTGAAAAAAAAAACTAAGAAGTCCTTGGAACAGGAGGTCTCATCACGAGCTGGCCTGTCCACTTTTCACTTCTTCCTGGTGAATGGAATTTTGATTTATATGGTCACCAAGCCAGCACAATGGCCTCCGTTATGACATTTAACAAGCACTTCCTCAGTATGAATAAAGGACAATGGTTCCAAGGATAAGAAAGCAACTTTGTCAAGGTTATGGACACCTCTAGGAAACAGAGCTCTGTTGATGGTATTGGAGTCACATTTATACACATAAATAGTCATATTAAACCCTTTTCCTATGTCTCTATTTAAATATCAAATGAAAGTATGAATCCTTCACCTTTGATTTCAAACCTATTATACATGAAAATAATTATAAATCGATCATATTAGTTTGAAGTGGGTAATAAAAACATCTATACTTATGTTTATCTTAAGCTATCCCTTCTCCTTATATTTGAATCATTACAAACTATTTTATATCTATTTACGATTCATCACACGCATTGATTTCAGTAATTTCTATAATTTGATTGAATGTATCATAATTATGCCTGCTTTTTCCTGCTGTACAACTGTTGTGCCACACTTGCCTCTCTTAATTGACGGTTGAGGACGACCTATCATCCTTCAGGGGGGGCGCGTATGTCTGCATGCAGATCAAATCCCGATATTTCTTTACCTGTATGCAAATAAAATCCCTGCATTCTAGGGAATAACAAAAAATTAACGACATTATTCCAATTCACCGTGTTGTGTTGTTCCATTACAATCACTATGTGTTTGGAAGAACTAACAGTGTGAAGAGATGATGGGAGGATGACCAATTCGTAGTGAGCCACATGTGCTAGTTGTTTCTGTTGTTGCACAAGAGATTTTGGAAAGATTGGGGTGGATTACGTATTTCATGAGGATGCAACAACCCCATGAAGCAGTGGCCATCGAATTTTTACAGAACTTGTAGGAAGGACACTCCATGGTTAGAGAAAGACAGATAGTTGTATCCGATGAAATAATTGTGGAGGTGTCTGGTATACCGGTGCAAGGAACCATATGGACGCAAAATAAGGTCAAGCTTCAAGAAGCCATGAAGATTTTTCAAGATGAGGGACAAACATTGGTCGTCAAAGGCAAAGGAGTTCATCCAGCATCATTAGGAGAACCATGGGCAGAATTGGCCAAGGTAGTGCAGGCCTATATAACGTGTGACGGAAGGAAAGACGTGGTAAGACCTCACCACCTTAAGTTACCAACTGTAATAAAATAGAAATGTACTATACATTTTCCTAAATTTTTAAATTCCTTACTGCATGATATCGCCCGTAGTATAAGAAAATCTCAGCATGCAGAAATGGTGGTCAGCCACCATTGCCTAATTTGATTAATAGTGAGTCGTAGCCTCGCCCAGCAACAGACCAGCTGGGAAGAGTTGATATTCTCCATTGATGGAGGGTTAGCCTTACCTACCCCGAAACGGAAGAGAATGGCTGGCTCAATAGCTAAGCCATCAATTCGTAGACAGTCCATCCGTTAAAAACGAAGTAGGGGAATGATAGAAGGATTTCCGGGCAGCAGTAGCTAGCCCCTAGAATTGCACAGCTCAGAGGATGAAAAAACTCCACAATTGGAGGGAGGAAGTCCTCGTATTGATGAAGAAGAGGAAATGGAGGGAGAAATTCGCTACTCGGATGAAGAAGAAATAAGTCACCGCACCAGTGGTGAGAAACAAACCAGTGCAAAAGAAGGGAATACTGAGGAAGAGGAAATTTAAGGAGAAATTCAATATTCGGATGAGGAAGAAGGAAGTTATCATACCTGTGAGGAGAATGAAGATAATCATAGCAGTGACAAAGAAGGAACAGAGCCTCCTGAAAATGCTACTGTAAGCGCTTTATAGGAAGACCAATTGGCCCAAATTCTGGCCAATATAAGTGACTATGTGCAGCCTCACAGCCTTTTGGACCTTAACATTTATATTAATCAGTTGCAGGAGCACTCTGCAGTCAACGAAGAAACATCTGAAGAAATGTTGGATGAAACAGAAAACCCTAGAGAAGCTAGGGTTGCTTCCCCTGAAAATCATGAACAAGAAAAGGAGAATACCGAAGCAATATCCCAACTTGGAAGCTCTCAGGGGATTGCAGAGTCAATTGAGGGTATAATTCCCGAATAATTTAGCCAAGGGCATATGAATGTTGAAGAATAACCTCAAGAAGAATCCCAAGAAGAAAACCAAGAAGAGAACCCAACTGAAGGCATGACTGACGAGGACCTAAACCCTGTTGAGCAAACAGGCCCAGAAAAAGGAACAACCATTCCATTGAGAAAAAGGAAGAAAGTTATTGAGATTGAAAAGCTTTGAAGAGAACGTATGAAGCTTCAGAGACTCGTGGAACAACTCAGGAAAACCATTAGGGTTCTGAGAATGAAACAAATGCCTAAGTGAGCCCCCAAGAGAAGAAGCATAGCTACCAAGCTAACTTTGAAAAAGAGAAGAGTGGCCGCTAAGATGAACCCCCAAGTTGCAGAAGACAGACCTGAGCCTAATTATGGAGATACGGAACAAAAAACAGTTGTTCCAACACAAGCTATTCCAGAGGGACCCGCTTCAAGTGAAAACATGCAAGCTAGTAATCAGAATACTTTTAGTGACCCCACATAAGCCAGACTCCAAGAGGAGTTGGCACAGACTCGAATGGAAAGGCAAAGGTTGGAAGAAGACACTATCCCTAGGAAGAGATATCAGGAGTTGCAGCAACAGATGAAGATTATCTATGAAGCAGAAGCTAAAGCTCACAAGAAGTGTTGAAAAGAAGAGGAGAAGTCTGAAAAGGTAATGAATCAATTAAAATTATCCCACAATCAAATGGACACTCTCTGCTCATTGTACACTAATGTCTTAGCCTGTAGATGCCCTGCCAAAAACTATGCTTTATTTTTATTAGAAAGATATTTACAGCTAAAGATTAAGGCAGTTAGGGCAGGAGAATCTATAGAGCTAAAAACTATAGATGACTTTGTATCATGCTAAAAACTTTATGGGGTTAAGGTACAATGCCTTTTGTGTGAGTTTTATTTGCATAATATAATACTTGAAAATGATTGTGAGTCAAAGCCTAGCCCTTTTGTGGGAGATTTCCAATACCAGGCGTTTATTTCCTTTGCTGTAAATAAGTTAAAATGGCTTAAAGCCTATAAGGCTTTTCAAAGGTAGGAAAATAAATTATATTTGTGGGTTAGGAGTGAACCTCAGGACCCATTTCAATTTTGGGCTAGGCAGAAGAGTTTGATGACAAAGGAAGGTGTTATCCAAGCATTGGGGCCTGTCCATAAATCGATTATCTTGAATGGGAAAAATTATTTCTTATCTATTAGAAACCAGGCTTATATAGCAGCTAAGGTCCGATGGAGAATTTCCAATCAGAATGTGCAAAATAGAGAACTATTTAATTATAAAAACTTTGGGCTAGCTGCAGATTGCTTGATTTCCTATAGTAATCTCATTTTAAAAGAAGGACCATTCTAGCTAGGGTGTAGGTTTTGAAGCCCCATTGCATGGTATCCTTATATAGACTACAAAGCCATTTAAAAATGATCCAGGTGGATATCAGTGGCCACCCACCTATTCCATTTGGACCAGCACCATCAATTCTTGCAGCTTTTCATATTCAGCACAACTTACTATTTTTAGCAGGTTTTTGGGTCCTCCACTCTCGGAGCCGTTTTGGGGGCTTAATGATCCAGGTGGATATTGGTGGCCACCCACCTATTCCGTTTGAACCCCCATCTCCAGTTCTTTCAGTTTTTAAGTTGCAACAAAACTTACTATTTTTAGCAGTTTTTCGGGTCCTGAACTTCTGGAGCCGTTTTGAGGCCCTAAACGACGTTTTTTGGGCATCGTTTTACCAGCAAAAGTTGTGGTCCTCGGATATATATTTCTAACGATCTATTGAGCGCATCAAACGGAGATCAGATGCCAAAGTTACGCCCCCGGGAAGTTGAACCACCAATTTACCCAAACGGGCACCCACAGTTTTGGCGCCTCATCTCCTACGGTTAGGTTTTTGGACGTTTCGGATTCTACATTGTTTCTCAACAATAAATAGACCCTCGAGCCTCATTGTAATAGAGTTCAGAGGTCTGTAGCCACCACATCTCTTCTCAGAGATTCGCTACCAGCACCCTAGTTATTTTATTTTCATTATGTTTGTAAGCATATTTCTGTTGTTTGATATTAATGAAATGACACATTATTTCCATTGCATCTCTATGTTTATGGTTATTTCTATATTCTGTTACGTTCCTGCATAAATCTGGATTAGTGGTATCAAAGCGGGTCTGCTCTTTCTTTGTTTTTCTTTGCATGTCCCCAACGCGGTCAGGGTATAAGGAGTTAGGGCTCGATCTGGTTGAACCCTTGCAAGATCAGCCTCGCAAACCTCGACGACCTCCCATGGCGGAAGAAAAGAAAGACGAGGGAGCAGGAGATCCTATCAAAATACTGCTCAAGGAGGCACTCGAGAAACAAAGGAACGCAATAATGGATAACTTTGCTCAAATCCTTCAACGACTGCCCACATATGGCGCATCTGCATCCAACAGCCACTCTGGAGGCGCCACTCCCTTCAAGGTACAGGTAAACTTTGAAATTCCTATATTTGAAGGAAAAACAGATGCAGACGCCGTAGACAGATGGTTAAATTTTCTGGAAGGGTATTTCTCAGTCCATGACTTCTCTGACCGAGAAAAGATTATTTTTTCACTCCTCAAAGCTGCCCCCCATGTCAAAGACTGGTGGAAAACCTACCGTGAGCAAGAGAGGGAAGGGGAACCCTCTCTATTCTCAGCCACACTCACTTAGAATTCATTCTGAGACGGCATCAAGGAACAATATTACCCCGTGGGGAGCTATGAGGACAAATACATCCAATGGACCACGTTGCGGCAACAAAAGGATCAAGATGTGCATGAACTGACAAATCTGTTCCATACCCTGTGCACAAAGTTGGGTATTAAAGATTCGGAGAGACATTTGGTGCTCAATTACCGCGGCCATTTGCACAAACACATTCAGGAGGAAATGGAGTTCCTCGACATTACATCACTTGGCACGGCATATCGCTATGCCACCAAGATCGAGCAGAAATTTAAGCAGAAGAAGAGAGACTTTGGATCTGCAAATCCGAAAGGTGCCCCCGAACCGAAGAACAAGGGGCAAGGCCAAAGCAATGCGACTCAGAACAACACCACAAATCCAAAGAAGGACATAGGGAAGTGGTGTGAATTCCATAACAGCCTCACTCACAGCACAAACGAGTGTCGGGCCAAACAGTCTTTGGTGGCCGAACTAAAGGCACCCGAATCAGATGCATTTTCTGATCCTAAGTTAGAACCAGACAAAGGCAATGACAAAGGGAAGAAGATCATTGATACGGATCCCAGTGCCATTTTTTCCACCACCAAGATCTAGAAGGAGGGTCCAGAGGATCCAGAGGAGGGGGAGCGCCTCTTCCAGTCGCAGATGTGGGTAAAGGGTTCTCCACTGCAATTTCTCGTCGATAGCGGAAGAAAAAAGAACCTCATCTCAGTAGAGGTTGTGAAGTGGCTCAGCCTACCGACCATAGCACACCCACAGCCGTATACCATCGGATGGCTCCACCCAGGGAGAGATCTCTACATCCGCCAGCAATGCCGCCTTCCGTATAGTATCAAGCCATTCACGGATGAGGTATTGTGTGATGTTGCTCCTCTTGATGTAGCTGATGTACTATTGGGCCAACCATACTTGTGGAGGCGACATGCTGTGTATGAGTCTAGGCCTCGTGCTGTTATTATTACTTTAGGAAATAACTTGTATAGGATACCGGAGGTAATACCGCCTCCTGCCATCTCTTTGACTACTGCAAAACAACGCAGTAAGATTGTTTCCCAAACCAGGAAATTCATTTTCCTTACGATTCACTCACAGGGAAAGAAGAATATTGTGGCCACAACCTTGAAACAAGGCTCCCTTGGACGGGTGCAGCAGAAGGACAAAGTCAGGGAGGAATACGATGACAATTTCTCCTCACTCATAGAGGTTCCTCCACACTATCAGGAAAAGCACTCCATTGATCCGACTCCCAACGCACCACTGCCTGATGTTGCCATACATCCTCCAACTACACATACATAATCCAAACATGTACTGTCTAAGGCTGATAAAGAAACCAAATTTACTAAACGCATCCAGCATGTCCACCCGTAGGTCCATGACATCTTCAACACAACTAATACTCAGTTCAACAGAATTTGCCTCATCTCATGGAGGATCTCAACGCAATGGGGACCATTGCTTCCTAAGGAGGGAGGAATGATCCAGGTGGATATCGGTGGCCACCCACCTATTCCATTTGGACCAGCACCATCAATTCTTGCAGCTTTTCACATTCATCACAACTTACTATTTTTAGCAGGTTTTTGGGTCCTCCACTCTCGGAGCCGTTTTGGGGGCTTAATGATCCAGGTGGATATTGGTGGCCACCCACCTATTCCATTTGAACCCCCATCTCCAGTTCTTTCAGTTTTTAAGTTGCAACAAAACTTACTATTTTTAGCAGTTTTTCGGGTCCTGAACTTCCGGAGCCGTTTTGAGGCCCTAAACGACGTTTTTTTGGGTATTATAAGGACTAGTGAATTTCATGGAATGAAATTCATCCTGAAAGTTGTGGTCCTCGGATAGATCTTTCTAACGAGCTATTGAGCGCGTCAAACGGAGATCAGATGCCAAAGTTACGCCCCTGGGAAGTTGAACCACCAATTTACCCAAACAGGCGCCCACAGTTTTGGCGCCTCATCTCCTACGATTAGGTTTTTGGACGTTTCAGATTCTACATTGTTTCTCAACAATAAATAGGCCCTCGAGCCTCATTGTAACAGAGTTCAGAGGTCTGTAGCCACCACATCTCTTCTCAGAGATTCGCTACCAACACCCTAGCTATTTTATTTTCATTATGTCTGTAAGCATATTTCTGTTGTTTGATATTAATGAAATGACGCATTATTTCTGCTGCATCTCTATGTTTATGGTTATTTCTATATTCTGTTGCGTTCCTGCATAAATCCAGATCAACGAACTACTCGAAGGAAAGACAGAACATGTTTTCGAAGCATTAGCTGCACTGCATGGTTTTAGGCCTTTTGATAAAAAGCCTTATCCTGCTTATTCTTTAACTGCTCTCCATGTGAACTATAGTTTTCATGAGGACATGAAAAAGATTAAACAGGGGGGTATGTTGGGCAGTGGAAAAGGTATGAAATCACTGTGTATTTTCTTATTCTTTTACTATAGACATAATCCTTTTTACCTTAGAAAGGTAATTTATTATAATAATTATGGTAGAATTGGAAAGATTTATGTTTATTGTAAAAAGATGATTAAATATTGATTTTTGTTGATAAAAGCAGGAATTGGATGAAGTGGACAGTTGTACCAAAGGTGAAGCTGAGATGAATGCAAATGTTGTTCATCCAGCATTAGACCAAATCCTACCTAGGACAAGGAAATCTGAACGCATTGCTAAGAAAAGGCAGGGGACAGCTCGACTTCGGTCAAATTAAACTAGATGATAACTAAACAAAGGGAAGTGAATCCCTCAGGATCCTTTGATCCTGAGGGATCGTTGTTCAAATCTCATCTTATTCCTTGTCTTGTCCGTCAGGGTCTGATATATAAGGCAACACCCTTTAGTGATCAGGGGGTCGGAAATTCTCGTATTCAAAACATTTCCTTTGTAATGTTGTGCTTATTGACTCTCGTCTTTAAGAGAGAAGTCTCTTTAATACTTTATGTTCGATTAATATTAAAGATGTGTTTCATTCCATCTCACAAGTTCTGAAGTAGCCCAGCAGTGTTTCACTAGTGCTAAGGGCCCGGCTCTGGTGGAATTACCCTGTTTTTTGTATTTCTAATCTTTGCTTACTGTTGTGTGAAGTTGTGTTTAAGTTCATTACGATTGCAGAGTTGATTGACTATTGTTGGATTGAATACAGATTCATTGTGATCATTAACGAATTGCATTTCTATTTTATCATCTGCAAGAAGTGCATTCGCTGTCTATTTACCTTGCTATCGTTAGAAAGCTTTGTTGTTCTATATTCAATTCTAGTTTTTGTTCTATTGGTTTATGATTGATTGTTTCATGGTATTGGATGTCGACAGGGTTGAAGTATTGAGATTAGTTGCTTGATTGCGTTAAGTTTATAATTGCTGTTCAATTCATGTTACTGTTCCATTTCTGTTTATTGTTCATTTCTGATTCATAGCTTCAAATTAGCAGATATATTGGTTATAATTGCTGTGTATGCATAGGAATTATGAGTTGTTGTTCCTTTCTATCTTTTGAAGTTAGTTTTAGTTATTTTCATCAGCAATTAGTTTTCATTTCGATTGCTTTAAGAACAAGACCACCAACTATAGAGGACACTGGTTACTGCTTCCAAGTCCCCAGATTGGTTATCTTGCCTTAGTGTGATTTTAGTTGCATCGATTTCTAAGGGAAGGAGTTACTGCTACTGTATCCGTGATCGATGGTTTGCAGATTGAGGTAGTTAATATTTCAGAGCATTTCCATTTATGTTACTGTAATTGGATTTCTTTACAAGCATCTATTTACTCTTGTATTTAGAATTCTGTACTACATCTTCATAGCATTACTCTTAGTTAATTGCAGCCTCAGACAGAGTACACTCTTGAAATAAAAAGTCGCTCCCGGATTGATAATTAATGTAGGATAATTAGGTGTTTAAAAGATACCATTTTATACCTCAACATTTTGGTGCCGATGCCGGGCAGAGTGTATGCCATTTCAAAGGAGTGATGCACAATTTATTTTCTTCTGCTTGCGAAGAATTGGGTATTAAAGATGGAAGGTAAGAACCTGCGCACCGGGAAAGAAACACACTTGCTCACAGCTCGCTTCACAACAGAATTAGGTAAGCCTGTTTCTTTAGGTAGGAATGAAGGTTTGTTTTCTTGAATGAATAGAATAGCTAAGAAAAACAAAATTCCTCCTAAAATTGAAAAACCTAAGGGACCGGTGACCCTTGGGCGGAAATTTTTTATTGAGGAAATCCTTAAAAGAACTGAATCTCAGCCATCAGTAGGATTTAGAAAAGCTATCTCTAGACAGCCTACTAGTTCCCCTCAGGCTACAGAGTCACCATTTGAAGCCTTTTCTGAGATACATAGTCAAACAATGGGAATTGAGCAATATTCCCAAGAAATTAAGAATCCTTCCATAATTTCCCCTCAAGAAGGGAACTCTAGTAGTCTCCGTGAAGGAGAAGGGGAAATAGGAGAAACAAGAGACCCAAAATCCCCTATTGAAATAGTGCAACCAGTAAGCAATCCAGATAAGGGACGTGCTGTTAAACTCATTCAAGGTTCTGAGTCACCTCAAATAGTAGGTCAACAAGGAATACTTATTATTTCAGACCAGGGAAGTGCTGTCAAAGCCATTCCTGCTCCTCCTAGTCACCCTATAAATTCCCTTGAGATCCCAGAAGGATATTGTCACATCTTCGACCAAATGGCCCAGAACCAAAATTAGAACCAGCAGACACCCCAACAAGCCTCTACACTGCAATATCCAGAGAGGGATCTCTCTATAAAGTGCAAAGATTGATGTATCTTTAAGGTTTGTAATGTGATATTAGGCTAGTTATGAGGAACAAGGTTTTTTTGTTTTGTTTTGGTTGGAAAAAGATAAATGAAGGTGAAGGAAGTCTAAATGAAGGGTGAAGGTTTATGAAAGTGAAAGATTGATTCAGCTAACAATATAGGCGAGAATCAGCTTCAATCCATTGGGCTATGGAGTCATAGTAGGATTTAATTTAAATAGCAAGGTTCAAGAGTGGTCCATGGGGCAAGTCATCTATGTCAAAGGATCTCTTAAAGTTGATTTTATGGTATGGAATGAAACAATAAGGAAGGGAATCAAACAGATGAAGAACAAATAGCAGCCTAAGATCAAGTAAGTACTTTGAAACTATCCTACTTTTGGCATACACTTAAGAAAGACATAAAAGTTATCCAAGATCAGGTAAGTACTTTTAAACTAGCCTGATTTCGATGCACTTTCAATAGAAAAAATTTAAAACACATAGAATACCTTAAGATCAAGTAAGGACTTTGAACCTATCCTGCTTTCAACATATTCAAAGGCAAAACATTCAAGATAAATAATAAAAGTAGTCTAAGATCAAGTAAGGACTTTGAACCTATCCTGCTTTCAACATACTTTAAGGGAAACTTTCAGACAACCTTTGGAGACAAAACTAGAGGACAGGGCTAACCATAGACTTCCCTAGTTCAAATTTACTTGACAGAAACCGAAAATAACATTCAAGAACAATGTTTAAAGTCTAGACAGTAAGAGAAGGGAACGCCAACATTCTTAACTGCTTAGACTGTATTAAATCATTCTTAAATACACAATTGGAAGAAAACATGGAGATAAATCTTATCAGTGAGAGTAGGGTACCTTTGACAGTAAATCCTAACTCTATAATTGTTGTTCTTTATCAGAGAAGATGGACAGGATGGAAACAAAAAGAAAATAACAATTTTCAATAAGAAAAACATCACCGTTGACATAGACCAGGATCCCATAAATCAGCTTGTATTTCATGCTTCAAACCAGTTACGATCATCAAGTCCAGTGGGTCTCTATAGCTTCAAACTTCTCATCTCAACTTAGGTATCTTCAATTACAACAGAGCTTACAACAGCATCAGAAAACTATTTACATGCAAAAGATATTCGGAGACCAAACTTTGCCTCATCTTCTACAGAGGTATTTATAGAAGAAATGAGGAGGTGGGATGTAAAATAAGATCTTTAGGCTCAATTAATACAAATTAATTCTTCTCAGCCTTTGAGGGGCTCAATGGAGAATATTTCTCATATTTCCTCTATATTAATTTTTTTTCATTAAGTTTTTAGGCTACTTGGGAGAAATTGTTGACTTTAAAGCTCTTTCTTATCTTTGTGATAACTTTGCTGACAGTTGTAATGAGTTCCTTTGATTTGAAATAAATTTTCAGCTATCTTTAAGCAAATATGTTATGTTCTGAGGCAATAATTATGCCTTATTTGATTGCTTTGAGGCTGCAGGTGGCTTTTGGTAGCTAGAGAGGATTCAATTAGCCTCTGATGTGGCAATGGGGGCTTCTCGGACTAAGAGATTTCTTTGTCTTTCTCTAAAACACCTTTAATTTACTTTAGATCTGTGTTTTAGGTCTGATTAGGCTTTATCTCTATCTTCAAGTCTTTAGGCTGTCTTTAACTGGGTGGATTAGGCCTTTGATAGTCGAATTATGCCTTGATCCCTCAAACTATGTTAAAAATCATTGATCTTTGATTTCTACTTTGATTTTATCCTTGGACGCTGATACTCTTTGTTTGTTTATTTTTCACTGTGTTTCTACTGTTTTTGCAGGTGCGCAAAGGGTTTTAGAATGTCATCAGTGCTCATGAGGCACGGATAAGTCGTGATATGAACCCTGCGAAATGAACTCTTTGATGAATAAAGGCCCAGAGGATCGTCATCCCCGGCCCTTGAGTTCCTTTAAGAAACCGTGTAAAATATTTACAACCTGCAAAAATACACAAAAAGTTATAAAAATCGTGCGTGGATGGGTTAAACTGCTTTGGAGGTTTAGGTTAGATCACGGCCGTTGGATGAAAGCATCCAACGGCGAGTATTTCTCGTTGGGGTCAATAGGAGAGGTAGTTGGAGGGGTGAATGAAAGATTAAGTCTGAGCCGTAGATGAATATTAATCAATGGCTAAGATCAATCCGGGTTTTTATAAGGTGGAAGGGAAATGATATAATGAAATGGGGGAAAATATAAAGAAAATCGGGAAGAACCTTTATCGGCAGCGAAAAAGGCTTAAATGAAATTTTGGAGTCGCAGAACGATCTGAGCCGTTGGATTAGATTAATTATCAGAGATCGACGACGGATATCCTTTGATGAAATCTCTGGGAAGAATGGTGGAGGGCAATGGCTTAATGGTTAGATGCAATCTGGGCCATTGGATGAAAATAACAGACATCGGTGATTAAATCAGAGGAATGCAATGTAATGGGGAAAGGTGGTTTGGCGGAAAACCAGAATGGTTTTTCCGCGGATCTGAGGCGGTTTCCAAAATTTCCGAAAATAACGCGATACACTTCGCCGTCCATCACGTGTCCTCAGGAAAACCACTTTTTTTGTGTTATTTTTTGGCGTTAAACTTCTGGCGCAGAAAAATGTGAAACTGGATGCTATCCGTCAGATGGATGAGCATAGATCCGATGGTGTGGATCGCACGTGACGGAGGGCAAGATGCACGGATGGAAAAGGTGGTCAGGGTCAAAGGTGGATTATATCTGGACCGTTGGATCACGGGAATGGACGGTCAAGATTTATCGATGGGGAGGTAGGTCCCAAAGGAGTTAGGCCTATTGGGTTACATCTGGAGCATTAGATCTATTGAAAATGGAAAAAAGAAACAATGAAGGAGGCCTCCTAAAACATCTTTCCTGATCCTAGTTGGAAAGTGATCACCTAAACTAGGTGGGGGACCACACAGGTGATTTTTGTTGAAAAGTCTATTTTTAGACTATGTCTATTTTTAGACATATGGAGCATGGTCTAGGAGTTGCGGGATGCTATTCTTGGATTATTGGTCAAGTTGGTAAAAATAAATGGACAACTATTTTTAGACATACAGGTCGAAGTCTATTTTTAGACTGCCTGTCTAAAAATAGGTTAGTCAAATATTATTAGCTCTTAATAATATTTGGACTATAAACATTATCTTATTCTCTTGCAGCACTTCAGTTTGAGCTACGGATGTGGCACATGTAGCTGACAGAAGGAATTACGCTATTCCTAGGGTTTATTTGAGCTTTTGCATGGTTGACTTTAGTTAGAACTCCAGTGGCAGAGTTTGGTGGAGTTGATGAGACAGTTGGTGGAGTTGTGTTCTGTTTAAACTAGTTGAACTAGTTGTATTTAGTCTAACTGAAAAATACACTAGTGATGAGTGGTGTGAATTAAATATTATTTAATTCGCTAATTATTAACTCATAAATGAACTAAAGAACACATCAGTTAACAGCAGTGCATGGATAGTTCAATGAAGACCAGTGGAAGAGATAGGTGAAAGAGTCGGTTTACTAACAGTTGTGACTATAGCTATGCATGAGATTTGCACACACATTGATTGAGATTGCCAATGAGGATTGCGCAATACAAGCCAAGGAGATTCGAACTTGGATCTCATTCATTCTCATCTTGGATTGCGCAGTAGAGGTAGGCAGACTTGTGGAGGAGATTTGAACCCAGGACTTGTTCAAATCTCATATAGTTTGTGTGTAACTTTTTGGAGATAGTACTAAGTACTTGTGAGGATTATTGTGCTATGTATTGTTACATGTTCTCTATCATTATAATATATAGATAGTTGGGGGTTTTCAGCTATTGCTTTCCCCATTACATCATGTGTTGATATGTGTGCTTGATTATGTTTTAATGAGCGCATGTGACTGCTTTCTATTTCCGCATATTGATGATCAATTGTAGAAGAGGTTATTTATTATGCATGAAGCTCAAATAGTGTGTAATCAGGATAATCTCGGTGAATAATTCAGCAAATTATTTAAATTTCTACAAGATCTTCAGAATGAACAGCTCAGATTTAATCTTAGGGTAAACGAAACGTTATATGAGGCAGGGGTTGGGCGGATATCGGGTAATTGTGGACCGTTGATCTACAGAGATCAATGGTGGATCTTCACCGAAGGACTTTACATAGCAGGGTTTATGAAATAACAAAGGGTTTCAGGTTTGATCTGGACCATTAGATTTATGAAACGGACGACCCAGATCTAATCGCAAGCTCGTGAATCGGCGGAGGAGAGAGGAAAGCACACAAAAAAACTTGCGATGCGATTACGCGTGGACCATTAGATTTTAGAGAGATCCATGGTCAGGATGAATCAGTAGTTTTTAATGTCAGAGGGCCATGGCGAAGGACGATTAATCTGGGCCATCGGTTCTTATGGATTCGACGGTCCAGATTAAATCACATGTTTGCAATCGGAGGAGGGAAAGGGATACACCATAAAGAAATGTTGTGACGCTATGTAATAAGAGTCGTTGATCAAAGGATGATCGACGGTCCAAAATTAATCGGAGATCGCATCGGGGGGAAACAGTATTGAGGAATGGGCACGATGTGATTAATCGATGGCCGTTGATCTTGGAGAGATTGACGGTCAAGATTCGTTAAAAAACATATCGTTGGGTTTTATAAAAAACAAAGGAAAAAGGTTCATGAAAGGTTTTTATAGTGTTTTAGCGCTCGATTGTGGGCTTTGAGTTATGTGAAGAAAACAAGGGATCCGGGGTTTAACAAGGAAAAGGGCCTATCGAAATCGGAAAAAATGAAGGAACCAACAAAGGGTTATATGTTTATTTGCGATGCGATTGGCCGACGATCATTGATCGGTTCAGATCAATGATCAATTTTCATCGAAACTTCAAACTATCGGATTTATTAAAACATAATGGAAAGTCAGATTTTCATGAAATACAAAGGGGGAAAAGGTTTTTACGGGTTTAGAAGAGGAGTTTAGGCCCTTAGCACCCAATTGCGGGGCTGCCGATCCTATGAGAAGTGTGGATTATGAAAGTTAAGCCCTCGGGGGCTAAAATTCTATGTAATGAAATATAAGTGTTTTTTAGACTAAAAACAGAGTTTTTAAGCCAATTGGAGGGTTCCGATAGGGGAATGAAGGCTTTTTAAACCAAATGGTAGGAGACCAAATGGTTTTAAAAGGGTCTTGAAGTAATTTTGAAGGTTAAAGTGAGGGAAATGGAGGATTTTTATGAGGAAAAATGGAGGTCAACTATGAGTGAAAGAAGGGGCAAAATGATGAAACATGGGATTTTTTAGCAGTCTCTTTCTTTAGGTAAATAGCAGATTTTGAGGGCTTTTGTGAGGGAAACAGCAGTGAAGATTATATTAAAGGAAAAATACCATCATGAGACTTCAAGAACTAACAATTTTGAATCATTAATTATTTCTTGAAGGCTACAAAAAATTTTAGCAACCATTTGATATGACAAATTTTATAGGTGGCTAACAGCTTCACCGAGGGAGAGACATCCGTATCTGCCAACAGTGCCAGCTTCCATATGGCATCAAGCCATTCATGGATGAGGTATTATGTGATGTTTCTCCTCTTGATGTAGATGATGTATTATTGGGCCAACCATACTTGTGGATGCGAGATGTTGTGTATGAGTCTAGGCCTCGTGTTGTTATTATTACTTTGGGAAATAACTTGTACAGGATACTGAAGGTAGTACTGCCTCTTGTCATCTCGTTGACTATTGAAAAATAATGCAGTAAGATTGTTTCCCAAACCAGGAAATTTATTTTCCTTACAACTCTCTCACAGAGAAAGAAGAATATTGTGGCCACAACCTCATGACTTTGGGAAACAATCTTACTGCATTATTTTGCAATAGTCAAAGAGATGACAGGAGGCAGTACTACCTTCAGTATCCTGTACAAGTTATTTCCCACAGATGGAAAAATTCATGGAGGAATGCGAGGACATTTTCTCCTCACTCACAGAGGTTCCTCTACACTATCAGGACAAGCACTCCATTGATCTGGCCCCCGAAGCACTGTTGCCTGATGTTGCTATACCTCTTGAAAATACATACAGAATCCACACATGTACTATCTGAGGTTGATAAAGAAACCAAAATTACTAAATGCATCCAGCATATCTGCCCGTAGTTCCATGACATCTTTGACAAATCTAATACCTATTTCAACAGAATTTACCTCATCTCATGGATGATCCCAACGCAATGGGGACCATTGCTTCCTAAGGAGGGAGGAATGATCCAGGTGGATATCGGTGGCCACCCACCTATTCCATTTGGACCCGCACCGTCAATTCTTGCAGCTTTTCACATTCAACACAACTTACTATTTTTAGTAGTTTTTTGAGTCCTAAACTTCCGGAGCCATTTTGAGGCCCTAAACGACGTTTTTTGGGAAACCCAGGAACAACATAGGTCCATGGACCAATGTTTCTCACATATAAAGTTGTACTCCTCGCATAGGTATTTATAACGAGGTATGATACACGTCAAACGAAGATCATATGCCAAAGTTACATCCCTGAGAAGTTGAAACACCAATTTACCCAAACTGGGCCCATAGTTTTGGCACTTAATCTCCTAGGGTTAGGTTTTTGGACGTTTAGATTTCTCCATTGTTTCTCAATAATAAATACGCTCTCGAGCCTCATTGTAACACATTTAGAGTTCTGTAGCTGCCACATCTCTTCTCAGAGATACGCTACCAGCAACCTAGCTATTTTTATTTCCATTAAGTCTATAAGCTTATTTCAGTCATTCTTTTATTAATAAAATAAAGCATTATTTCTATTGCGTCTCTATGTTTATGTCTATTTCTATATTTTATTGCATTCTTGCATAAATCTGGATCATTGACTAAGTTGGTTCACCGCATAACATATGTCTGGCCTTGTATTCACTAAATACATTAGCAAACCCACTAACTATCAATAGACAGTAGCATCCACTAACTCTCTAGATGCAGCATCCTCAT
The DNA here is from genome assembly GCA_034641835.2 of Pinus albicaulis. Taxonomy (NCBI): domain Eukaryota; kingdom Viridiplantae; phylum Streptophyta; class Pinopsida; order Pinales; family Pinaceae; genus Pinus; species Pinus albicaulis. The sequence goes on from CM076578.1 coordinate 1,029,049,781, forward strand.
TCCTCCAGTTTCCTAGAAGAGGAGTATCCATGGGTTTTCAGCCCTCTATGTGAAACTTACCCAGTATCTCCCTTGCAACTTACATTGAGACACAAAAATTTCACCTTCTTGCTGCCATATTTCCAATCCAAGGAAATAATGAAGGAGGCCCATATCCTTCATCTTGAACTCCTTTGCAAGGTCCTCCTTGCATGAGTGTATCAACTGCTCATCACCAGTTAGTATTAAATCATAAACATAAATAAAAATTATTAAAACCTTATCCTCCACCACAATTTGGTATAGGTTTTCATCCGCCTCACTCTTGGTGAAGCCAAGTCCAGTGAAATAGTTTTCGATCTGTGTGTACCAAGCACGGGGTGCTTGCTTCAGCCCATACAAAACTATTTTGAGTTTGCACACATGTGACTCACTGTTGAAGATATAAAATCCTTCAGGCTGCTCAATGTACACTTCTTCTGTTGTGTAACTAGCTCCAAAAATAGAAGAAAAGAGATATCAACGCCTTAGAAATAAGCCACTTCGAGGGGGCAACCTCCAATACATTACATAAATGAAAAATTCTTGGATGATACAATTTACAAAACCTCCTTTCTATATATAGGAGTCCATGGGGCCATAATGTAATCCTAGTGGGCCACAATGTAATCCTAGCCGATCTAACAATAATAATTTAAGGGCATAATAATAACAAAATGGGGGTTACAAGGGTACAATAATAACAATAAGGGGGTTACACTAACAATAATAAGGGACTATACTAGTAATATAGGGACCTAACATGCCCCTCTCCTTCAAAAAGTGTTGTCCTCAACGCTTGAGTAGCTCTGGGTGCTTCTGTATAAAATTCTCATCCTCCCATGTAGAATCTTCAGTGGGTAAGTTCTTCCACTTGATGAGATACTCTGAAATTGATCGATTCCGTAGTTTTTGAGTTCTTGTTTCCATGACTACTTCAGGTTCTAATATGATTTTTCCTTCCTCATCAAGTTCTGGCAATATTGTTTGAACTGGAAGATTTTCACCTATAACCTTCTTTAAGCATGAAACATGGAAAACTGGATGTACTCGCGAAGAAGCAGGAAGCTCCAATTTGTATGCCATAGTACCAATCTTTTGCAACACCTTGTAAGGACAATAGTACTTTGGTGATAATTTATTATCCTTCTTAGCTTGCTTGAGGGACATTTGTTTGTATGGTTGTAGCCGTAAAAATACCCAATCTCCTACATCAAAATTTCTCTCGCTGCGATGTTGATCTGCTTGTTGTTTCATTCGATTTTGTGCCAAATTCAGGTTATCCTTTAAGAGTTGGAGAACTTCTTGTTGATGCTCGATGTGATCTTCCACTGCTTGAACCTTCGAATTTTCCCTTAAATATCATGTGATGGATGGTGGATGATATCCATAAAGTGCCATAAATGGGGTCATTTTTGCTGCAATATGGAAGGAAGTGTTATACCACCATTCAGTGAGAGGTAAACACTTGACCCATTGTGTTTGTTTATTAGATACAAAACAATGAAGATATCCTTCCAAACATTTATTTACTATTTCATTTTGACCATCAGATTGAGGATGATAAGATGAGCTATGAGCTAATTGAGTACCCAAACAAGAAAATAACTCCGTCCAAAAATTTTCAATAAAAATGGGATCTCTGTGGCTCACAATAACCCTTGGGCTTCCACGTAGCTTTTGAATTTTGTCCATAAATGTAGTAGCAACTGTACTTGATTTAAATGGATGATATAATGCACAAAAGTGTGCATACTTGGTAAGTCTATCAACTACCACCATGATGACACTCTTTCCTTCGGACTTAGGTAAACCTGTGATAAAATCCATTGAAATCTCCTCCCAATGTTGACTTGGAATGGATAAAGGTTGTAGAAGTCCCGTGGTCTTAATTGTTTCCACTTTATTCTGCTGGCAAACCAAACATTCCACCACAAACTTTTGAATATCAGATTTAAGGCCATCCCAAAAAAATTCTTTCTTCACCCTGTGGTAAGTTTTTAAAAATCCTGAGTGTCCTCCTAAAGGAGAAGTGTGCAATTCCAGAAGAATCTTTTGTTTTAGTTGGAATTCTTACAAAGATATAAGCGATCTTTGTACCATAAGGAATCATTTTTCCAACTAAATGTATCAGATGTACTAGGATCTTGCTGCAACTTTTGAATGAGTCTCCATACATCTTTGTCCTTCTTCCATTCATCTCTTGCTTCAGTTATCCAATCTGGTTGGATAATAGAAATGGCACAAAGCAATGCCTCCACCTCTTCATTCTTTCTTGAGAGTGCATCTGCAACAACATTAAGCTTTCCTTTTTTGTAGATTATTTCAAAGTCATAACCCAACATCTTTGTGACCCACTTTTGTTGCTCTTCTGAAGATAGTCTTTGTTCCAAAAAGTGTTTAAGACTATCATGATCAGTTTTTACCTTGAAGTGTCTTCCCATTAGGTAAGTTCAACATTTCTTTAGTGCATGCAGTATTGCTAACATTTCCTTCTCATAAATAGGTTTATGTAAATACTTTCCCTTGATTGGACGACTTTCAAAAGCAATGGGTCTTCCTTCCTGCATTAAAACCGCACCAATTCCATTTCCTGAGGCATCACATTCCACAATAAAGGTTTTTGTGAAGTTTGGCGTAGCCAAGACCGGTGCTAGGCACATTTCCTCTTTAAGATGTTCAAAGGCCTTAGTTTCTTCAGGAGTCCATTAAAATGCATTTTTCTTCAATAATGTTGTTAGAGGTGCTGCTATTCTCCCATAATTCTTAACAAACTTGCGATAATACCCTGTTAACCCGAGAAATCCTCGCAACTGCTTTATGGTTGTGGGGACTTTCTATTCCTTAATGGCTTTAATTTTGTTAGGGTCTACTTTAACACCCTCGTGAGATACAATATGACCCAGATATTCCACCTCTTGTACTCCAAAGAAACATTTGGATTTTTTTGCATATAATTGTTTCTCCCGCAATAGTTTGAGCACCCTGTCAACATGTTCAACATGATCCTTCCAAGACCTGCTGTAGATTAGTATATCATCAAAAAATACTAGCACAAATTTTCTAAGCAAGGGTTTGAAAATGGAATTCATCAACCCTTGAAATGTAGAAGGTGCATTGGTAAGGCCAAAGACATGACCGAAAATTCATAATGACCCTCATGAGTTCGAAATGTTGTTTTTGGAATATCTTTAGTCTTCATTCTAATTTGATGATATCCTGAACGAAGATCCAACTTGGTAAAATAAATTGCTCCATGTAATTCATCCAATAATTCATCAATCACAAGAATGGGAAATTTGTCTTTAATGGTAAGCTTATTGAGCTCCCTATAATCCGGACACATTCGCCATGATCCATCCTTCTTGTGTACCAATACTACAGGAGCAGAGAAATAACTTTGACTAGGTTGAATTATACCCGCCTCTAACATTTCTGCAATCATACGTTCAATTTCGCTCTTTTGGAAGTAAGGATATCTATAAGGCCTGATATTTGGAGGAACACTTCTTGGAATCAAATGAATAGCATGATCATGATCACGAATAGGTGGGAGTCCTTTGGGAGTTTCAAACACCTTGGAATGATTGTCCAAGACTTGTTGGAGATCTGCAGAAATAGATGATTTTAATGTCGGAACTTCTAGTGAGCATAATTGTGCAATTATGCCTCGTTGTTCTTTCTTTAGAAGCTTTGTCATGACATTAGAGCTTATTATCCTTCTTGGCTTCCCTTCAATACCCTGTAATTCGACTTCCTTTCCTTCTGAAAAAAATTTCAAGAAAAGTTCTTGAAAATTGAAAGCTACCGTCCCCAAAGATTGTAACCATTGTACTCCTAGTACAACATCAGCACCTCCCATAGGAATGGTAAGCATTGGACTAGTCAATACATATTCCCCCATGCTTAGCTTGATATTATGGCATTTTCCAGAGCAATTTATAGTTCCTCCATTTGCAACCATCACTTGACATTCTGGTGCTGGGTATAGGAAACAATTTAATTCCTTGGCTACCTTATAATGAATAAAATTATGGGTGCTACCCGAATCAATCAACACTATTACCCTTTCTTCTTGATATGTCCTTCTATCTTGAGAGTTTGAGGAGTGGTAATTCCTGCCAGTGCATTACACGATATGGTCGGATTCATTTTTTCCTCTTCTAGGGCTGGTTCCTGGTGTATATCCTCTTCTTGTTCATTTTCTTCTTCCTCTTCACAATCTATGTAAAATAATTTCTTCTCAGCACACTTATGACCTTTAGTGTATTTTCTATCACAACCGTAGCAAAGCCCTTTTGCTCTTTTTTCTTCCAATTGTTGTGGTGTCAACCTTGTAGGTTGTGGAAATCTAGGCGTAGCAACACTTCCTTCTTTATAGAATTGAGTAGTAGGCTTCCTTGTCGCCATAATTTTACATTCAACTTTTCTTGCCAACTTGAATGCCTTCTCCAATGAATCAGGTTCCAGAACACGAACTTCATGTTGGATGTTATCCTTTAAAGTGCCTATGAAGAGATCAATCCTGTGTTCCTTTGGAATATCAATTACCCTTGTATTCAATTTTTGGAAGTCCTCAATGTGTTGCCCCACTAAACCCTTTTGTTTGAGATTCATCAATTGGCTAAAGAAGGTGTTGCTCTTTGTATCCTCATAATGTGCTATCATTTCCTCCGTAAAAATTGACCAAGTGACAATTTTTTTTACAGGAGCAAAGCCATCGATACCATACAAATGTATTTTTTTCTAAATGTAAAGTTGCAATGTACCTTTTGTGTGTTTTTCACGTTATGGAGATCAAAATATTGCTCCATCTGTAGTATCCATGTTACAGGATCCTTTCCATCAAACTTCCTCATATCCATTTTTGGAATATGGTGGTTCTTCCCGCCAACATTAGAGTTTATGAAATCACGATTAACAATTATTTTGTTCTCATCATGAGGTTCTTCTACTATCTTTTCACCATTAGGAAAAATTTCTTGTATCAACTTTGTCAAACCTTCGATGTCTACTTTTAGATCATTCTTCATGTTTTCCATGTTGTCTTTCATGTCATCCATCTTAGCTTCCATGCCATCCATCTTAGCTTCCATGCCATTCATCTTAGCTTCCATGCCTTTCTTCAAACCGTCCATCTTCGCTTCCACGGCTTTCTTCAAAACTTCCATTTCATTTTTTGTTGCTCTTTGCGAGAGTGAAATTTGTTGCACTTGCTGTTGTAATTTTGATAGATCATGTTGAAATTCTTCATCTTCATGAGTCATAGTAGAGCCTTCTGAAGGCTTAATGGGTGTTGAATTAAGACTTCTGAAGGCTTAATGCGAAAATGCCACGATGACCTGTTTGGAGCAGCGAAACCCTAGAATCCAAACCTCTGATACCAAATGTTGTGTAACCAACTCCAAAAAGAGAAGAAAAGAGATATCAACGCCTTAGAAATGAGCCACTTCGAGGGGGCAACCTCCAATACATTACATAAATGAACAATTCTTGGATGATACAATTTACAAAACCTCCTTTCTATATATAGGAGTCCATGGGGCCATAATGTAATCCTCGTGGGCCACAATGTAATCCTAGCCGACCTAACAATAATAATTTAAGGGCACAATAATAACAAAATGGGGGTTACAAGGGTACAATAATAACAATAAGGGGGTTACACTAACAACAATAAGGGACTATACTAGTAATATAGGGACCTAACATCTTCCTCAATGATGCCATTAAGGAATGCAATCTTCACATCCATCTGATGAATATGCCAACCCATCTGTGCTGAGAAAGCAATGATAGTCCTTATGGAATAATATAGTGTGACAGGTGCAAAGGTTTCTTCATAATCTATCCCCTCAATCTGTGAGAAGCCGTAGGCCACAAATTTTTCCTTGTATTTCTCAACACTCCCATCAACATCTTGCTTTACCTTGTAGATTCGTCTTGAACCTACCAGGGATTTATCAACCGGCCTTGGAACAATTTCCCAAGCACTATTTCTGACAATGGAGTATTACTCCTCCACCATTGCATCTACCCATGTGGGCTTCTGCACTACTTCCTGAAAGGAATATGGCTCAGTCACAATACATTTTCTCATGAGAGCCATGTATCTAGTGAATCGGTTAGGAGACTGTCTTTGTCTGTGTTGTGAGTAGGGACTCCTACATTCTATGCCGCATCAAGTTTCAGCCTCTCATCTTCTGTGGTACACCTTCTGCCAGTTCTGATGTTTGGATCTACGTGAGTGGACTCCTCCTCTCCATGAACCTCCTCCTGTGGCTGATCCACATCTAGAGACTCATCTTTGGGAACCAAAAGTTCTTCCTTTGCATGTAAGTCTAGCTCCCTCTCAAGCGACAACTTCATGGCTTTCTCCTCATTGAATTTTATATCCCATCACACCACAGTCATTCGACTATTTGGAAAATACACACGATAATTATGGGGTGTTTCTATGTACCCCACAAATATCCCAACTTAAAACATCTTCTTCGACTTCTTCCTTGCATTCTTGGTCACATGCACATAAACATATGAGCCAAAAATATTAAAGTGAGAAACATCTGGTTTCTTACCAGTAAAATCTTCTTTAGGTGTACTCATGCCAAGTACTCTATGAGGAAAACAGTTTTGCACATAAACTGCAATGTTGCATGCTTCCACCGACAAATGCATTTGTAGGCCCTGATCATGTAACATTGCTTGTGCAACACCCATGATTGTTTTGTTCTTCCTCTCCGCGGCCCCATTTTGTTGTGGGTTATGAGGCGCTATGAGTTCTCTTCAAATTCATTCTTTATTACAGAAGTCTTTGAATTCATTCAAGATGTATTCTCCACCATTATCGCTTCGCAGAGCCTTCACTTGCTTCCCAGACTCTTTCTCAACCAATGCCTTAAACTCACAGAATTTTGAGAATGTTTGATCCTTCTTTTGCATGAATAAGATCCAGAATTTACGAGAAAATTCATCAACAAAAAGAACATAATACCTGTGTTTTTCTGTTGAAGCAACCGAGAATGGTCCACACACGTCTATGTGAACTCTCTTCAGGATCAATGAAGCACGATTCTCCTTTTCATGAAAGGTGGACTTTACATACTTCCCCATGGTGCAACCCTTGCACTGATCTAATTGAGTAAGTGTTCCCATTGGAATTCCAACAGATATTTGTTGCATGACTTTCAAGGCTCCATGATGAAGATGGCCCAATTTCTTATGCCATAATTCACCCTCATCCCGGCTCACCACTTTTTTTTCCTTGCCCATCATGGTAGCGCAGCGTTCTATCTCCAGCGTGTAGATATTATTTACTCAAATCCCTATCCTTTTAGTTTGACCTGTTGTTTTATGTCGCAGGAAAGATTTTCCATCGCTGAAAACAACGTCATAGCCTTTGTCCTCCAACATCGCGACTGAGACCCAGTTTTTCTTCATACCTGAAACATGCATAACATCTTTCAATAGAAATGGTTTACGTAACTCCCTCTCAAAGGTAATAGTACCAATTTTGGTCGCACTATATCATCCACCTTCGCCTATCTCTATATGCATCTTGAGATCTTTCTCCTCCAAGTCACTGAAAAGCTCCTTATCTCTCTTCATGTAGAAGGAAGCACCACTATCAAGATACCACCTAATCCCATTGCTCTTGAAAGAAAGAATGCAGTCAAAGAGAAATCAAGTTAAAATTGTGAGGCAAGGGCCTCACTAGCTGCAGCTCTAACAACCTTCTTGTTCTTCTTTTTTTGTGGGCAGTTAGTGGCAAGACGCCCATGTTTGTGACAGTGAAAACACTTCCCCTTGGACAAATCCATCTTCTTTCCTTTAGACTCGGATTTTGAGTGGAATTTCTTCTTCTTCCCTTTCCTTGCCTTGGCAGCCAAAGAAAAATCCTCTTCATCATCATGCTTTGATGAAGAGCCATCTATGGTGTTTCGCCTAAACTCCTCCTGCACTAGATCCGACCACAGTCGTTCCCAATCCGATAGTTTTTCCCATCCATTGACAGAGTCTTGATAACTGTGCCAACTCTTAGGAAGTCCCAAGAGAGCCAAGCTCACCAAATTATCATCAGAAACCATGATTCCCACACTCGCCAATTCATCCTGAAATTGGACAAAATTTGTGAGATACTTAGGAATATTGTCACCCTTCTCCATCTTGATCTTTCTGAGTTTATCCTTCAATGCCAATTTCCTATGCTCGTTGCTACTTTGGAAAAGATCCATCAAATCCTTCCACATAGAAAATGGAATGAATTTCCCATGAAGGCTTGAGACAATGTGGTCTCATACACCTTCCAAAAAAATCCTTCTCATCTTCACTACTTTCTTTTTCCATGTGTCAAGTAATGCAGCATCCGTCGAAGTGGGATTAGGAACATCAATGTCGATGAATTCCTTCAAGCCATTATCTTCAAGCACTGCTTCCATCCTTTCCTTTCAATAAATGTAGTTCGAGTTTCCCTCGAGTGCATACTCTAGCCGCAAGCCATTGAAAGCCATTTCGATTTTTACTCAACTATCGCACCAAGAAATTATTGCAGCAAATTCGAATTGTTTCCACCAAAAAAATCATCTACTACTTCAAAATTGAAATCTTCTTTGCTTTGATACCATTTATAAATTTTAATAAAATTATGTATTTTCTGGATTCTCCTTATCTAAAAATTATATTTCACTATTAAATACATAATCGCTTCTACAAAAATTGTTGCGGAAATTTAAAACATGATCGCCAATTGCAAACACATGAAGAAATATCAATCACACATAACACAGATTTTTTTACCAGGAAAGAATAAAGCTAAAAACCCCACTATCATATATTATGTATATATCATGGATCATGAAACAATGTCATACAAAAATCTAATCCAAGATCTCTCAGTACAATATACAATCATCTCACACTGTCATGTGCCAATTTACTGCCTCCTAACAGCCAACCTCCACTACACAATCCCTGCTAATGACAATCCATGAATGAATGAGATTCTGCCTTGCCTTGACTACACAATCCATATTGGCATCTCTAATGTGTGTGTGGTTGCATGAGTGCACTCACTAATGTCACATCTGATAGTCAAACTTTCCCTTTCACTGATCTCTCAACTAGGTCTCCACTTGATCTAACATGCACATAGTTAACAGTAGTAAATCTTCAGTTGCATGTGATACCACTACTTGTGAATTAATTAAATAATTAATTCACTGATCTCTCACTAGTGTATGTTTAGTTAAAACTAGCACAACTGAGTTTAACTCACTTAACTGAGTTAAACTACTTTACAACTCACGTAACTACACATCCAACTCTGTTACAACTTTGTATCACTTAGTTACAACTAAGTCCACTTACATTTCCCACAAAACAACCTTAGAACTCGAAATTCCTTCAGCTAACTGGTTTTCCACTTAGTTTAACTATTTCCAAGTGCTCATTGAGAATAGATTAATGTTTATTGTCCAATTATTATTAAGAGATAATAACAATCAACATGCATTCTATATTTAGACATGTGATCTATAAATATACTTTGCACATACATCTAAAAATACAACCTCATCTATAAATATAATTTTCTCACCATTCTAAAAATAGACTCCCGCTATAAATGGAATTTTCTCACCATTATAAATATAGACATACACCTAAAAATAGCTTGTGGGCCCCACCTAGTGTAGGTGCTTAATTTTCACTAGGATCATCATCCCGTTGAATCTCAACAACTCTCATTCCAAAGAATAAGGTTTTGACTTCGTTCGATGACTACAGGCCCATATCATTGTGTAATACACTGTATAAAATCATTTCGAAGATAATTTCGAATAGAATTAAGAATGTACTATCGAGACATATTTCCGTTGAACAGTTTGGGCTCCTCAAAAACCAAATCATTCATGATGTTGTGGCTTCTACACAAGAGATCATGCATACAATAAAGGACCATAAAAGGGAACCAATGATAATGAATTTGGACTTGAGTAAATCATATGAACGGGTGGATTGGGTACTCGTCAGAATGATTCTCCATAAAATCGGCATGTGTTGCAGTGCAGTGGATTGGATTATGGGTTGTGTGTGCAGGCCATTGATGGTTTTCCTCATAAATGGATCAACAAGAAAATTTTTAAGTCGGGCAAGGGACTAAGACAAGGTTACACACTCTCGCCCTTAATGTCCATTCTGGTGATGGATGCTCTTAGCATCAAATTTTCGTGGGCAATAGGGAGGAGTCTTTTTTGAGGTATAAAAATCACAGAACATAGGGAGATCACCCATAGTTTCTTCGTGGATGATGTATTGATTTTTGGGCTGATATTTTTGGAATGATTGAAGGTGCTGCAAGCCATTTTTAAAAGTTTTTTTGAAGCATTGGGGATGCTGGAAAATGAGGGGAAGTCGTACTTTTATTTTTTTGGGGGGGACCCAGTCATTATCAAATAGATTGGGGAGATTTTTAATTTTCAGACATGTCCAATTGAGAAAGGGATGACCTATTGGGGCTTTTGACTGAAACCATCCAATTATCGGGTAGCAGATTTGACATGGCTCATTGATAAATGTAGGAGAAGGATTAATGGATGGACATTGAAATCGCTGTCTAAGGGTGGGAGAATGGTTCTTGTGCAGGTTTTCCTACAAAAACTTATAGTATAGTGGGCTCATATTTTTTATATCCCAAAGACCATTACAGATAGAATTAATAAATCCATGGAAAATTTCATTTGGAATGGTGGCCGGGAGGAAAAGAATTATCATCTCATTAAATGGGAGATAATCACATTGTCAAAGGATAGAGGGGGATGTGTTAGAAAATTAAATATTACAGAGCAATGAAACACATAAAATATGCGGAAAACACAAGCACACAGAACACATAAAACCAGAGAGACACAGATATATGTGGTTCACCTAGTTTGGGCTACGTCCACCTAGAACAGCCATTCTTTCCTTTCTATTATCCATCAAAATGAAGAGACACAACCTACAGCAGATCCGCTATGAGAGAGAACAGAGGATATTACACATCTATTTCTTTGAGATTCTCCCTATATGTTTCTCACTCCGAGAATACACATACAATACATAGCCACAATAAAATACCCTCATACAAGTGAGGGGTTTCCTTCTAGGGAAAAAAACCCTAAACTAAACATAACTTATACCGTCATATCATCCGCCTAATGAACGGCCCAGATTGACAAGAAATTACTATACTTTTACAAGGCAATTTTACATCTGTTTTTAGCTTCGGGGGTGCTGCCCCTGAAACCCCCCACCAGGGGGGGGGGGGGGGGCTCTATAAAGGTGCAGCTGCCCCCCCCGGACCCCTAGGCAGCATTTAATTTCGGGTGGTTTTACCGCCCCATTAAGATACAGGGGTCCAACGTGGTGATACAGCAAGATAATCAGGCTCCACACCCAATAATCTCCCACTTGGAGACTGATTGTAGCAATTGCACTGCTACTTCATTTGATGGACAATGACTCCTCTTTGGACCTAGCTATTTATCATCTTCATCGTCATCCTTGAGGACCAATTGAAACTGAGCATAATCTTAGTTTCTCCCTGGTTACAACTTTTGTTAGCATATCTGTAGGATTCTGGCTAGTGTGTATCTTTTCCAGCTTCAAATGTCCATCTTCCAATACTAACTGTATGAAATGGTACTTGAGCTATATGTGTTTAGTCCTAGAATGAAATGCTAAGTTCTTTGCAAGATGAATGGCACTTTAGCTATCAATGTATAACATGCCCATATCATGCTTCTTACCTAATTCATCCATAAACCTTTGTAACCAAATCATTTCTTTACTAGCCTCTATAGTAGCAACATACTCTTCCTTTGTTGTTGAAACTACAACAACACTTTGGATTTTTTGAAACCCAACTGATAGCTGTTCCACCTACAGTAAATACATATCCTGTAGTGCTCCTCCTGTTATCTCTGTCACCTGCCATATCTGCATCAACATATCCATGTAGAGCAATGTTTGAACCACCAAAGCATAATGATTGATTTGTGGTACCTCTCAAATATCTGAGAACCCATTTTACTGCCATCCAATGTTCTTTTCCTGGATTGTTCATGTACCTACTTACAAATCCCATTGCATGTGCAATATCGGGCCTTGTGCAGACCATTGCATACATTAAGCTTCCAACTGCTGATGCATATAGAACTTTAGACATATAGTCCATTTCTTCTTGGGTCTTGGGGCACATCTCCTTACTAAGTTTGAAATGGCTAGTAAAAGGTGTACTAACTGGTTTTGCATTCCAAATATTAAATATTTTCAACACCTTTTGTATGTACTCATTCTGAGACTATGTTAATTTGTGATTTTTCCTGTCTTTGGTTATTCTCATACCAAGGATTTGTTTTGCAGCTCCCAAATCCTTCATTGCAAATGAATTTGCCAATTTTCTTTTGAGCACATTTATTTCCTACATGTTAGACCCTGCAACAAGCATGTCATCTACATACAATAACAATATAATATAGCTGCCATCATTTTGCCTTTTCAGATAAACACAATGATCAGAGTGACATCTAGTATAACCTTGTTCAGACATAAACTTGTCAAATTTTAGATACCATTGCCTTGGAGCCTGTTTTAAGCCATACAAGCTCTTGTTTAACCTGCACACCAATTTTTCTTTCCCTTTTACCTCATATCCTTCTGGTTGCTGCATGTATATCTCTTCCTCCAAATCTCCATGGAGAAATGTTGTCTTTTCATCTAACTGTTCAAGATGTAAATCTTCCACTGCTACAAGACTTAAAATAGTTCTGATTGAAGTCATGTAACATGAGATAATCTTTCATCAAAAATCAATACCTTTCTTCTGTGCAAACCCCTTCACCACAAGTCTAGCTTTGTACCTCTGTTTTCCTCCATCTTCTTCCTTCAGCCTGTAAACCCATTTATTCTGCAATGTAGTTTTACCTGCAGGCAACCTAACTAAGTCCCAAGTCTTGTTATGAATTAAGGAGACCATCTCTTCTTCCATGTCTAGCTCCCACTTCTTCCTGATTTCAACCTGCATTTCTTCTTCATAAAATTCAGGTTCACCAGAATCAGTCAATAGTAAATAATATAATGAAGGAGAGTATCGTTCAGGGGGTCTAATTATCCTAGTAGATCTTCTAAAACCACTTTCACGAGTTTGAGGTGCCTGTTGCTGTTGTGGTGGTTTTTGTTGTTGTGGCTCTTGATTATTATTATTTTCAGGCACCTTTACCTTTTCTGTGATCTCATCAAGAACTATTTATTCTTTGTTTTCTTTTTCCTATTTATTTTCCTGCAACTGATTCTTATACAATACCTTTTCATTGAATATTACATCTCCACTCCTAATTGTTTTGTGATTTTCATAATCATATAAGCGATAACCAAAATCATTAACACCCTATCCAATAAAGGTACATTTCTTTGATTTTGCCTCAAGCTTTGTTCTATTTTCTTTATTAATATGGACAAAGGCCTCACAACCAAAAGGCTTTAAAAAAGATTAGTTTACCTTTTTACCTGTCTATGCTTCCTATGGAGTATCACCATCCAAGGAAATTGAAGGCCCTCTGTTTATTAGATAAACAAAAATATCTATAACATCTGCCCAAAATTGTAAAGGCAATCCTGCATGCAATATCATGCACCTTGTACGCTCCATGATTGTTCTATTCATCCTTTCTGACACACCATTTTCTTGTGGTGTTCTTGGAACCGTCTTATCTCTGCGAATTCCATGCTCTGAATAGTACCTATCAAACTCTTTGCTGCAATATTCACCTCCATTGTCTGATCTGAGACACTTCAACTTCTTTCCTATCTCAATCTCAACCAAAGCTTTCCATTTCTTGAAAGTATCAAATATATCAGATTTATTCTGAATACAATAAATCCAAGTTTTTCTAGTTGCATCATCAATAAAAGTAACATAATAACGGGAGGCACCAAGAGATGATACCTGAGCAGGTCCCCATACATCTGTATGCACAAGCTCTAATTTTTCGCTCTTCTTTTCTTTCCCAACTCTGAGAAATCTGACTCTCTTTTGTTTTCCATAAATGCAATTCTCACATAAATCCAAATCAAAATTCTTCAAACCTGGCAACAAATTTCTTAAGTGAATAATATTCATCCCCTTTTCAATCATGTGTCTGAGCCTATGATGCCATAATGTTGCATCTACTCCTTTGGAATTTAAAGCATTAACAGAGTTAGAAATACCATTGCATAAATACAATGTACCAACCTTTTTGGCTTTTGCTATTATCAACGCTCCTTTGGTGACCTTCCAAGTTTTATCTGTGAAAGTTGTCACACAACCTCTAACTGCCCTATTGAAATCAAATTTTTCTTCAGATCTAGAACATGCCTTACCTCCTTTAATAGACATTGGTTTCCATTCTGTTGTTTTATAAGAACCTTACCCATTCCAACAATTTTACAGGGTTTATCATCACCCAAACGGACTTGTCCAAAATCTCCTTGAACATAGTCATGAAAATATTTCTTATCAGGTGTGGCATGGAATGAGGCCCCTGAATCTACAACCCAAGAATCAGTAACATTTTCGAAAGAAATAATCAAAGAATCTTGTAACACATCACCTGTCACATTTGCTTCATGATTTTTTTCTTACTGTGTGTCTCCTTCTTTTCCCTTCCGAGATCTATAGTCTTTCTTCAGGTGTCCTTTCTTTCTGCATTTCTAGCACACTATCCCCAATCTGGACTTGGATATGTCTTTCCTTGATTTACTGCGATATCCCGAGATCTTTCCTCTTTCCATTTTTCTTCCCCTAGACTCTGCACTCAAAGCATTACCCGATGTCTCACCAGAGCTTTTCCATCGCATTTCCTCACTAAGGATAGCACCGACAACATCATCAAACTTTAAAGTACTAGATCCAGAGACAGAGCTACTAATGGCCATAACTAAACCATTCCAGCTTTCTAGAAATGAGCATAGAAATAAAAGAGCCCTAACTTCATCATCAAAGTTTACCCCTATAGAACTTAACTGACTGGTAACTGTATTAAAATCATTTAAATGGTCTACAACAGATCCACCTTCTGACATATTCATATTAAATAAACGTTTCAAAAGAAATACCTTGTTTGAGGTTGAGGGTTTTTCATATAATTTCACCAACGCCTTAATCAAACTCTCTGTTGTTGTTTCCTTAAAAATATTGAAGGCTACCGACGCCACGAGTCACAACCATACTGTTCCGAGTGCCCTTCTATCGAGAATCTCCCATTCTACGTCTATCATAGCCATCAGATTCTTTGTTTTTCTGCTCAATGGTAGGTACAAATCTTTCTGATACAGATAATCTTCCATCTTCATCTTCCACAGTGGGAAGTTTTGGCCGTTAAATTTCTCGACCCTAAACTTACCATCTTCCGCCATTGCTCCCACTCAAACTAGGAACCCTTCTTTCCTATGAGATTATCAGCCAAATAGACCTTCGGCTTTGATACCAGTTGTTAGAAAATTAAATATTATAGAGCAATGAAACACATAAAATATGTGGAAAACACAAGCACACAAAACACATAAAACCAGAGAGACACAGATATACGTGGTTCACCCATTTTGGGCTACGTCCACCCTGAACAGCCAGTCCTTCCTTTCTATTATTTAGCAAAATGAAGAGACAAAAACTATAGCAGATCCGTTGTAATATCCTTTTTTCTCTCTCACAGTCTCCCTATCTGTTTCTCACTCCGAGAATACACATAAAATACACAGCCACAATACAATACCCTCATACAAGCGAGGGGTTGCCTTCTAGGGAAAAAAAACCCTAAACTAAACATAACTTCTATCGTCAGATCATCTGCCTAATGAATGGCCCAGATTGACTAGAAATTACTATACTTTTACAAGGAAATTTTACATATGTTTTTAACTTCAGGGGCGCTACCCCCAAAACCCCCCACTAAGGGGGGGCTCCATAAATTCGCAACTGCCCCCCTTGGACCCCCCAGGCAGCGTTTAATTTCGGGTGGTGTTGTCGCCCCATTAAGGTACAGGAGTCCAGTGTTGTGATACAAAATAAACAAGATAATCAGGTTCCACACCCAACAGGATGGGGACTGTTGGAGATGGACACATTCGGGAAAGCTCTCCTCATGAAGTCATTGTGGAGATGCTTACAGACTCTGGGTATCTAGAATGATATCATTAAATACAAATACCTTTGGACATATAACATGGAGGAGTTGTATTATTCGGGCCGGGTGATGGATAGGAGGTGTTGAAAATGCAACAAGATGATGGAGCTTAGTGAAAATAAGTCGCCTTCACTAAGTGGGCCCGCAGGCTATTTTTGGTGCAAAGTCTATTTTTAGACATATGGATCATGGTCTATGAGTTACAGGATGCTATTTATGAATGATTGGTCAAGTTGGTAAAAATAGATGGACCTATATTTTTATACATTGGGCAGATTCTATTTTTAGACTGTCGGGCTAAAAATAGAACAGTCAAATATTATTAACCCTTAATAATATTTAGACTACAAACATTATCTTTTCCTCTTGGAGCACTTCAGTTTGATGCTTGGATGTGGCACATGCAGCTGACAGAAGGAAATACGCTTTTCCTAAGGGTTAGTTGAGCTATTGCATGGTTTACTTCAGTTAGAACTCATGTGGCAGAGTTTGGTGGAGTTGATGAGACAGTTGGTGGAGTTGTGTTCGATTTAACTTAGTTGAACTAGTTGTATTTAGTCTAAATGAAAAATACACTAGTGATGAGTGGTGTGAATTAATTATTAATTAATTCACTAATTATTAACTCATAATTCAACTAAATAACACATCAGTTAACTGCAATGCATGGACAGTTCAGTGGAGACCAGTGTGAGAGGTGGGTGAAAGGGTGAGTCTACTATCAGTTGTGACTATAGCTGTGCATGATATTTTCACACACATTGATTGAGATTTCCAATGAGGATTGCGCAGTACAAGCTAGTGGGATTAGAACTTGGATCTCATCATTATTCATCTTGGATTGCGCAGTAGAAGTAGGCAGACTTGTGGAGGAGATTTGAACCCGTGACTTGTTCATCTTCCATGCTAGTTTGTGTGTAGCATATGAGATAGTGTTGAGAGCTGTGAGGAGATTTGTGCTATGTATTGTTACATGTTATCTATCATTATAATATATAGATAGTTTGGTGTTTTAAGCTGTATGCTTTCCCCATTACATACTGTGTTATATGTGTGCTTGATTATGTTTTAATGTGCGCATGCGACTGCTTCTATTTCCGCAAATTGATGATCAATTGTAGAAGAGGTTATGTATTATGCATGAAGCTTAAATAGTGTGTAATCAGGATAATCTCGGTGAATAATTCAGCTATTATTCAAATTTATACATGGTATCAAAGCGAGAATTGATCATCGGATCTATTACAGTGATTACAATTTATTTCGGTAGACAGAGTCTGTAAGCGGGCCAGGTAGCCTCTGGATCCATCCTTTCTCTGAAAGGTGATATATCCAGTAAATGCCCCTATAGTCAATCTCTGTGCTAGAAATACTTTTTTCTCACAGATCGGAAGCAGTTGAGTTTTGAGCTGGTGGAATTTGAATTTGCAGCAGAATTTGGAATTCGAATTTGCAGCAGTTTTCTTGGTGCCAGAGTTGAAATGTCTTTCAACGGATTGCGACTAGAATATGCCCTTGAGTGCAGTTCGAATTATGTTGCATGGAAGGACAGAATGGAGGTGGTATTAGATGATAACGGGCTGAAGGAGTTCATAGAAGCTGAGATTCCAAAGCCTACTGATGCTGCTCAAGTTGAGGCTTGGCAAAAGAAGATGGAAAAATGTCGAAGGATTCTGTTGGAGGGCGTGAAGGATCACATTGTATCCAGCATGCATGGAAAATCTTCTCCATAATTGATGTGGAAAGCGTTGACAGATTTATTCCAAAGCAAGAGCGACCAGAGGAAGTTGGCGATCAAGGATAAACTCGGACACATAAAGATGGAGAAAGGCGACAGTATGCCCAAGTACCTCACGAAGTTCATCCAATGCAGGGATGAGCTGGGAAGTGTGGGGGTGACTGTTGATGATGAGGAATTGGTGAGCTTGGCTCTCCTTGGTCTTCCGAAGAGTTTGCATGCCTATCAGGATTCTGTCAATGGTCGGGAGAAATTGCCAGGATGGGAGCGAATTTGGTCGGATCTTGTGCAAGAGGAGATAAGGCGGAGTACCAGGGATGGATCTTCATCAAAGGCATCTGATGAATAAAATTGCACTTTGGCTGCTAAAGCAAAGAAGGGGAAGAGCAAGAAAGCTTCTCAGTCTGGTGCGAAAGGCAAGAAGCAGGACATGTCCAAGGTGAAGTGCTTTCACTATCACCAGCACGGACATTATGCCACAAATTGTCTGCAGAAGAAGAAAAATAAGCAAGTTGTTGGATCTGTAGTGGGAGAGGCCTTAGCCTCGCAGTTTGAGCTAGATTTTTCATTGATTGCATGCTTGGTCTCAAGTGTGTTGGGATTAGTATGGTTCTTGGACAATGGTGTGTCTTTTCACATGACTGGAGATCGAGATATGTTTTCAGATCTGGATGAGAAAGATCTTGGAGTGCACATCGAGATGGGCGATGATGGTAGATACAGTGCAACCGGTATTGATACCATTTCCTTTGAGAGGGATTCTGGTAAACCCTTCGTATTGAAGGAGGTGATGCATGTTCTAGGATTGAAAAAGAATCTGATCTCTGTGGCGATGTTAGAAGACAAGGGGTACGATGTTGTCTTCAGCGAAGGAAAGGCTTTCCTGCACAGTAAGACAACTGGAGAAACCCGGAAGATAGGGGTTCGAGTCAAGAACCTTTATCAGTTGCAAGTAGATGGTTGCGCAGCAATGGCATGCAAGGCAGAAGGAGTGGTGAGCCGGGATGATGGCGAGCTGTGGCACCGGAGATTGGGCCACCTTCACCATGGATCTTTGAAGATACTGTAGTAGATTTCTACTAGGCTTCCTAAGGGCACTCTTACGCATTCAGATCAGTGCAAGGGGTGTACCTTGAGAAAATTTGTGAAATCCACCTTTCACGAGAAGGATAGTCATGCCACGACGATCCTTGAGATAATTCACATAGACGTGTGTGGACCTTTCTCAGTAGCTTCGATAGCAAAGCACAAGTACTATGTGATCTTTGTTGATGATTTTTCTCGGAAGTGATGGATCTTCTTCATGCAGAAGAAGAGCGAGACATACTCAAAGTTCTGTGAGTTCAAGGTGCTGGTTGAGAAGGAATCGGGGAAGCATGTGAAGGCTCTTAGGAGTGACAATGGTGGTGAATTCATCTCTGTCAAATTCAAGTACTTTTGCAGTGCAGAAGGAATTCAGAGAGAGCTCATAGCACCTCATAACCCACAGCAGGACGGGGTTGCTGAGCAAAAGAACAGAACGATCGTGGGTGCTGCACGGGTGATGTTGCATGATCAGGGCCTACCCCTTCACTTGTGGGCGGAGGCATGCAATACTGCAGTATATGCGCAGAACCGTTGTCCTCACAAGATACTTGGCATGAGTACATCGGAGGAGGCGTTTTCTGGCAAGAGGCCTGATATTTCCCATTTGAGGTTTTTTGGTTCACCTGTCTACATGCATGTGACAAAGGATGCCAGGAAGAAGTTGGATCTGACCGCAGAGGTTGGGATATTTTTGGGGTACACTGATACGCCCCACAACTATCGTGTGTATTTTCCAAACAGTCGCAAGACTGTTGTGCGACGGGATATCAAATTTTAGGAGGAGAAAGCCATGAAGTGTTCGCTTGAGAGGGAGCCACACTTGCATGCAGATGAGGAGCTATTAGTTCCTAAGGATGAGCTTCAGGATGTGGATGAGCCGAATATGAGGGATTCCTTTCGGAGTGGAAGAGACCACTCATGCGGCGCAGCCATCGAGGCGCAAGCGCACTACGAAGCTGAGCGACTGGAATTGAGATGCGAGAGAAGGTTGTGATACAACTACAACTTTGCTGTGACAGACGAGTCATCGGAGCAGTTCTTTGGATACATGGCTCTTGTGAGAAAATGTGTCATGACAGAGCCATCCTCTTTCGAGGAAGTTGTGGAGGACCCCGCATGGGTAGATGCCATGGTGGAAGAGTATGATTCGATTGTCAGAAACAGTGCATGGGAGATTGTCCCAAGGCTAGAGGGGAAATCAGTGGTGGGTTCAAGATGGATCTACAAAGTGAAGCAGGCAGCTAACGAGAGTGTGGAGAAGTACAAGGCAAGATTTGTTGCCCGAGGCTTCTCACAGATAGAGGGGATCGATTATGAGGAGACCTTTGCATCTGTCGCAAGGTATTCTTCCATACGGATGATCCTAGCTCTCTCAGCGCAGATGGGGTGGCACATCCATCAGATGGATGTGAAGACTGTGTTCCTCAACAGAGTCATTGAGGAGGAGGTGTACATAGAATAGCCCGAAGGTTTCTGGATCTTCAGCAGTGAGTCGCATGTCTGCAGACTCAAGAGAGCACTGTATGGGTTGAAACAAGCACCTCATGCTTGGTACACACAGATTGACAGTTATTTCACTGGACATGGATTCTCCAAGAGTGAGGCGGATCCTAACCTGTACCAGATTGTGGTGGAGGGTAAGTTTTTGATCATTGTACTTTATGTAGATGATTTGATTTTGACGGGAGATGAGCTTTTGATACTTTCATGCAAGGAGGATCTTGCTAGAGAGTTTGAGATGAAGGACTTGGGCCTCTTTCATTATTTCCTGGGATTGGAAATTTGGCAGTGCAGTGATGGACTATTTGTTTCTCAGGGTAAGTATGCCTGGGAGATACTGGAGAAGTTCAACATGCATGGCTGCAAGCCTGTTGATACTCCTCTTCCTGGAGGTTGGAGGAAGGAGGATGCTACTTCAACGGAGGTAGTGGATGCCACTGTTTATCGACAGTTGGTGGGGTCGCTTATGTATCTGGTCAATACACGACCCGATATATGCTATGTTGTTAACCAGCGTTCACAAGCTATGGTTAAGCCTACCAAGCTCTTCTGGAAGGCAGGCAAGCATGTATTGCATTATCTTAGAGGCACATCGTGATATGGCTTGTGGTACAGACAAGAGGATGAGGTGAAGTTATGTGGCTTCATGGATGCAGATTGGGCAGGGAGCCCAACGGACAGAAAGAGCACATCTGGAGGGATCTTTAGTATCGGGTCGACAACAGTTTCTTGGTACAACAGGAAGCAGAGATCCATGGCACTCAGTTCAATAGAGGTTGAGTATATGGCATCAAG
The DNA here is from genome assembly GCA_034641835.2 of Pinus albicaulis. Classification (NCBI taxonomy): domain Eukaryota; kingdom Viridiplantae; phylum Streptophyta; class Pinopsida; order Pinales; family Pinaceae; genus Pinus; species Pinus albicaulis. Next base: position 1,029,071,120 of record CM076578.1, read on the forward strand.
CTTGGCTGCATGCGAGGCCATATGGATGAGGAAGATCCTGGTCGGGTTGTTCGGGTCACACTTGGAGCCTACTGTGATTTATTGTGATAACCAGAGTTGCATTAAACTCTCGGCTAATCCAGTATTTCATGATAGATCTAAACACATTGACATCAGGTACCATCATATCAGAGATTGTGTGCAGCGGAGAATCATGTTACTTTCATACATTCCCACAGAGGATCAGGATGCTGATATCTTGACGAAGGCGCTCACCAGGAGCAAATTCGAATACCACAGAGGCAGGATAGGGGTTGCAGATAATCCATATCTTGTTGAGAGGGAGTGTTGAAAATGCAACAAGATGATGGAGTTTAGTGAAAAGAAGTCGCCTTCACTAAGTGGGCCCGCAGGCTATTTTTGGCGCAAAGTCTATTTTTAGACATATGGATCATGGTCTATGAGTTGCAGGATGCTATTTATGGATGATTGGTCGAGTTGGTAAAAATAGATGGACCTCTATTTTTAGACATTAGGCGGTTTCTATTTTTAGACTGCTGAGCTAAAAATAGAACAATCAAATATTATTAACCCTTAATAATATTTAGACTATAAACATTATCTTATCCTCTTGGAGCACTTCAGTTTGATGCTTGGATGTGGCACATGCAGCTGACAGAAGGAAATACGATTTTCCTAAGGGTTAGTTGAGCTATTGCATGGTTGACTTCAATTAGAACTCATGTGGCAGAGTTTGGTGGAGTTGATGAGACAGTTGGTGGAGTTGTGTTCGGTTTAACTTAGTTGAACTAGTTGTATTTAGTCTAACTGACAAATACACTAGTGATGAGTGGTTTGAATTAATTATTAATTAATTCACTAATTATTAACTCATAATTCAACTAAATAACACATTAGTTAAATGCAATGCATGGACAGTTCAGTGGAGACCAGTGTGAGAGGTGGGTGAAAGGGTGAGTCTACTATCAGTTGTGACTATGGCTGTGCATGAGATTTGCACACACATTGATTGAGATTTCCAATGAGGATTGCGCAGTACAAGCCAGTGGGATTCGAACTTGGATCTCATCATTATTCATCTTGGATTGCGTAGTAGAGGCAGGCAGACTTGTGGAGGAGATTTGAACTTGTGACTTGTTCATCTCAGAGCTAGTTTGTGTGTAGCATGTGAGATAGTGCTGAGAGCTGTGAGGAGCTTTGTGCTATGTATTGTTACATGTTCTCTATCATTATAATATACAGATAGTTGGGGGTTTTCAGCTGTAATCTTTCCCCATTACATACTGTGTTATGTGTGTGCTTGATTATGTTTTAATGTGCGCATGCGACTGCTTCTATTTCCGCAAATTGATGATCAATTGTAGAAGAGGTTATGTATTATGCATGAAGCTTAAATAGTGTGTAATCAGGATAATCTCGGTGAATAATTCAGCTATTATTCAAATTTCTACAGGAGGGGTTCTTTTATTTGGAATGGACTCAGGAAGATTTGGCCCATGTTTTAAATGATGTTATAATGGAAATTCAGAAATGGCCAAAGAATCCTCATAGGGGTAGTGGATATAAGAGGGAATACACAGAATAACATGATCAGTGTAAATCAGATGAATTATTTACAGGGCAAGGGCATATTCTATCTAGGCCATATGATCAAACATTAAGAGGAGGACGCTCCAAGGTGGATGGTGGCCACGGAGATTGGTATTTATGGACACATGGCTGAGGAATGGAATGCATATGTGTTGGGTTTAAAATGGATGCGATGCAGACTTAACAGGAATGGGGATCAGATTACGTGGGAGGGACTTTGGAAAATGGACAAATCAGCACATCTGAAACTTATAAAAACCTGAAGGATTTACAAGGTGAACAAGGTGGAGGATGTTGGTTTTTGGATATATGGAATACAAAGATTCAAAATAAAATTATTATCTTTATGTGGCTTGAATGGAAGGATAGGAACTTGACATGGAATAACCTTAGGAAGAGAGGCAAGATCGTACATGGGATATGTGATCTGAAAGGACTGTATTATTTTTTTGTGCTAAGTGTCCTTTCAGTAATAAAAACATATACAATTTTTCTCCATTTGTTTACTTAAGGAATGAGTAATTTAACCATGAAACATAGATGAATTTGTGAGTTTTAAGCATGAAAATAAGCCTAAATAACAATGAAAAATATTATATAACAGAGAAAAAACATCACACATAAGTTTTACACAACTTGCATGATGAATCAGTTCACCCCTCCTAGGTTACATCTGTTGGTCCAGCTCCCAATGGCATGTCCTTCTTTGTCATTATGCTCAAAATTGAAAATAAATGTGTTTAAAAGCCTCTAATGGTTGTTTTCTCTGCACCAGTGGCTCGAGAATGCTCCAATTAGTCTAGGTAGACTCTTGTTTCACCCAAATTGGTTGAAAATTGACCTCCCTAGCCATTTTCCCAATCTCAGCTACAATTTCTCCACTATATGTGGAGAACTACAGTTAAACTAGCCATTTCCACCTAATTTGTTTGCACACTAAAATTCTTCCATTTAACAAATCGTTGGCATTTAATATTTTTGGTTAGGGGTGGGGTGGTCACAAGCTGACCCCCCTTACCCGTGGTCTAACATTTAAAAACTCCGCAAAATGTTTTTGGAGCGGAACCAAGTAATGGACAGGTTCCATTAACTGTCGACATAACCCGATGAAACTTGCATGTGATAACCATAAGTGTTAATGCCGCGGGTTACAGTTTGGAACTGTCGCAATTAATACAACCACAAACATCACCATGTGACGAGGTTAAGCCATCGGAGGTTAAGGTTTAGAAACCCCCAGTTTTGAAGTTCTATGTCATGGTTTATATATCGCATGTGACCACAATCCATAGGAACTCTGGTGGGTTGGGACCGTCGGCGCCCCTTCCCCCTCCCCCCAACATTGAAACCAACAAAACATAAATAAGGCGAGCACCCCTGAGGGGTAAGCAATACCTGGTAGAGGAGATGGTGGAGGTCTTTGCTTTGCGTGCCTAAGGTAGCGAGGTCAAACCCCTCGAACCCAACAAAATTTTGGTCCACCGTATAGGGGACACATGGCAGCCTCAGGGCTAGCCACGTGTCACACATCCAATGACCCTCAAAACTTCGTACAAATCCATCAATGGCCCAGAAACTGCCACTTGGAAAATCTTGATTAGTTTAGGAAAACAAAATATTTTGAGAATAGGCCACCTTTGCTGACTGTACTATCATGCTGGCTAGGCATCCCAATCACCCCTGTCACAAAAATTTAGTTGCTTAGGAACACGATCATAATGTGATATCTTCCTCATAAAACATTGGTTTTTCGAACCATTCACGGCAACGGAATCTCAAAGACGAGATCTACCTGATCGCTCAGGTTCAATACAGTTTCAAGAAATTTAAATTTTGAGAAAAATGCATGATCTCCTGATCACACCTCCCCATTGGGAAGCTTTTGGATCCCAAAATACTTTAATTACCTATTCAGAAGATGAGGGCACAACTCCCTTACCTTTCCAACTTCCATCCACCTTGCCTTACTTTTTTTACTACCTTTGAGCCCAACTCGAAGGTAATCGACACTTCCCCTCTTAGAAGTGTGTGTCCTCCTGTCAAGGATGGTATCCTCCTTGAGATCATCCAGAAATTCTAGTGAGAAATCTTCTATAGACGGCAGCTGAACATAATTCCCTTGATCATCAATCAAAGGAGGCTCATACAAACGTAAATTTTCAACATTGACAACTGAATAAATTTGCATATATGAAGGCAAGTCAAGTTGAAATGCATTGTTACCAACTTGCTTAATGATCTTGAATGGACCATAGCAAATGGGCTTGATATTTTTACCTTCTCCTTGCATCCTTTCTTTTCTTATGTGAAACCATACCTCATCTACTTCTTAAAACTTGTGATCAACTCTATGTTTGTCATGCCTCTCCTTGTATTTTCTTTGACTCTTCTCAAGCTATTCTTGAACTTGTTGATGAATAATCTAAATTTTCTCAATGAAATTTTGAGCCTTGTTAATATTACTATGCCCATCAATTGCAACATCCTTCTCAAAGATGAATTCTAATGGTGATTTCGGCAAATACCTAAAGTAAGCTTAAAAAGGTGAAGTATTTGTAGAAGAGTTATTTGCCCGGTTGTAAGTGTGCTGAATGTAATGCAGTTTTTCATCCCATGACTTGGGATGTTCACTGTAGTATCCTCTCAATAGACGCACAACGGTTATGTTCGCCACCTTTTTTCGGTCATCAGTTTGTGGATGAAAATCGGTACTCTTTTCAACTTTGTGTCCATCATCTTCCAAATATTGGACCAAAAATTCCCAACGAACCTGGAATCCCTGTCACTAAAAATAGAAGTTGGCAATCCATAATTAACCCATACATGTTGAAAATAAAGCTCAGCATTTGTTCAGTAGTAATGGTTTTCTTACATGGCATAAGTATACACATTTGACTGAATCTATCCATCACTACATAAAGATAATCATGTTGTTTTCTTAACATAGGTAGACCTCCAACAAAGTTCATGGAGACACTCTCCCATGGCTTTGATGGTACTGGTAGTGGCATGTACAACCCAAGCTTCCTATTGTTAGGCTTGCTTTTTGCACACATAGAACAACCTCTTATAAAATGTGACACATTATCTATCATGCAAGGCCACTGTTTTTCTTACCCCAAAGTGTCCAGTAATAAGAGATGAATGACCCTCTCTAATGACACTAAGCTTCTCTCCTTGTGGTATACACAACTTTCCCAGATGAAACAAAAAATTGTTATGCATGTGATAATCATTTTCCTCAACTTGATTCCCTTCACTCAAACTAGTATACACATCTTGAAAATCAATATCATGTGCATATTGTTATATGTAAATCTCATGCACAATAGAATCATTTTAAAGTAAATAAGAAGCACTTATAATTGGCCTTGAAATAATATCAACAACTTTATTGAAAATACCTTTCTTGTATCTTATAACCAAGTGAAACTATTGAAGAAATCCCATCCATCTGAAATGTCATGATTGCTACAATTTTGTTTGCGACTGCAAGTACTGTAATGGTTGGTGATCGGTATGTATAATCATCTCTTTACCCATCAAGTAGTGTTTTCACTTCTTGATGCTTTTTACCAATGCATACAACTCTTTGTCATATGTAGAATAATTAGTTACAACACCATTGAATGTTTCGGAATGAAAAGCGATAGACTTACCATGTTGCAAAAGTACTGCGCCAATGGCATAATCACTAGCATTGGTTTGTATCTTGAATGGATGTCTCAAATTCGGTAATGCAAGGACAGGAGCTGAACTGATCTTGTCTTTTAAATCTTGAAAATCTTGCTATTGTTTTCCCCCCCATTGGAAGCCTTTCTTCACACTTGTCACTGCATGCATAAGAGTGGCTATGACAGAAAAGTTAGCAATAAAATTTCTCCAATACTAAGTTGTGCCTAAGAAACTTCTTACCTCGATTACTGTTTTGGGAGTGGGCCAATTCACAATGGATTCCACTTTAGAAGGATCAATTCCCAACTCGCCTCCTCCTACAATGTGTCCCAAATAAGCTAGAGAATTCTTTCCAAACTCACACTTTGACATCTTAAGAAATAATATCACTTTCTTCAAAACATCAAACACCCTTTTAACATGCAAGACATGTTCTTCTCTTGTTTTGTTTAAAATGAGTATATCATGTAAATACACAATCACAAATTCATCAAGAAATGGACACAAAACATTATCCATAACACGCATGAAAGTCGTCGGTGCATTACACAAACCAAATGGCATAACCAACCACTCAAAGAATCCTTGTTTGGTTTTGAATGCAGTCTTCCATATATCACTTTCTGCAATTCTTACTTGATGATATCCAATTCGTAAATCTAACTTAGTGAAAAATTTTGCTTCTTTCAGCTGATCAAGAAAATCATCTATCCTTGGGAGTAGGTATCAATTCTTTATTGTTATCTTGTTCAAATATCTGAAGTCTACACACATGTTCCAAGTCCCATATTTCTTCAAAATCAAGACTATGGGTGAACCGCATGGGAAAGTGCTTGGCCTTATGAGTCCCTTGTCCAACATGTCCTTGATTTGCCTCTTTTTTCCAGCATTCTCCATTATCGATATGCGATACATGTTGATGTTTGGAAGAGGATAATCTTGTTGCAACTGAATCTCATGTTGAATCTCCCTTTTTGGAGGCAATCCTGTTGGCCCCTGAAACATCCCATGATGTGCAACAACTAAATCATATAAATATGATTTCAACTTAGGATCACAATCCACAAATGATTCATGATTAACATCAGCATTAGGCTTAATCATTAGAAAAAAAAAATTCTTGAATTCACCAGCCTCTTTACCTGTCCAGCATTTACCATTGCAATATTTGTCTTCTTGTGATGTGCTTTGACAATGTACTCCTTTCCATCTTTTAATAAATGGTATTTTTTCTCATGCCGATGGAAGATCTCTTCCTGTCATACAAGTAAGGACTGCCCAAAACAATACCTATAATATCAAGCGGAACCACATCTAATTCAACTGTGTCAACAAAATGTGTAGTTATTGCAAAGTGCAATATGCACTTCTTTGAAACCTATAAATTTTCATCCTTACAAATCCACCCAAGTGGATATGGTTTTCGATTTGGAATGTTCTCAAGATTAAGTTTCTTGACCAAGTCTTCAGAGATTAAGTTTGCTTGTGACCCACTGTCAAACAGTGTCTTAATCTTGGTATGTTTGGATATGACCCTCACATGAAACAGTTCAATTCTCTCTTCTTCATTTGGAGCTTGTATGTGACAGTTTGATGTACTAGTACTGGGTTTTGTTTCAATTTCTTTCCCCTTCATGTTCTTCAATCCCATGGCTGTAATTTTAGATTCATCACCTGAATCCTCTCCTAACCCATGTTGAGATGTAGCTACAGTGTTCTTCTTCCCTTTGTTGTTGTTATTCTTGGGTCTCTTTTCAGGATGTAATTTCAAACAATTGTTTGTTGAGATTACAACAAGATGATGAGCTTAGTGGAAAGGAGTTGCCTTCACTAAGTGGGCCCACAAGCTATTTTTTGCGCAAAGTCTATTTTTAGACTATGTCTATTTTTAGACATATGGATCATGTTCTATGAGTTGCAGGATGCTATTTGTGGATGGTTGGTCAAATCGGAAAAAATATATGGACTTCTATTTTTAGAAATACTGGGTGGAATCTATTTTTAGATTGCTAGTCTCAAAATAGATATGTCGAATATTATTAGCTCTTAATAATATTTAGACTCTAAACATTATCTTATTCTCTTGGAGCACTTCAGTTAAGTGCACAGATGTGGCACAGGAGCTAACAGAAGGAATTACACTATTCCTGAGGGTTACGTGGAGCTATTGCATGGATACTTCAGCAAGAACTCATGTGACAGAGTTTGGTGGAGTTGATTGAGGAAGTTAGTGGAGTTGTATTCAGTTTAACTAATCTAAACATAGTTGAGTTATTTGTATCTAGTTTAACTAATTGATACAATTAGTGAGAGTGGTGTGAATTAATTATTAATTAATTCACTAATTATAAAATCATTAATCAACTAAAGAATGCATCAGTTAACTTCAGTGCATGGACAGTTTCAGTGGAGACCAGTGCAGAAATAGGTGAAAGAGCAGGTTAACTATCAGTTGTGACTATATTGTTGCTATTTGCAACACACAGATAGGTGGAGAAGCCCATGAGGATTGTGCAGTACAAGCCAGGTGGTTTATCTATTTAATGAAGCCATCCCATAGCATTGATTACGCAATAGAGGCTAGCTATCAAGTGGCAAAATATTGGAGCATGTGTTTTGCTAGATCTAGCTTGATAGTGTGTAGCAATTCGAGGTTGTGCTGAGAGCTTGTGAGGAGATTTGTACTATGATTGTTACATGATCTCCATGACATATAATATACAGATAGTTGGGGTTTTCAGCTTTAAGCTTTCCCATTAAATACTGTGTTCATATGTGTGATTATTTGTGGTTTTAATGTATGCATGCAATTGATTTTATTTCCGCATGTAATGATCAATGGTAGAAGAGATTTTGTATTATGCATGAAGCTAAAATAGTGTGTGATCAGGAGAATCTCGGTGAATAATATATTAGTTATTCAAATTTCTACATGGTATCAGAGCGATATTGATCATTGGAGCAATTTCAAAACATTGAAGCGGTTGAGTTTTGTGTTGGTGGAATTCGAATTTGCAGCAGTGTTTTCTTGGTGTCAAAGTTGAGATGTCTTTCAACGGATTGCGATTGGAGTATGCCCTTGAGGGTAGCTCGAATTATATTGCATGGAAGGATAGGATGGAGGCGGTGTTGGATGACAATGGGTTGAAGGAGTTCATAGATGCAGAAATTCCAAAGCCTACTTCTAGTGATGCTGCCGTACTTGACGCATGGCAAAAGAAGACAGCAAAGTGTCGAAGGATTCTGTTGGAGGGTGTGAAGGATCACATAGTGTCCAGCCTTCATGGTAAGGCTTCTCCATTCTTGATGTGGAAAGCCTTGACATATTTATTCCAAAGCAAGAGCGACCAGAGGAAGTTGGCGCTCAAGGATAAACTCAGAAACATAAAGATGGAGAAAGGCGACAGTATGCCCAAGTACCTCACGAAGTTCATCCAATGCAGGGATGAGGTGGGAAGTGTGGGGGTGACTGTTGATGATGAGGAATTGGTGAGCTTGGCTCTCCTTGGGCTTTCGAAGAGTTGGCATTCCTATCAGGACTCTGTCAATGGTCGGGAGAAATTGCCAGGATGGGAGCGACTTTGGTTGGATCTTGTGCAAGAGGAGATAAGGCGGAGTACCAGGGATGGATCTTCATCAAAGAACTCTGATGAAGAGAATTTCACTTTGGCTACCAAAGAAAAGAAGGGGAAGAGCAAGAAATCTTCTCAATCCGGTGTGAAAGGCAAGAAGCAGGACATGTCCAAGGTGAAGTGCTTTCACTGTCACCAACATGGACATTACGCCACTAATTGTCCACAGAAGAAGAAAAATAAGCAGGCTGCTGGATCTGCAGCTGGAGAGGCCTTAGCCTCGCAGTTTGAGCTGGATTTTTCACTGATCGCATGCTTGGTCTCAAGTGTGATGGGTTCAGTGTGGTTTCTTGACAGTGGTGCATCTTTTCACATGACATGAGATCGAGATTTGTTTACTGATCTGGATGAGAAAGATCTTGGAGTGCACATCGAGATGGGCGATGATGGTAGATACAGTGCGACCGGTATCGGTACCATTTCCTTTGAGAGGGAGTCTGGTAAACCCTTCGTATTGAAGGAAGTGATGCATGTTCCAGGACTGAAGAAGAATCTTATCTCTGTGGCTATGTTGGAAGACAAGGGATATGATGTTGTCTTTAGCGAGGGAAAGGCTTTCCTGCGTAGTAAGGCAACTGGTGAAACCCGGAGGATAAGGGTTTAAGTTAAGAACCTTTATCAATTGCAGGTAGATGGCTGCACAGCAATGGCAGGCAAGGCAAAATGAGTGGTGAGCCGGGATGAGGGCGAGCTATGGCACAGAAGATTGGGCCATCTTCACCATGGTGCTTTGAAAATTTTGCTGCAGATTTCTACCGGGCTTCCCAAAGGTAGACTTGCACAGTCAGATCAGTGCAAGGGATGTACTTTGGGAAAATTTGTGAAAGCCACCTTTCATGAGAAGGATAGTTGTGCCACGATGATCCTTGAGAGAATTCACACAGACGTGTGTGGACCTTTCTCAGTAGCTTTGACAGCAAAGCACAGGTATTATGTGATATTTTTTGATGATTTTTCTCGTAAGTGCTGGATCTTCTTCATGCAAAATAAGAGTGAGACATAATCAAAGTTCTGTGAGTTCAAGGCACTGGTTGAGAAAGAATCAGGGAAGCAGGTGAAGGCTCTTAGGAGCGACAATGGTGGTGAATTCATCTCTGGCGAATTCAAGGACTTTTGCAGCGCAGAAGGAATTTGAAGAGAGCTCATAGCACCTCATAACCCACAACAGAATGGGGTTGCTTAGCGGAAGAACAGGACAATCGTGGGTGTTGCATGGGAGATGTTGCATGATCAGGGCCTTCCCATACACTTGTGGGCTGAGGCATGCAATACTGCAGTATATATGCAGAATCGTTGTCCTCACAGGATACTTGGCAGGAGTGCACCCGAGGAGGCGTTTTCTGGTAAGAGGCCTGATATTTCCCATTTGAGGATTTTTGGTTCACCTGTTTACATTCATGTGAAGAAGGATGCTAGGAAGAAGCTGGAGCCGATCGCAGAGGTTTGGATATTTTTGGGGTACACTAATACACCCCACAACTATCGTGTGTATTTACCAGACAGTCGCAAGACTGTTGTGCGACGGGATATCAAATTTCATGAGGAGAAAGACATGAAGTGTTCGCTTGAGAGGGAGCCACACTTTCATGCAGATGAGGAGCTATTAGTTCCTAAGGATGAGTCTCTGGATGTGGATCAGCCACAAGAGGAGGTTCATGGAGTGGAAGAGACCACTCATGCAACACCAACCATCAGAGGGCGGAAGCGCACTACAGAAGCTGAGAGACTGGCTCAAGATGAAGAGAAGGTTGTAGGAGCACCTACATCACAGTGCAGACAGAGACAGTCACCTGACCGGTATACTGGATACATGGCTCTTATGAGCAAGTGTATCGTGACGGAGCCATCCTCTTTCGAGGAAGCTGTGGAGGATCCCGCATGGGTAGATGACATGGTGGAAGAGTATGATTCGATTGTCAGAAACAGTGCATGGGAGATTGTCCCAAGGCCGGAGGGAAAATCAGTGGTGGGTTCGAGATGGATCTACAAAGTGAAGCAAGCAGCTGACGGGAGTGTGGAAAATTACAAGGCAAGATTTTTTGCCCGAGGCTTTTCACAGATTGAGGGGATCGATTATGAGGAGACCTTCGCACTTGTCGCAAGGTATTCTTCCATACGGACGATTCTTGCTCTCTCAGCGCAGATGGGGTGGCACATTCATCAGATGGATGTGAATACTGTGTTCCTCAATGGAGTCATTGAGGAGGAGGTGTACATAGAGCAGCCTGAAGGTTTTTAGCTCTTCAGCAGCGAGTCGCATTTTTGCAAGCTCAAGAGAGCGTTGTATGGGTTGAAACAAGCACCTCATGCTTGGTACACACGGATAGACAACTATTTCACCGGACTTGGATTCTCCAAGAGTGAGGCAGATCCTAACCTATACCAAATTGTGGTGGAGGGTAAGTTTCTGATCATTGTACTTTATGTAGATGATTTGATTTTGACAGGTGATGAACTATTGATACACTCATGCAAGGTTGATCTTGCAAAGGAGTTTGAGATGAAGGACTTGGGCCTCCTCATTATTTCCCGATCGGGAAATTTCAGTGGCCATAGCAGGAATGTGCATAGCTTAGGTAAGATGCTCCTGAAATACTGGAGAAGTTCAACATGCATGGCTGCAAGCCTGTTGATACTCCTCTTCCTGGTGGATGGAGGAAGGAGGATGCTACTTCAGCGAAGGTAGTGGATGCCACCGTTTATCGACAGTTGGTGGGGTCGCTTATGTATCTGGTCAATACACGACTCGACATATGCTATGCTGTGAACTAGCTTTCACAAGCTATGGTTAAGCCAACCAAGATCTTCTAGAAGGCAGGCAAGCATGTATTGAGATATCTCAGAGGCACATCGAGATATGGATTATGGTATAGACAGTCGGATGAGTTGAAGCTATGTGGCTTCACGGATGCAGATTGGGCAGGGAGCCCAACGGACAGAAAGAGCACATCTGGAGGGATTTTCAGTATCAGGTCGACAACGCTCTGGTACGGCATGGTGCGCATGCATCCATGGCGCCGCGCTCCGGCGAGAGTGTCGATATGGCAACAGTTTGGCTGCATGCGAGGCTATATGGATGAGGAAGATCCTGGTCGGGTTGTTCGGTTCACACTTGGATCCTACTGTGATTTATTGTGATAATCAGAGTTGCATTAAACTCTCATTTAATCTAGTACTTCATGATAGATCTAAGCACATTGACATCCGGTATCATCATATCAGAGATTGTGTGCAGCAGAAGATCATGTTACTTTCATACATTCCCACGGAGGGTCAAGATGCTGATATCTTGACGAAGGCGCTCACCAGGAGAAAATTCGAATACCACAGAGGCAGGATAGGGGTGGCAGATAATCCTTATCTTGTTGAGAGGGAGTGTTGAGATTGCAACAAGATGATGAGCTTAGTGGAAAGGAGTCGCCTTCACTAAGTGGGCCCGCAGGTTATTTTTGGCGCAAAGTCTATTTTTAGACATATGGATCATGTTCTATGAGTTGCAGGATGCTATTTGTGGATGGTTGGTCAAGTCGGAAAAAATAGATGGACTTCTATTTTTAGACATACTGGGCGGAATCTAATTTTAGATTGCCAGTCTAAAAATAGATATGTCAAATATTATTAGCTCTTAATAATATTTGGACTCTAAACATTATCTTATTCTCTTGGAGCACTTCAGTTAAGTGCACAGATGTGGCACAGGAGCTGACAGAAGGAATTACGCTATTCCTGAGGGTTATGTGGAGCTATTTCATGGATACTTCAGTTAGAACTCATGTGACAGAGTTTGGTGGAGTTGATTGAGGAAGTTAGTGGAGTTGTATTCATTTTAACTAATCTAAACATAGTTGAGCTATTTTTATCTAGTTTAACTAATTGATACAATTAGTGAGAGTGGTGTGAATTAATTATTAATTAATTCACTAATTATAAACTCATTAATCAACTAAATAATGCATCAGTTAACTTCAGTGCATGGACAGTTTCAGTGGAGACCAGTGCATAAATAGGTGAAAGAGCAGGTTAACTATCAGTTGTGACTATACTGTTGCTATTTGCAACACACAGATAGGTGGAGAAGCCCATGAGGATTGTGCAGTACAAGCCAGGTGGTTTATCTATTTAATGAAGCCATCCCATAACATTGATTACGCAATAGAGGCTGGCTATCAAGTGGCAAAAGATTGGAGCATGTGTTTTGCTAGATCTAGCTTGATAGTGTGTAGCAATTCGAGGTTGTGTTGAGAGCTTGTGAGGAGCTTTGTACTATGATTGTTACATGATCTCCATGACATATAATATATAGATAGTTGGGGTTTTCAGCTTTAAGCTTTCCCATGAAATATTGTGTTCATATGTGTGATTGTTTGTGGTTTTAATGTGTGCATGCAATTGATTTTATTTTCGCATGTGATGATCAATGGTAGAAGAGATTCTGTATTATGCATGAAGCTAAAACAATGTGTGATCAGGAGAATCTCGGTGAATAATATATTAGTTATTCAAAATTTCTACATTGTTCTCTTCATGGTATTCTTTTGAACAATGTTTACAGACCACATTTTCTCCCTCTTTCTTGAGATGTGTTATTTTTTCCCTTACCTTTTGAAGTCTTCTCTTTGTTTTTCCCCTTAAAATGTTTCTTCCTACCCTCATCAGTAATTTTTTTCTCTTTAGCCTCTAGATGTGTGGCCTGAACAAAAACTATATCTGGAGCAACAAAGTTGTAGACTTGTTGACTTAATTTTAAAATACACAAGAGGTATTCGTAATAATAATTTATTATATATAAAATGTATAAGTGACGATAAAATGTTACAATGAGGCCTTGCTTATATACCTAGGCAGGTGGCCTTTCATGACTGGGCATGTCTTTTATACATGCCCTTTCACTAACTTAATGACTACTTAAATAATCCTTATTTGACTATTAATAATTATATTTATTCTATTTATACTATTTTTATGAATTATATTCATAAAATTTCCCTTCTTTACAGAAACTTTTTCCTCAAAGTTTTATGGATAATAATCTTCTTTGCCTTAATTTCTTTCTAATTTTCATCACTTTTTGTTGTCTTCTTGATATGTATAATTCGTCACTCATACTCCATTGCAATTTAGGGTTTATCCATTTGTTTGGTATATACATTAGTTATATTTTTAAGAAAGTGACTTTATAAAAATTTATAAAGTAACTTTATAATGTAACAAAGTGACCTTGTAATAAATTTATAAAGTGACTTCAAACTGGTAAGGTTATTATATTCATAAAATTTATTATTTTCATAATTTCTATATGGAATTAGGGTTGGATTCTAATGGTCACATCTGTACATGTGCCTAGACTGCGATCAATGAGCACGTTGATATCATTATAAGAGCACTTCTCTCACGTCATCTGGGGTGGAGTAAGGAAATTGTGGATCTTGGATTTCGAGGAGGAAGGAGAGGAGTCGAAACAGGGATTTTTTGACATTGTTGTCGGCAGTCCAGGAATCAATATCGACGACATTTTTTGGTTACAGATAAAATGAGGTTGGGTGGTCGTCAACAATTATGACGTTTTTGAGATCCCTTCCGAGAATTGACAGGTATTTCTCGTAGTCCAAATGTCCAACTTTGTGAAAATTACAACTCAACAGTCGATGAGTGGGCGGAATTATATTCATATTTCTATTTTTATGTTCATTACTGCTGTCAATGGAAGAACGTGAATCCAACATCTCATCCACCACAACGTCTGCATACACTCTGGATGTTGCAGTGAACAATACGATTTCGTACAATCCAATGTAGAAATTATGTAACTTATGTGTTATATGTCCAATATTCTCCTGATCTCACACTATTTTAACTTCATGCAAAATACAAAATCTATTCCACCATTGATCATTTGTGGAAATTAAATCAAGATTGCAATGCACACATGAAACAATAAAAATTCACACACATTAACACAGTTGTTTAATGGGAAAGCATGAAGCTGAAAACCCCAACTATCTGTATATAATATATTTCATAGATATCATGTAACAATCCTCATACAAAGCTTATCATATCAAGCTCTCAGAACAATACAATCTCTACACACTAATCAAGCCCGATCTTGCAAATCCATGCACCGATCTTTGCCACCTGCTAGCCTGCCTCTACTGCACAATACCTGCTGAAGAATAGCTCTGAATGAATTCTAATTACTCTTGGATTGACTGCGCAATCCTCATTGGCATCTCCACTGAGTGTTGGATGCAATCAATGCATCACTATAGTCACAACTGATAGTCACACTTGCTCTTTCGCCTATCTCTCCACTGGTCTCCACTGAAACTACCATGCACTATAGTTAACTGATGTATTCTTCAGTCGATTAATGAGTTATTATTTGTGAATTAATTAACTAATTAATTCACTCCACTCTCACTAGTGTATCATTCAGTTAGACTAGATACAACTAGCTCAACTGAGTCTAAATGAGTTAAACTGAATACAACTCCATGAACTACTCTTCCAACTCTGCCATAACTTTGCCACTTCAATTCTAACTGAGTCTTCCATGCATGAACTCCAGTAAACCCTTAGGATTTGCGTAATTAATTCTATCATCTGTTGTGCCACATCTGTGCACTTAACTGAAGTGCTCCAAGAGAATAAGATAATGTTTAGAGTCCAAATATTATTAAGAGCTGATAATATTCGACATATCTATTTTTAGACTGGCAGTTTCAAAATAGACTCTGCCCAATATGTCTAAAAATAGAAGTCCATCTATTTTTCCAACTTGACCAACCATCCACAAATAGCATCTTGCAACTCATAGAATATGGTTGACATGTGTAAAAATAGACATAGTCTAAAAATAGACTTTGCGCCAAAAATAGCCTACGGGCCCACTTAGTGAAGGCAACTCTTTTCACTAAGCTCATCATCTTGTTGAATCTCAACACTCCCTCTCAACAAGATAGGGATTATCTGCCACCCTGATCCTGTCTCTATAGTATTTGAATTTTCTCCTGGTGAGCGCCTTCGTCAAAATATCTGCATCCTGATCCTCCATAGGAATGTAAGAAAGCAACATGATCTTCCGCTGCACACAATCTCTGATATGATGGTACCTGATGTCAATATGTTTATATCTATCATGAAATACTAGATTAACCGAGAGTTTAATGAAACTCTGATTATCACAATATATCACCATGGGATCTAAATGAGAACCAAACAAACCAACCAGGATCTTCCTCATCCATATAGCCTCGCATGCAGCCAAACTTGCTGCCATGTACTCGGCCTCCGCTGAACTGAGTGCCACGGATCTTTGTTTCCTGTTGTACCAAGAAACTGCTATAGATCTGATACTGAAAATCCCTCTAGATGTGCTCTTTCTTTCCGTTGGGCTTCCTGCCCAATCTGCATCTGTGAAGCCATGCAACTTCACCTCATCCGACTGTCTATACCACAATCCATATCCAGATGTGCCCTTGAGATACCTCAGGACATGCTTTCCTACTTTCCAAAAGAGCTTGGTAGGCTTAACCATCGCTTGTGAAAGTTGGTTCACTGCATAGCATATGTCCGGTCATGTATTGACTAAATACATGAGCGAACCAACCAACTGTCGATAAACAGTGGCATCCACTACCTCTGTCGATGTAGCATCCTCTTTCCTCCAACCACCAGGAAGAGGAGTGTCGATAGGCTTACAGTCTTGCATGTGAAACTTCTCCAGTATATCCCAGGCATAATTTCCTTGAGACACAAACAGTTCACATTTCCACTGCCAAATTTCCAATCCCATAAATAATGAAGTAGGCCTAAGTCCTTCATCTCAAACTTCTTTGCAAGATCTGCCTTGCATGAGTGTATCAACAGTTCATCACCCGTTAGTATTAAATCATCTACATAAAGCACAATGATCAAAAGCTTACCCTCCACCACAATCTGGTATAGGTTTGGATCCGCCTCACTCTTGGAAAAACCAAGTCTGGTGAAATAATTGTCTATCCATGTGTACCAAGCACGAGGTGCTTGTTTCAGCCCATACATCACTCTTTTGAGCCTACACACATGCGACTCGCTGCTAAAGATTTCGAATCCTTCAGGCTACTCAATGTACACCTCCTCCACAATGACTCCGTTGAGGAATGCGGTCTTCACATCCATCTGATGAATGTGCCAACCCATCTGCGCTGAGAGAGCAAGGATGGTCCGTATGGAAGAATACCTTGCGACAGGTGAAAAGGTTTCTTCATAGTCGATCCCCTCGATCTGTGAGAAGCCCCGGGCAACAAATCTTGCCTTATAATTCTCTACGCTCCTGTCAGCAGCTTGCTTCACTTTGTAGATCCATCTCAAATCTACCACTGATTTCCCTTCCGGCCTTGGGACAATCTCCCATGCACTGTTTCTGACAATCGAATCATACTCTTCCACCATGGCATCTACCCATGCGGGATCCTCCACAGCTTCCTCGAAAGAGGATGGCTCTGTCACGATACACTTTCTCATCAGAGCCATGTATCCAGTAAATCGTTCAGGTGACTGTCTCTGTCTGCGATGTGATGTAAGAAATCCTACATTCTGCACTGCATCAAGATTCATTTGCTCAGCTTCTGTAGTGTGCTTCCGCCCTCTGATGTTTGGCGCTGCATGAGTGGTTTCTTCCACTCCATGAACCTCCTCTTGTGGTTGATCCACATCTTGAGGCTCATCTTTAGGAACAAGTAACTCCTCCTTTGCATGCAAGTGTAGCTCCCTCTCAAGTGACAACTTCATGGCTTTCTCCTCATGAAATTTGATATCCCATCGCACGATAGTCATCCGACTATCTGGAAACTGCACACGATAATTATGGGGTGTTTCTGTGTACCCCACAAATATCCCAACCTCTGCAGTCAGCTTCAGCTTCTTCTTGGCATCCTTCGTCACATGAATGTAAACAAGTGAGCCAAAAATATTCAAATGAGAAATATCAGGCTTCTTACCAGAAAACGCCTCTTCGGGTGTACTCATGCCAAGTACTCTATGAGGACAATGGTTTTGCACATAAACCACAGTGTTGCATGCCTCAGCCCACAAGTGTATGGGAAGGCCCTGATCATGCAACATCTCCCATGCATCACCCACAATCGTACTGTTCTTTCTCTCCGCGACCCCATTTTTCTGTGGGTTATGAGGCGCTATGAGTTCTCTTTGAATTCCTTCTTTCCTACAGAAGTATTTGAATTCTCCAGAGTTGTATTCACCACCATTATCACTCCTTAGAGCTTTCACCTGCTTCCCCGACTCTTTCTCAACCAGCATCTTGAACTCACAGAACTTTCAGTATGTCTCACTCTTCTTATGCATGAAGAAGATCTAGCACTTATGGGAAAAGTCATAAAAAAATATCACATAATACCTATGCTTTGCTGTTGAAGCAACCAAGAAAGGTCCACACATGTCTGTGTGAATTCTCTCAAGGATCGTCGAGGCATGACTATCCTTCTCATGAAAAGTGGTCTTCACAAATTTTCCCAAAGTACATCCCTTGCACTGATTTGACTGCGCAAGTGTACCTTTGGGAAGCCCAGGAGAAATCTACTGCAAAATTTTCAAATTTCCATGGTGAAGATGGCCCAATCTCTTGTGCCACAACTCGCCCTCATCCCGGCTCACCACTCCTTCTTCTTTTCCTACCATTGCTGCACAGCCATCTACCTGCAATTGATAAAGATTCTTAACTCGAATCCCTATCCTCCTGGTTTGACCAGTTGTTTTATGCCGAAGGAAAACTTTTCCCTCACTGAAAACAACATCATAACCCTTGTCTTCCAAAATCACCATGGACATCAGATTATTCTTCAATCCTGGAACATGCATGACATCCTTCAAGATGAAAGGTTTACCAGACTTCCTCTCAAAGGAAATGGTCTCGATACCAGTCGCATTGTATCTACCATCATCACCCATGTCGATGTGCACTCCAAGATCCTTTTCCTCCATATCACTAAACAAATCTTTGTCTCCGGTCATATGAAAAGACGCACCACTGTAAAGAAACCACACCAATCCCATCACACTTTAAACCAAGCATGTGATCAAAGAAAAATCCAGCTCAGAATGCAAGGCTAAGGCCTCTCCAGCTACAGATCCAGCAGCCTACTTATTCTTCTTCTTCTATGGGCAAGTAGTGGTGAAATTCCCATGCTGGTGACAGTGAAAACACTTCACCTTGGATAAATCCTTCTTCTTGCCTTTAGCACTGGATTGAAAAGGATTTTTCTTCCCCTTCCCTTTCCTTGCTTTGACAGCCAAAGCGAAATTTTATTCATCTTCATTCTTCGATGAAGATCCATCCCTGGTACCCCGCCTTATCTCCTCCTGCACAAGATCCGACCAACATTGCTCCCATCCTGGCAGTTTCTCCCTTCCATTGATAGAGTCTTCGTAGCTATGAAAACTCTTTGGAAGCCCAAGGAGAGCCAAGCTCACCAAGTCTTCTTCATCAACAATAACCCCCACACTTCCTAGCTCATCCTTGCAGTGGACAAACTTCGTGAGGTATTTTGGTATATTGTTGCCTTTCTCCATTTTTATTTTTCTGAGCTTGTCTTTAAGCGCCAACTTCCTCCGGTCGCTTCTGCTTTGGAAGAAGTCTGTCAAAGCCTTCCACATTAAGAATGGAGTGGCTTTACCATGAAGGCTGCACACAATGTGATCCATCACACCTTCCAACAGAATCCTTCAACACTTTTCTACCTTCTTTTGCTATACGTCAAGTGCGGCTACATCGCTAGAAGAAGGCTTCGGAATATCAGCATATATGAACTCCTTCAACCCATTATCATCCAGCACCGCCTCCATCCTATCCTTCCATGCTATGTAATTTGAGCTCCCATCAAAGGCATACTCCAATCGCAATCCGTTGAAATACATTTCAATGAATGCTCAACTTCGACACCAAGAAAAAACTGCAACAAATTCAAATTCCACCAGCACAAAACTCAACTGCCTACATCAATCTCCAACAATACCATGATACCATGTAGAAAATGATATAACCAGGTAAGAAGATAAGGCCCAAGATTCTCCTTGATCTCATACACTATTTTAACTTCTACAAAATATTGTGACCTATTCACGATTGACTAGTCAAGGAAATTAAATCAAGATTGCAATGCACACATGAAACAATAAAAATTCACACACATTAACACAGTTGTTTAATGGGAAATCCTGAAGCTGAAAACCCCAAATATCTGTATATAATATATTTCATATAGATCATGTAACAATCCTCATACAAAGCTAATCATATAAAGCTCTCAGTACAATACAATTGCTACACACTAATCAAGCCTGATCTTGCAAATCCATGCACCGATCTTTGCCACCTGCTAGCCTGCCTCTACTGCGCAATCCCTACTGAAGAATAGCTCTGAATGAATTCTAAGTACTCCTATATTGAATGCACAATCCTCATTGGCATATCCACTGAGTTTTGGATGCAATCAATGCATCACTATAGTCACAATTGATAGTCACACTTTCTCTTTCACCTATCTCTCCACTGGTCTCCACTGAAACTGCCATGCACTGTAGTTAACTGATGTATTCTTCAGTTGATTAATGAGTTATTATTTTTGAACTAATTAACTAATTAATTCACTTCACTCTCACTAGTGTATCATTCAGTTAGACTAGATACAACTATCTCAACTGAGTCTAAATGAGTTAAACTGAATACAACTCCATGAACTACTCTTCCAACTCTGTCATAATCTCACAGTTTCCGCCTCTAACCTAGGCTCATGAACCTTAGGAATCCTCAGGAATAGCGTAATTCCTTCTATCAGCTCCTGTGCCACATCTGTGCACTTAACCGAAGTGCTCCAAGAGAATAAGATAATGTTTAGAGTCCAAATATTATTAAGAGCTAATAATGTTCGACATATCTATTTTTAGACTGGCAGTCTAAAAATAGACTCTGCCCAATATGTCTAAAAATAGAATTCCATCTATTTTTCCAATTTGACCCACCATCCACAAATAGCATCCTGCAACTCATAGAATATGATCGACATGTCTAAAAATAGACATCGTCTAAAAATAGACTTTGCGCCAAAAATAGCCTGCGGGCCCACTTAGTGAAGACGACTCTTTTCAATAAGCTCATCATCTTGTTGAATATCAACATCTAGTGGCACCTAGTCACAGTAACAGTTCGCCAACTCCTGGCCCTTTCAACACGTAAAATTGTTTCTGGTAACCGTGAATCGTTATGGTAAAATCATAGCTGACTGATGCTGGTGTAAATTTGGTATGAACCAGTGTTCCATCCAAGTCTAATACCAATGTTTTATTATTTCGATTTTCTCCAGAAATGAGAGGTAAAATGCTACATGCGTTTTCCTTTTTATTTTCATTCAAAGCCACGGATACGTGTGGCTCACTAATTACATGCATGTTTTATGAGTCACCTTCATCTCGGTGGAGTTCCCCATTGCCATTAGGGTTGGCATTGGAAGACTACGTCATTTTGAAGAAAACTCGTTTGGATATTGAACACAAGCTCAAATGTTTTGGTTGACCACGAAGGGACGGGAAGCATGTTGTTTCATATTTTTTATCGTAATTGATGTTAAGGTTATGGATTCTAACGAGATTCGAGATGACCTTCACCTTTGCATTTTGGAATAAACCAATGCTAGATGGAAGCTTCAGGAATTTCTCTATATGCCACAAGTCAGATGGAAAAAATGCTGCTGAAAATAATTCTTTGAACATATTTGCAAGATACTTAGCTTCATCTTCCAATAAGTTACCATGAAAAATACCTTCAATATAAATCTGGCTAAAAAGTTATGGGAAAAAATTTATCACGTTTTCTAGAATAAGTGAAAGAAGACCATAAGGTTTTTTGGTCATGTGCCAAAAGTCCTTTTGCCAAATTTGTAATCTTAAATATGTTGGATGTGTTAAAGGTTTCAAGTTGGTATTCACACAGTTTCTTTCCATGTCTTCCTTCATCACTTCGAAGCACTCTATCGAATTTCCCATTGTGTCATCAATATTCAAGTCAGTTAAACTTTTAATTGAAGAATCACATGGAAGGAAATCATTTTTATTTGGTAAATGTATCGATTGGTCTATGATAGGGAAATTTCCCGAAGCTTCTATAAGAATAGACAAAATATTTCCAATATAATATGTTACACCAAACCATGGTTCTGGCCACCTGAAGACTGGCAATCAAAATATTTGGTCAATATATCAACTCTCACATTATGGGGATTGAAGATGCTTGCCATATTTTTTTCCAATTTGGGATTAGATATTTCAAAAACATAATTTCCATATATGATATTCTCTTCCTGATCTTCTATGAAATGTAGTGATCCTTCATTAGTATTTTTTGTAGAATCATTATCTTCCTCGTTTTCATCTTCAACTGTCATATACACACTTTGACTTTCAGTTTCATTTATGTCACACTCAGTAGTTCCTAATTTAGCATGTTCAACATCCTTTTCCTAGTTAGATCATTCTTCATTATTATGATATTGTTCATTTCCTTGTTTGTCAAGATAGTCTTCTTCCACATTATCTTCTAAATTCTGTGAATCAGCTGAATTGTTCTGTTGATTATGTCCAATATTCGGGAATATTGGTTCTTGCATCAGATTTAACTTGTCGCAAATGGCGTTTAACTTTTACATAACTTTGTTATGATTGTCTGTGGACTCACTATGATTTTTCCAAATTTGTATTTCTATCCGATTTGTCGTGTCTTGAAGTTTTTTGATGTCTTCGGACTGTCCTGTAACCTATCCTCAAGATTGATTAATCTTTTAGTGAATTCATTGGAATTATTGATCTTACTCTCAATATCAATCAACCTTTTATTGAAATCGGCCATCGACATTGATGATGAAATCGAGCGGCAGCAATTTCGAGGCACCACATGTAATAGCTAAAGGCAGCCAGTAGCAGTGGCGTAGGTTTTTTCTTCCAGGTGAGAAGATCGCCCCTTTGATACCAAATGGAGCAACAAAGATGTAGGCTTGTTGACTTAATTGTAAAATACGCAAGAGGTATTCGTAATAATAATTTATTATATTTAAAATGTATAAGTGATGATAAAATGTTACAATGAGGCCCTAATTATATACCTAGGCAGATGGCCTTTCATGACTGGGCATGTCTTTTAGACATGCCCTTTCACTAACTTAATGACTAATTACATAATCCTTATTTGACTATTAATAATTATATTTATTCTATTTATACTATTTTTTATGAATTATATTCATAACATCATCTAAGCTTGTAGGGTTAAACATGAGAATAATATGTTTTAGGTAGCTATGTAAGCTTCCTATGTACTTGAGAAAAGTATCTTGGCTCTATAAATCTACCCCTACTAAGAGAGCTCTTTTCCTAAATTCTTGGGTGTATTCTTGCACATTCTGTCCTTTCAATTGTCTAAAATTTTTCCAGTTCATTATGGCTTTCTGCATGTGAGCTAATGGATAAAACTGTTGTTTTATTGCAGTAATGAAATTAGTCCATGATAGGATAATCTTACCATGCTTCTTGATCTCCTCCTTTGTCTTGTCTTCCCACCAAATAAGTGTTGCTCCTTCCATTCTCAATGAAGCTATTTGGATTTTGGTATCATCATCATGAAGGTTCTGAATTCTTAAATAGACCTCCAATTTCCTAATCCAATTATCAAGCTTTTCTACATTGACTTCAACATTAAACATTGGCAATTCAAACTTAGCATCAATTTTTAGAAAAGGAATTTTACCAGTGTTCTTTGAATTGTGTGGCTAATGTACTGAAGATGAATTAGAGGATGATGATGATGAGGGTGAGGATGGTGACTTTCCACTGCCTCCATTTCCTCCATTTCCCTTCTTTGATTTATCTTCATCATTTTTACCTCCTGATGATCCCTGACCTTCCTTGGGAAGTTTGGATCCTTATCCTTCTAGTCTCTCATTCCTTTCTTGATAAAGGACTCTTACCATCTCAGTCATGTCAAGGAATTATTTCCTGAACACTCTTTCTTCTTCTTTGGGATCCACCTCTTCATGGATTTCTTCTTCCTCTGGAGGAATGCTTAATGTTTCTTCTGCTTCTTTTGGAGGTGAACTAGGTGGTGGAGAATGTGGCAATCTTGCCCTCCTTTTTTGTGGCTCACTTTGAGACCCTCTTTCTTCCACCAATTTTCCTTCTCCTCCCTTATGCTTGAGCCTAGTAATCATGTGAACACTTGCAAACAGTTAAACAAATCTTTTCACACAAAAAAACTAGAGAATAAACTCTAGCTTTGATACCAACCTGATCTAAAAGGAATGTATTAGTTTGTTGTGCTAAGTGTCCTTTCAGTAATAAAAGCATATACAATTTGTCTCCATTTTTTTGCTTAAGGAATGAGTAATTTAACGATGAAACATAGATGAATTTGTGAGTTTTAAGCATGAAAATAAGCCTAAATAACACTGAAAAATAGTGTATAACAGAGAAAAAACATCACACATAAGTTTTACACAACAGACATGATGATGTAGTTCACCCCTCCTAGGTTAAATCTGCTGGTCCAGCTCCCAATGGCATGTCCCTCTTTGTCATTACGCTAAAAATTGCAAATACATGTGTTTACCAGACTCTAATGTTTGTTTTCTCTACACTAGTGGCTCCCAGAATGCTCAAATTAGTCTAGGTAGACTCTTGTTTCACCCAAATTGGTCGAAAATTGACCTCCCTAGCCATTTTCCCAATCTCAGCTACAATTTCTCCACTAAATGTGGAGAACTACAGTTAAACTAGCCATTTCCACCTAATTTGTTAGCACGCTAAAATTCCACCATTTAACAAACCGTTGGCATTTAATATTTGTGGTTAGGGGTGGGGTGGTCACAAGCCAACCCCCTTACCCCGAGGTCTAACATTTAACAACTCTACACAATGTTTTTGGAGTGGAAACAAGCAATGGATAGGTTCCATTAACTGTCAGACTAACCCGACTGAACTTGCATGTGATAACCATAAGTGTTAATGCCACGGGTTACGGTTTTGAATTATCGTAGTTAATACAACCACAAACATTGCCATGTGACGAGGTTAAGCCGCCAGAGGTTAAGGTTTAGAAACCACCAGATTTGAAGTTCTATGTCATGGTTTATATATCAAATGTGACCACAATCCACGGGACTGTCAGTGGGTTGGGACCGCCAGCGGTCCCCCCCCACCCCCCCCCCCCCAACCCCCCACCCACCCCCCAACATTGAAACCAATAAAACATAAATAAGGCGGGTGCCCTAAAGGGTAAGCAACAACTGCTAGAGGAGATGGTGGAGGTCTTTGTTTGGCGTGCCACAGGTCATAGGGTCAAACCCCTTGGACCCAAAAAAATTTGGTCCACCGTACAGGGGACACATGGCAGCCTCCGGGCTAGCCACGTGTCGCCCATCCAATGACCCTCAAAAATTTGTAAAAATCCATAAATGGCCTAGAAACTACCACTTGATGAATCCTAATTAGTTTAGGAAAACAGAATATTCTGAGAATATGCCACCTTTGCTGACTGGGCATCCCAAACACCCTTGTCACAAAAATTTAGATGTTTAGGAAAATTATCAGAACGTGATATCTTCCGCATACGACATCGGTTTTTTGAACCGTTCACAGCGCTGGAATCACAACGACGATATCTACCCAGTCACTGAGGTTCACTACAGTTTCGAGCACTTTCAATTTTGAGCAAAATACATGATCTCCTAATCAATATGCTGTCTCTGCATGGAACTTGGAGGAAGACAACCAACATCTATTTTATATGTTTAAATTGGCTTGTGAGATTTGGTATATATTGTTTAAATGTTTCAAAACATGGGAGTGAGATTTCTTGTCAGTTGAATATTTCTCAAGGTGGTGGTTCGAACAAGGTAAAAAATATTGGAGAATCCCTCCATATTTTCATTGGAGATTATGGCACAGAAGGAATAAATGGATTTTTGAAGATCATAAATGCACCCAACATGGATCTCTACTCGGATTATATTGAATTGGTAGACCATGAGGACTCATCACCGTCCCCCTCGGGATTTGTCAAAAAGAATTAGAACATTTGAGATACATTATCCTGCAGGATTTTTTGACAGGGCGTCACAAAATAGGAGTTGTGGATGTGGTGCATGGCTTATGATCTCTCCATAGTGCCACTATAAACTCCACTGGTTTGGAGGACTGAGGACCAATATGAAGGCAGAGATGCTGGCCTTATGGGGACTAATTTGGTTTTATAAACATCTCTATATTGACAAACTATGGGTATTTTGTGACTCTTAGGTACTCATCGATTATTTGAATCATCAGAACACTTTGGCTCCTAGACATCTCTCAACATGGATGGACAGGATTAATGATCTAAGAAGAACCTTCTCCAACATCTTATTCACACGCATATACAAGGAAAATAATGTGACTGCTAACATGTTATCCAAGAAGGGATTGAGGGGGTTATTTGGTGAGATACACTATGAAATCATAGATGTAACTGGATGTGGGTCCTATTATCACTCCACCATATTCCCAAGGCTGAAGAAGGAATCCCAACATAGGTAACCACAGACCAAGATTTTGACTTGATAGCTATCCCTATCAAGCTGAAGAATGCTCTATCCAAAAAGGTTCACAGAAAAGAGGGCTGGAGCAATTAGGTTTTTTAGGCTAGATATAGAGTGCAGGGGGTCTTTTTGAATTTATTTGGTTGGGGAAATCACTAGATGAAACAATTAGGTCATGGAAAACTAGGTCAGGTCAAATGAGTTACAGTTGCAGGGATCAATGGGGCAAGGTAGGCACAATTCTTATCACTTGAAGAGAATTTTTATGGAATGGTTTTGAAGCTGTAGGAAGGATAAGAAAATCATAGGAGATGTGTTTTTCTCAGATGGAAGAAAATGAACAAAATATGATCAGTTACCCAAAACAGAGCATGTGCAAACATGTATTCGAATTATCTAACTTATAAAAGATCATAACATAGAAATGAAAGTGAACATGAATACAATACTTTCAAACATATGATACTTAAGAAGAAAAAATGATAGACATTCAATACCACAAGTATCCCATAAAATTAGTTGAAACTCATCTTTATTAGCTTGGCCAAACTGAGTACAAATTTTCCTTGATCAACTAGCAAACATCAAACTGATTCTAACCCTTGTCTACTATGAAGAAAGGGACTAAATAGACATTAAAACATCATTCAATCATCCTCAGGGGTAAAATCCATGAGGTGAGGAAGATACTACACAAAAATCTGAACTGATAGCTAAAGTATAGGATGGTCCAAGTGACTCATTCCTAACTTAAGTGAACTGATTCATTACATCTCATTTGTTTGATTTACCTAATTTATTTACCTTAGGGAATAGTAAAAACATGATAATTACATTTGTTTTCATCATTTACATAGGTAAAATCATCATTTCCCAAGATGAAAATAAAAACAAGAGTGAACTCAAAAAATTTCAGAAGACTGCCAAATGCGCCATTTCCTTGTCAAATGCGCCCTCTCTGTGGCAAATGTGCCCTCTTTGTTCAAGGATTCTTTTTGGTGCCTTCCCGATGTCTAAATTTGCTCCAATATGGCTTGTTTGAAATCCATTCAAGTCTACTTTATATACATGCCTTCATTTTACAAAGTTAAGCTCATTTTCCCTGTTAAAAACTCATTTTCCCAAGACTGGTAAACATGCAGTGCCAAGGTCAAAAATGAGGTAGAAACATGGCTTTTTGGTAGTTTTTTTCCCTTTTCACTGACTAGTTTTCCTCCAAATGCTTAGAAAATGTATAGGGTGAATATGTCCTCATCATTATGAATTCAATGGTGGTGACTGTTTTCTCATTGGATGCCCCAAAAAAGAGTGCAACACCCAAGGTGTTGCGCACTTGACATTTTTACTATGCTAAAAATGTCCTTAAAAACACAAAAATTTACAAACTTGCAAAATTTTCCAAAAAATTGTCAAAATTGGTGGGATGATTTTTGATCATGTGTTTGAGGCATGGAGTGTTACCTCGGCAAGTCTGACTAGCCTCCTTTTCTCCTCTTGCTTGGTCGATGCTTCAATTTTTGCATTGGCTCTTTTGAGCTTGGCCCTTGAAATTTTTTTCCTCATGGCATAATGCTTTTCCATCCTTTTTTGAATATAATTGTCTTTTTGAGCCGTGGCCAAGAGATTCTCCAAGTGTTGGTTGGATCTATCAAGCCATTTTTCCCTATTCTCATTGATTTCTATAGCAAGATGCTCATTTAGGGTTAGTTGGTCAACTAGCTCATATTCCCTTTGTCTCTCTAGGGCTAGAGCTCTTTTTAGGCCTCTAGTCCTAGGTCTCTGTCTTGGAGGCTGGTCCTCCTCATCATCAGGTTCACCATACTTCTCTAGTTTCTCTTCAAGCAAGGATTTATCCTTCTATGCCTCTCTTTGTGCTTTGATGCATTTCACTTCATCAATGAAGTGTTTGGTCTTCAACGACTGGTTCTCTTGCTTGAGAAAGGTAATGAAAAACTTGGACCTATCAAGATTAGCTTGGAGCTCTCTAATATTGGCTTCCCTCTCTTGTATGATCAAGGAAGGATCATCATCAACAATTGTGTCCAAGTCTACAATTTCAAAATTTGCCTCTTTCTCATGGAGGCCTTTCTCTTCATGTATGTCCACCTCTGCCATCTTTTCTTTGCCTTTGTGTACCTAATTTTTTGGTGAATAAGGAAAGGCCCCTCCCACAATATGTGGGGAAAACACTTGCCTATGACCTCTCTGATAGGTATGTGCCAATGTGCCCAAATCAGCCCTTTTAGGCTTGCTAATTTTATCTTTTCTAGGTGACCCAGTCTCAATGTGAAATGGAGATGACGATGGTGAGGTGGGTGAAGGAGACTAATTTGGTGATGATGTATGAACTGTAGGCTCAGATGGAGGAATGGATGTTGAAGGATGAGATTATGAAGGTGCATCTTGGCCATGCTGAATAGGTGGGACAGTGAAAATATCAGTGGATATGAAGGTGTCCCATGCAATGTTTAATTGATCAAGGTGATGGAGGACCATCATCTTGATGAGGGAGTGGTGAAATACACTTTTCATTTGATGATCATAATCTCTCTTTTGGGCAATAAATTCCATATTTTCAATGCTTCGGTATAGATAGTAAGGTATATTGAGAATTCTAACCCTTGTGAAGTGCATGAGTAGTCGGACATGATAGGAGTAGAGTCTAGAAAACCTACCCTCACAATTAAAGTACCACATGATGATTTTAATCATGGGGACATATCTGTCCAGGAGGTAAGAGAAAGGAAAAATCATCTTTCTCTCATTCTTGAACCTTAGTTTAATATATGGCTCATAATATAACTAATTCAATTCTCCTTGCTTGAACCATTTTTCCCCAATATTTGGGATCCCAGTGGAAGCTGATATGATGGTAGGGGAAACAGTGAAAGTGACACCAGTAAGGGTTATTGATCTGGATTTATGCAGGAATGCAACAGAATACATAAATAACCATAAACATAGAAATACATCGGAAATAAGGCTTCATTTCATTAATATCAAATCACAGAAATATGCTTACAAACATGATGAAAATAAAATAGCTAGGGTGATGATAGCGAATCTCTGAGAAGAGATGTGGCAACTACAGACCTCTGAACTATGCTACAATGAGGCTCGAGGGCCTATTTATTATGGAGAAACAATGGAGAACTCTAAACGTCCAAAAACCTAACCCTAGGAGATGAAGCACCGAAACTATGGGCCCCGTTTGGGTAAATTGGTGTTTCAACTTCCCGGGGATGTAACTTCAGCATACTATCTATGTTTGGGGCCTCAAAATGTCTCCGGAAGTTTAGGACCCGAAAAACTACTAAAAATAGTAAGTTGTGAAAAAAAATGGTGGGGCCCCAAGTGGAATAGGCAGGTGGCCACCAATATCCACCTGGATCATTCCTCCCCCCTTAGGAAGAAATGGTCCCCATTGCATTGAGTTCCTCCATGAGATGAGGAAAATTCTATTGAACTTGGTCCTTGGTGAACCACTTGCCTTGGTGCAATATTTGGCTAGCTTTGACAACGCAATATAGTTGGATCTTCTGTCAGCGAGTGTTCTTGATTTGCATGTCCATGATACAATCTGTGGTGGCCTATTCCATGCAGTCTGGGTTTAACTCTTTTGGTGTGAGTTCTTCTGCAATGTCAGAGGTGTCCAATAGAGGTGGGAAGTAGGGACGAAGGCGATCTACATTGAATACTGGGTGCAGACCAAGGAATGGTGGAATACTAAGCTCAAAGGCATTGTTCCCTGGAGCCTTGGTGATGGTGTACGGCCCATATCAGAGTGGACAAACCTTGCGGTGGGGTCCAGTGAGGCATTCCTTCTGCAAATGTAGCCACACTTTTTTGCCCACCTAGAAGTTGTGTGGCACCCGATGTTGATCATGTCATTGCTTGTACTTAGCATTGGCTTTGTCCAATATGTCATGAACCTATTGGCGGATGTGTTGAATGCGCTCGATGAAGTTGTTTGCTTTGTCAGCTTCAGACTAAACATGAGCTGAATCGGCCTGAGTAGCTGCAAATGGCATGCTACATCAATGGGACATAGTGGATGGAATCCCAAGCCCACCTGAAAGGGGTTGTGGCCGGTTGAGTTGTGGAGAGATCGGTTATAACTGTGTTGTACATAGGGAAGGCTCTCATCCCATGTGCATGGATGCTTTGAATTGTACATGCGCAGAATGTGTACAATCATCTTGTTGATGACCTCTGTCTGGCCATCAGTTTGGGGATGGAAAGCTGTGGACTTGGTGACCTTGGTGTCCAAAATTGACCAGAGGCTGGACCAAAATGTGCTGAGGAACTTGCTATCACGATTTGATATGATAGACCGTGGGATCCCAAAGTGCACCCACACTCGTTCAAAGAAGAGTTTAGCAGTGACTTCTGTTGTGATATTCTTCTTGCAAGCCGCCATAATGGCCGTTTTTGAGAATCTATCGAGGACCATGAAAACACAATCGTTTCCATGCTTATGAGAAGGAAGGCTTGACATGTAATCCATGGAGATGGATTCCCAAGGTTGACTAGGGGTAGGTAGTGGAGTATAGAGCCCTTGCTTCTTTATGGTCGGTTTGGCAATGGCGCAAGTAGTGTAGGATCTGATGTACTTCCTCACATCATGTCGAAGGTTCGGCCAATAGAAATACTTCTAAGTACTTCCACTGTTTTCTCGACCCCAAAATGCCCAGCGACTCGACTGTACTGCGCTTCCCATATCATCTTGGCATGCTCGCTTGAAGGAACACAAAGATGTCCCAGGTGACATAATAGTGCATCTTGGAGGTGAAAATTTGGAACTTTCATATGCCCCAAGAGTGCCTTGTATGTGTAGCTGAATTCTAGATTGCTCTTGTAGAGAAGCGGCCAATCAGAAGTCTCATGCCCACAAGAGTTGAGAACTATGGTTATGGCCACGATCGGTGGTCGGCTGAGGCAGTCTGCAACATTATTGGTGCTACCCTTCTTGTACTTGATGTTCAAATGAAATTGTTGTAGATATGTGGACCACTACTTATGGTGATCGTTTTGAAACTTCCCTTGTGTCTATATGAACTGCAGGGGTCGATGGTCTATGTGGATGATTGTCTCCTTCCCCAAAATGTAATTCTTCCATTTTCGACAAGCCTGCACAATGGAATACATTTCTTTTTCATAAGTGGGATACTTTCAAACTGTGTCGGACAATTTCTCACTGTGATATGCCATTGGATGCCCTTGTTGAGTAAGAACTGCCCCAATAGCATAGTCAGAGGCATCTGTCTCGATATCAAATGGTTGTTTCAAGTCTGGTAATGTGAGCACTGGGGCAGAACAGAGGCGATGCTTCAATTCTATGAACGCCTTCTTTTGAGAATTTTGCTTTCACTCCTCCCTTGGTGACTTAACTCAAGGGCCAAGTGATATGAGAGAATCCCAACACGAACCTGTGGTAGAAATTAGCAAGACCCAGAAAGCTGCGAAGCTCTGTTAGGGTGGTTGGGGCTAGCCAATCTCGAATGACTTGGATCTTGGCTAGATCCACATGCATCCCCCTTTCATCAATAATATATCCCAAATATTGAACCTGGGTCATGCCAAAATTTCACTTCTCCAATTTGGCACACAACTTGTGTTGCCATAGTGTTTGGAGGACTTCTCAGATGTGGTGGAGGTTCTCTTCCCAAGTCTGGCTGAAGATCAGAATGTCATCCAAGTATACCACTACAAATGAGTTGGTGAATGGACGCAAGATGTCATCAATCAGCCTCATGAAGTTTGCGAGAGCATTTGTCAATCTGAAAGGCATGACGAGCCATTAGAAAAGACCCTCCTTGGCTTTGAAGGCAGACTTCCACACATCAGAGGGTTTGATTGGTACCTGGTGATACCCAGACTTCAAGTCGATCTTGCTGAAATATTTTTTCCCTTTGAGTTGGTCTAGAAGGTCATCAATCCATGGGATCAGGTACCTATTCCAGACAGTGATCTTGTTCAATGCTCGATAGTCAATACAGAGTCTCCAAGTCCTACCCTTCTTTTGTACCAACACGATCGGGCTCCCACAGAGCGATGAACTTGGCCGGATGTTGTGACCTTTTTGCAACAGCTCCTGAATCTTCCTCTTGATTTCATCATTCTCCATAACAGAGTGCCTATAGATCGGTCCATTGGGTAGCGGTGCACCTGGGGTTAGGTCAATGGGGTGCTTGACCTGAGAGTGTAGAGGAACCCCTATGGGAGAGGTGAAGATGTCCCCATACTCCTCCACAACCTTGTCCATTTGTTGTTGTAGTGCAGAGGAGCCATGTCTAGAGGTCGTGGCCACAATCTTCTTCTTGCCCTGGGGGTGCATCATCAGGAAAACAAATTTCCTGGTTTGGGAAATGAGCTTACTGCATTTTTTTGCAGTAACCAAAGAGATAGTGGGAGGCAGTGGTACCTCTGGTATTCTGTAAAATTTATTTCCCAAAGTAACAATAACAGCAAGAGGCTAGGAATCAAACACAGCATGTTGCTTCCACAAGTATGGTTGGCCTAATAATACATCAGAAACATCAATAGGAGCAATGTCACACAATACCTCATCTGTGAAGGGCTTGATGCTATAGGGAAGGCGGCACTGCTAGCTGACGCGGAGATCCCATCATTGGTGAAGCCACCCAATGGTGTATGGTTGTGGGTGCATTGTGGTCGGCAAGCCCAACCGCTTCACGACATCTGCTGAAATGAGGTTCTTTTGGCTCCCATTGTCGACAATGAACCGTAGCGGGGAACCCTTTACCCACATCTGGGAGTGGAAGAGACGCTCTGCCTCCTCTGGATCTTCTGGTTCCTCCTTCTGGATCTTCGTAGTGGCAAAAGTGGTGTTGGGCTCCGCATCAATAATCTGCTTCCCTTTGTCATTTCCCTTGTCAGGTTCTGATTCATAGTCGGAGCATGCATCTAATTCAGACGCCTTCATCTCGACCACCAACGACTTCTTGGCCCGACACTCACTTGTGTTGTGAGTGGAGCTCTTATGGAACTCACACCACTTTCCCATGTCCTTCTTTGTCTTCACGGTGTTGTTCTTTGCTTGTGTCTTTGGCAGGTTGTCTTGGGCCACCATGCCTTGGCTTTGTCCTTTGTTCTGCGGTTTGGAGGCACCTTTCCCTTGCTTTTGATTCGCAGATCCAAAGTCTCACTTCTTCTGTTTGAATTTCTACTCAATCTTGGCAGCATATCGGTATGTCGTACCAAGCAAGGAGATGTCAAGGAACTCCATTTCCTCCTGAATGTATCTGTGCAGAAATATGCGATACTTTAGCATCAAATGTTTCTCTGAATCTTTGATACCCAACTTTGTGCGCAAGGTATGGAATAGATTCGTTAGCTCATGCACATCTTGATCCCTTTGTTGCCGCAGTGTGGTCCATTGCATGTACTTGTCCTCATAGCTCCCCATGGGATAATATTGTTCCTTGATGGCATCTTAGAAATAATTCCAAGTGGGTATAGCTGAGAACAGAGAGGGTTCTGTCTCGTCCTTTTTCTACCAGTAGGTTTCCCACTAATCCTTGACATGGGGGGTAGCTTTGAGGACTGCAAAAATAATCTTCTCCCGGTCGGAAAAGTCATGAACTGAGAAATATCCTTCTAATAGATTCAACCATCTATCTATGGCATCTTCATCTATTCACTAGTACAAAATGGCTAATTAGTTACTAAAAAAATGACTAAATTTTGCATATAAACGACTATTTTTCGGTCGGTGACCAATAGTAGCTAATTTACAGTATTTTATAACGCGACCAACTTTTGGTCGTTTTTAGCTTAATCGTTAATTGGTTATCTCAATTTTGTTGTTTAGTAGTATATGTGGTCAATAATTTAGTCACTAATTTGGTCATTAATTTTGTCATTAATTTAGTCATTGATTTGGTCATTAATTTAGTCATTGATTTTATTATTAATTTAGTCACTGATTTGGTCATTAATTTAGTCATTTATTTAATCTTTGATTTGGTCATTAATCGTCACAATTAATTACCAAATATACAACAAAATATATTACTATATGATCACCTTAGAAAACCAATTAATGACCAAAGAATATGACCAAAATGTTGGTCGTGTTATAAGATTCTGTAAATTAGCTACTAATAGTCATATATATGCAAATTTTAGTCATCATTTGAAACCAATTAATAACCAAAGAAATATGACTAAATTTTGGTCGTGTTATAAGATACTGTAAATTAGCTACTAATAGTCATATATATGCATAATTTAGTCGTCATTTGTAATCACAAATTTATCATTTGCAGTAGTCATTTATCTTTTTTTGGTAGTTTCATATTCATTATATAAACGACTAATTCAGTATTTTATATTCATTTCATTTAGTTTCATTAATAGTCATTATAAATGACTAATTTAGTCGTATATTCTTTTTATTTGTATTCATCATTAATCAATATAAACTACTAATTTAGTAGTTTTAAATTGATTTTGCATTCATTATTAATCAACATAAATTAATTTGTATGATTTAAAAAATGTCATACAATGTGCATGTTCATCTAATATGAAAACACAATGTTGCATATTTTAATTACAATACTAAACAATAAGTGCAACTATAAATAATTTCAACTACATAAATTATATTATATGAAATGTTGAAGTATTACAATATGAGTTTCCAACTTAATATTGGTTGGACTACAATTTACACATGAAATGGTGTTTTGGCACTTCAAAAAATTATCATTGTGTTTTCAAAGCATTGCAGGTGAATTCACCAACTCTAAAGACTTGACCATCAGTCTTTGTATGTTTCTTATGCAAGATATCGGCTCCAAGGGTATCACCAGACCAGTTCTCCTCTCCCTTTTTTTGCATTTGTCGCTCAAATGTTATTGCTCCCCTCTTTTTTCAATTCATGCTTCTTACCATCAATACTGAGTTCATTTTCTGAAAACAAAAGAAGATACAATGTAGATTGTAAAATATGAAAGACAATGAACACTACAATATAAAATAAATTAGACTATAAATAGTTTATACGACATATACCTCAACATCAACAATGTCAAAGCCATTTTTCCCCATACAAGTAAGAAACTCGAACAAATTTTCTTCATTAGAGCGATAATGGTCACTATAATGTGGCCAGATAACCTGTATAAAAAAAGAAAATAAAATGTCACCATATATAGAAAAGAACACCTTAGTAACTTAGTATTCAACTTTCAATGAAAGCTTAGGAACAATCATGTCAACTGAGTTATATGCTAAAAAGCTCAAGTTGTAGATAACTTGTGAAAACAAATAATTTGAGGTGTGATGTTTAATCCTTGTCGTTTTATTGACAACAACATTTCATTTTCTAACACATGAAATTAGTCAAGTATATAAACATGTACTCAAATAACAACATGAAAGTAACTTTTTCTGATAGTCATGAAAACATTTTAACACAAAATAGCAATAAGGATTCCAATCAATATAGTGTAATACTAATTTTATCTTCAAAATTTGGTTGTTGTTTAAATGAACATGATGCTAAGTATTTTCAATTTCATAGTTAAAATACAAAACAAATCAAAATAAATGTCCAAAATACAATCAAACAATAAAGAGTGGATATTATGGAATGGAAATTGCAATTATAAAAAAATTGTTTACCTGTCCATCGATGTCGTGTCTAGCATTCCTAAAACACTTTCTTGCCCAAAATAACCATGAGGTGAAATAATCACAACATTAAAAACCATAGGAATTCCTACTAAAAACATTTCGAAAGTCAATGGCTCAGGTGTCTAAGTGATCTCTAACAACGAATGAACCATATCCAATACGTGATATGAATTGCCTCTCCATCCTTTTTCCAATCACATTTCCTGTAACCTATGACAAGTAGCAATCAAACAAAGACATTAACATTTATTTTTTGTCTTTTATATCTATAAAATTTGAATCGGATTTGTTTCATAAACATATTAATTCATATTTAAAGTGTTCCTGACATATGAGAAAGTATCAACCAAGTAGGACATCAGAAAAATAAACCTCAATGAGGTCCTCGAAAAATTTCTATAATATCAATATTTTTCTTGTTGTGATATCTTGGGAAGAAAAAAGAACATATCTGCAAAATAAAAATACATATATTACTTATGGTCAAACGTTGTATATGGTGTATTCTTAAGCAATTTTTTAAAATGTTCCTCTGCCTTTAACAAAGTTAATTGTAGCTTGGTTAAACTATGTATCTTTTCATTCAACATCAATTTCTGCAAGATAAATGTCACACATTATTCTTTCCCATTTCTCAACATGCTACATATGATAAATTGAAAGTCACATAAAACCAAGAGCAAACCCTTTTCTAACCAAAACAAACAAACAAACATGTCTCTAATGAAACATCATTATAATATTAGAAAATGAAAAGAGGGTGGACCATTTTTGTTGTTTGACTTTACCTATTTTTGTTATGAAAGTGCTCGAGCTTCAGGACCGAACAAATGTGAGGGAAGTCGTAAATGTGAAAAAAAAACATGTTGACCTAATTTGTAGACTTCTTCAAAATGATGTGAATAATGCCATTTTTGGACGTGGTAAATCTCATAATAAGAAATGGCTTGTATTATAATAAATTACATTGCAATGACTACCATGGGCCTCCACGGGTTATAGGTCCTCAGTATGTTAATCTTGATGATGAAAGAGAGATGGAAACGATAAGTATGGGTGGTCCTAGTTTGTATGGTGGATATCTTCAAGCCAAGGCTGTCATCTCAATGAACTTAGGTTCTAACATGGTAAACCTAGATTTGGTCTTCACCCAATTTCATTCCATCATACTTTGTCAAGACTTAAGAGGACATAATGGTCCTTAGCTTATAATCGGGTTGCTTTTGAAGTTATAGATAAATCTTATCCAAAGCAAATGGATTTTTGGGCTCCAAGAGATATGGATAATTTAAATGATAACAATTATATGCTTTTTCCCAAGATTCAAATGTAGGGATACATTTTGTGGATTTTACTAATAAATAGAATGAGAGAAATAATCCATGAGGAGAATCTACTAGTCATTGTGATTAGGGAAATACTCGGAGGTAATAAGACTATTTAGGTTCAAATCAAAGATGGTGTTGATTCTTGTAGCTCCTCGGTTGTTGGTAGTTTTTAAGGTAGGAATTTCAGTTCTTCAAGGGTGGGGTCCTTCAACATAATTGCATTTGCCTTGGTCCTATCACCCAAAAGAAAAACATAATCAATAAAGAGTAAATATGTCAAGTTTAGGGCAATTCCTATTTGTATATTGTCAAGCTTATAATTCTTTTTTACTCTGTTACAACTCTGTTGAGACCACCTACTGTACAGTAAAAAAATAGCAGTTGAGGCATTATTCATACCTACCCATGGTCTCTTGTAGGCATGATAGAAGAATAGGCTGAGCCATTAATTAGAATTGCAAATATATTGAGGAAAGACAATTCATTATCTAGTTAACCAATTGCACATTTAACCCTATATGGATGAGTAGCCCTAAATAAAGCCAATTTTCTCTATCATATGCCTTGGAAACACAAACTCACTAAATGCTTGTAATTGTTTGGTTTGATGTTATAAATTCCTTCTTGGGCTTCTCTTATTCTGTAATGGATTTGTTTCCTAGGAAGGATGCAAAATTGTTCTAATGACAGGGAATCAGCTTAGTGGATTTTGACCCTAAATGCACTAATTTTTGCAATGATTTTTTAGATTCAATTACATAGTGATATGGGTCTGAAATCATCTCATCCTAGTCTAATTTTTTGGGATTAAAGTCAGAAATTTTGAATTGAAAGCTCCCAAATCCCGCCTATGTATTTTAATTTGTCAGCAATTCTTAGTTGGTCTGTTTGAAGGAAGTCATAGAACCCCTAGAAGAATTGTATTGTCCTGCGAAGTGGTTAAGGGTACTTATACTTTTGGAAACAATGAAAAATTGTTTGTATTTCTTCCTTTGATATTCGATCCATCAATGCCTCATTACCCACCTCACCTACAAGACAAGGGAAATATGAAGTCATCTTCAACTATCTCTCTTAAATTTATTCTATCATCCTCTTTATAAATTCCCTCAAAATGGTTTTTTGATGAGCAAATTGCTCCTCGAGATGAGACACCTTCTCATGAGGAAAATTTCGTTGATAAACAACATCTTGAGGCAATTGTTCATTATAATTATGAGATGTTGAAGAGAGAAAATATTTGCTATTTAGTAAAGGCTATACATGAATTTTAGTGATTTGGTACAAGGAAAGACATGAGCAGTGAGGGAATTGTGGAGATTCCCTACAACTCTTTTCCCAAATGTGACACGTGAGGATGTATGCTTAATAAACAACTATATTTGAGAATGTGCACCATTTTGAAGGCAAATCTATTTTGGATGTAGGCGTGGGAAGTTTGACGTAGGCTCTTGCACCCGACCCGACAACCCACTTGCATACCTATTACTATGATCTATGTGCTTCCCCACTTGTCAACTGCAGTTGCTCCAATCCTCGATCATATTGTGGCTGATAGACCGTCACTACCGCTTCAACTAGGCTACTCGACCACATGTGTGGTGGTTATTAAACTTGCACTGACACAAGGCTAGCTAGCTCTGATAGCACTCCATCCACAAACTAATTATGCTGACAGTTGCCCTTCTATCGGTCATTTGTGTGTCTTTTCCCTAGTGATTTCTAAACAGTTGAGTGGTGTCGACTAGTCTATCCCATGTTGCTTCCTTCTTAGTGATTTCCACCTTATGATTCTTGTGTTTTTGTTTTTGTCGAGTGTGGGCTTGTGTGTAGGCCACAATTCTTCCACCAACAATTGTCGACCATACCTTCCCACCTCTCCTGGAAAACTACACTAGAAACTACGTGCTTCTTCGAGGTGATGTTGGTAGATCCTTTTCTACCAACTGGAAAGTCGGCCACCCCTTCTTCGCATAGTTTCCTTTTCCTATTAGCAGCAGGGTTTGACCCTTATTTCAACCACTCTATTTTTTCCATGACTGGCATAGCCTTGTCACTTGTGTTAATTTATTCAACCCCTATACAACATACAAATTGATCTATATGACCATTTTTCAATCCTTAAAAAAAATAATTGCTTCAGGGCACTATACAACCGATTTACTTCAGTCCTAAAAACACATTATCTTGCAAGAAAAAAGCAAATAAGACCCATAGATGACAAAAGTAGGTTCCTATCAATCAGTGCAAAGCTTAACAATGCCCGACACAGGGCATGGTTGTTTGAGCATATAATATAGGATAGGTTACAAAGCTAATAGGTTATGTAACAGTAATATTTCAAAGCCTTTTGTTTACTTCATGTATATCTCTACAAGAAGCTCCTTTAAGGCCAATAATGTATTACTAACTATCTAATGGTAGAGATTTTTTTATTCCATCAAAACTCATGTAGAGGATGGAAAGACAAACATGTGCAGGAAAAAAGTTGACGGTGAGATGTTTATGCATATTTAGTCAAATCACGAGCTAAAAACTAACCAACCATTCACTTGTCAACATGAGAGAGCACAGATAGACCACAAAATTGATCAGGAAAAATTGTGAGCGGTCTACCTTGAAATTTTCTTAATTACACATGTCTACTAATGCTGACTCGATTCAAACATTGAATTTTTTTCTTCTTGAGAAATTCCTCAAAATCCCCTCAATTCTTGGGCATGAAGCTTTCTAAATGAACTCCTAATTTTTTGTACAAAGCAGATAATATAGGCTCCCCCTTCAATCTCTTAATATCTTCCAAAACAGTTCCAGGAACTTCTATTGCATGACCATTTTCTAATAAGCTTCCTAGCTTTGCACCCCCATCCTTGATTTCCCTTGCTATATCTTCAATAAATAATATCCCTTCAACAACTAGTTTTGTGAGAGTCCTACCAAGGAACTCAAGAGCCTTGGGCGCATCAAAAATAGCATCCTCCAATGAAAATAGTACAGACTCCAACCTAGAAACATCAAAAATATATATATTTATAATTCATAATTGCAAATGACCATAGACTGTAGCAGTCCTGCAATAAATTCAAACTTGAATAAGAACAAACACAAAATTTCACACTACCTTTCAGTAAGTTGTCCTTGATTTAGCAAGAAAGGCTCAGACTTGCATAAATGTGTAAGTAGATTCCCCAGAAGATCAATTTCAACATCTTTCTTGGAAAAATAATCTAATATCCAAAGCGAAACCATAGTTGAATGGAACAATGGTGCTTTAAGGTCATCTACACAAAAATTTTCCTCCTTCAAATCTCTCACACTGGATGGTATGTCATGTAAAATTAAGAAAAATTCAGGGAAACATGTCGAATTCTCTAAAATACATGGTGAAAATGCATGGAATCTTTGTAAAGGAATGCACCTATAATATTCTTTAATTGTCATTTCAGCCTTTTTCCTAAGTTGAACCTCAATGAGTTGTGAACTCAATGTTCTTTGAGAAGAATGTTCTTACAGTTGAAATTCAACATTTGCAGTCTTCCCACCTCTATCACCTGATGAGTATGAATTCTTAAACTCTCTTACGTCATTATCCAAAACATTTATTTCCTGGACACATGATTTTGCAAATAAAGGCTTTTATGCAGCATAATTCCTTGTCAAAATTTAATTGCAACCCAAAATCAGACCTGCACCTATTCGTTTATTACTCAGAGATTTGAATGGTGGAATATCTGCTAGAGCACTCTTAGCATATGGCAAAAGTTGAGCCCTCCATCCTATTCCCTTACCATGACCTCCCTTAGGACCAAGAGTCAAGTGGCCATCATCAGAAGCTCTGTGTGTTGAAGGGCTTGGCATAGACTAATTTTAAAATTGAGCCCTACCCACAATCCGAGCATCTTGACTAGTGAATCTACGGTCACGTGGTCCCATATGGGGTTGTGGCCCTTTAATCCCACCCATGTGTGGAAGCGAACCCATCTGTGCACCTGCCATGTAAGGTGGCATCGCAGGTCCTCTTACACCATGATCAAGTGGTGTCACAAGTCTCTGACCTAAATGTCCCATATTGGTACCTCGAGAGAGGCCTCCCTGTCCATGTAGTTCTTGCACAGCATCCTGATGCACTTCCTCTATTTTCTTGGGGCCCTCAACTTTCCTCTTGTGTTTCTGTCCATTCCTCCTCAAATCAATCAGATCCTTCAACATGAACCTCAGCCTATAGGGAAGCCCTTGTTTATTGGACATTTTTGTCATCCTATCAAAGTAAGCATCAATATGTTCCTTGGCCTTTGAATGGTCAATCATATGACCAATAGTGCTCATCAGTTTGCACAAAGCTTCAACTTTCTCCTCCTCTAGATGTTGAAATTCACCAATTAATTTCTTGATGCATGCATGCATAATTCTTTCGGTCAACATACTTTCTTTATAAAACTTACTAATAAACCTTATATTTCCTAGCATTCGTTGTCGTGCTGCAGCCTTCTTCTCCCATATTTCTTCTACTGAAAGGCTTTTTTCACCATGCTCTTCTGCCTTCTCAGCCTCTGCCTCTTCTCTTTCATCTTTTTCAAATTATTCCTGACATTTGTTGAAAAGAACTCGCTTGAAAACAACCTTCTCATTTTCTTCATAAAATTCTAGTATTCCCGTAGCAAGCTGAAAACAGTACTTTGCATACATTTCACAAAAATTCGGCTCCATCAAGGCCTTGTCAAATATTTTAGATATTATACCATGAAGACATGATGCAGAGTCCATGTTCACTTCTTTGACCTGTTCAAAAAATTTCTCAAAGTTTTGGGGCGTTAATTTATTAAGGATGGATTTAATTTATCTTTGTTTCAATTGATCCTCATCAGAAACCTTGCCCATTTCATATCAGTTCTCTGATATATGAATTGTGGGCAGAGAAGGCTGTGGAGGAGGAATCAAAGCCTTTTGCGAACCAGAATCACGCTGCCACCTATCATCATCAGAATTATTTCTCACTAGTCCAACTTGTGGAAGTGGTGCTTGCACATAAGGCCCTCCAGGAAGGATGGCATTCATACTCATTTGTGGTGCACAGGTATTTCTTGAAAATCCAGCATTATAACCTTGGCCAGGTCGAAGCACAGCAGAGGAACCACTAAGATCTGCATCCATCCGCATATCACAGCCATCAGAAAAAGCATCCACCAGCTTGGCCCATCTATCATCATCCAAACTAGCCATATTGCTCCCACGACATTCAAGTAGATAATTCCCACTCACTTGCCTATCAAGTCCTCTTGCAGTACTTGCTAATGCATCAGCCTTTCCTACATGACTTGCAAGTGCTTGGTAATTTTCAAGTAATTCAATAGTGTCTGGACAAATTTCAAAATGATTTGGTAGATCTTTGCACTGATCCTTGATTGCCAACAAAAAATATCTGGAGTACTTTCTGTCTCTTGAACATTTAGTAACTAAAATAGCTACTTGATTCATAGGAGTTGAAAGCTCAGCTGCATCTTCCCAGTCATCCACTTCTTTCAGGACTTGCTTCTCAAGCTCTTTTGAAGAATTCTTACTCTTGACAACATTGGTTACTATTTTGGATGGTTCTGGAAGGTTCACATCTTCCTCCTCCTCTTGAATCTTATAAGAATTATATAAATCCCTGTGGGAGTTGCAGCATTTGTCTTACTGAAAAATCCTTCTTTTTATTCTTCTTGTTGACAACTACTACCTTGGAAGCATCACCAATATTTGCAACATTATTCTTTGCAGAAACACTGGAAGAACTTCTATTCTCCATTTCTGTCGATGTAGCTACTAAATCCTGCTTTCCTTC
This sequence comes from Pinus albicaulis, assembly GCA_034641835.2. NCBI lineage: Eukaryota > Viridiplantae > Streptophyta > Pinopsida > Pinales > Pinaceae > Pinus > Pinus albicaulis. The sequence goes on from CM076578.1 coordinate 1,029,114,447, forward strand.
ACTTTCAACAAGCAAATATGGCACCTGAAGTTGAGCAGACATTTCACAAATATCACTATTAGTGGTGGATACTTGACCCTTATCTTGTGCGTCAACTGCCTTCACATTGGCAGCTAAACCTTCCCCAAGCAATTTAGCACTATCATAGTTAACCCTACCTTTGTTTCTATATCTAGAAGACTTTTTGCAGTCAAAAAATTTGTTCCCAGACAGAAAACTTGGTTTTTCCTCCAAAATAGCCATATCAGCTTTAGGAAGCACTGCTGTAGCTTCTGGTTGTAAGTCCCATTCAGACACCTTGTCTGTATCTGCTGTTGACTGCTCAGATACAAATAACACTTCACCCTTTTCCTCTTTGAGCAAATTTTGATCAACAGCCACTTTACCATTGTCATGTGTAGCCAGTTGAGATGCCAACCTACTCTCATGCATTCCATTGAATTTGCTCTCCCCAGCATGCAAACTAGCTTTTTCTTTTCCAATGATAGAATTGGAAAAATAAGTTAGCTCTTTTTTTATGTCAGCATTAGGTGAACTTGACAACTCACATGGGGAATCAAAAACCACAATAGTCCCATGCTAACGATGGAGAACACTTCCAAGATCTTGCTTCTCTCCAATTACAGAATTAACAAAATTATTGTTGCACCTTTGTCTAACATTATCGCTTGTTAATTCAGATTGTTTATTCTTCACATTTCTAAGTTTTGAATCTAATTTAATGTCATCCTCACTACATTTATTCTCCCACAGGCCATGAGTAATGTCCATGGTGGGGCTGTGATCTAGCAGCAAGCCGGATAACTGATGATGACCAAGGTTCAGGATCTAGATGGCATACTACCCATGATAATATCATTGAATCAGTTGGGTTTATTGGGTTGGGTTAGGAAAAGTGGCTCTCATGGACATCTGGGAAGGCTCCGACATGAATGGCCTAGGGACACATGCATATTTATAGTATTGGACAAGATAGGATATAAAATTGTTATAGCTTTTGAATAGATGACACAACCTCTTCTAGGCCTATTGTCCATAGTTGAATATGCCTCTTGCATTTTCAAGCTCAAAAGTTAGCATAACTGGTCATTTCCAATTTTACTAGGCATTTTTCTAGTTTCATGCCATTAGGTTCCAATTTTGAATCCCATGGGTGAGGTGTGTCATCCACTAGTTTATATTGGGGTTTGCACAAAAAATATAGCATATAAAAATGAAGGAAATAAGGGTTCTACTTCATGTATTTTCACAGTTGGCTGATCCCATGGAGTTAACAAGGTAGCTCTATGCATCAAAAATGGAGAAAATCAGTGACAAATAACAGTGATTGTTTATTTTGAATCCTTAGTACGAGATCACAGAAGACAGTAGTCATATTCAAATTTCAAAGAGGACAACAATCATTGAAGGCACAACAAGTCTTCAATGTGTGGAAGAATTCGTCCTTTTGAAAATGTTTGTACAAGGCAGGAGGGATATTACACCTGTCTCCAGGGCACACATAATTAGTTAGAAGTATTCAGGAATTTTTTCATACAGATATCAGTGTCACTCAAGCATTCCTTGAGATCTTTGGCCACAAACAATGTAGAAATATAACATGTCAAAATCAGCTTCCTATGGATGATTGCAGCTGTGAATTTTGTAGCACAGAGAGTGGATTATGTAGCCTTTACATGTGTGTTATTTGGAGAAAACTTGACTTTCAAGTGAATACTTTCTAATGGGTAGTCTGTGATCTTTTTTCCCACTAGACATAGATATATTGTGCAATCTGTGAAGGATAAATAAGCATGGGTATCAGTATTAAGGATTGTGTAGGGTCATCCAAAATGCTTTTCATATGTATGGCTTGTAAGAGAACACTGGAACTATTAGGGTAAAGGATCTTTTTCAGCAATGTGCACCTGCTTGTGATAGGAAAACCCTTGTGAAGGAATTTGATTGTGTTCAGAGGATATTTCATGGAAGTGAGAACTCCAAGGGGAGAAAACTATTTTGAAAGTCCAAATAATTATTGGAAAGAGTGGAGTTGATGATAAGGCTACAATTTGTAAAGTGATGCAACGTTTCTTTCAAGAGTTGGAGATGGGATTATACTTGGGGACCTCCTTATTCGATTTGTGAAATACCTTGTTTGATCCAATGATATGGAAAATAAAGCCTTGTTGAGAAAATAGATTTTCATCATTGAATCAAGAAACTTATACATAGATGCACTCTACATCATACTCTTCACATTAAGAGTGGTGTTTGGAAACGGTATTTTTATACAAACCTTAGATCACATTAAGTATTTCCTTCAAAGTGGAGATAGTGGCATCATTATAATACTTGATGTTCCAGGACAAGCAACGATTTTTCACCTATAGCAGACTTGGAATTGAGGCTCTTAGGAAAAGCAGTATTGGCATTGTTGAATATGCTTACCAGAAAACAAATAATTTTGAAAGGCCTTCATCTTACTATGTGAAATAAGGATAAGTTTTCAAAGATGTTGAGGATTAAAAAGATGAAACTGATGCATCTTACATACATTTAGCACAGGTCAAGTGGCAGACTTGTTGGCAGATTTCAGTTGCTTTTGAGAGAATAATCCAAAGGAAAATGGATCCCAAACAACCCTTGTTCAATAGCACATACCTCAAAGAGAGAGGAATGCTCCCATCCTGATCCATAATTATGGTGATATGGGGACTTAGGGTGTATATATAAGTATATGTACATGTGCCACATTGGAAAACGTTTTGATGAGCCAACCTACAAAATTAGAATAGACCAACCTGTTCATTTTGGAAGCCAACTTGTATACCTTGCTATGGATGTATTACAAATTATTTTTTCAGCTAATTTGAAATATTACCCACCTTTTGTGGGGTATCTGCCTACAATTCCATTAGAGGAACCCAAGGAGCGTTGGTATTCATGACATGGAGATTTCACACTTGGTTTGTGGGCCTCCTTTGAGGAGAAGCCCCCTACATGGAGTTTTCATTTATATTTCATAGACTACATATTGTATGTGGTAACCCATTTATTCTCTTTCAAAATATGTAGGCATGTACAAACCTGTATATTCCCCTTGAAGGCTGGAATGCCCAGTCTAAAGTCCCTACATTCACCATTTAAAGAGAAATTGGGTTTGGCTCGCGTGATTTGAGGAGGAATATCTTTGAAGACCGAATTACTCTATAATTTCATTTAAGTCATTACTCTATGATTTCCTTAAAATCATAAATAAGTTATGCTAGATATTCAACGGAATAAATATCATGATGTGGAGGGATAATAAGTCCCACATTGGCAATTGAGTTTCTTGTAACATCAATATCACCAATGACTTTATGGCCAATGGAGCAGCATCCATCACATATACAGATGAATGCAAAGATTTTCCACTCATACTGTAGACCTTGAAACTTGATAAGAGTGGACAGAATATCAGGAAGCTCAGGCACAAAACAAAGAAGTCACAGAGCATCTTTGATGTGCCAACTTCCAAGTGACATTGAATGAAGACAACTTTAATTAAAATTTTGAACCACAGGAGACAGAGGAAAAAAAGTTTGAACCACAAAATTTTGAAAATTTGGCTACAGTTTACACAGAAATTGATGTTTTTAAGTATTTCAGGGTGTTTGTAACAGTGATAAGTGTCTTTGAGATTACAAAAGTAGTGTCTATGTCATGACAAAATCAGTGTGTATGTATGCCTTTTTGGCAAAATATTATTAAAGGATTATCTAGTAAAGGAACAATTTGGAAAGGGAAATGACTCTCTAGTTGGCAAACTACAACTGTAAAAGTCTATTCTACAATTGGCCAATTCTGAAAATATCAGCAAATGTGTAGTCCGATAAGGAACATAACAGACCAAAAAATATTATCTTGTTGGCCTGGAAGAGTGTATAAGGCTTGCAGCAGCTTGGGTCTATGTTATGGGGGATTGGATTAATAAGGATTTAATAGAAAATATGGTCCGACATATTTGCAAGGAAGAAAACAAGCTTTGAGGCAAACTACATAGGCACCATATCCCTAGAATGCCTGCTCCTTCATCTGTGCTTCATTTGATACAACCTAGAAATAATTGAGTATTATATTTTTTGGGATAGCCAGGATGGATCCAAGGCTAAGTTTGGGAGAACTCATGGAACTTGAAGATAACACTTTCTAGCATGGAAGATTTAGCAAGTCCAAAGAGGACCTTACAACAACTCTTGGGATCTAGTGTTTGGAACTTTAGGTATAAAGCTGAAGATGGACACCTTTAAGAAGAGACATAGGAAAATATTGGAGGAATTTAGAACCCAGATCAATAGAGATGCAACAAAACACTCAACAAAAATCCTATAAATTTCAGAATTCCAACGAGGGGGGACATGATGACTGAAAATGGAGAGCTTCCAAGATTGGATTATACATGGAAAAGAGAGGCCATGAAAGAAGGTGCAACTTCAACAAAACCTGGAAGAAGGTTTGGGTGAAGGAGGACTTGACTAAAGCAAAGACTTTATTACAACTATCCACTGAAAAAAAACCTAACACAGGATCATATCCTGAGGAAAATGTTTCCTTGGACCTTCTTAATGCCCCCTTTGCCTCTACTCCTTATGTGTGAGTACCCCTGTTGTATTTCAAGTCATTTTAGAGAGAAACATGACCTCAACTGGATATTTGATACCTTGTTACCAGAACTCTTTCAAAACTGGGATATGATATCACAATCCCCTAAGCTTAAATAAATTTGGAAACATGTTGCGAGCTATGGAAGTTTGGTTAGAAAGAAACATAAGGATTTTCATATATCAGTCTATGAGGAAGCCCTTGAGAAACACTAGTAGCAAGCATGGGGACATTTATAATTGAAATAGTAAAAGCCACTGTGTCTAGAGAGACAAAATCCCCCAGTAGATGATTGTTGAATTTAAAAACCAAGGTAGCTTGAATCCTCCATCCCTGACAAAGGAAGTGGTACCCGCCTTAACAATCAAACTAAGAGACAAGGAGGATATTTAAGACACAATAGACCTATGGGAAACTGTAACAATCTAGCTAAGATAGAGGCATGACCAAGGGATTAAAACTGTCTTTTCAAATAGGATTTGCTCATTTGAATTGGAAGAGGACTTTTCCATAATCGTTAGAGCCTGGATGAGTAGTCAAGGGGCTTATGTTGCATTCAAGATTGAATTGCATTATAGACGAAGCTGGTGAAATTACAAGCAAGTTCACATCGAGAAACGTAAATCATTACCCGAAACATCAAAACATAGCAATTGATTTGCTTTTCCAATAAGGGTTTGATATGCTGGAAAAGATGGGAATGTTCTTCTACTTGAATAAAGGGTTGGGAGTAATTATTATCGATAATATCGAGGAAAATCATCAAAGTTTTAAATGGCACTATTATAAGGTACTTCACATTTAATCTAATCATGAAGCCTGTTGTAACACCCCTAGGATGACCCTTATGTGTGATGTACATATTATGTTTAGGCTGGTGACCCGTGAGGCTGTTGGAACTCCTGGAAACCACAAGGCTTTGGAACATCCCTGGATGGTCGAGTTGGACACCTTGGAAGGGTAATGGCATGTGCCGATGGACTATGGATGTAGAAAGGGGTTGCACTACTTGGGTTGTGGGGTTAATGGGGAAATGAGCTTATTGGTTGGATGTTGTTGGGTTTGATACATTGAATTGCTTATGTATAGTAATGGTATGTACCTAGCTTTAGATAATCCATTGTCCTATGGAGTCGAAGCCCCAGCCCGGGGGTGACCCGTTGTTGAGAAAATGTGAGCATCATGATCTATGGCTAGGTGGAAGTTGGAACATCTGAAGATTTGCAACCCATTCGTGTCTCTTATCAAATAAGTGTTTATCTTTAATGTTTTTATGACTTCTGTTATAGTTAATTATATATTATTATGTACTGCATGTGAATAGTAATCTAAATGGTGTTATTATGAAATTGCATTCCTGTATATGAGTGAAATGCATCATAGAATGCATTAAACACAGATAACATATGTTACAGGAGGTGAATTGAAGAAAAAAATCACAAAATAATGGATTACATAGGTAGTTAACCACCACAGTAGGTGACTGGGGGCATTACACTTGCAAGGCTTAAACTCAGGCCTCCCTTAATTATATGAGTGTGCAAGATGGTGACTCCTTATGGGGTAAGAATGGAAGGATTTTTTATTCAGGTCAAAGTCATTTCTGTAGTGCACTGTCTGCAGATTTTTCACCTCAGCGTCCTTTGTTTCTCTTAACAGTTTGGTTCAATAGCTAACGAGTACCTTGTGATTGAAGATTATAAGAAATAAGACATCATGTTGAAGAAAATTCTAGAGACGAAAGTAAGAGGTCATGGAGTGGGGGATGGATATTTGAACCCCTGCCTGTGATCCCTCAAAACCACCAAGGCTAAAAACTCCCCTCATTAACAAAAAGTTGTGTTTGAAAGCAATGGAATTTCTAATGATGTGGAAGGGCGGCTGCATGAAAGGAGGATACAGAACATAGTAATTATGTAAAGGGTGGCTGCTAGAAGAGAAATTGTAGGAAGAGCCACAACAAGGGAGAGCATGGATTATCTAATGTTTGATTCAGGATCAAGGGGGAGCCCCACACAATTGTACCATATCCAAACCATGATCTTGTGCCTCAACACAATATTGAGTAGCTTTTGGGCAAATCTCTGCTGCAGGCCAAAGTAGCAAAGAAATATCAATATTTTCAAGCTTCTTATTACTGTCTATAACCACTTTATCCATCTCTAGTATATCTACACAACCGAACATATCTTGTACAGTTCTGAAACCCATATCAGACAAAGTTCACGATGCTTTCTGTTAAATCTTCAAATATGATAAATATGTTATGGAAACTTATAATTTGTAGCATGCACTCTTTCTATCCTAGGAGTCATTATCATGCTAAAAAAGTGAAGAAACTAAGTTTGAACACACAATTTTGTGTTAGATGGGCTAGGTGTAGATTAAGGGTGCTTAAATCTAAGATCAGGTGTGGCACTAGCCTTATAGTCTAGATTTTTGGACGTATTATGTTGTTGGTTTTCCTTCAGAGGGAGTTGAAACCTTGAATTGCTTCAAACTCTATCAACCTTGTGTATTGATTTGCTTTAAGGACACTTTAAACAATGTCACAAGATGTAATCCTCATCACCAATGCTAAGAGATGAGAAATTAAGTGTTATATGACTCATTTGCAGAGCATATAGATCATCAAACAATGGTGCAATAAACTTCAGGACTTGACCACATAAAATACATAGAGAAACAGTGAGAACCAAATAAAAGTTATTATGTCAGTGACAAATCTGAGTATGTTGTTGAATTATAAAGTGGGTTGTTGAGGTCATTGTTTTTCTTGCATTAGAAGGTGTTTAATACTTCATTCAGCAAAAAAAAACATTAAAATAATCAAGGTGTAACATGGCACATTTCAGACCTTGTTGCAGAGTGAGTAAAATGACATACAAGAAATAAATCACATGCATTGAGGTGTTAAATGAATAACCGGGAAGTTGTTCATACCATGGATCATGCAATATCCACCAAAAACAAAATTAGATTTGAAGGCTTGAAGTTAACCCTAGACATCAATCTCAAATGGCATGAATTGTTCCACTTATTATTAAGTAGGTTGTTCACCCTATTTTGACATTAATTAGTCTTCTTTGAGTGTTTAGATCATAAAGATATTTCAATATTGGCACAAGTCATTGTAAATTGACCTCAAATGATCAATACATATTCAATTTTCCCAAGCATGACAACTCAAGTAAGTGTTTGTCTTAGATACAAGATAAGTAAATGGGTGAAATAAAAATATAGAAAATTAAATAACCTTGGATCTAGTGACCTAGATTTAGAGATATAGAAAGAAAAACCCTTCAAAGAATTCATAGCAATATTCCTTTTTCTAATGAATCATCAATAGGGTAGTTCAACCATGAACCCATTACATCTTCATGAATGGAAGTACAACTGACTCCAAAATATTATCCTATCCATAAGATAAGCCTTCGCAGGTAACACAACATCATCATGTTAGAGCGTTTTGACAGTGGAGTTGGAAAAGGACGCTTGACCACTTTGTTCACAACCTGACCATTTTACACAAGAGTTCTTCGACATCATTCTCTACATCCTGGATCTCTTATGTAGTTGTACATAATCCCAATTCACCCTTGTCACATCTTAACATGCTATCCATTAAAAGTTAATTTTGAGGAAGAATCCATTTTTTAGGCATGAACAAACTCTACAGATGGATGCATAGGAAGTGCATATTCCAATTTTTGGAATGGTAGAATATTACACATGAATCAATAGAAAGTGAACACAACCTCTGAACCATCATATTTTGGAATAATGGAGATGGAAAACGAAGTTTTGACAATGACACTCTGATTGTACTTTGAACCCGTTATTGAATGCAACCACACTCACATGTAGGCGGTGGAACTAGAATATTTCCAGTAGTTTATTGAGTACAAAATGCATTTATGTCCAGCAAAATTTTTAGATTAAGACATGGAAAATCAACCAACAACTAACAATGAAAGAGGTTGATCCCAAATGTTCTAGAATTCAGTTTGAATACCTTATTTATAAGTTGGAAATTACGTAGCATTGAGTTCTATGCTTCTTCAGTTTCATTTTTTTTTTTTTTTTACAGGAACAGATATTGGTTTATATTAAAGCCTTGGCATGAATTCCTCTAATCAAGTTACATAATATGAGGGCAAAGCCCAGTTTTCCTCTCTTTCTAGGAGCTCAATGGCTCGGACACTTATAAACCGGTGATTCTTACATACAACAATCGAATCAATGTCTGTAATTTTCCCAAGCTTGTGGATACAAACAAACTGATTCAGTAAAATGCAATAAAACATGTAAGAAAAAATTTTAAGGAATGAGATCCCATGCTTCGTCCCTGTCTCTTAGAAGAGTGCTGACAGAGAGGAGGAACGCTTTATTGGCTTCCGAATCTGCATCCTTTTTATTCTCCCTTAACACATGGAAGAAGTTCAAACTCTGAAAAGTTTTAACCAGTGTTTTGATTCTTGTCATCAATCTTGCAAACCTGAAATCTATAGGGGCAGAATTGTACACTATAGTTTTTATAATGGATTGGGAATTGCCAATTATATTTACCTCTTTGATGCCTAGGTCTTTAACTTGCTTGAGGCCTTGGAACATAGCCAACGCTTTTGCTTGGATGCTAGTGTTGTGTCTCAAGCCCCAGGCATAACTATGCTCGATTCTGCCTTCTATATTCTTTATGACACCTCCTACACCAGATTTCCATGGATTGGCTTTGGCTACCCCGTCAAAGAATAAGGAGTGCTTGGGATGCTTGTTAATCCAATCTGAGAATTCTTTCTCATTGACTCTAATTTTCCATTCTTTGCTTAGATTGCTTAACCTTACTACTTCAGAAAACTGGAGGCCCATCATGACGCCCCATTCAAAATCTTGCTAACTTAAATTTGTATCCTCAAGCTAATCGCCCAAGCTTTCTTTCAGCTAGAATTTGATCTTGATCATGACAATCTTTGCATCCTGCACTTTATCTCTGAAAATTCTCTTGTTCCTCTCAAGCCAGATTTTCCAACAAATGATCTTTGGCAAGGAAAGCCAGGCAGCCTTAAAACATTTTTTTTTTGGAATGAATCCTGGATATCTGTGTAGCCAATTGGAAAACAAATCAGTGATGGAGATGGGAAATGTGAAATTGATTCTCCAAGGGCCCAGAAGCTCATGCCAGATCTCTGTTGCAAATTTGCATTCCAGCAATAGATGGCAGGCATTCTCTCCATTTTCTCTGCACATTATACATCTGGAAGGCCCATGGAAGCCCCTTTTCTTTAATTTGTCTTCTGTCAGGATTCTGTTGTGGCACAAGAGCCAGCGGAAAAGATTGATTTTAGGAATGGATGTGTCACTCCATATCCCCTTCCAAGGCGCAGGATTAGGAGGGATGTGGGGTTGTTCCAGAAGTTTTATATATCCCTGCACACAGAATAACTGCCTGAATGAGAACCCCAACCGTGTTTGTCAAGTCTCCTAGCGTGGATCAAGGCCATGCCCTTCAAATGAGAGAATAAGTCAGCGTAGTCCAGCTTCAACTCCGTTGGCACCTGAAGCTGCTTCCAACTCTACCAATTATAGTTATCCCAACATAGGATGTCCCACAGAGTTATGAAGCCAGCATTGGACATCCAAGACCGCAGCGCATGCAGAGATATGATTTCAGCAAGTGGAGGACTATTCATAATGTGATCCTCCTAGATATTAATTTGTTTGCCATTCCCCGGGATCCAGAACGCATGGTGGTTGAACAATGGAGTGGCTTTAGCACAGAGCTTGAGAAAGTGCGATCTATTTTTTGGGAGGGGTCTATCAAGACAGCGTTTCCTTTGGTCGCAGAAGTATTTCTTCCATAATGCAGTTTGTGCCCAACCAGGATTAGGAGCTATAATCCTCCAAATGATTTTTTCTCCCATAGCCACGTTTTGAGTGCAGAGGTCTTTGAAGTTCAAACCACCTTCCATCTAGGGCTTGGAGACTTTGTCCCAACTAACAAACGGGATTCTCTTCTCATTCTGTTTACCCCCTTTCCAAAAAAACTTTCGGATGAAATCCTCCATTTTCCTAAGAATGCAAGAAGGAGCTAGCAAAACAAAGAATTGAAAAATTGGGAGACTGCTGAGAATAGCCTTGATGAGCATTGACTTACCTCCAAGTTTGAGCCAAGAGAAACCCCAGGCCTGGATCTTGAGCTTGAATTTTTCTAACAGAGGGAGCCAATCTCTATTGAAGGTGATCTTGTGGAAGATTGGGAGGCCAAGATACTTGAACAAAGACCAATTGGAGGAGGCAGCAAAGCCCAAACATCTGGAAATGGCACTGGGAGTATTGGCCGAAATGTTCCAACAATATATATGACATTTCCCCTTATTTAGTTTGCTGCTCGTTTCATCACAGTAATCATCCAACACATCTTTGAACCTTGATGCCGAAAGCACAGAGGTTGCGCCCAGCAATAGAGAATCGTCGGCAAACAAAGCATGATTTATATTTTTGACTCCTCTTACAATGTTGAGACCCATAATATCTTGGTCTTGCTGCTTCTTTTCCAAATAAAAGCTAAGAACAGAAGCTTAAAGGACAAAAAGGAGGGGTGAAAGAGGACACCCCTGCCGAAGCCCTCTCGTAGCTTTGAAGAAATTTGTTGCTCGCTCATTCACCAGAGGGGTGATCCAAGGCTCAGAGATACAAGCCTGAATCTAGTTGGTAAAGTTAATCCCAAACCCAAGCTTATGCATAACATCCAAGAGAAAGTTGTGTCTAACACAATCAAAGACATTTGCTACGTCTAGTTTGACAACCATACCCTTTTCTTTTTGATGCAGGCTTGAATGGATCGCCTCTTGAACTAAGATGAAATTGTCCACAATATGCCTTCCATGAACAAAACCACCTTGGTTCTCCGAGATAATACTAGGAAGGATACTTTTCAATTTGTTGGCAATCACTTTGGTTATCAGCTTGTAGCCTATGTTGCATAGAGAAATAGGGTGAAATCTGTTGAAATTATTGGCTCCTTTTTCCTTAGGGATGAGGGCAAGAAAGGCAGAGTTAGTGTTGCCCCCAATTTTCTGATAGGCTTGGGATTTCAAAACCATTTTGTACAAATTCTTTTCCACTATCTGCCAACGAGATTGAAGAAATCTGGCTATAAAACTGTCCGGTCCTGAGGTTTTGTCGGGCTCCATAGCAAAGAGAGCAGCCTTTATTTCTTTTTTAGAGACCTTTTCTTCCAATAACTGATTCATCCTAGAGGTAATATTTGAAGGAACCACATCTAGGAATTTAGAATTTTGGACCATCACCCCTTCTTCACTGTAAATATTTTTAAAATGAGATAAGGTTGCCCTTTTAATGCTAGTGAAATCATTGAGTTATGGTCTCTTCCTTGATTTCTGAGATATATTTAAAGCTTCTCCGCGCTTGGGATTTCTTGTGGAAGAAGGAGTTCCTGTCTCCGCGCTTGGGATTTCTTGTGGAAGAAGGAGTTCCTGTCTCCCGCTTTAAGCCAAAGACTGCGAGATTTTTGTCTCCAATATTCTTCCTCTGACAGGCATGCCTTATGAAACTTTTCTTGTAAATCTGCCTCCTTATCTAGAACTTCTTTTGTAATTTCTGCATTTTCCGAATGCAAGTGATGGAGCTCCAGACTGTCTTGGACTTTTTTTCTTTCAGTTGCAAGGTTAGGGAGGGATTTGGCCCAACTTTTCAGAACATCTTTCACTCTTCTGAGCTTCTCCTCCCAAACGAAGAAGGAGGAGCCCTTGACAGGCAGCCTCCAACATTCCTTAGCCTTATTCATGAAGTTTGACCCCTTGACCCATAAAGGACTAAATCTGAATGGAATAGGGTCGTGATCAATTTGGGCCAGCAATTCAAGCTTGATAGGTTTATGATATGAAACGTTGCAAGGGAGAACATGCATTCTAGCCTCTAATCCTAAAAGGAGAAAATAACTTTGAATGAGAAATCTATCTAGCCTTGCAGCAATATGCCCCGGACCAACTCTTTTGTTTGACCAGGTGTACTTACCATTAGAGGGCTTGATGTCGAGCAAGTCCCAATCCTGCATGAGGTCCTCCACCATTCCCTTGCTGGATCCCTTACGATGCTGCGTCCTCACTTCTCTGACAAGAGCAAGGTGAGATTAAGATCGCCAGCAATGATGGTGTTTTCCAGATTCTCCATTTCTACCAGACTTCTGATGGAGTCCCAGCAGGCCTTTTTCTCCCCTGCATTTACTGGGACATACACATTGAAGAGACTAATGACCTCCTTTGTATCAAGATGTTGAAGTTTCAAGAACAGCCAGTGAGTATTTAGGATCTCAATGACCATTGAGAATTTGCTAATATTCCAAAGAGTGCCCAGCCCGCCCGAGGCTCCTCGAGCAGAGACTGCCTATCCTCCACCTTTATTCCAAAATTTATTACTTATTTGGAGGAAGTCTTTGTCCTCCTTTTGTCTCCTGAATAAGAAGTTTGTCTGGGGTTTATATCCTTAGAAGACTTATTATTGCTTCTTCTTTCACTTTGTTCCCCATACCTCTGCAATTCTAGGAGACAACCTTCATCACTTACTTTTTTGGGTGTGATGAGCTCCCTTGGAGCCCTGTGTTTGGTTTCTTTTCATCTTTGGAGTTTTTTCCAAGAGTTTCTCGAGGGTTGGTTGATTTCCCTAGAGCTTATCTTTATAGGTTTCTTGTTCTCTCTTTTCTCGAGCAGACTTACGGCCTCTTGTCGATCTTCTAGCCGAAGTTTGTGAATCCCCTATTTCTCCTTCCTCCTTTGATTCCTCCCAAGACTTGTTCTTCCTCTTCAGCTTCTGCATGTTTTTCTTTAGGTCTATCTGAGGCACTTTCTCCTTGCCTTGAGCCTGAAGGGGTCCCTTGGTCTGGGGTCACTTTCTTTTTCATCTCAACCTCCTAAGTGTCCTCTAAAGCTGAGCTTAAGGGCTTGAATTTGTTTTCTTGACCATTTGAGGGAAGGGTTTGTTGAACAGTAGCCGGCTGAGGGCCTTTACCATTTGGGACCCCAAATTTGGGGGTTTTATGGGAGGTTTTTGACTGCTTGATCTGGTTCCAGCCCTCCTCCTTCCCTTTCTCCGCCTCTCCATTGCTCGGGCAACCCCTAGCAAAGTGACCATAAACATGGCATTTCTGGCACTTGAAGGGAAGCTGCTCATCGTCTAGCTTTAGCACATGAGTCCAACTGCCGACATTGATTTTTATTGCCTCCAGAAGGCCCACCTCTAGATCTACCTCAATGCATATTCGAGCACAGTCGTATTGATCCTTTTTATTTGCCTGGTCAATAAATTTACCCATGGCGTTACCTATGTGCTTCAGAGAATCCCATTTCCAGTAATGCACTAGGAGATTTAGCAACCTAACCCACAAAGGAACAGTCATTGGTACATCCACTTTTGGGTCGAAATCCAGCGTCCACTTATTAAGATACAGGCCCTGAGGTCCCATGAAGTAGGGGCCATTCCGAAAGATCAGGTCTTTATCCTCTTTTGATATGAATTCGAACAGAAAATAGCCTCTCCCCAAGAAATACAAGGTTACACTATTCTTGATCAATGGCGTCCAGTTTTTGACAACCCAGTTCACCATTGTTTTTGGGGAGGCCCAAAGACCCGCGAATTGTCCCACGAGAGCGTGATCTGCCATGGATAAAGCTACCTGGATCGAACTCTCAAGGGGAAGGGAGATTTCTGGAATAACAACTTTTTCCCAAACTTGGCTGCTTCAATTTTCTTCTTCTTTGGCAGCATAGCCAGCAATGAGTTGAACGCATCCTCAGCGGATGGAGGAGGTGGGGGAGGAGGAACTTGGGGCGAGCCCAAAACCTCCATGGAAGCGTGGAGAAGCCCTAGCTTCGGGCGTGTGCGGGCTCATAGGTAGTTGTAGCAGCAGCGCAACTCTTGATCAAAATCACTTCTTCACTTTCATGATTTCCTCATCCCACACCAATTATTAGCCCTAACGTTTTATTTTGAATTTAATCCCAAACTAGTGTTTTCTACTGCACATGTGGAAATAAAGAAAACAATTTTTTCAATGTCCACAAATGACCAAAATAGGTCAATGGGACAACTATCTCAAATCCTTCACAAGGTGATAAGCCCAGTGGAAAAGGGAAGTGTCACCACTATTCCTGAGGCAACAACTTTCCTCATTTCAGTGAAACTCTACCTATGCCCTTTCTCCTAGGCCTATGCATCTGCACAATATCCATATCCAACTCCCTTGCTACCATTCGCATCAATTCAACCTCCCTACCCATCACCCTGTATCTCCTACTGTCATTCTTGTTCCTCATCACTCTCCCCCAACACATACCCTTGCAAAAAAATTCAAATATATGGACAATTTACTTGTTGCATTCATTGATTTTAATTTATTTATCACACATATTTAATTGTTATTCTCACAGATCAGTCAAAATTTAATGAACATGTTGGTAGATTTATTGCATATTTTGAAGGATTTAAGACTAGATCCATGCTTCTTATTCACTAATTTGGAAGGTTAAGTGACATATTTTGGATTTTGGATCAACCAATTATCCTAGATACATGCCCTAGAACTAGCATTCACTAGCTTTGACATGAGGATTATTGTCAGCGATAGTTGCAGCTTTCCTAAACTATCCAATCAAACCCCTTGGGATTTATTCAAGGGGAAAAAGTGATTGACAATACTACCTGTTTGAATTTGGATTAGGAGCAGAGAAAAATTCACTTTGAGAGACCATGGATTCTTATACAAATCAACAAAGAAGAATGCCCACTGAAGATGATGAAGCCCACAACTAAGAAAAAGTAGTGTTCTGAGTTTTGACATTTACATTAAGGAAAATCCTAGTTTTGATATTTTATAGCTATAAATTGCTAATATATTTCCATTGAGAAATTATACTTTCAATTATTGCTATCTTTGAATGTATATCTAGCTTAAATTTGAAAAACAATTTAAATAATTTCTCCAATATTATAATGTCCTATGATTTACCAACATCACAATGGATCCATAATGACACTCATTCTATGTTTAAGATTCTAAATGATATGCAGTTTCGAAACAAACCTGTGACGCCCATGGGGAAAATTGTTGATGCACTTCACTCACTAGATCTCCCTTTATAACTAACTGTATAACCTGTCCATTCATAAAAGTTGTTAAAAGTCACCACTTGTTAGCAACACTAAAATTAAGATGGGGAGAGCCATGCCTTAAAATTACCCATTTCGAGAGGTAAAGTATAGTTCATTTAGTTTTGAAAGCATTTTCAAAGTTCAAGCGTCAACTGCATACATAAAATACACTTCTAGTTGTAACTTAGTTTTGATCATATATGATTGTGAATATTCTATTGTATAAGAAAGAATGCACCTAACTCATCCTCCCAATGCATGTTATCCTAGATGATGCAACATTTCTTCTACATAAATGTTGTTGATGTACCAATGAAAGGGTCAAATCTCACAGCTCTACTTGCTAGAAGTCCCAATAGGGAATCATCTTGAACTATTAGGACCAAAAACATAAGCTCCAAAAGCCTACAAGCAAAGTCATTAAAGTAGATTATAAGGATTGTTTCCCTTATTGGTAGAGAGAAACATTTAAAAAATATAAACACGTAATAATTAAACATATTTGAAAAATGAAACTTCCTTTTATGAATCATTACTCTTAACCAACCATATCCTATTCATCATAAACAAAATATCAGAGAAGGAACTAAATCCTAGCAAGAGGATATAATGTCATTGTAAATTATTTATTAAGTACAACAATCCTAGCCTATATTGCTTTATGTTTTGATTTTAAAAGTAAATTTTGACAAGATCCTGGTGCATCGGTGTTCAATAATGACTTTGTATTCATATTAGTTCCATATTACCTTGAGTTCTTACATTAGAAGGTAAACATGCAACGCTCAGTGTTCTCGTTTTTCTAGTATTTAGAAGACGACCAACATGTGAGAATGAATGGCATACATTACCTAAATGCCTTTTTTATGAGAGTATAGTTGCAATTAGAAGTGTAGCATATGTAACTCAATCCAAGAAGTCTAAAAAAGTTCAAATTCTTCAAAAATAATGCATGTTGGTGAAAAAAGTTCAAATTCAATATAATTCGAAATACATAACAGAAAACTCTAAAACAAAGATAGGTTTAAACATGATATAAGTAAAGCACAAAATCATTCATGAGCCTTACAACACAAACCATCCCTAAGCCTTGAATATATTTTTAACATAATTTTGGGATCAGCTGGACTTATTATTTACTACTATTTGCTACGTTTTTTACTCATCCAGGCCTCATTAAAGCAATATGTTTGTAGTCTGGTGCTTTCATTTGGTCACATATTGATACCAAATGAAAAGTTGTAAATTGTAGGAGTCTTTAGGGTTAGGTAAAGTAGACCATTAGGAGGTTGTAGAGCTTGAGTGGGCCTGACAGTAACGAACATGTGTTTCATAAAAGGCCAAAGGATCAAATCCAGAGTGGGGTAGAATATATACACCTCAGTAGACTTTTGCAGTCAAATCACTAAGTGGAGGTGGGTCCTTTGTCCCTTGCCTCAGAGAGAAGAAGTAAAATTGATGAAATATAAAGTTCTCTCAAATTCATAGCTTATCACTCATGCGAAACCTACCCAAATTTGATTTCTCAAGTAGTCTAAGGAAAATTTGGGATTTTATCTTGAAAATAAGTTCCAAAACCCTTTCACTGTAGTCACTGTACAATGATCTATGTTTCCAACTGCCTTTTTGCAGTACCTTTTATATTTCTCATACAGATAACAAGGGCTTGACTAGTCTGACTGATAGCTTGCACAAAGGTAGTTCTTTATTTTACACCATTTTAGTTTTCTTTGATCTTGAAATCCTGTGTAATGTCCAGAGATTCCTAAAATGCAAGAAAACTATGTCATGGACTAAATCTGGTAAGTATCTCATAGCCAACATCTGCTTTGCCACTGTTGATAAACATTTTATTTTGTTTTGAGCTTAGTTTTTCTTGAGTTTTCAACGTATGGGTGTTGTTGTGAGGTTGCTACAACTGATCCTGTAAATAATTATTTAGAAGTATAAAATAACACCACGTGGGCTTCATGTCATGTTAGCAGCACAGTAACCCATAAACTGTTGTAGGAAGAAAATTTTTGGGAATTTTCTCTCATTAGGGTTTGTTGGGTACGCTAAAAGGTAGATGGATAGTGGGTGTTGAAGAGAATGTAGTCAAGAGGAACGCATCACTGGAAGTTAGAGTCAGAACAAAGAGGAAGTCTGTTATTATTGCAAGATGTAGAAAAAACAGGGATAAGAGCGAAGCATCAAATATTTGTTGTCCATGCCAGAGCACAAGATGAATAATGATCCGATCTGAGAAGGACTAGATCAAGTCATCTTAAACTTCTCTTTCTATATGCAAAGCCCCACGTCCATTTTCATGATCTTTTATTAATCACATTGCTCTCTGGTTCATCTAATCCAACCAAAAAATAAATTACACAACGGATTCCGTCACAACTACTATGCCTGATCATCTATTGCAGCTAGATTATCAGTAAATAGTTTCTTAAATGCTTACCTTTTGAAACCGAGTAATTGCTTCATCATCATTGCTTGAGTTGAAATCTCCAATGCATTACCAGTATCGATGTATCCCCTCTGTAACTCTTCTCTACTGTGTTGGTAACGTTGTTTTAATATCAAACTGCGTTTTTTCTCTCTTCGAAAAAAAACATAATATTATTTTTGTTAAGTCTTCCCGCCAATCTTCCATGGAATATACCTTCTTGACATTTAAATAAGTCGGAAAATGATATTCAAATTAACAAAGGCCAAAAACTTTTATCATAATGTAAAAAAGAGTTATTCAAATATAATAAATATTTTTTTAAGTTATTTCAATATTATAGATATTTTACCTTTTTTAAAAGAAAGGTGGAAAGTATCTTGAGTTTGTAAGTCATTTTGTCTTTTTATTTTTTATTCTTTTTGTTGTATTTTTTTTTTTCTTTTCATTGTATATAACCAATTTAGATCTATTTTAACTTCTGATTAACCAAAATCTAGATTCATTTTAACTTCGGATTTACCAAATTCTCAAAGGGATCAAATCTCTTTTCACTCTAAAAGAGGTTTGCATCTCAATAGATTTGATTCCTCCCTCTCACTTGGACGTAGATCTAGAGTTAAGATAGATCTAGATTGATTTAATTATTAATTATAATTAATTTTTAAAGTTTAGTATTGTTATTTTATTTTGACGAAGTTAAAATGTTAAAATTGACATTACAACATCTCTACCATGGCAGAGGAATTCAACACTGGAGAAACCCTAGAGGCCCACAGAAAAATTGTAGGTGAAGAAAGGGTCGTGGAGTTTCAAACTAGAGAAGGGCATAGTTTTGACGAAGACTAAACGAGCTCTGGACAATGTTAAGCTCTGATATCCTTGTCAAAACACAAATTAAGATTAAATTGTAATCATGACTTTTTTATCCACGTAATATATAGCTTTGAAGTACAGAGATGGCCACCATGATAAACCTTTTAAAGACACAAAACCACGCGTCAAATATTATTTCCAGATGAAATGTTGGTTTCTTACTATTGGAACCGCATGGAGGAGGAGGAGTTAGTGGAATATGAACCGAAGGGAGTTGGGGGGAGGGGGGGGGGGGTTCAAAAAAATTAAGCTAGTCCCGAGGATTTTATACATTCACATTTGGAAGTCATGTTATAAGGTTAGCATATTGTGATTTCTAGGCCTATCAGGTCTTTAGAAAGAAAAGTTAAGAATTCAATAGGAGACCATCTTGAAATTCGGAGGCCCTAACCCTTGCTCCGGCCACACACTATTCGGGTCCTTTAGTTTTGGTCAACCTAGGGCCCAAGGAAATTTTCCAGAGACTGGAGAACTCTTCTTGGGGTTCTTTGGCTCTGAGTTTAGTTTCCCTACCATCCTAGAGATCAAAGGAACACATACAATGTGTTATGACTTCCTTAGGGTTTTCATAATTTGAACACATTGGGGATTCTTCGCTCTCATAAGCCTCTCTGATTTGTTTTATTGTCTGTCCTTAATCTCATGAAGTATCATTGGCCTCGCTCTCCTTGGGTGAACTAGTGAAGGAGATCCTTGCCTTGGCAACAGAGGAAGGTTGAACTAACGTCGCGAATGGTGCTATGGTTTTTGAGGATAAACACTCTTGTGAATAAAAATGAATTGTGATTCAGAAGGAATTTTAGAAAGCAAGGAAGAGGAAAATAAATTGTAGTGTCAAGAATAAGAAAAAATTCCTCCTTTCTCTGTTGTTGGGAGTCGACATCGCCAATCAGAATATTGAGGAAATTTCCCAAAAATCTCTAGTGGGGTGAGTAAGGGGTCGAAAATTCAAGTCCTCAACCCTAAAAGCATGGGAGGACAAGGAAACCTCGCCCATTGTTAAATGTCCTCCAAAGGTTTCACTACTGGCCCAAGGTTGGATTTATTTGTGCTTCAAAGATGAGGTTGACACCCAAAAGGTACATTATATGGTTTGGAAAATTGATTCATCTCCTATCATTTTTAGTTTTTGGATGCCCCTCTTTGATGCAAAGTAGGAGAGGCTACATATGTCCCCATTATAGGTTCATCTTCCAGGTCTCCCTCCTAACTATTGGGATGCCATAATTTTCAAAGATAGAGGTAACTCAATGGGATCCTATCTGGACCATGAATTTATCTCGACCATGAATTTGCATATTTGGAGATGGGGATTAAGACATGCTCTCGCACTTTCGCTAATATGGACCTTAGGGAAGTGCTTCTAGAAGACATGGATTTCAAGATTCAGGTGGAGTGTATTCAGATACTTGATTATGAAGGAATTTCTTTCATTTGTAGGCATTGCCATAGGTTTCACACCTAGCTAAAAACTATGAGCTTCCCTTTTCTGCGAAGGACCACATATCCAAAGGCAAGGACTCGGTGCAAGGACATATTGGGTCAAAAAAGGGTTATGGATTGGAGGTTTTGGGTGCCAAGGAAAAGAAAGTTCTAATAGATATTTAAACTTTCCTTTCAATATCCATGATGAGAGTTGGGTCAGGCACTCACTATTTCAAAATCATTTGTCATAAATTAAATTTCACCTTGCCATCTCCCCCACAAAGCCTTACATCACACCAAGCATATTGTGCACACTTGAACAACCAATATGTTGGCTAGATCAATGTAAAATAAATACCATTACCTGGAAACTCTTGCTTCTCTCGTTTATCCTCAATCAAAATATTAGGGCCCTTAAAAAAGCAAGACGAGTAAATACCTCCCCACCCATCTATTGTCCATTATCTATTGTTTGACTTTGTTGTTGTCTTTGGAATTTCAGGATGTTCCAGGAATTTATAAAAATTTGGATAAGTAATTGTTTGATCTCGATGTTGTTCTTAAGTTTTTAGAATATTCCCTAAATATACCATTGAAATGAGTTCAACAGCTTTAGGTTGGCCAGGAATTGTAACTTCTTCCACCAAATTGTAACTGGATTTATTTTATAGAATTCATGATTTAAGGGTGGCAGCTAAACCTCTTTATCATTTGTAGAAAATAAATCATTAGTGACCTTAATTTGTCCCATATATTATCTGATAAACACCAAAGGGAGAAAGCAGAGAGATTGGTGTTATAATGATCTCTTCGTGCACATGGAGGGGTCCCTAGTCAAGTTGGTCCCAAAATGTTTGTAGCAGTACTGTCTAGATCCTATCAATCCATTGTAGCCTCACGCTCTCTGTAGTTTTATATATACACATCCAAATCAACATGTTAAATAGATGGATGTATTGTGTGAAGTTTACCATCAACTCAAATTGAAATTACTCATCATCAATCTGCGATGGGCCACATAATATTGATATGGTCAGTTTGTGGCTAAGATTATAGGGCATGAGAGCTTGCACTAGATTGGATACCTAGATTCCCAAATAATTCTAATCCTCTATTGGTAGAAAACCGTAATGTTTGTTTGTAACCTCAATTCCATTGTGCATCAATCATTTGTTTGAAGGCCTAAATTTATGTAGGGTTGAAAAAAAAATCAATTAAGCTGTGAAATTGTGTTTTGAATTTGCAAATCGTTAGAAAGATTAATGCATTATCCAAAACAAACTTGTTTAAAACTAATTGACACTTCCTCTGAAGATGATCAAGTTTTAATGGATAAGAGAACTGAAATTCAATGGCTCTAGCAAGCACCGTGGGTAATCACAATGCTACTTCCACATCGGCACAATTATTAGATTTTTCAGACACCATCGGCACACCTCTTTATATACTTGTGAGAGAGTTGATTCGTTTGTTGCAAAAGTAGGGAATTGAGTGGAGGCCCATATGGGGATTTTGTCTTTGGATTTTATAAATAAATACAAGGAAAGTTCCAAATCAATCATTATCCTCTTCTAATCCCTTTAGAGACCCCTTTGTCTCTAAATGTTACACTTCGGTATCAAAATTTCAATTTTCCATTTATGGAGTGACACAATTAAAAATTACTAACATAAATGACTAATTCATATACTTGTTGTAGTTGCTATTTGGTCATATTTTTATTCTTGGACTATAATACTAATTTACATTAATCATTATTAATTTTGTCACTTATTATCTAGTCATATATTTTAATCCTCACTAAATTAGTCATTTAAGTTAGTCACTTTTAGTTTAGTCACTTATTATTTAGTCATATATTTTATCCCTAGATTAAATTAGTCATTTAAGTTAGTCGTTTTGAGTTTATTCACTTATTATATAGTCGTATATTTTATTCCAAGACTAAATTAGTCATTTAAGTTAGTCATTTTTAGTTCGGTCACTTAAAATTTCTCAAATTTAGTAGTAATTCACTTGAAATAATTGCGGTGACTAACATTTTTAGTCACCTGGTAATTAATTTCATCATTTTTTACTAGTGATTTTACCCTCAAATATGGGAATGTCAAAGTTTACTTGTACCTTAGAGGGAGTCGCGCCTCCAGAGTGGCTGCTGGATGCAGATGCGCCACCGGTGGGTAGTCGTTGAAGGATCTGAGCAAAGTTATCCATCATCGCGTTCCTTTGTTTTTCGAGGGCCTCCTCGAGAAATATTTTGATAGGATCTCTTGCTCCCTCATCTTTCTTTTCATCCCCCATGGGTGTCCGTCAGGGTTTGCGAGGCTGATCTTGCAAAGGTTCCACCAGATCGAGCACTAACTCCTTATACCCCGACCTCGTTGGGGACATGCAAATAAAGATCGAGAAAAAGAAGACCACTCTAATACCTGCACTGATCTAGATTTATGCAGAAACGCAACAGAATACTGAAATAACCATAAACGTAGAAATTCAGCGAAAATAAGGCTACATTTCATTAATATCAAATCACAGAAATATGCTTACAAACATGATGGAAATAAAATAGCTAGGGTGCTGGTAGCGAATCTCTGAGAAGAGATGTGGCAACTACAGACCTCTGAACTGTGTTATAATGAGGCTCGAGGGCCTATTTATTATGGATAAACAATGGAGAACTCTAAACATCCAAAAGCCTAACCCTAGGAGATGAAGCACCAAAACTATGGGCCCTGTTTGGGTAAATTGGTGTTTCAACTTTTCGAGGATGTAACTTCGGCATGCTATCTCCGTTTGGGGCCTCAAAATGGCTCTAGAAGTTTAGGACCCAAAAAACTGCTAAAAATAGTAAGTTGTGAAAAAAACTAAAAGAGACAATGGTGGGGCACCAAGTGGAATAGGCGGGTGGCCACCAATATCCACCTGAATCAGTTACCTGGTTGTCATGGAGGTTGGAAATGAATAATCTGGTCAACATAGTATGGTATTGGACCCTTTGTACTATCTCACATAACTCAAAATAACCTACATGCTTAAGGAATGTCACAGTGTGGGGGATGCCATGAGTTCTCTGGTATTTGTTGGCTCATGTCTAATGATTATCCTTCCTTTTTTAGATGGCCTTCTCTCCTCTCTTTCTTCCTCCTCACTATGACTTATGTTTTCTTCTTATTCCATGATGTATTTGGTGTCAAAACCCTAGGGAGATGATGGAATGGAATGTGGGTGTAAGAAGTGTGGGTTGGTGTGAGGAAATTTGAGGAGATGGGAATAGAGATTTTTGATATGAGGGAGGTGACAGGGGGTAGTGATGATGAGTGGTTTTAGAATAGGGGATTTAATTATAGGTAGGGTATAGGGAGCCTAAGCAAATGAATACCTAGGGCTTAGGGTTTTGAAGGAGATGAAAGCTTAGGGAAGGAGGTAGTTATGTAGGGGTTATGGGAAAGTGTTTTATGATATGGGGGGTTGGGAAAGGGTAAATTGAAATGTGGGAATGGTAGTGAGATGCTAGTAGAATGATACTAGTGTTTTGAACTTAAGATGATACCAAAACCAAATTAAACATCACATACGCTGATTAAGGAGAAGAGGAGAAATGAATTTGTGACCTACTTGCTTGTTGGAGAGTGTAGGCAACCCTTTTTGAAGCTTGAGAGAGTTGTAGTGGTATTTTGGCAATCCCTGAGGGTTTTCAAGCAAATATGTAGCACCCAGGTTAAACACGCCCTCCTCTTGACAGGCACGCAACGCCTTTAACAAATGCGCAATGTTTTCAAGCAAATGCGCAACACCTATGGAAAACGCGCAACGCCTATGGAAAATGCGCAGGTCCTATGGCAAACGTGTAGCACCAGTGCAGAACGCGACCTCTGCCCCTATTTTGCACAATTTCACCTGAAAACTGGAAAACTTCTCCTTTGCTAAGTATGCTTGAGGGTGTAACAAGCAAATGAACTTTGAATTGATGTCTTTGAGGGCTTTATACTTGAGTGGGTTTGATTTATGTTTTGAAAACCCACTTTTCTAATGTTTCATTTCACCTTTCAAATTTTCACACTAATGCTCTTTGACTTCTTACTTTTTGTTTTCCAGGTTGATGTTGTTGGAGTTTGTCATTTCTTTCCTTCAATTTGGCATGAGTATTTTGAGTTGCCAGCTAGGAAGTGAAAATATTACATATAGAAAACATAAAATTACATAGGAAATTAAAAATAAGTTACATCTTTGTTTTCATATCAAAATGAAATTTGATATGAAAATCATTATAAAATTAAAATTACAAATTTAAAAATATAATATTTACATGTTGATGATCTTCTGCAGGTGAAAATAAAATGTTTTATTGAGTCAGTCTCACACATTTTGCTAACTTTATTGAGATGAAATGGTACATTTTTGGACTTTGAAAAAAGAAAACCTAATGACCTAATGGAAACTTGAATGACCTGACTTCCATGGTTAACTTTGACTGAGATAAGACATGGTGAAATTATTCTTTTCATAGGTGTTTTTATGCTCAGCAAGACATGAAGGTGAGCCAACAAATGAGAATTTATGAGGAAGAGTGAGATTTTGAGACTAGGGCTACCATCACTGAAACAATTTTTAGCATGACCTAATGGAATGATATAAAAATTTCAAAGTGGGACACCTAAAATGAGAATGAAAAGAGTGATATTGATCACTGATGGCAGAATGTGTATTCTAACACTAACAGGGCCAAAGGCACTATCAAATTATATTAATGATATCCACTATTTCAGTCACATCCAATTTGGAAAGCGTATGTTCTATGATAACGAACCTTTTGCATTTGGTACTTGTGTACAGGGGTTTCACACATTCACAGAGGTGTTGTACATTTTGTTTTTCTAGCACATCAATTTTTTCAAGAAGCTGGTCTCGGACATATTAAGATAATTGGAGGATATAGTATATTTGTTGCATGATCTCTGGTAATCCAAGTCCCTTTTTGAGTACACAAGATTTAAGACCTGATTTTTGTTGGAACTATGATTGCTATATCTCTGCTATCTCTGGATAATATTGACATATTTCAGAATATTTTGATAATTGTATTTGAAATTTTTTTTGAATGTTATTCACAGGAATATTTGACATTGTGTTGGTACATATACCAGAGGTTTTTTTCTACTGAAAAAAAAGAAGAAGAAGCAATTTACAAAATGACTCTCACGAAATAATTGTGTAGAATGCATAATTTAATGTTTTTTTTTTAAGGAAGTTCATTGTAGTGTGAGGATTTCCACATAGTGAAAGCTTTGCTCAATAATAATATTAATTGGAGATTTGTTTAACCTTTTTCTCTTCCCTCTCCATGGCCTACCTAAAGGACTTGCAATTCTGCATTCCGTAAAATGAACTTGCTCCACACTCAACACATTGAATTGGGCATTCCTTTAGCCCTCCCCACTCTTGGTCTACTAAAAAGACTTGCAACTTCATCAAACAAAGGACTTGCAATAACATCTCATCATTGGGCAGTGTAATAGCATAATAGCTACCAAAAATAAAACACCTTTTACTAGGGAAATTATGTCCCATCATAATTCACTCAACCAATTGAAAAATAAAATTAAAATTACTGAAAAATTAAAAAAATAAATATTTTTTCCAAATTTAAATTTAAATCGATATAAGCTCACGAAAATATTAAAAATCAACACTAGGTGATTGTTATAGTCCGAGACAATGCAGTGACTAATCAAATGTTTAGCAACCATCTGGTTTATATATTATTGCGTTGGTACACCTGTTACTTCAGCGTTTTGTATATCTAGGTCTCTGTAGTTGCAAAGGCATTTCTGGACATCAGCATAAACTATGAGCGACACGTGAAAACGGATCAACATAAACTATGTTAAATGAACAATGCAGATATCAGTGCTTTGTTAAAGCTTCCTTTAGTCCCATAGGCTCAGGATCCAAATGGAAGCCACATACACTTTTGAAAAATGGTTGACCGATATTTAATTGCCATCATGGAGAAACATGATATTCGAGAAGAAACACTTATTCAGTTAACTGGATGTTTTACTAATTGTCATTTTTAATGCAGGTAAGTGATTGTTGGGTTTGGTTTATGGAGTTTCACGTAAAGAACAACTAACATATCACTTGCATTTATGACATATTAAATAATATTTTTTTAATTTCTTTATATATTGGAAAGTATTTTCAAAAATCACATTATTTAATTTTATACATTTCTTAATCTAAAAAAATTATATTTTCATTAGATATTTTAAATATTTATCTTCTAGTTAATATTTTTAATATATCTTTATTTATTTTTCATGGGCTCCATTTTTTATATTTGCCAATATAAAAATCATTTATCTCTTATTATATGCTCAATATATTATGCCATTTTTTCTTCAATATATATCCCAATATAAATGCACGTGATATGATATTTCTCCCCAATGAAACCATTATAAACTTATCTAAATTTAGCCCTATTATTGAAATGAATCATCCTTAAACATTGCTAATAAAATACCTCTATTCAGCATTGATAAAAACTGAAGAATCAATTTGTTTGAAGAAATTGGGCAGCTCTGAGGTGAGAGAATGCTTTACATCAATTCACACAAAACCCTGTTACATTTAAACTAGCACATAAACGAGGTAGTTTGAACCACTCCCCAAATAATAGGATCTTAGACCTAATCAGAGGGTCTCAATCCTATCCTACAACAACAAACAACCAAATCTAGGAAAAGATTAACTTTCTCCATTAATTCTAACATTCCCCCTTAATGGAGAAAGGGTGCTTGAAAAAAATAGCATATGCCCGTTGGTCTAGTCTTAGCTAGGCTTATAGTAGTACATAAAAAAAACTTGGTAACTGAACTTTCATTTTTGTATTCTTGCTTGAGAGTCCATGCTTGTTCATTGGACGGTGAAGTTTCATCTTCCCTTTTTTTGCCATTAGATAGTGGTGAAACTTATCCTTCTTTTTGCATTTTCTGCACCAAATGTGGAACACTTGAATTATTATTCTCCTCCTTGATCTCGATTGTATGCTAACATTTTTTGAATTTAATGTTGCAGGTTCTTGGGACTTAGATATTTCCTTAATGTTTGCAATTGCTTCTTCTTAACTGCCAATATCTGCACACTTAAAAACAATGTTAGATTCATAAAGAGGACCATATTGTCTTTTGTCTTCGTGCTCCTTCAAAAGAGCCTTCATTTTTCCATCTCTCTATGCTGACATAGTTTGTTGATTCATGCCTTTAATGTTTTTACTCAATTCTGTTGTTGCAAACATGTTGTCTTGCATTTGATATGTATATTGACATAGACTTTCCTTCTCACTGAAGAACCACTCATCAATAAGATGTTTTTCATGCATCAAATTGATCCACTCTTCATGAGATACATCGTCTTCATCAAATTTAACTTCATAGGTCTCTGCATTAGGGAAGTTTTCTTTAGAAAAGATTTCAGATTCTACAGCAATGATTTTTTCTTCATCATCACATGTTTTAATTTCAATTACAGGCACACAGTCGGCACACAGTCATCACCCATCATTGCATCTTCAATGTTGGTATGTTCAATTTCACACTCAGTTATGGAACTGAAAGTACAACCATCATTTTCAAGGACAATACTTTCATCATCTTTTCCCTGATTCAGACTGCTTCGTTTCTAAAATATCTCACAATACTTTTGCACTGTGGATCTCACCATATTCATACAGTGTACTAAATAAGATGCTTTCATCTAATACAATTGTTATAAGGTGTAATGTTGAACTCATATAATTGTTTAATTAAAGAAGATCATCTTCAACCTAATTTAATAAATCTACCCCAAAAAAACCTTTTAATGATTTCATCAAATTCCGGATTTGCATTATGATTTTTGACTTAATCAACTACCAGTCCATCAACGTCAACATGAAAAACTTCACCAAATTCACCTCAAAAATATATCGCAACTATCTTGATGCTTTCTCCTCAGTTTTTATCGAGATTGTTTCAGTTTCCTTTATTGACCCATTGCACCTTCTATTTTCTCCAGAGAACAGTTCGCTGCCCAATGTCAAATTCGATGGTTGCAGCGCCTACTCCAAATCAAAAAATCGGTCCACAGCCCTGGAAATCCGATCCTCTTCCTTTGAAACTCGGCACAAACTTCACAAGCCACTCTGGATTTGTTTTTAATAGGCCCGTGGAGACTTGGGATGTGTGGAGCCCAATGCATTACACATAGTTTCATATGCAACGTGTTTTAGGACTGTGAGCATATGAGACAAATCAATAGAATATGTTTCTAGGAGCCATCGGTTGTGAGATCCAAAGCATGAGAAGGGGTATCCAATAAATTACCGCCAACACTAATTCCCTTCAACAGAAGATAATCACAAAGCTCTTACTTTAACCTCCGTAGTTGAATTTCCACGACAATCAGAGGAACGATTCAATTTCAGCAACTTAACCCAAATGTTTCTCCACACAAGTCTTTGGTCAGGCAACGAACCCAACAACAATCTTGGACTCGGTCTCCACCAATACTCTTCAACATCGCTCCACACATGTAGGGATGTTCCAAACAGAGTAAGGCCCTGCCACTGTCAGCAGATACAGGTCGAACAAGCTCAGCTACAGGCTCTCTGCAGACTTGCTTCAAAAACCGTTGGTGATAGACTAGCAGGTGTAATCCACCCCGATTTGCACCTCTTTTCCAAAATCAACGTGCTGGTCACGTGTTAACCTTCAACGGAGGATTGCCTGAAAATTTTTCCGGACTGTCAAGCTAAACGAATGCTTGAACCACAAAACAGAAAAGCAGCAAATCCAGGTGGAGAAAAGTAGCAACACGCTCTGAAACGCAAGAACACGCTTCCAATATTATCAGCTATTTTCAGAACAGTTGTGGAGTAAGGCGGACCGCACCAAAAGCATTAGCAAGTCACAAAGGTGGACCGAACCAAATGCAGTAGCAAGGCACCACCACAGTCCACGCTCATAACATTCCGATGCCACAGAAAACGCAGCAAGCTAGGCAAAAAACGCAGGCAACACGATCCAGGATACGCAGATCTACTTCAGATCACCAGGGACGATGCCACGTTGCTGATTAATGGGCTCAGGCAGATCCACAAGTAGTAGATCCTCCAACGCTGCACCAACACAAGTTTCGAATGATGCTCGATGCAGCAGATCCAACAGGCCGCACCAACACACATTGATTCACTTTGATCCAAGGTTAGATCTCCAGAGAAGTACACACATTGATTCACTTTGATCCAAGGTTAGATCTCCAGAGAGGTTCTTCTCCAAAGCACGCATTCCGCACCACATCACAAAGCGAATGCAACCCAGTCGACTACTCTAATCCAACACCGATTTAGCGAATGCAACCCAGTCGACTACTCTAATCCAACACCGATTTAGCGAATGCAACCCAGTCGACTACTCTAATCCAACACCGATTTAGCGAATGCAACCCAGTCGACTACTCTAATCCAACACCGATTTTCCTTTTACCTTGTGAGAAATCTAGCACGAGAGAATTAGAGAGGCTCATTTGGTCTTGGCCACAAAACTAATGCTCAGCTCTGATGTGCAACAGTCATACGAACAATGAAACAGCGATAGGCAGACTCACAAACCTCGCCTTCCTTTAACATTGTCCTAACTAGACTCTCTCTACAGCCACATTGATGCTTGGTTCTCCACGGCCCTCCACACGGCGATTGAAGGAGGGCTGACAGCTCCACCTCGAATAGAAAACTTATACCCACGCAGCAACCTTCGCGCACTCAGATCTGTAGCAGCCACGGGCAGAGGAAAGCACTGCTCGACTCAAGCACGACTGCTTCACGTCTTCAAATAGCTTTGAGGCACACAAGCACTCAATCACAATGCTTTCATTACAGGTCTGACCACCACCATCAATCACACTTTACCAAAGTGTTACCATGCCTCTCACTCGGCACATCTCCACTCAGCTTTCACCTGAAGTTATGATATCATGTAAAAATTTAAGGATCAAATTTATTGATTAAAAATTAAACGATCAATTTTATTGATGAAACTGGGAAGCTTCTAGGTGAGAGACTCCATCTAGAATGTGTCTCTGCAGAACATTTTATATCAATTTACACAAAATCCTGTTAGTTTGAACCATTCCCTAAATAATAAAATCTTAAACCTAATCAAATTGTCTCAATCCTAACCTATAACAACAAACAACCAAAACCAGAAAAAGACTAACTTTTTTCATTAATTCTAGCAAGCATAATGATTCAAATTATTAATAGTTGTCCATGGAGATTTTTCTTCATTTAATTTGTTCCATTTTATCATTGTGATTCCAAATTTGAGTACACATTTATCATGGTTCTTCGAATTGCCCTCAACCTGTTAAATTCACATAAGCCTAGAATTTTGATTCAATATATCTATGCATCCCTGGTCCGTAGTTTATATACTTACATCTACTATTGATTTAGACCTTTTTGATCAATAGTAGTGTATATATACTAGTATTGATTACTACCTTGCTGGAAATCTCAAATTCTTGATTTTCCATTTTGAATATTACAAACTGATTATCTTCGACCAATCAAGAAGTCTAAAGCAATTTATTTTTGTACAAATAGGAAGATTACATATGACCATCAACTTTACTGTCATCTCTGGTTCTAGAGCCTTCCCTAGTCAACCGACATCTTCTGCTCGGAAAACCCACGTCTCGACTTCTAACAAGATAATGTGATTTAGCTCAAAATTACTCAAAAATTTCCATAAATATTTAACATGACTCAACAAGATAGGGAAACTTTATTTTCTGAATATGATCAGACATTTAATGGGAAAATACCAACCTAGAAGCTCTATTGATATGAAGATTTTATGCGCACTGCTCATTTTTGGAGATATTATGGTATCAGTCCAGCCTAATAATCATGCAGAAGGAATGATTAGCTACACAATTTCAAATCTGAGATGATTAAGCCAATTCAGATGGAATGATTCAGAGTTTAATAAGTTCAAAATACTTGAATCTTCATGATGAAGAATGTTACAAGTTTTTTTAAAAGTATATGTTTGTAACTCGGAGTTTAATAATGAAGAATGTTACAAGTTTTTTTAAATGTATATATTTGTAATTCATATCTTAGTTTGTTTAATAAATAATAATAATAATAATAATTTAAAATAAACTTAAAGTTTAGTTAATTTTTATGATTTTTTTAATCTTAATAATGTGAGATATATAGTGAGATAAGCATTTTGATGCCTATTTATATTTACTAAGTATTATTTTATATATTTTCACTAGTTATAAATTTAAAAAAATCTTCAATATGGAAAGAAGGTTGACACACACCTTCCTCTTAAGTGAACTTCTACTCAACACACTTCCACCGTCAATTCTATATAATTTTTATGGATTCCTATATCATCCATATCTCTATCTACTTACTAGATTTCTATGTCTAGCATGTCTTTAACATTTATTATTGTTAATGGAGCTAAATGGTTAACAACTAAGAATCCTTTTTAGAAATAATAATTCATATGATATGGAGATCGTGTAGTATCTAGGAAATGGCTGGACAATTTTGACACAACTGCATATCGAGGAGCTTCATAATAACTCCGAGGGAGCTTCATAATAACTCCGAGGAACTTGATTTCAAACTTAAACCACTTGTTATGTTGACAAACAATGGAATAATATTAAATGTCATCCATCATTAAATGTAAAAATAAATAATATTCACTAATGTCTTTGTGGCTTTCAAGTCCATAAAACTTGTCTAAGAACAAATAAGCTATGGTGACTAATTATATTAGAAATAGTATGATGCTTAAATATGATCCACAAACTCCTTCAAATTTAATCAAAGTGCAAACTACACAAAAATCAAAATAACTTATATGGGAATGGAAAAACTCTAATGCACTCTAACCTATAGCGAACCTATATAAGGTTCAAATTCTAAGACTCAATACTCATATGAGGACTCAAATTAAAATGTTGCCAATTTTTTACAAAATTATATGAATTTACTCACATCTTATGGATACTATCTATAACATACCCCCATGCCCTAGTACCCTTGAAGATTCATGTTCTTACTGAAATTCAAATTTATTATACCATTGTTTTAAAAACAAGAAATTCAAGAAACAATTTATGATAGGTGCATGCCCATGCAATTAGCAAGAAATATAATATATGCAGTGCAATTACACATAATCAGACACACCATATAAAATATAGATGACCCGTTAAATAAGACATTGGAAATATAAATATAAAGGACATAGAAAGAACTTATCTTTAGCAAAGATTCATGAAATGACTACAAACATCAAACATTCCACCCAATTGTAAGCTACATTGCACATTCATTTTTTATTACAAGCTAGCCTAAATTTGAGCCTCTATGATTCCGCAAGGATGGGTGCCTAGGCCAATATATCACTCATAGATAGTTAGCTCACAAGCTTTCTCTATTCATGTTATCATACAATAATCATAGCTATAAATTTTACTCAACTAGTCCAATAGCAATCTCAACTTACAACTCTCTTTCCCATTTAGCTTGCACAACCCAAGGAAAGGAATTTTTTCTTTGCAATGTAGTCCCTCGGGTCATTCCATTTCCCTCCAAGAATTTAGTGTTGTTGGTCAAGAAATATAAATGCTAGGAGCTCTAGACACTCTTATCCATGGACAATTTTATCAACAATTCCATTGGAATCGTGTACTCGAGCGTCTTCTCATGTTGGAAATATAACAAGGATTAACACATAGCCACTAACAATGGATCCTTTGCATAAAACTCTATTTTTGTTTAAGAAACAAGAACATACAAAAAGAATGAGAATAATGAATGGGGAACCCCTTTACAACCAATAAGATAAGGTTAAATATGCAAGCTCTCACATGACCTCCCCAGCAAGCTCACATAATCACCTTTTTTCCTTAATTGCAACAATGGGTACACTAAAATATAAATAAGAAGGCCTGCTCTTTCTAGCTACCCTCTCTCTCACGTGATCATAGTCCCCTATAATTCCTATCCTTTTCCATCTATATTCAGTGATGTATTTTATTAATAAAATTTGAAACTATTACATTATTAGGATCTCCAGCCTTTCATTATGTATAAACTATTGAGATTAGTAGCTTGGGAGGTAATCCAAGCCCTAGGGTTCAGTGTTTTGGAGGAAATTGCACTACAAATGGACTTGTGGGTTTTGTAACCAAAGTTGTGGGTGTGAAACCACAAGGAGATTTGGACACTTGGCACTTGGATATTGTAGGGCATCCTTAAAGGAGAAAGGAGTCACTTGTAGCACCGAGAGATGCCTCATGGATTGTGAGATATTAATTTTGTGTGTTTTCAAGTGGGCTTATGACACAAAGAAAAAGTCGGCTAGGCTTAGAGTGTGCCCTCAAGGATAGTTCGTTGAAGCCCAAGGAATACATATATATATAGAGGTGACGTTGAGGCTAGAATAACACATTTGAAGTGCAACAATTCATGTGATACACATATGAAGTGGTTGCAGATATAAGGAGAACCCAAAAAAGGTGAAAAGAGCTTGTTTTAGTGTCTTTTCGTGATTTTTTGAGGGCTGAGTGGGTCATGGGTGCAATTTGACGCTAAAAAGGTAGATCTAGGTTGATTTGGGTGTATTTTTGTGGAATAAATATCTCTGATTTTTGGGTCGCAGGGTTTTTGTTGGGATTGCAGGTAGGCCAAGCTTGAGTTGGGATGATTCAAAAGGGTCGAGAGCCCTTTTTTGGTGAGTATGAAGTTCATATCCATAAAGGATATAAGGCCAAAACTATAGGAGGAATTTGTGAGCATTTGGAGATGGATAACAGGGTCTGTCATAAGCCCTAACCAAGAAGCAAAAGCTACGACAATGTACACCAACTCAGAAGTAAGGAAAAGGTATGTTTTTTGATGTGCATAAGTTGTCTTGTTGCTAGTGGATGGTTTTTATAGTATAGGACAATTTTTATTGGGAATCTTAAGGTTGGTGGAGGGAAACAAGTAGG
Organism: Pinus albicaulis; assembly: GCA_034641835.2. Classification (NCBI taxonomy): domain Eukaryota; kingdom Viridiplantae; phylum Streptophyta; class Pinopsida; order Pinales; family Pinaceae; genus Pinus; species Pinus albicaulis. Next base: position 1,029,149,047 of record CM076578.1, read on the forward strand.
TGCTCAAGGGAGCCTTAAGTGCAGTGCAGAGAAGGACATTTGGACTGCTAAGAGAGGCATAATTGAATGCTTAGGGATTGATATTTGAAGGAAAACATAAGGAAGTCAAAGGGAGCAGTTTGACTAGACCAAGTTCATTTTTGAAGAAGGATGTTTGATAAAGATAGGTGGAAACTCTCCTACCCTAAGTTTGTCTTCATTGGATAAACATAGGAAGACAATAGCGAGAATAAGCCTTGAAGGAGCTAAGGAGAAGCTAGTGGCAAAGAAGTACCCAAGAGGTGTGATATTGAAGGACTAAGGAGAAACTAATGGGCAAGAAGACCCTATGTGTGGGTTGTTGATGGACTAATGATCAATTAGAGGGAAAATTGGAGAGTTGTGTTTAGTGACCCAATGAACTAAGACCATTGATAGAGGTAATGTTGTAGATTAGGAGCAGAAGGACTAGCAGGTGTGTGTTAAGGTATGACCAAAGCAGATGTGAGGAGCTCCACATCAGCTAAAAGGTTAGTGTATCTTGTTCAGGGTAGTTGGTTGTCATATTTGTTGACAAAAATCTCTAGATTGTACTTGTATCAGTGGATGTATGAGAGCCATTATCCCTACTACAATAGCCCTAGATAGTTGTATTGCAGTTTGTTAATATAACAAAGTTGGGTTGTTGAAAATTGTCAAAAAATGTCTATTTTGTGCACTAGTCGATTTAATCTTGTTTCTATTCCGTTGTGAAAAGTATTCTGTTGTCGTCTTTTTATTGGTAGTGTCAGAGATTCTAAGACCCTAACATAGATTCTACAGTATCGTGGAAAATCAAAATGGTATCAAAGCTACTTTAAAGGGACAATGAATCAAATTGTGCATAATGAGTACAACTTAAGAGGAAGTTGGTAACATTGATGTTGAAGGGCTCACAACAATGTCAAAAATGTTAGTTGGTCTGCGGTTTGAGGACAAGTTGGATGGGTTGTCAAACTATAGTCCTTGGAAAGAAATGATCATGTTGGTTCTGATAGTGAACAAGATCTAGGACTTTGCCAAGAAAGAGATCAAGAAGTTGACTAACCCTAAGGGGATGGAAGTGTATGAAGAGATCGATTCGAGGTCTAAGTTGATAATCCTAGATGGTGTCAAATATCCTTTGATACCACATATGTCCGAGAAGAAAAATTCCTGTGAGATGTGGAAATCTCTTCAGTATTTGTTCCAGAATAAGAACAAGAACTAACAGTATGGTATTATAGGATATATTGATAAGTTCAAGTCCACCAAGATGAAAACGTTTGAATGGGTGACTTCATATCTGATGATATTATCTCATGTTTGAGATGATATTTCCACCACTAGTGTGAATATTACAGATTCTAAAATTGTGACGATCGTTTTGAATGGGTTCACTCTAGAATGGAAGTCGTTCATCAAAGGGATCATTACTATACAGAAGTTTCCAAATTGTAAATAATGTTGGCTTCTGTTATCACTCTCCCTAACTTCATAGGATGAAAATAGGAGTGAAGAAAGATAACCACAAACCAAATTTTAGCTAGGTAGCTAGCCCTACTGTTGAGGTAGTAAATCCCCTCTGCGGACAGAGGTGATCCTACTAGCCCTAGAGCAAGTCTAGCAACAATTGAAACATGCTACGATACTGACTCTTAGTTACAAAAGACAGAGCTGCAATAGATAGCCTACCTCAAGTCCTACATTGTTGTTGTCGAAGAAGAAGCGAGGCATCCCGTTCCTAGCTTGACAGATCACAATCCTTCCGCTCACCACGTCCAGACACCTGTACACATGTAGAGAATAAACGATGGCATACAATGTAATAATTCAAACATGTAACTATCAATCAGTTGGAAATGATTGAACTAAATTACACTACATAGATAAGCAATACAATAGTGGAACCAATAATGTAGTCGAGCATATATTAAAATGTGAAAGATAGATTACAACCGAGTTCCGACGTCATGTTATTCCTTTGGCAGGGCTTCCAGCGAAGCATGTCTCGCGAAGCTTGTCAGGAATTTGGACAAGGCTCTCTCTCTTATGGGGTTATCCTTGGCTCTGCTCTCAATAGTCACTCAGCTATAGTTTCCTTCCCAAATGTTTGGCTAGCTAGAAAATAGAGAGGGTAGGCTTTTATGGAGGGAGAAGGAGAGGTTAGGCTCCCTATAATCATGGGGGAGAGTCCTATCTCTTAGGAAGGTTCCATGAAAGGTGGAAAACCACTTCCTAATCAAGGAGATTTGGAGGCAAACAACCCAACCTCATTTTGATGATCCGTTCAAAATTTGTTAGAATCAAACTTCCGCCTTCTATTGCTAAAAAACCATTCCTTAAAAGGTTTAGCGCAGGCATAACACAGGGACAGAGCACCAGTTGGCGTGCCCACTAGTGTGCATTTTTCCCATTAGTGCAAGGGATGAACTGGCTACCCGCGCCAATGCCAAAACATGGATTTTTAGGGTTTTCTAGAGGAAATGTTCTTCAGGAGAATTCTCATCCTTATGCAGAAGGATGCCATCAAGTGTTTTCAGGACATTTTACTGTTCACAGGTCACGAGAATAGTCCTCCAATGTACGGGATGAGGGATTGCAGGGACAATGATAAAATGTTGTGTAATAGATGCCCCCTAAAGCATGAGTGTTGAGGAGGTAAATCCCCTTTGCAGACAGAGGCGATCCCTACTAGCCTAGATCGGGTCTAGCAACAATCAAGTCATGTAGTGACGCAGGTTCCTAGTTACAAAATGACAAAAATCATAACAAATTGCCTACCTGAAATCCTACGCAGTAGTCGTTGAAGAAAGGATGACGCTTCCCGTCCCTCGCTTGGTAGATCACGTTCCTTCCTCTCGACACGTCCGAACACCTGCACACATGCAAGGAAACAATGACATACAACGTAAAATCTAAAGTGTGTAACCATACATCAGTCAGAGAGGATATAATTAATTACGTAAAGAAATAAACACATGAATGGAACCATCATCAAAGTTACTTATCATTAAAATAACAAAGGAAAGATTACAACCCAAAGCTCTGACGCTCGATCTTCTTTTGGTGGGGCTGACAGCGGAGCATGTCTCAATGAAGCCTGTTGGGAATCTGGACAAAGCTCTCTCTTTTCGGCTTGGCTCTCAAAGTTTTCCCGACTATAGTTTCCTTCCTACAAGTTCAGCTAGCTTGCTAAGGGAGAAGGCAAGCTTTTATAGATGGTGGAAGGGCAGTTGGGATCCCTATAATCATGGGATAAGCCCTATCTCTAAGGAAGCTTCCATGATAGGTGGAAAACCACTTCCCATACATGGAGATCCAAAGCCAAACCACCCAACTCCTTTTAGTGACTCGTTCAGGAGTTTGTTGGAATCAAACTTCCGCCATTTATTTAAAAAAAAAATATCTTATTAAGCTTGGTGCGAGTGAGACACAGGGACAGAGCGTGAGATAGCATGCCCTCTATGGTGGATTTCCCCCATTGGCACGAGGGCTGAACTGGCTAGTCGTGCTAAGGCAAAAAGATCTGTTTTTAGGGTTTTTTTAGAGGAAACTTTCTTCAGGGGAATGCTTGTCCTTATGAAAGGGGATGCCATGAAAGTGGTTTCAGGTCATGTCACTACTCACAGGTCATAGGAATAGCCCTCCAATGTGCGGGACGGGGGATTGCAGGGACGGTGACAAAATAATGTGTAAGAAATTCCCCCTAAAGCATGATGCCCGAGAGAAAGGGAGGGGTGAAATGCTTTATGAGAACCTGCCCAACTGAAAACATTGTCGTCGGAATACCTGCATACAAGTACAACTGATATCTCTGATACATGATATGTGGTATGGGCGTAACCATCCATAATAGAGTGTACAATAACCGAGATCCAGGGTATGGGCGCAGCCATCTAGTAAAAGGATCAAAAAGTAGACTCAGGTATGGTCGCAGCCATCCAATCAAATGAGTCATGTAACTAATCATAATAATCCACAAATAATCCACGGCCTGGATTTCATTAGACAAAATCCAGGGTCTTGCGCTCCATCTCGACCTGAACAAAGTACAAGTCCAAGCATGTGAATAAGTGAGCTGAAGTCGAACATGCAAGAAAATCGTCTGATTACCAGTCAATAATGAAAGCCGTTAACAGACGCGATAGGTACCACCAATAATGAGGATGGCCTTCAAGGTACTATAGGTACAATCCGTGGAATGTGAACATTGAGCTGGCATCGAACACCCGCAAAATCATTCGATCGAAGGCCAATGATGAAAACCTTACTTCGAATGTGAAGAACCTACCATTGAGGCATGCAGGCTCCATGGTACCTGAAGGGAGTCTCTAGATCAGCTTCTTGGATAATGAGCTGAAGTCGATAGGAAGTGACCTTGATCGAAGGTGGGCCATAATGTTTCCCACATCATCGACGTGAGACAGAGGAACATGATGTTTGTGAATCAAGATCAGTGGAGAATAAGAGGGAGGTTGAAAACTGCAGAGGCCAACTTCTCTTGAACATATCGGTGGCACGACACTGGATTTGGTAGTATTTGACATCAAAGGATCTGAGGTCATGATGACTTGGCAAAGATCATATGAGTGGTCAAAAGAGATTACCCAAACCCACGGAGGCAAGCAGAGAATGAGATGAGATGTCCCCAACCTAACACGAATGCAGACAAGTGCCATGTTCAAGAGCGACATACTGCCAACATGACGGTGATACTGGTTCCATTTTTCCCCACCATTTCTGGCAAGTACCCCAATTATTTTTGAAAACAAGCTTGAAGGGGATAGCATATGCTTGCGATATAAGTTTTTCCTTTGGAAAAATCCAACCTAGTACATTTAACGAGCCCTAGGAAGGAGGAACTCGAGTATCATCATTACGACGGAGTCCGATGTCATCAGGTTTTAACGAGTTTGAAAAGGGAAGAACTCGGCGTCTTTTCATGTTTAGAGAGTTTGAAAAGACAGTGGAAAATTAAACTCCAAGAGTCCCTTTTTGTAGATAGTTCCCCAGATCCGAAAGGTAGAAAACTGTGTTTGAGAAAACCTCCTAGTCCCGATAGGCTAGGGTATTCCTTTTTCGTAAATAATCTATCCCAGCCTGAAAAAGGGGTAAACGTATATTGGGTAGATATCGTTTCGCATCCAATTTAATGAGCTCAAAACGACAAGCGACTCAACGATATTTTCAATTTTAGAGAGTCAGAAAAGAGCTCAAAGATGACTCCTCCTGGAGAAACGAGTGGTATAAAGGGTAGCAACTAGTTCCGGTAATGGTGGAATTGATCTGAATAAATAAAGGTCGAGAGGTTGGCTAATAATCCCACTCATCGCAGCGGTTCCTCAGGAACAGGTAAAACAACCAAGTGAAGGCATATGATCGACCAAGCAGATAGTGACGATGGAGTGAGAAAAACAAGGCTCATCTGGCAAAACAGGCTGATAAAATGGCAATCACGAGAGGTAAAATGGGAATGGTTTCATTTTTACACAAGCTTGAAATCAAGAAACTTTGCTTGAAGTTGGTTTCATTTTTACACAAGCTTGAAACAAAGATAAACTATGCTTGAAACTTATTTCATTTTTACACAAGCTTGAAATGGAAACAAACTATGCTTGAAAATTTAACATGCCCCCAGCATGATGACTCAATTCGAGATATATGCCCTCCAAGATTCAATCCATATGAAAGGCAGATGGAATGAAGGTTCAAGTTACAAGATTGGAGAAAGACTCGACTGGGATTTTATGAGATCTTGTTAAAGACTCGAATTAAACAGGAAAGTGTTTCATTGTTTTAACGAGATTGACACATTAAAAGAACTGTCCTCCGATGACCTTGTTTCATTTTTTAACGAGCTTGACACAAGAAAACGAACCATGCTCCGACAGACCTTGTTTCATGGTTTAAGGAGATTGACACAAGAAAAATGAACTCTGCTCTGACAGACCTCATCATAATGAAGAATAAGTCATAGCTTCCAAGGGTTTCCTGTCCGATGGAAGGAAAACATCTTGGAAGTCTGGACCCAATGCCCCCAGCACATGATGTACAACGACATTATCATTGAATGTGAACACAGGACAGGTAGCCACATAATTGACATGCAGTGAGGATGACACAACTGGAAAATAAAGATCTGGCAAGGATGATGGTGGACTAGCTGCCATATTGGGACCAAAGAACGCAAGATGATCAATGGTCATGATCCAACCTTGGTGCAGAAAACACATCACACGAAAGAGGAAGGATACAAGCGCTCCCATGGCATAAGTATAATCACGGCCCAAGAGTAAATTAAAGTCCAAGGGACCAGGAACAACCATCACGTCCATATGGACAATTTTCCCTCCCAAAGTAACAGGCAACTTTGGAAGGATCCCTAATGGTTGACTAGTTCCTCTGTTAAATGCCAACAGATTCTGCGTAACAGGCACAAGCAGTGGAAAACCGAAAGCTTGCCAAGTAGTTGAGGATAAAATACTAATAGACACGCCTTCATCTATAATGGTGCTGGGTAGGACCAAATGGGAGGCCTGTATCGTGATGTCAAAGGGCACATAAGAAGGAAGGTGATAACCTGCGAATCAACCCCAATCGAAGGAAGAGAACAAACTACTTGGAGGGGCTACCATCGAACCGAGATGGTCTTCCCTTGGTGTTACGGGAGAAGAAGGAACATCCTCCACCACCTCCATCATGGAGGCAGAAGGAGTATCCTCTAGGACCTCCATCATGGAAGGCGGAGGAGTAGCTTCCAAAGGTACATGGACAGGAGAATCTTTCTCCAAGTTTAAGGAATCTGAAGAAACAAGAAGAACCTAAGGGGTGTGAGATTCACTCTCAATGGAAAAGACCTGGTGCATCGCAAATGGGGCCAACTCAACCGATCCCACGACCAATGGTTGGTCAAGGATGGATTCGTGATTTGGAATTTCTGGGGGAGCGGGATCAAGCAAGGATGGCTCTTGATTGATCGTTGAATCAACTGGTGAAGGACTCAAAGAAAGTTGTTTGTAACTAGCTGGAAGGCATGGTGCAGAAATAGTCGTGTTGTCCAAAACTCTCTTGGCTTCATCCATATACGGACAAAGGTGAATGGCATGGTGCTCTTCACACAACTTACAGGGATTGGCAAGCTTACCCTGCTTCTTAGGAACTTTACCAGCACTAGCTGAAGATGTGCCCCCAACCTGACTCCCGGAAGCCAAAGGTAACGGTAGACGACCGTTGGAACATGCTTCGAGCACCTTGGGAATGCTAGGGAAATCTCAAAGAAGATGGTTTCCCTGGCATAACATGCAAGGGAACTTAACTTTCTGTGTAGGGTTGGAAGGTTTATCAAGAGTAGGTGTTTTAGGGGCAGTAGCTGCAGTCTTAGCCTCTCGCTTATCTAACTTCTTCTTATTTGTCTTATTATTCTTCTTCTTAGCCACCTTGTTACTCGAATCCAGAATTTCACCAGGCAAAGTAGAAGAGGAGGATGCAGAAATAGGCAAGAAGGGGAGAGGTCCACCTTGGAATAAACATGATGTTGTTCGGGTGGAGGAACTGATTGAACAGTAGGCAGGACATTTGGGACCACAGAGGTTGAAAACAACCAAACAGGCAACCCAACAGTTAACCCAGGAAGGGACAACGTTGCCATATAAGGAGCACCAACATTTCAAAAAGGAGGAAAAGGGCCAGGATTCCCTTTGTAGGGGATTCCTTGGTTGGTGAACTCCGGAAAAGTTGCCATCAGAGACAACTCAAAACAACACCCTAAGGAAACTAACTTTAACCAGGAATATTTCGTGGGAAATTAATTTTAAAACACTGAAACCAGACTCTGTTGTTTCATATTTTAAGAGTCGAGAAACAAGCAAAAGGTGACTCTATTTATTTCAGGTTGAACATGAGCTTGAAAGGACAATAGCTTGATGATCTTCTCAAATTTATGGAGTCAATAAAGATCGAAAATGACTGCTCTGGTAATATAGGAAAATGGGTGTACGATAACGAGATTAGATGTACGAAATCCGACACGAATGCAGACAAGTGCCATGTTCAAGAGCAACATACTGCCGACACAACTATGATATTGATTCCATTTTCCCCCACCATTTCTGGTGAGTGGCCCAATTATTTTTTAAAATAAGCTTGAAGGGGATAGCATATGCTTGCGATATAAGTTTTTCCTTCGGAAAAATCCAACCTAGTACATTTAACGAGCCCTATGAAGGAGGCACTCAAGTAACGTCATTACGACGGAGTTCGATGTCATCATTTTTTAACGAATCTGACAAAGGAAGAACTCGACATATTTTCATGTTTAGAGAGTTTGAAAAGAAAGCGGAAAAGAAAACTCCAGCAGTCCCTTTTCGTAGATAGCCCCACAGATCTGAAAAGGTAGAAAACTATGTCTGAGAGAACCTCCTAGTTGCGATAGGCTAGGGTATTCCTTTTTCATAAATAATCTATCCCAGCCTGAAAAAGGGGTAAACGTATACTAGGTAGATTTCGTTTCGCAACCAATTTAACAAGCTCAAAACGACAAGTGACTCGGCGATCTTTTTAGTTTTAGAGAGTCAGAAAAGAGCTGAAAGGTGACTCCAGTAGTGACTTTTTCGTGTTTTGAATGAGTCCGAAAAAGTATAAAATACAACTCGTGTCGTCGTCCTAATCGCGTGAAAACCTGTTGCTGCACAAAAAGCAAGTGTAAGACCCATTTTTCGACAAAAATATAATAAAATATCGAAAAAACAAGTCCCAAAACCTAATTTTGATTTTCAAAAGTTATAAATATTACCAATAGTAAAAACATATTCACTTTTTATCTTTTTACCTCTTTGCAAAGCGATAGTGATCCATTTCCTTTGTGATCTTGTGGTGATGACTAAGAGAAATCCAGTGGACGAATCCGGATCTCGTCTTCTTCAAGTAAGAGCCGCTTCTATTAGCCATCTTTGAAGCCATATTTCATAGCTTTCACCGTCATTTCGTATCCCTGAGGGGAGGAATTGTAAATTTAGGGCCTTCACGGTTGGCGCAGGTATCAGGCACAGATCCGCACCAACCGACCCTTTTTCACACAGTGGTTGCGCTAGGTGGCACAACTGTCAGCAAAACAGGCGCGCCAACCGTGCAACCCATCATTCTGCTCAAATTTAACAAAAATAGAGCCAATTAATTTTTTTTTTAAGTGCCCAAGGGATCTTACAATGTGTTTATGACCAAATTGATGCAGGTACACAGCAAAAATGGTGATTGAATGGAAGGAAAGAGAGAACAGTGAGGAAGATGAGTTGGAAATTGGGAATGAGCAGTGTATGAATGCTCTCTGAAATTGCGGTTTGAAGAAATTCTTCCTAACACCATGTCTCTAATCTCAACTCGAGCTACTGCAATACCTGATAAGTATCTGGGATGAGGACGAGGAGAAGTTTAAACTTCGAGATCAAGTACTTGAGCTTGAAGTGTCAGATGTATACTTCATCACTGGACTGTCACGTAGGGGTCCAGTTCCTATCTTGACTGGCACTAGGCACTCAGGCGAAAACATGACAATGGTCATGGAAAGAGTGTGTGCAGGGGCATGCAAAGGGTTAGGTAGCGGAAAGGTAGACCTTCAGACCATTCCTGATCTAGCACTCAGAGTAGTCCTACAAACTATTACGCGGGCTGCGAGGTCACAGGCACCGCACGAAGCTACCAAGACACATCTCCTTCTCACATCAGAGTTCATGAACCCAACAGTATTTGATTGGGCTACAACCGTGAATATGAATATCAAACGGTAACTGACCAAATTCAAAAAGACCAAACTAAAACAATTTGGATATGGGTCCATTTTGGTATCGTTCTTCCTGGAACGACTACCTATCTTGCAGGGCTAGGAGGCGATAGTCCCGGATCCACCATTGAGAGATCCAAAGATGGATCGATGGGAAAAATTGATGCCCAAGGCAGGGGGCAGCCATCAGATGTCATGGCGGCCCGAGTTATTTGCATGGCTCCGACGACAGCTGATCATCGTAGAGGAATGGCGCTATGCGGGCACTGATTTCACTGGAGACCCAAACCTTCCACTCTCAGAAGGAGAGGACTGGGATGAGGAGTTGGGTAAGACTCTTTTTAATTTTACGAGTTTTATGATTTTTTGGTATACATGCATGTTCTAACAACTGATCCTATATGTATGCAGATGTTGGCCTAGAGAGGCCCGCCGGAATGTCACCAGTGGCGAGGAGGACCCCTCTCGCTTATGACCCTCAAGGTGAGGTGGGTGAGGGGGGCGAGCTTGTGTAGAACTTAGAGGGGATTGCTCGCGGAGTTCTGGATTATGCTCTTCTAGCTGATGTTCCCTTAGCTTATCAAAGGCACATCGTAGGGGTGCCGAGTCGTCTCCATTGCTTACTAAGGCGGTTAGTGCGGGAAGTGACATGCTACCATGAGCACCATGACGATTAGTCACCTAGGCTTTTTTATATGCATATTTTTTGAGAGACATGTTGTCTCCAGATGTAACTGAAACAAACATGTATATTTTTTGGTTTTATATGATGCACACGTTGCAAACACTCGACATATATATATACATCTATTTTCTACATGGATCTTGCTTACATATGATGATGTTTTTACATGTTATGAAAATTTCTAATACAGTGTTATTTAATTTATCAGCTAAATAATCTGCATAAATAACGATCCAATGGAAAAGTTAAAAATTCACAAAATGCATCAAACCAATATATTTTATTTTTACACAAGCTTAAAAGCACAAATAAAAAATATGCTTGAAAAATAGGCATGCCCTCAGCATGATGACTCAATTCAAGGTGTACATGCCCCCCAAGCTTTAGTCCATAAGAAATGGAGTGAAGGTTCAAAACACAAGAGTAAGAGACTCGACGTGAATTTTCCGAAATCTAACAAAACTCGAATTGAACGGGATCTTGTTTCATTGTTTTAACGAGGTTGACACACTTAAAAGAACTGTCCTCAAAGCAACTTGTTTCATTATTTAGGGAGCTTGACACAAGAAGAGGAACTATGCTCCAACGAGCTCAAAGGAGCAGGTTCAGGAGGGGGATAACCAGATGCAAAATGCTCGAGACAATTAGAAATTTCCCTCAGGCCAGGGATAAATGAGGAATGATGATTTCCATCACTCCATGACATATCTTCAAGAGACATAGTCTCCACGATAGCTTCGTTAGACAGAAAAAATTCTCTCAAAGGATCGGGCGAATCTGCTTCGCCGAGCCAAGGGGATTGAGAATAAACATCAAGAGCCATGCTCAAAGGAGAATTACCAGCAGGAGGAGGATCTGATGCGGAAATGATCTCACAATAATTGATTTCAATTGGGGTCAGAGGCATTGATTCTCCAAATGAGGCAACTTGTTCAGGAGAAGGGATGATCCATGGGTCATCCGACCTAGAGATCATATTGACTTGAATGGTGTTCAGTGGTGGAATGGGAATAATACCCATGAGAACGGGGTCCTTGAAAAGAATAGGTCCTATACTGTTGGGGGGATTAGGAATTTGATCCACGTACGGTACATTGTTCTCGGAGGATGAGGTAAAGAAAGGCAACTGATCGACAGTAATAATCTTGCCCTCATGTGGAAACTTCAAAAGTCGAAAGAGGGTGGATGGAATGCACAACATGGCATGGGTCCAGCTGCAACCAAGTAGAAGATTGTAGTTGAGTTTGGCATCAACAAATTCCACTTCGACATTGACTGTCTTACCTTGCAATGTAATCGGTAGACTTGCGATAACACCCAAGGGTTTTGATTCCCTTCCATTGAATGCCTCAAGGGAATTGGGAGATGAAGTGAGGGTTGGAGAGCCAATGGCCTTCCAACAAGCAGATGACATAATGCAGGTAGAGGCACCTTCATCCACAATGACTCTGTGAATATTGAGGCCGTTAATACCGACTTGTATAACAAGCGCGATCTAGTGCGGAAGTCGGGGGACAAAATTCTCTAGATCGAAGGTGAGAAGGCTAGAATCGGTAGGATCAATTCCACTGATCGCAGATAGCAAAGCTTTCTGTTGAGATGAATAACTTTGAAGTACTTCCAACACAGACATCATGGAAGGCACCTGTGCCAAATCCTCAATGATGCTATAATGCTGAGCAACACAGGCGTTCAGATTATAGGAAGACTTTCGGAGAACACCTTTGGAAGGTGGCCGTACAACGGGTTCAACACTGGGCCTTTCAATCTCAAGAGGAACAGAGGTAGGCGGGGAATGAGGGCCATCAAAGACTTCCTTCCCAGTTTTCTGGCGTGATCCGGCATAATCCTTCGATCGAGTGGCAATAGAAACAGGTGCAACACCATTCATCATGAAACTCTGAGACCCAAACAATGCAGATGGTGAAGGCTGCTCGACCATCTGGGTCTACTGAGATGGAAAATGTTCCTTAAGAACTGCCGGAGTTCCCTTAGAGCCTTTAATAATTTGACTAACCTCGGATCGTCTAGGACAATCTTTGGTGTAGTGGTCTTCATCAGAGATCAAGCAAGGGTACTTTGGTTTTCGCTGTGAACCATCATCAGCACGTGGTTTGGAAGATTCTAGTTTTGGGGCATTGGATTTGGCTTTTCCTTTGCCCTTCTTCTTCCCTTTGGAAGTCTTTTCTATAGGATTTTCCTGAACGACGTTGACCTCCGCAGTCTTACCAAAATCTGGAGTAGTCCGAGGAGCAGAATTGTTGGAAGAATTGGATTTCTACTTCCCATTGGAATACTTGCGAGAAGTATAAGAGATGGAACCAATAACACCATCTACTGATGGAGTAGCTGGTGCTTTAGAGGTCCCTGGTCGCGGGGCATCAGTCAAGATGTCGTATAGCGTGCCAGATTGAGAGTACACTAAATCGAGGTATTGGGCATGAGAAATGGCTTGTTCCTCGGTTACACATGCCCCCATAGCGATGTCTTGTGCAATCTTATTTACAAAGGAGGTAGTGAACCAGTGAGTTAGAAGATAATCAGGAATGTCAAACTTGATCAAATGATGACGACGTCTCCACTCATGAATGTGATCTAAAATATGAGTAGCTTTGTCCTGTTTCAGAGATGTCAGGAGATGCGTCCCGGCTTTGTAACGAACCTGTAACTGGAAATGCGTCAGGAATGCCATAGCTAGAGTATTAAAATCTTGAAAAATACCATGGGGTAGCTCTATATACCATTTAGCAGCAACACCAATGAGAGTGTGCTGAAAAATACGCAGACGAATCGAGTCATCTATCCAAGAATTCAAAGAACACGATAAGTGGTATGTCATGACATGTGCTTGGGGGTCTTCTCCAGATTTTCCCTCAAACTTAGGAAAATCACCAACACTTTTGTTGGAATCGAAGGCCAATATGGATTATGGAGAATCAGATCATTGGTCAATTTGGATATGTCTGGTAACTCCAACGTGGTGAGAAAAGGTAATTTAGGGTTAAAAGGCATGCCAGGTCCCTGATAAGGACCTGTACCTGTACTCCATCCTGGTTGAGCATAATTTTGCCCCCATTGGTTCTATCCTGAAGGATTCTGACCGTAGGGGGTATAAGCTGGATAATGAGGTTGATATGGTGGCTGATAACCAAGATACGAGGGTTGATAACCAGGGTACTGATTTTGATTATACATGGGCCCCGTTTGAGAAGTGTATGGAGTATAAGTATAGCCTGACTGTTGAGGGTAATAACCAGAACCTTGAGGCGGGTTGTAAACTGGTTGAGACTGACCTTGAAGATAATAGCTACCTTGGGGTCGAACGGGCTGCTGGTAAGTGGGGCCTTGCTGAGCTGGATAAGTCAGGCGCATAGGTGGATTTGGCCGTGGCATAAAATAAATCGGCTACTGAGCAGGGTTAACAGGCTGTGTACGTTGTTCTATTTGAATATGTTGACGTCGATGTGCAGGTTTCCCTGGTTGAACAGGTCGACCTGGCTGATGAGGGACACTAGGTTGCCCTGGTTGAGCAGGTTGTCCTGATGGCAGGAGTGGGCCAAGTTGTGCTTGATAACCAGGTTGACCTGTGACAGGACCATAAGATGGCCCTGGCTATGCAAAAGTTTGACCAATAAGAAAATGAGGCTTCTGAGGTTGCACCAAAGGTTGAGAAGGATGGGATTGCCCCCAAGGACCATATGGAGGTCCAGGTTGATACCTCAGTTGCCCTGCTAGTCCTTGAGGTTGCCCTGGTTGGACCACAGGGTGAGGCTGCAGAGGTTGACCTTAAGGATTGTAAGATTTCCCTTGCGGGCCGTAAAGTAATCCCTACTGGTCTGAAGGTTGTCCCTGTAAGGGTTGTCCTTGCGAGTTGTACGTATACCCTGGCTGGGCTGAAGGTTGTCCCTAGAAGGGTTGTCCTTGTGAGCCAGAAGCATATCCTTGCTGAAGCAAAGGTTGTCTCTGAAAGGGTTTCCCTTGTTGATTCGAAGGTTGCCCAAGCTGGGTAGATAGGAAACGGTTAATATACGGATAAGCCTCATGAGCAGGAAAATGAAGGGGGTTGCCTTGCTCATCATATTGATATGGAAATACATAAATCGGGGCACCATCCGCTCCATAATGGGAAAAGTAAGGATGATTAAGATCCTGAGAGGACTGACCAACCTCGGAGATCGACGGCTGTAAAGACAGCTGGTACTCCTCGAGAGAAATTTTCTCGGGAATGGAAAATGCTATATAAACGTCTTTAGGAACTGACAAGGTCCTAGTTGACTAAGTAGTGACAATAGGCTTAGACGCAGCCACGCAGATAGTAGGTCTAACAGGTGCCGATGTGACAAAAGGAGATGCCGTGAGAGGTGTCGATGGCGACATCCTTAATGAGGGAATGGTCGGATTCGTGGATGGAGTCGACATTCCCATAGAGGAAATAGCAGCCATGACCTGACTTAAAGACCTATATCCAGCTAGAAGTGTTGGACCAGGTGAAGACATAACAGATGGTTCGGGGATGTCTTCGGGAAAAAGCTGGTAATCTTCACCAGAAGTAGGAATTCCCTCACTAGGAGAAGGATTGGATGAGTCAATATCTGACCCTGCCGTAAGATCTTCTAAAAGATGACAGGGACTAGGAGTTATGACATCAGCCAAAAAAGGTGATCCCGATGTAAGAGGAGGGAAGTGTTCCCCTACTCCAAATCCAAACCAAGCATTGGACAAGGGCCAATTGAAGTCAACTAGTCCTCCAAAGGGAAGTTCAGATATAACCGGTCCCCCATCGAGAAACTCAGATACAATGGGTCGTTGATACTCAGCATAGGACTGAGATACCTCTGATGAATCGTCTGTATAAGGATTACCAGTAGACGGAACTGATGGTTCCGCCACTGTGACTATAGAAAAAAAGAGGAAGAGATCAAAAAACAAAGACGTACGGGCAAAAACCAAGGCAAACAAAAACATGCCAAAAATTCAATATCTAAATGGGCGTGTCATCGTAGGTGATTAATTTTACCACATTGAAACTGGAAACTTTACTATTTTCATGTTTTAAGAGTCTAGAAACGAGTAAAAGATGACTCTATCACTTTCAGTTTGAAGACAAGCATGAAAGGACAAGTGCTTGATGATCTTTTCAAGTTTAGGGAGTCAGTAAAGACCAAAATGACTGCTCTGGTAATATAGGTAAAAGGGTGTACCAGATATCCGTGAACTACCATATACACCTTGGTAAAAATGAGAGAAATCAACCAAGGACTTGACATACGTGCAAGTAATCTCCCCGAATGCTGTGTCCGGTGTATCACGAGTAAAATGCGGCAGACTCGGCTTCCTACAGATAAAGAATTTGCAACCTAATGGGGTCTCCCTTTATCTACTCGATGGTATGGGGAGCACAAGTCCGTACTATCACTACTTGTAGCCAGATGGTGAGCGTCAACTGCTAGGCTTAAAAACACCAGAACACGTCTCTACCTTAGACTGCTAGATATTCCATGAAGTTTCAATGCTGCCTTAGGTTAATTCAGTAAATTTTAAAGTTGATCTTCAATTTACGTTTCAATTTCAAGGCCCTATCAAATGTTGGATCTCATAAAGCCTCTAGATGCAAACTACATGCCACAAAATTTCATTTTGTTCAATGAAGAGCTATCTACGGGAGAGTTTAGAGCTTTCAAATGACAGCAAAATGAACACACAAAAATATCCACTACTGTTTCCAATGCAAGCTAATGAAACTTGAAAACTTTTCTCTAGAGTTATATAACACTACTAATGCAAAAGAGCTTTCAATTTTCACTATGCCAATCCAAATGCAAAAGATTTTGTTTTTGCATTTTCCAATATATTAGAGAAAATGCACTAAATGAATGAAAAACTAATGAAAACATCAATTTGAGAAATGGAAAAGAGACAGCTAAAACAAACGAGTTCACTCAATTCAAACGCACACAGTCAAGACTCAAACTGATGATGAAATCCCTCAAAGTGAAGAAGAATCTCGAAAGAGACTCAAGTAGACCGTGTAATCTAGGCTTGGAGCAACACAAAGCAAAACTGAACGAAAGAGAAGACAATCACTCAATTAACGCAATGATTGAATGTAATCCAGTAAGATGAATGCAAAGAAGAAAAAACGAAGTTGAATGGGAAAGCAAAGACCCAGAACTCCCATGGGAGGCTCAGCACACTGAAGCACCTAGAAGCCCTAGGGCTAGAATGCAAAACTAATAGAAAAAGGCAAAAAACCAGAGGACAGGGGCTAAACACAGTAAAAAATGACTTCAAAGCACTCAAGCAATCATAAAAAATTAACCAGGACCAAAAGTCAAGCTCAGAAAGTCCAAGAACAGGCAAACCCTAATACCAAGTAGGGTTGGCGCACCTGTTTGGCTGTAATCTGTGCCAAACAAGGGTTGGCACAGGGGCCTAACTAACAACTAGTGCCAGTTGGCGCGACTGTCAAGAGTATACCCACGCCAAGCCAATTTACCCTAGAAAAAGATGAAAAAAAGGACAAACAAAGGCTGGATCTGGTCTTCTGGGGGCTGAACAAGGGTTTAACACCAAGGAAGGTGAACCAGACAAGCAGACTAATCAATAAAAAGCCAAAAAACAACCCAAATGGAGGAAGGAATAACTCCCACTGTTCCCCAGTGGAGTCGCCAAATTATTGAGGCGGTAAATCGCCTCTGTGGATAGAGGCGATCCCACTAGCCCTAGAGTGGGTCTAGCAACAATCGAAACATGCTACAATACTGACTCCTAGTTACAAAAGACAGAGCTATGATAGATAGCCTACCTTAAGTCCTACACTGCTGTTGTTGAAGAAGAAGCGTTGCTTCCCATTCCTAGCTTGACAGATCACAATCCTTCCGCTCACCGCGTCCAGACACCTGTACACATGCAAAGAAGAAACAACGGCATACAATGTAATAATTCAAACATGTAGCTATCAATCAGTCGGAAAGGATTGAAATAAATTGCATTACATAGATAAGAAATGCAATAGTGGAACCAATAACGTAGTCAAGCATATATTAAAATGTGAAAGAAAGATTACACCCGAGTTCCGACATCGTGTTCTTCCTTTGGAAGGGCTTCCAATGGAGCATGTCTCATGAAGCTTGTCGAAAATTTGGACAAGGCTCTCTCTCTTACGGGGTTCTCCTTGGCTCTACTCTCAATAGTCACTCAGCTATAGTTTCCTTCCAAAATGTTCAACTATCTAGCAAATATAGAGGGCAAGCTTTTATAGAGGGAGAAGGAGAGGTTAGGCTCCCTATAATCATGGGGGAGAGTCCTATCTCTTAGGAAGGTTCCATGAGAGGTGGAAAACCACTTCCTAATCAGGGAGATCCGGAGGCAAACAACCCAACCTCATTTTGATGATCCGTTCAGAAGTTGTTAGAATCAAACTTCCACCTTCTATTGTTAAAAAACATTCCTTAAAAGGCTTGGCACGGGCATAACACAGGGACAAAGTGCCAGTCGGTGCGCCCACTAGTGTGCATTTTCCCCATTGGCACGAGGGTTGAACTGGCTACCCGCGCTAATGGAAAAACATGGATTTTTAGGGTTTTCCAGAGGAAATGTTCTTTAGGAGAATTCTTGTCCTTATGCAGAAGGATGCCATCAAGGTGTTTTCAGGACATTTTACTGTTCACAGGTCACAGGAATAGTCCTCCAATGTACGGGATGAGGGATTGCAGGGACGGTGACAAAATGTTGTGTAACACCTACCTAACTAGAGAGGGCTCTCTTTGTGTCACTTTTTAAAATATTCAATTTTAGGTTGAGTACAATATTTCAGGCTAGATATGAGTTAATATGTTTTGAAATTTGTTTAATAATTTTTTTGCTGGATAAAAATAATGATCAGTGAAACTAAAAATGATTTCAAAGACTAAATTGCAGAGAACAAAGTGAGGCAAGATAGGAAAACTATTTGAGCACAATTAAGTTGTCATTTTTGTATAGTGGTAGAAAAAAGGCAGGGGTCTGAATGAGAATTTTACTAAATTCATTCATTAGAAGAAAAGACACATTTGTAGAAATAATAATAAATAAAACATATAACTGAACTGTGTTTTTAAACTGATAATATTTTTACACAGAAACTAAAATGGAAATGAAATAACAGAGAGAAAAGAACAGTGTTGAAAAGAAATACCACATGAATCTCACAATATTTGTTGCAAATTCTTTGATTTCATTAGAATATACAATAGCTCCACAGTAATACACAGAGTCTTAGAGAACTCAATTATCCAACAACAATACTTCATATAGTGAAGTCTTTATAGAAAATAAAAATTACAACAGATTACATTAAAGGCTATCATAACATATAGGGCTTTATTTTACAAACTAAACTCTAACTTCAATATGGAAATAAATTCGATTTCTTGTGTTGGCTCTACTCTTACTGAAAACAGTCGCTGAAAGGAGAGAATTATGGGTTGTGTTGGCTATCAACTGACTAATGATCTGGTAGAGGTTGGATTTTCTTCTTTATCCACTTACCCTTGATATTCACACAATTTTTCCCAACACTCTTCATCAGGGATGGCCAATTTTATTACCTTACGGTAAACTTCATATGTTTCAATGTATTCCGCAAAAGGGGGCCTCACCATAAAAAACATGTTTTATCTCATACTGAATATAAATGTCATTGCTCAGTGTTCCCAACAAAACCCTTCCTATCATTGTGCCTTTGATATTTGAAAATTTGGTAGTATCCCTGGAAATTTCTTGAAGTATTATCCCATAATATTCTCTAGTCATCAATTTATCATTAATTACAAATAGAGAGGGAGATTCTTTTTGTGTCAGAGGCTCTATTCTGTTGAAAAATATTTGAACTGTGATCTTCCGACTGTGACATTTCTTTTCAAGATGAAGAATTGAATTTTTCTTTGTGAGAACCTTCTTTACTTCCAGGATTATTTCTGTCCTATCATCTATGCCCAATTCATCCAACTCATACCCGTTCTTTGAATTCAGAAATTTAATAATATTGTTTATTGTAGTAGGTGTGTCTCCCAGTTGTTCTTTGATTATTGCAATGGCCTCATTTTCTTTCTAGATCAACTCCTTTTGTTCAAATATAATTTGTATACTTAGCAAAATTTCAATAATATATTTTGTGATGTCTGCCCAGATTATTTCTTTTACTTGGCCCAAAGTGTTTCCAATAGCTGATTCCTTTTTCTCTTTCTGCAAACTCTCAATTAACTTCTTAGCTCTCTATGCTTCAGCTACATGTGAAATTTCATCTTTAGATTTTTAATTTTGCAACAATTTTACATGATCCTGTAATTTCTTTATTTCCTCTTCTTGAATTGACATATTTTGAACTTCTTTAGTGAGCTTCTCAGCTCCATATGCAGTACTTGTTGTAGAAGGTTGGGCTATAGGGATAACTGCAAGAGGCACTACTTCTAAAGGAACTTTAGATGCATTTGCTGCTAGTTCCTTTACCTTTATCATTTTTTCTAGCTCTGATTCCATCTTATTTATTTGAGCATTCTGTTCCATAATAAACTTCATCATTTCCATCTTCTAGGATTCAGTCTCTTCAATGTATTTTTCCCGAGGATCTTTTGTAGCTGGAATCTTCAATTCATTCCTCAATGCTTCTATGTTAGCATTTTTCTTTTTATTTTTAGGAAATGACTATGATGATTTGTTTGGATCTTTCAGGGAAAATGGATGATGGAAATGGAGGGTTTTTCTTGGGTAATGGATTATTTTCAGTCATAAGCATCTCAAGAGTTTGAGATATTTTTTCAAAATTTAACTTCTGATATAATTCAATCAATGCTTCTTGGGAAAATGGTGTGGCATTCTCTGTGATGGGGGCTTGCATCATTTTTTCAATGGTTTGGGAAGTGATGGTCACTAAAACCTCCCTTGTAGGAGTGATAATAGCTCTTTGGTTGGGAATATACCAAGCTTGGCATCTTCTAAAAAATTATGGAGCACTATGGGTGTGAGTAAAGATATAATGTGGAAGGTTTGAATCCCACAGTCCTATACCATCATATTTATCTAAGAATTTATCCTCTAACCAGCAATACATTTCAAATAACTCAAGTTCACAAAGGGTTTCATGGATCTTATGGTTTTTGTCTACTAACAGTATGTGATGAAAGTCAATTGGAGGGTGTAGTAGCAGACTTAATAGTTTTTTTGGTTCTTTGTTCTTTGGAGACATGATTGACTATGTTTGAAATGGCGAAAGCTAGAATTTCTGATGCAAAATAGAGGTCGAGATCGAGGAAAAAATTTGTAGATTAGAAGAATATTATCAGCTGCAAATGATCCAATTTGGATCCTGAAGTTTTGTGTCAAAATTACAAAATGGCCAAGATGGACATTTATAACTAATTAGTCATCGATTTTTGTAATAAACAGGTTGTGTCAAAATTGCATCGACCAAGAAGGTTTTATGAGCAATGGTTCATCAACTCAAGTCATCAGCAGGATCTTGTCAAAATTGGTAAGCGACCAAGATGGTCACATGCAGCATTATTTTTATATGCAAGAATTCAGTTCAACATGTTCGTCGTCAGCTTCGACATCAATGTTAGTGACTTCAAAAATATTCACCAATGATTTTCTCTTCATGAATTGAAGTCCAAAATTTTTTCATGTAAAAAGGTCGTCATAGTGAGTTGTGTCAACCTGTGACAATGAAACATTAAAGAGCATAGTCATGATGAGAATTGTAAAGTGCTAAATCCATGTAAAATACCTAAGGATAAAAGAAAATCCTAAGTCTAAACATTAAGCACTAGAGAGTCTAAGTTAAGTGTTAGGTGAAAATGTCAGTGATTAGTCTTAAGAGCATTTGTTAAAGACTAAATCCTAAATGCCTAAAGAATAGCACAAAAGAGTTATGCCTAGGTCTAAGTTCTAATTTTAAACCTAAGGTTAAATCCTAAGGTGAAATAATGTAAAAGGACTATTCCTAAAACTTAGTGCTAAAGTCCTATTATTTATAAAACCTATCCATGGTTATGAAATTCTAAACCTAAGACTACAGACTAAGGTGCATGGTATTAAACTATGTAATAAAGCTTTCGACAATTACAAATGACAGTCCTAAACCATGAATGCATAACCGCGTCGGAGCCATGTGAGCAGAGATAATGTAACCATAAGTGGAGATGTTAATGATAATATCAACAGTGTCATAAGCTGTGACATGTGAATAGATAACATTGTAACCGTGCCCACTAGAGTAGACCACAGATATAGCTGCCAGTTCAAATCGTGACCGCCGGAGATAAGACTTATCACATGCCAGTGTTATCTGCCAGCACAAATTGTCAACAGTCCGGATTGACCGTCAAAGAAGCTACCTTCCAAAAAGCTGTCACATGCTGACAGCTTATACCTCCGCTCGGTTTGGATGACAGTCGAGGTTATTTTTATCCTAAAGTTTGTTTTTGGGTTTTTTGCATAAAAAATGGCGCTGATATAATTAAAGGACCTTATCCTTTAACACCTTAGGTGTCAACTAGCCCGAGGACAACAAACCCATTAGAAGCTCAACCTATATCCAATTGTGGTTTGGTTAATCTCGAGGAAGCATCAAGATTTATGTAAAGTCTAAAATAGGTTTTGAAATGAGTTGATTCATTAATTCATTATCTAAAAGTGGAATTCACTTAAACCTAATGAACCATAACCTTCGATGTATGAAGATAGAAAAGTGGGAATGGACTCGTTTAATGCCATTTTCCCCTCGTGATATTTAAGAAGACAAACATGTTTTGAAGAGGATATAGGAGGTCTCGACAGAATAATTAAGAGAGTGCTTTTGGAGGAGCATTAGAGTACATTGTAGAGATTTTTGTTTTTGCAGGAAATTGTGGAGAAGGAGAGCTCCAATTCTTGCTTACATTCAGATTTGAAGTTCGCTTCAGTGCATCGAGCTCCACTTCAAACATCAAAACTCAGTCCATCTGTTTTTGTGTAGAGGTACAAACGCTTCAATTCACCAGTCAAAGTGTGATGATCATCCCAAGATTTTCTTGGCCAATTGAAGGCCTATTCAAGTAAAGAGACAGTATTTGAAAATCCTGTTCAGCAAAATTGCCTTCTACATTGTCAGTAGTGTTGTTTGGTGATTATCAGCTGACAAGACAATGTAACCTTTTCTCTCGTCTTTCTTAATACAACGGTTGCACACCTTTTGAAGTGGACCCGGAGATTTAGTCCAGGAGGGATGAACTCCGTCATTAATTCTTGTTGTGATTATAATTTTGATGTTATGCATGATGCTTAAAATTTAACACTAAAGTTAACAGCTTATTTCTAAAACACTCTATGTTAAGTAGTTGGAATCACATACAAGAAATTGTTTCAGTTATTCTTCTTTCCTTTCTCATTTTTTTCAAGAGTTAGAAAGATCTTGTCTATCCACTTGCAGATCATATTTTGGTATCAAATCATACTAGCTCTTGTTCAGGTACAAAAATGGGCAAGAACTCAAGACAATAGCTTCGTTTGAAAGAACTCGAGGAGTTCAATCAACAATTTTAGCAGGAAAATATTGCTCTACGAAGAATGGTGCAAGATTTGGAAAGTGACAAGCAGATATTGCAGTATGAAATTGAAGTCTTGAGAAATAAAAAAAGAGGAAACAATCCTCTAATAGAAGGTGCAGCTACTAACGGAAAGAAGCCAACACTATCTCTTCATAAGGAGGATGAAGATAGTTCTTCTCTTTCATCAACTCCAAAATCAACAGGAGAGGCCATTGGAACCTTTTCCTCACCTACTGAGGAAACTCCAAACATATTGTGTCACCAAAAAGTGATTCAGACTCTGAGGAAGTTTCTATCCAGAAGAAAAATGAAGCTTCTGAAAGAATTTTTTTTCCCATGATGAAGGCCATGGGATATCAGGAAGGAGAAGGCCTTGGAAAGAATGATCAAGGAAGACTTCTACCAATAATTTTACAAGAAAGGCCTAAGTATCAAGGCCTAGGTTATGGTTTAATGAAGTACGACTATTGTGAAAAGATAGGCCACATTTTGAGTAAATGTTGGTCTCTGCATCCTGAGCTTATGCCAAAGAAGCTACAGGACAAGAAAGGTAAACAAAAGCAATCCTTAGTAGTGATTCTCGAAGTGATTTCTTTTATCAAAAATTGGGTTGTAGAAACTATTAAAAGAATATATCCATGCACATTTTGTGGAATTTCATGGCATTGTGTATAACATTGGTGGAAACATAGAGCCTACAACAAGAAAGTTGGAGCTACCAAAAGCCAACCACAAGAAGATGATGAAACACTACAAGTGAAGAAGCATTTTAAAGTAAAACCTTGCTTCAATCTATCAATGAATCTACTGAAGATGAACAACATTCAGGAAATTAAAAGGCAACAAATACAAATTCCAAAGAGAGAATTTTTAGCATTGCAAATTTTTGGGGTATGTTAAGAGAAATTGTCCAATCCTACCACATGAAACAACATTGACATTAGCAGAACAGGAGTCATCCAATTCACCCACTGGGGAACATTCGACTGCCAAATGGAATTGGGCAGACAATATGCCATATGTCTAAAATGAGTATGTAAAAATTTTTCTAGATCTAGATGAGTCTGTAATTAGGATATAGAGTTATTTTTTTAAATGTATTGTAATAAATTTTTTTGGAGAACTGAAAGTTCTTTTTGTGGGAAGGTGTGATCCAATTTGGATCCTGAAGTTTTGTGTTGAAATTACAAAATGGCTAAGATGGACATTTATAAGTAATTAGTCATCGATTTTTGTAATAAAGAGGTTGTGTCGAAATTGCATTGACCAAGAAGGTTTTATGAGGAATTGTTTATCAACTCAAGTCATCAGCAGGATCTTGTCAAAATTGGTAAGCGACCAAGATGGTCACATGTAGCATTCTTGTTATATGTAAGAATTCAGTTCAACATGTTCGTCGTCAGCTTCGACATCAACATTAGTGACTTCGACAATATTCACCAATGTTTTCTCGTCATGAATTGAAGTCTAAAATGTCTTCTTGTAAAAAAGTCATCATAGTGAGTTGTGTCGACCTGTGACAATGAAACATTAAAGAGCATAGTCATGATGAGAATTGTAAAGTGCTATATCTATGTAAAATACCTAAGGATAAAATAAAATCCTAAGTTTGAACATTAAGCACTAGAGATTCTAAGTTAAGTGTTGGGCGAAAATGTTAATGATTAGTCTTAAAAACATTTGTTAAATACTAAATCCTAAATGCCTAAAGAATAGCACAAAAGAGTTATGCCTAGGTCTAAGTTCTAATTTTAAACCTAAGGTTAAATCCTAAGGTGAAATAATGTAAAAGGACTAATCCTAAAACCTAGTGCTAAAGTCTTATTCTTTATAAATCCTATCCATGGTGATGAAATTCTAAACCTAAGACTACAACCTAAGGTGCATGGTATTAAACTATGTAATCAAGCTTTCAGCAATTACAGATGTTATGACAGTCCTAAACTGTGACTGCATAACCACGTCGGAGCCATGTGAGCAGATATAATGTAACCATAAGTGGAGATGTTAACGGTAATCTCAACAGTGTCGAAATCTGTGACGTGTGAACAGATAACGATGTAACTATGCCTGCTAGAGTAGACCGCAGATATAGCCACCAGTTCAAAACCGTGACCGCCGGAGATAAGGCTTATCACATGCCAGTGTTATCTGCCAGCAGAAATTGTCAACAGTCCGGATTTACCATCAAAGAAGTCGCCTTCCAAAAAGCTGTCACATGCCGACAACTTATACCTCCGCTCGGTTTGGATGACGGTCGAGGTTATTTTTATCCTAAAGTTTGTTTTTGGGTTTTTTGCATAATAAATGGCACTAATATAATTAAAGGACTTTATCCTTTAACACCTTAGGTATCAACTAGCCCGAGGACAAAAAACCCATTAGAAGCTCCACCTATATCCAATTATGGCTTAGATAATCTAGAGGCAGCATCAAGATTTATGTAATGTCTAAAATATGTTTTGAAATGATTTGATTCATTAACTCATTATCTAAAATTGGAATTCAACTTAAACCTAGTGAACCATAATCTTCGATGCATGAATATAGAAAAGTGGGAATGGATTGGTTTAATTCCATTTTCCCCTCATCTTGTTTAAGAAGAAAAATATTTTTTTAAGAGGATAGAGGAGGTCTCGAGAGAATAATTAAGAGAGTAATTTTCGAGGAGCATTAGAGTACATTGTAGAGAGTTTTTCTTTTGCAGGAAATTGTGGAGAAGGAGAGCTCCAATTCTTGCTTACATTCATATTTAAAGTTCATTGCAGTGCATCGAGTTTCACTTCAAACATCAAAAATCAGTCCATCTATTTTTGTGCAGAGGTCCAAACGCTTCAATTCACCAGTCAAAGTGTTCTGATCATCCCAAGCTTTTCTTGGCCAACTGAAGGCCTATTCAAGTAAAGAGATAGTATCTAAAAATCCTGTTCAAGAGAATTGCCTTCTACATTTTCATTAGTGCTGTTTGGTGCTTATCAACTGAAAAATCAATGTAACCTTTTCTCTCGGATTTCTTAATACAACAGTCGCACACCTTTTGAAGTGGACCGAGAGATGTAGTCCAGGAGGGATGAACTCTGTCATTAATTATTGCTGTCATTATAATTTTTATGTTAATCATGTTTCTTAAACTTTAACATTAAAATTAACTTCTTATTTCTAAAACACTATGTGTTAAGTAGTTGGAATCACATACAAGAAACTGTTTCAGTTATTCTTCTTGCCATTCTCATTTTTGTCAAGAGTTAGAAAGATCTTGTCTATCCACTTTCAAATCAGCAAAGGAGGCTTTAAATAGTGGTAAGGTTGATTTCTATATTTTTGGAAATAACTGTCAATTTGTAATCTTGTGCAGAGTAGAGCGAATAGCAGAATGAAGGCTTAAAATGGGTGTTTAGTGATAAATTTATAAAAAAATTGTTTATTTCCCATTGAAAGTGGTGTGGGTATGTTAACCTAACGGTTAGGATTGAATTTATTGGCTAACGGTTATTGGATTGTGAGATTTTATTTAATTGGATAGTTCTCATTCCACGTTGGCATAACATGAATGGTGGGTGGAGCAGTGGTTTCATCTGACGGATAAGTAGGATTTTGGTGGGGTACATTGGTAGTAAATGGTTTCATGCAAGGGGGGGGGGGGGGGCTGGGGTGAGAAATAAAATGCTAATGACACATAGCAGTAGGGTCGGGTTTTGAAAGTACCCTTTTCAGACACGCAACCATCCCCCCCCCCTGAATTTAAGTTTTAGATGATGAGGGGAGGCAAAGTCACATGTGAGCTGTCAGATGTGATTGGGATGTGATGGATGAACAATAAAATTGGGGGTATTTAACCTTTGGTGGATTTTAATAAATGGTGGGGTAGGATTATAATGAATGAGATATGACATGGATAATTCATGAGTAGGGGTATGCGACGTGTCACATGAGTAGTGGGGGATAATGCATAGTATTAAATTCTATGATCTTGAGAATGATTTTTCGAATTGTTAAAGAATAAAACTTTGATAAACGTATGATTTTGAAAATAATTTTATTCAGCGAATCTCTTCCGATTATTCTCGAATACAAAAATAGAATAGGAAATTCTTATGACATGGAGATTTTATTTTGAACTGTAAAAACCGACTTTCTCCTTCAACTAGACTTTTATGAATGAAATGGAGGTTTCACTGCCTTATTTTTAGTGAAAAAATTGAAGATTTTTCCATGGGAAATTTTGACCCTAGATTTGACCTAAATGAGATGAAGTGACATGAATTTAGACCTATAAATGATGATGAAATGATGTGGAGCAACATATCAAGATAAGACCCGTTCAGTGACCAAAATTATTGCTGAAAACTAACTTAAAACAAAAGATTTTGACTAATGTCCTGATGGAAATCTCTCATAATAATTTTTTTTTTTATCACTGATAAACTGACTCTAACATTGGCTCCATCTGGAGATGGCAGCTCCTTCAGGAGGTGTCAAGAACACTGTATATCAGGTAGCCTTACCATTGGGCTATGGAGTCAACTGTACTTTGAAAAACTTAAACAAACTGGAAACTTTGACTAAAAGCAACTGACTTGACTCTGACTTGACAAGAGACTAAAACTTGTGAACTCTTTCTTTTAAAAGAAAACATGAGTTTTTTGCAGAAGTATCATGGCCTTCTCCTCGAGCTTCAAAATTTTGCAACCACTCCCTTATTTGTTGGGCATGAAATGTAAATTGGTATATACAATGATAGTGAATTTCTTTCTCAAGATTTCAAGAAACATAATGCTTTAGAAACCTACCATTGGTACGTCCTCCCATCACTTCCTACCCTTCAAGATCCTCTAGAGAAAATGCCTTGTTTCCTCTTAATGCTACGATATTGTAAGGTCCTTTCCACATATTGTAAAAATTCCCATGCTTGCCCTTATCTTCATTTCTGGCATCCCATCTTAGAACAATATCTCCAATATTGAAGTCATCATCCTTTGTTTTTCTATCAATTTTTTTATTTTATTTTGTCATTTAGCTTTGAAATATTGTTGAAAACTTCATCTCTTGATTGTTGCAAATGTATCATCTAGTTGATCCTTATCTGAATGTCATTAGGCTCACTGTCAACCTCCTGCAAAATATTCATTACTATAACAACCAAGGAAGAAGGGAAAATAGTGTCAACTCCATAAACAAGCTGAAATGGAGACATGTTAATTGATCTTTTGGTACTCACTCTATCAGCCCACAGAGCATTTGTAAGCTTCTTGTGCCAATTCCTTTTGTTTTCTTGTAACATGTTCTTGATAATATTCACCAAAGACTTATTAGATGATTCTCCAACCCCATTTCCTTGAGGATAATATGTAGTATAACGACCAATTCTAATGTGATATTTATCACAAAAATCAATCATCTTCTTAGATTTGAAAGCATTTGTATTATCAGTGATAATCTTGTATGTACAACCAAATCGAGATAGAATATTATTTTCAAGAAACTGAATGATAACAGAATTAGTTTCTTACCTAGTGGTAATAGCCTAAGTCCATTTGGTAAAATAATATGTAGCACTGAGAATCCATTTTTATTGAGCTGAAGATGGAGGATGAATTTCACCAATAAAGTCAAGTCCCCATTGCTGGAATGGTGCTTGGACTTCAATTGGTTTAAGAGGAAAAGGTAAAAATTTTTGTTTTCCTTGAAATATCTAACACTCATGACAACTATTAATTGTTTTGTAGACATCAGAAAACAAGGTAGGCCAATAAAAACTTGCTCTCAAGATTTTATTTTCTCTGGTTTTCCAATAAAGATGACCTCTACAGTCACCCTTATGGAAATCTGTCATGATTTTCTCAACTTCACCTTCAACTAAAAAGTAAAAAAATATTCCACCAGGATCTTTCCAGTATAGGACACCATTCATAATGCAATATTTCAGTACTTTTAACTTCAATGATCTTGCTTTACTACTATGCATTCCATGAGGAGGATTTAAATGTTGCAGAATATATACAATATCAGCATGCGAGGGAGATAAAGAAAATATTTCAGCTATCTCAGGTAATGTTTCAGCAGTTTGTTCATCAGACAATGTAGCAATGAATTTTATGTCTAAGGCATGAGATTAGAATATTCCATTAGCTTTTCTAGGCCTTATCCTTTGATTAATTTTGTGGGCTTAATCTCCAAATCATACTCTAGCATGGCCACAATCCATTTTCCTCTATGACCTTTTGGATCATTCTGTGTGAGTACTTCTTTAACAACAGCATTTGGCACGTAAGCAATGACATGGGAATGTAAAATGTACACTCTGAAATCTTCCAATGCTTTGACAAATTATAAGGCTTGTTTCTTAATGATATTGTACTTTAAATCAACATCCCTTATTGTTTTGCTAAAGAAAGAAATAGGTTGTTCTGTATTTTGATTTTTCATTTGCATTAAAACAACAACAAGTGTATGCTCTGAAGAAAATGAGAAAATTATAAAATCAAGTGCATAGTCTGGGCTAATGAGAATGGGAGCATGACATAGAGCTAACTTGACTTGATTAAATGACTTCTTTTCTTCCTGAGACCATTTTACTTCAATATATTTCTTCAGCACATCAGTAATCTACCTCAAATGTTCAACAAGATTAGGAACAAATATTCTCAGAAAATTATTTTTACCATTGAAAGATTGAATCTCCTTTTTGATCCTAGGATAATCTAAGTTCTGAATTGCTTCAATCCTTGAAGGATCTACTCTTATGCCATATTTAGATTAATATGTCCCAGCAATTTACCTTCCTCCATAGCAAAGAGGCTCTTCTTTGGATTTAATGAAATACAAAATTTTCTACACTTTTGAAAGATTGTCTTTAAATGTTGCATATGGTGTTCATATGTCTTTGAGAAAACAATGATATCATCAAGGTAAATAACCAAAAACAGATCTTTTTCATTGGAAAAAGCAATATCCATTGCTCTTTGAAAAGTTGCCCCTGCATTTTTCAAACCAAAAGGCATTTTGGCATACATGAAGGTACCCCAAGGTGTGGAAAAAGTTGTCTTTTCTTGATCATATGGGTGGACAAGAAACTAATTGTATCCTAAGTATCCATCTAACAAATAAATTCTATATGATCCAACTACCCTTTGCAAAATGTGGTCCATTTTGGGAGTGGACAATTATCTTTTAATGATACTTTGTTCAGATTTTGAAAATCAATGCACAATCTAATTTCTCTTGTCTTCTTTCTCACACGTACTATATTAGAGATCCTAACAGAAAAAAAAATATGAACTATTATTTCAGCAATGAATAATCTGTTTACTTCCTTCTGAATAGAAGACAACAATTTGGGATTCATCCTTCCAGGCTTCTGGCAAAATGGTTTTTGATATGACTTCAAAGGAACGGTGTGTTGAATAATTCTTTTATCATAGACCTTCAAATATAAATATTCCCAAGAAAATACATCTGAAAATTGAGAAATAAGTATTTCATACTTAGCTTTCATTTCTGGACTCAAGGATTTTGAAATCTGCACCATTTTTGGCTTTTCTAAAGTGCCAAGATTTAGATCTTCCAACAGTACCAAACCTCATCGAATAGAATTATCCTTAAGCTGTAGTACTTCCATATCTGTAGCATGAATTTTCTGGTCATCTATTTGGGCATTAATGAATTCTACTTCTATCTGCAAGAAGTTATTGATTTGCACATCATTTTGAAATACTTTCCAATATTGAACATTGTTAGGGACAACAAGTCGATTTTTTACATTTATTTCATATTTTTTGTTTGGATACAGTGGAATTTTGAACATTCTAGCAGAAGTGGAAAGAAAATCAGCAATAACATTGTTGTTTCTAGGAATTAATGACAGAGTATATTCAGGAAATGTTTTAAGGATATCTAGGACTGCATTTCGGTAATCTCTCATTCTAGGATGTTTGGCTTGGTACTCTCCTTTGAATTGCTTGAAAACTAACTTGGAGTTTCCATATACAGAAATTTTCTTTTCACCAAGCTTTTTCAAAAGTTTTAGGCCAGCAATTAAGGCTTCATATTCAACTTCATTATTTGTGCAGTCAAATGCTGGTTTATAGGAGGACATTCTAACATTAGGAGGGATATCCAATGATTGATTAATTGGGTTGTGAATCCATATTCCAATGCCAACACCTTCTCTGCCCATGGCTCCATCAAAATCCATAGTCCAAAGACTATTTTCTTCATCTGGAAGGTGTAAATCAGATGGCTGATTTTTGTTTTATGTTTTTTTTACTGTTTTATTTTCTTCTTGAGGAGATGTATTCAATTCCAAACTGTTTGGCACTATTTTAAAAAATTCTATCTCTACCAATTCTAAAACAGAATCTGAATTTTTTGGATTTTATCATTTTTCTTCAATCAAAAACTTTGAAGATGTTGAGAATTATTCATTGAATAAAATAAAGAATTCTTAATCTGTATATACAACATGAATGGGATGATTATTAGGCTTTTCTCTGGTACTGATCATATACTTCATCTTAATTTCTCTGTAAATTTTCCTGAATTGTCCAAAGATAGGAATTTTTTCATATGAAAAGTCAAGCTGCAAAGTTCATCTAATCTCTACTCCCCATGATCTAGAAAGTAGCATTTCATACCTAGGTGGAATATCATCCACAACAACATCCATTAGGACATTAGTGGCTAGAATTTGTTCTAATGAGACCACTAAATCCTTAATAAGACCAAGACATTTCACCCTCCCTGAATCAAATGAATAGAGATCATGATAAGGTCTTGTGATGTCTAGTCCTAATTTGTCCATAATGGCTTTAGGCATGAGATTGTGGGATGCACCAAAGTCAAGCATTGTATTATGAATAATGAAATCATTGATCTTGAGGCTTAATTAAAATCGAGGAACTTCACTATCTTCTAATTATCCATCAACAACAGGACTAAAAAGAAGCTCAGGATGATCATCACTCAAGTTAACCATATCAGATGTTTGATCAACTCTAAGCAACTTAGTAACTTGAAACTTATATTGATCATTCTTCATTACCTCAGTTAGAGGAATAGAAACCTTCAGTTTAAAAATTCCATTTTCAAGGGGAAAATGAGCATGATGTTTATCTACCTCTTTTAGTGATGTCTTTCTTTTCAGGAAGTTATTTGGATGAAGAATATTTCTTATGTCCTCCTTCTTGAAATTCTTGATATTTTCTTTGATTGTTGGTGGATTATTCATTAGCTTTAGGAGAAGTAGAAGTAGCAAGTGCATTTTATTTGCTTCTATTTGGTGCAACAAATTCTTTTTGCTGAGTATTGGTTTGAGAGCTCTGCTTCTTTTGCTTGGAAACTAGAGGAACATTTCTACTCCTCAAACCATACTGCCTTTGAAATTGGGTGAGGGAACTTTGATATCCTCTTTGATAATCTTCAATGCAAATTACATATTCATTTGGCATGGCATATTGTTGGTCTTCTGATGCAAAAATTTCTGCAGAATATTGATCTTGTTTAGTGAGGAAGAAAGGTTGTTGATTTTCCTCAAACAAGTGGTTTTCCCTAGAAATTTCTTCTTCATCATCCTCATTAGAGCCTTCAGTATAATTTTGCTGGAATGGTGTCTGAACTTGCTGTTGACTTTGTGGATCCTAACCCCTTTTTTCCCTTTGTTTAATATTGTATTGGGGTGTCTGATTTTGACCCCTAAAATTGAGATTTCTTATAGAAGGTTCAACTTTTCGATTAGTATTGGACATCTTATCCATAATTCTCTCCATGGATTTAATCAAAGTGTCAATTTTTCCTTCTGATGAAGTGGATGTTTCTTTTTTTATTGTGAATCTTTTCTCTATTTTTACCTTAGACTTTTTAATATTCATATTGGCCTCTACACTCACTGCATTTCTTTGCATTTCTTCCAAAGTTGATGGGTTTCTCTCCCTCAGCTGATAGGCCATGTCAGGGTCAAAACCATCAGGATAATGGAGTAAAGTAAGGCCTAGGGGTGTTTAATATTATCAAGAATTAAATCATATATCTTATTAAACCTAGCTGTGAATCCTTGGACAAAATCATTTGTATTCCCTTTTAGTGCATTATATTCATCTAGGATTGGCAATGGATTTTTATTTTCTTCCCATTTTTCCATGAATAAATCATTAGTTTTTGTGAGACATCAATTGTACCAGCTCCAAGAGATCAAAACCATTTCTTTACTTCTCCAGAAAAACATCAAGCAATAATATGCATCTTAGCATCATCATTGTATATTTCTTCAAGGTATATAAAATCAATTACTTTAGCCACATGCTGATAGGCTGTGATTTCTGATGTTCCATCAAAGAGAGGCAAAATTTGACCATAATTTTGAGGTAGAGAAGTAAGATGACCTGGTAGAATTAGTGGAGAAAATATGGCCATGGTTAATGGAGGAGGTGGTGGAGGTGTGAATTGTGATGTGGATTGAATAAAATTTTGTAAAGGTAAAGATGGAATGAAAGGAGGAATAGACGGTGTAGTTGTATGAGATGATGAGGTAAAAGGAGTACCAAAATCTTGTTGCTCATATTGAAAATAGGCCTTTTTAGAGGTTTCTTGAAATTTATCTACTAAGCCTTTAAGTTTATGGAAATTGGACCAAATTTCAGTATCAGTTTCAGACTCAAAGGTTTCAGAAAACGGTTTAAAGGAATCAAAATAAAAAGGGTCAAAAGTAGCTTCTGAAAGAAAAGTTTCAGACTTTGTTCTAATTAAAGATTTTTTAGATTATGTAGAGAAAGCTAAATATTCTAAGACAAATCTCGTAGGCAGGGAATTTGATTTAATCAGTGGAGATAAAACTCTTCATGTATGTCGAGACTTAGTTTTTTATTTTTTCAAAATAATTTCAGGATTGTATACTAGTGGTGATGGATGAGGGTCAGGGTTTGACCTGGTATATCTTTTCGGAGCCAGCTTAAGATCTAAATTATATGTTTTGGTTCAGGTTTTTACTTCAGCCTGTTCAAAAAAACTTTCCCAAGGAATATTTAACATTCGATACCCAACAAGGGCGCCATAAATGTTATCACTCTTCTCAACTTCCTGGGATGAAAATATGAGTGAAGAAAGGTAACCAAAAACCAACTTTTAGCTAGGTATCTAGCCCTACCTAACCAGAGAGGGCTCTCTCTGTGTCACTTTTTAAAATATCCAATTTTAATCTGAGTACCAGATTTTAGGCTAGATATCAGTTAATATGTTTTGAAATTTATTTAATAATTTGTTTGTTGGATAAAAATACCGATCAGTGAAACTAAATATGATTTCAAAGACTGAATTGCAAAGAACAGAGTGAGGAAATATAGGCAAACTATTTGAGCACAATTAAGTTTCCATTTGTGTATAGTGGTAGAAAAAAGGAAGGGGTCAGAATGAGCATTTTACTGAATTCATTCATGAGAATAAAAGACACATTTATAGAAATCTTAATAAACACAACATATAACTAACCTCTGTTTATAAACTGATAATATTTTTACACAAAAACTGAAATGGAAATGAAATAACAGAGAGAAAACCACAATGCTCAAAAGAAATACCACATGAATCTCACAATATTTGCTTCAACTTCTTTGATTTCATTAAATATACAATAGCTCCATAGTAATAAGCAGAGTCTCAGAGAACTCAATTATCCAACAAAAATTCTTTGTAGTGAAGTCTTTAAAGAAAACCAAAATTACAATATATTACATTAAAGGCTATCATAACAGATAGTGCTTTATTTTCCAAACGAAACTCTAACTGCAATATGGAAATAAAGTTGATTTGATGTGATGGCGCAGTTGTAACTGAAAACAATTGCTGAAAAGAGAGAATTATGGGTTGTGCTGGTTGTCAACTGACTAATGATTTTGCAAAGGCTGACTTTTCTTCCTTATCCACTTATTCTTGATATTCACACAATTTTTCCCAACGCTCTTCATCAGGGATGGCCAATTTTATTACCTTACGATAAACATCATATGTTTCAATGTATTTAGAAAAAGTGGGCCTCACCACAAAAACATGTTTTATCTCATACTGAATATATATGTCATTGCTTAGTGTTCCCAACAACGCCCTTCTTGTCATTGTGCCTTTTATATTTCAAAATTTGGCAGTATCCCTGGAAATTTCTTGAAGTATTCTCCCATAATCTTCTCTGGCCATAAATTTATCATTAATTACAAATAGAGAGTGCAAACCTTTTTGTGTCAGAGGCTCTATTCTGCTGAAAAATCTCTGAACTATGATCTCTAGACTATGACATTTATCTTCAAGATTAATTAAATTTTTCTTTGTGAGCACCTTCTTTACTTCCAGGATTGTTTCTATCCTATCGTCTACGCCAAATTCATCTAGCTCATACATGTTATTTGAATTCATAAATTTAATAATATTGTTTGTTGTAGCAAACTTGTCTCCCAGTTGTGCTTTGATTGTTGCAATGGCCTCGTTTTCTTTCTGGATCAACTCATTTTGTTCAAATATAATTTGCATACTTGGCCAAATTTCACTAGTAGATTATGTTATGTTTTCCCATATTATTTCTTTTACTTGGCCCAAAGAGTTTCCAATGGCTGATACCTTTTTCTCTTTCTGCAACCTCTCAATTAGCTTCTTAGCTCTATGTGCTTCAACTGCATGTGAAATTTCATCTTTATATTTTTGATTTTGCAACAATTTTACCTGATCCTGTAATTTATTTATTTCCTCTTCTTGAATTGACATATTCTGAACTGCTTTAATGAGCTACTTAGTTCCATCTGCAATACTTTTTGTAGAAGGTTGGGCTATAGGGGAAACTGCAAGAGGCACTTCTTCTAAAGGAAATTTAGATGCTTTTTCTGCTAGTTCCTTTTCCTTTATCATTTTTTATAGATCTAATTCCATCTGCTTTATTTGAGCATCATGTTCCATATTCAACTTCATCATTTATGTCTTCTGGGATTCAGTCTCTTCAATGTCTTTTTCCAGAGGATCTTCTGTAGATGGAATCTTCAATTGCTTCCTCAATGCTGCTATGTCAACATTTTTCTTTTTAATGATTTCTTCTACTACATTGACATTGGAAGGATCATATCCAATTTTGATCACCAATTATTCTAGATTTTTTATTCTTGTGTCCTTAGCAAATGAAGAAACTTTATCCATTTTCAGCTATGATTGTACATTAGCCAATAAAACCTACAATTTTGACAAACTCGTAGCAGTGTTAGTGAGAGTGGATGAAATCATCTCGCCGGTTTGTTTATGTAACTCAATTTCATCTATTAGATGTATCTCCTTAGTATCAGACTCAAATGTGGTCCTTTTGTAATTTGCTTCTGACTTTGGCTGTGGAATTTGTGCTTGAAGAAAAGAAAACTACATTTTCCCATTTTCTGAGTCAAAAGCTGAGAGCAACCTTCTCTAAGAGTTGGGAGTTTGTTTGCAAAACTGATTGTTTGTGCTGGTCTTCAAAATTTCATTCTTTAACTTTATCTTCCTGAAGGTATCAAATATATTTTTCTCCTTTTCCCCAATAACAATTGTATTAGTTTGAATGGATTTTTGCTGATCTTGAGAAATTGTTGAAGTAGTAGGGCTAGAAGTATTTTGATCACCTAACTGTGTGGAAGGAGGTGTCTCTTCGATAATAATAATTACTTATTTCTCTGAATCCTTGCTAGAATTGACTTTTGGATTTATCTTTGTCTTCTTTCTATAACGAATTTGAAATTCTTTGCTGGATGAATCAATCATTAGAGATGACTGATCTTCTTTGATCCTTTTCCCTGCTCTTTCTTGTGCAACAAGAGTCTGTAATGTTGATGTAGACACTGTTTTTTCTTCAGCCTCCTGTAAAGTACCCTCCTTCCATTCAAGCTTATTCATATATTTCTCAATCTCTGGTCTAGGTGTATGAAAATATGGTGTAGATTTGTTCTCTACCCTTAGTTTAGAAATGACACCAACTGGATCATAAGACCAGGTGAAACTGAGGCTAAACTGCATCTCTTTCAACTATTTATCTGCTTCCTCCCTTATTTTCCTACTATTACAGATAAAAGGTCCTATCTGTGTTTTGATTTTGAATTGTGATTTCTGTTTAGAAAATACAAAATGCACTTCATCAACATTAAGCATTTGTCTGATGTACTCTAACGCAAAAATCCTCATAGGGAGGAATTTTGGCAATAGGGGGAAGCTCACAACCATAGAATTTGAGTTCTGGGTAGTTTTGATAAATATAGAAATCCCATGTTCTGTCTTGATCTTATAGTTGTAATACCTTTCTGATTTCTTCACTGATCCTGGGCTTTGTAGTGATATTCAATAAATTGAGCCTTGGATGAAGAAACAATTCTACAAATTTCTTATATGAATACTCTTTTTGTTTCTTCATCAGTAATGAAGTCCAGAAAATAATTGATCGTTGATTTCCTTCTTCATCCAATTTCAGTAAGGAAACCTTGAATTTGTCTCCCTGAGAATATAAGTCAAATAAACTAACACAAAGGCATATTTGAAAACCTCTTCATTTGGGAATTTAATAAACTGCTCATGGATGGAATCTGCAATGAATTAATTGAAGTTGAATATGATGGAGGGTTTAGAATCTGTGGAGAAAATAGACATGAAACCTATGATGGCTTCATCTGCCCATTGGTCTGAATAATAACCAAGAAGTTAGGAAATGATTGTGATGATTTGTTTGGATATTTCAGGGAAAATGGATGATGGAAACAGAGGGTTTTTCTTGGGTAATGGATCATTTTTAGTCATAAATGACTCAAGATTTTGAGCTCTAT
This sequence comes from Pinus albicaulis, assembly GCA_034641835.2. Lineage (NCBI taxonomy): Eukaryota > Viridiplantae > Streptophyta > Pinopsida > Pinales > Pinaceae > Pinus > Pinus albicaulis. The sequence goes on from CM076578.1 coordinate 1,029,186,877, forward strand.
TTGCAAAATATAACTTTTGATATATTTCAATCAACGCTCCTTGGGAAAATGGTGTGGAATTATTTGTGATGGGTGCTTGCATCATTTTTTCAATGGTTTGGGCAGTGATGGTCACTAAAAACTCTCTTGTAGGAGCGATAATAGCTCTTTGGTTGGGCATATACCAGGCTTGGCATCTTCTAAAAAATTCTGGAGCACTATGGGTGTGAAGAAAGATATAATGTGGAAGGTTTGAATCCCATAGTCCTATATCATCAGATTTATCTAATAATTTATCTTCTAACAAGCATTACATTTCAGATAACTCAAGTTCACAAAGGGTTTCATGGATCTTATGGTCTCTGTCTACTCACAGTATGTGATGAAAGTCAATTAGAGGGTGTAGTAGCAGAATTACTGGTTCTTCTTGTCGTTTTTTCTTTGGAGGCATGATTGGCTCTGTTTGAAATGGCGAAAGCAAGAATATCTGATGAAAAACAAAGGCCGAGATCGAGAAAAAACTCTACAGATTAGAAGAATATTATCAGTTGCAAAAAAGGCTTTAAATAGTGGTAAGGTTGATTTTTGGAGTTCTGGAAATAATTGTGAATTTGTAATCCTCTGTAGAGCAGAGCGAATAGCAGATTGAAGGTTTAAAACAGGTGTTTAGTGATAAATTTATAAACATTTGTTTTATTTCCCATTGAAATTGGCGCGGGTACATTAAACTAACGGTTAGGATTGAATTTATTGGCTAACGGTTATTGGAGCATGGGATTTTATTTTATTGGACAGTCCTCAGTCCACATTGGCATAACACGAATGGTGGGTGGATCAGAGGTTTCATCTAGCGAATAAGAAAGATTTCAGAGGGGTGCATTGGCAGCAAATGGTTTCATGTGGGGGGGTGTGAAATCATATGCTATTAACACATAGCGGTGTGTTCAGGTTTTGAAATTACCCTTTTCAAACACACCCCCCACCCCCGATGTTAAGTTTCATATGATGAGGGGGGGGCGAAGTCGCATGTGGGCCATCGGATGTGATTGGGATGCGATGAATGAACAATAAGATGGGGGTATTTAGCATATGGTGGAGTTTAATAAATGGTGGGGCAGGATTATAATGAATGCGATGTGACATGGATAATTCACGATTAAGGGTATGCGACGTGTCATATGAGTAGTGGGGGACAACGCATATGATTAAATCCTATGATCTTGAGAATGATTTTTCGAATTGCTAAAGGAAAAAACTTTGATAAACATGTGATTTTGAAAATAATTTTATTCTGCAAATATCTCCATTTCTTCTTGAATACAACAAAAAAATAGGAAATTATTATGACATGCAGATTTTATTTCGAACAATAAAAACCAACTTTCTCCTTCAACTAGACTTTTATGAATGAAATGGAGGTTTCACTGCCTTAATTTTAGTGAAAAAATTGAATATTTTTCCATGGGAATTTTTGACCCTAGATTTGACCTATATGGGATGAAGTGACCTAACTTTATAGCTCTAAATGATAATGAAATGATGCAAAGGAGAAACATATCAAGATAGGACTTATTTAAAGACCAAAATTATTGTTGAAATCTAACTGAAAAAGCAACAAATTTTGACTAATGACCTGATGGAAATCTATCATAATAGCTATTTTTTATCATTGATCAACTGACTCTAACAGCTTCATGGCACACAATGTTCTCTTGAAACAATTCTTACCTTTAATCACTACACATAATAGGATGTGGGATTACTTCATTTGGGAAGACTTCTGAGACGAGGATCTTCATTCGAAGAGGGAGAATTATGATTATTATGTGGAACTTATAGCAAGGATGACAGGAAAGAAAAATAAGGGCTTGAGTAAGATAAAGTATCTTCACTGTGGTGAGTATGGTCATTTTTTGATGAAGCTTCTGAGGAATAAGCAGGGAGATGGAGAGCAGAATAAGGGGAAGGAGGTTTCAGGTATCACCACTTCTACCGAGATTGATGACCTCGCAAAGAGATTGGAGAGCGAGGATTTTTCTTTGATCTCTCATTTATTTGAAGGTAACGTCAATGAGGATGCATGATATGTGGAAAATGGTGTGTTGAAGCATATGATAAGGTCATAGGATGTGTTCAAGACTCTAGTTTAGTGGGACTCAAAGTTTCACATGGTGGTGGGTGACAAGAGTTAGAAAGAGATCAGGGGATCAAGTATCATGCCATTCAGAATGGATTAAGGCCATTTGATGTGAGTTAAAGATGTATTGTTTTTACCATAGATCATATATAATGTGTTGGTTGTCTTAGTGATCAAGGAAAAGGGGTTTGAGGTGGTGTTCCTAGATGGGAAGGCAAGACTCAAGCCCAATGGTTGTAGCTCTGAAAGTGTTTTTATTGGATTTAGATAATATGGTCTATATAGGCTAAAGGGAAAGCCTATAGATAATGAGAAGAAGAAGGAATAGAAGGTCCAGGTTCGAGAGGTTCAAAGGGAGTTGAGTTCTAGTGGGAGTTTGCAGGTTTAGAGGGAGAATGTGTAGCCTAAGCATAGAACTTGGTAAGTGGGGAGAAAGGGTGATTCTACATCTGGAAAGAAGGAATAGTGGAATTTCCTAAAATAATTTCAGGAGAAGAAGAAGCAGGAGGCTTCCAGTGGCAGTGACACTTACGAGAAGGGCGAAATCCATGCTTCAAGGTTTACTAGAGTTGTGACTGCCACGAGTTGGGATAATGTCACCAGTAGTGACAATGATGATGAGTTACTTCCAAGTCTTTGAAGTACCTCCCTCGCTAAGAGAGAGTGTTGAGATTAGTAGCCTGGGAGGTACTCCAAACCCTAGGGTTCATGGTTTTGGAGGAAATGGCACCACAAACGGACTTGTGGGCTAAGAACCCAAGCATGTGGGCTTTGCACAAAAACTTGTGTGTGAAACCACAAATATAGGTGGACACTTGGTACTTAGAGATTGTATGGCATCCTTAAAGGATCAAGGAGCCACTTTTAGCATCAAGAGAGGCCTTATGGATTGTGGTATATTAATTTTTATGTTTTTTCAAGTGGGCTTGTGGAAAAAAGAACACGTCATATAGGCTTAGAGTGTTCCCTCAATGATAGTTTTTTGAAGCCCAAGGAAGACATATAAATATAGGTGATGTTGAGGCTAGAATAGAATATCCAAAGTGCAACAATTCATGTGATACACATCTGAAGTGGTCACTGATATAAGAAGACCACAACGAAGGAGAAAATAACTTATTTTAATGTATTTTCATGATTGTTTGAGGGTTAAGTAGATTAGGAGTGCAGGTTGAGGCTAAAAATTCATATATGGGTTGATTTTTGTGTGGGTTTGTGGCATAAATGTCTATGATTTTTAGGTTATAGGTTTTCTGTTGGGATTGCAGGTAGGTTGAGCTTGAGTTGCGTTGATTCAAGAGGGTCGAGAGCCCTGTTTTGGTGAGCAGGAAGTTCAAATCCATAAAGGAGATAATGCCACAATTGTAGGATGACTTTGGGAGCATTTGGAGAGGGCTAATAGGCTCTGTTAGAAGCCCTAACCAGGCATCAAAATCTATAGAAATGTACACCAGCTCAGAAGTAATGAAAAGGTATGTTGTTTGATGTGCATAAGTTGTCTTGTTGCTAGTGGATGATTTTATTAGTATAAGACAATTGGAATTGGGCATATTAAGGTTATTGGAGGGAAAAAAATAGGTTCTCAAGGGAGCCATAAGTTTAGTGCAGAGAATTATATTTGAACTTTTACGAGAGCAATATTTGAATGCTCGATATTTGATATTTGAAGGAAAAAGGAAGGAAGTCAAAAGCAATGACTTGACTAGCCTAAGTTCATTGTTGAACAAGGATGTTTTAAAGTTATAGGTGGAAATGCCCATTCCCTAAGTTTGTATTCATTAGAGAAACATAGGAAGAAAATAGTGGGAAGAAGTCCCAAAGGAGTTGAGGAGAATCTGGTGGGCAAGAAATCCCTAAGAGTTGTCTCCTTGAAGGACTAAGGAGCAACTAGTGGGAAAGAAGACCCTATGTGTTGGTTTTTGATGGATTAATGATCAACTAGAGGGAATATTAGAGGGTAGAATTTAGTGACCCAAAGAATCAGGACCATTGATAGAGATAGTGTTGAAGATTAGGATTAGAAGGACCAGTAGGTGTGTTCATGGTACGACCAAGACAGCTATGAGGAACTCTACATCAACTAGACGGTTAGCGTATCTTGTTCAGGGAAGTTGGTTGTCATAGCTGTTGAAAACAATCCCTAGGTTGTATTATTGTAGCAATGGATGTATGAGGTTCATTATCCTCGGTACATGATCCCTAAATAGTTATATTACAGTTTGTTAATGTAACAAATTTGGGTTGTTGAAAATTGTAAAAGTTTATCTATTTTGTGCACTAGTCGATTTACTATTGTTTCTATTCTGATGTGAAAAGTAGTTTTTTATGGTATTTTGATTGGTTGTGTTAGTGATTCTAAGACCCTAACCTAGATTCTCCATTACCATGGAAAAACAACATAAACATATGTTATTAAAATTGAAATCATAGCCTAAGGTATTACATTCCCATCCCCTGGATTTCAATATTTTCCTTAGTGCTTAACACTATACATGTGTAAATTTATACAAAATTAGATCAATATTGGATCTTTATATATTTTTCATCTATATTGATGCTTCTAGAGTGAAATGAGTGGATGAATAATCTCATAGGACCATTTTTATGAAAAGTCCTATTTTGGTGAATTGGGGTCTGAAACCTTCAGGGAGTAGTTTGAGGAATTAAACAACTATTTCCCTGGGTAAATTTTTTCTAGTTAATTTTGCACCACCTGGAACTAATTTACACATAGATACCTTTCTAATGCTGTAATAATTTCCTCAATTAGTGTTCGTATGCAAAAGTTATGTCACCCAGAAGTTGAACTTCCTGTTTTGACCACCATGATTAGAGAGGATGCCATGCCAGCCCCTAGTGTTCATTGAAAATGGGTTGGCCACATGATCAAGATGAACAAGGCTCTAAAATATTCGATATTTTAACTCTAGTTAAGATATTTTAAGAGTTAAAAGAGTCAAAATTAACCACTAGTAGGCTATCAGACTCTGTTATAACCAGAAAACCAAGAGGAAAAATGGGTTCCATTCAATTCAAACACATTTTGTTCCATATATGAGCATAGTAGACAAAGAGAGAGAAAATGGAATTTTTTTGTACACTATACCATCCCACGAGCCATAGGTCTCACTTATTTATACTTGCGTCCTTTTCCATTAAGAGAAACAGAGTAGATTAGCCTCACCTTCCAGGTGGGTTTTCTCTGAAAAGAGTTTCTAAGGTAATATATTATGTTATTATTGTTGCAAGTGATTGTATTTTTCATGTTCTATAGTTTCTCCAATTTCTATATTACATGCATAAAATAATAACTTAATAAATTCAAAAGTCTAAGGAAAATAACCCTCAAGTATAGATTTTTGGATTTCTGGTATAAATTTATCAAATATGTTGTGACACACTATCCAATGTAATATCCACAAAATTTTATGGATTATGTTGGTATCAGAGAATTTTTTTTTGAGTATATTGTGGGGAGTTGTAGAGGATATAAATTTGTTAAGCAAAAATTCATAAAAATCCATCCATGTCTGATGAATATTTTAATAACTCTCAATATCTTGAAAAGGAGAGGTTTGTGTGGCTAGAAGAAAAATTAGTAGATATGAATTGTAAAGTGAGCCTCCTCATGGTGGCCTGGACCAATAACCTCAGGTTGTTTGGGTAATATGGAGGTTCTAATGTGGATATTGCATCATAAGGGAAATCTATAGATTGGGAAGAAATAGAGAGGGAATCTAAGAAAGAACCCAAAAAGGAACAACCAAGTTTGAGTGCCATGAACCATTCACAATCCCTATTCAAAATGGTAATGGAGGTAGACATCAAGACATAACAATGTTAGATCGATGATTTGAAGTTAAATCATTGGTTGTAGAAATTAGAAGTTTATTTTAGTGTTCATCATATAGAGGAAGAACATAAGATTATTTTTTATTGGCTAAAATTAGATGGCCATACCCTAACCTAGCAGGAAATCCACATAGAGACCCTAAGGTTGGAGGGATATCCTCCAATGACTAAGTGGTAGGATTTCAAAACTCTCATAAATCCACAATTTTACCCTATTGAGTATGTAGAGGACCAATGAATTCGATGGAATTAATTTAGGTAGAGATAGAGGAAGAGTGTATAAGTACACCATAGAATTTAGAAATATGGCCATAATGCTAGGTATCTCCCCAAATAACCCATGCGTAGTCCTCAACTATATGGGGGGTCTACATAGCCATCTACTAAAGAAAGTGATGTTTTTCAAAACTAGATCAATGGACAAGGCTTGTGTATAGGCACCATACATGGATGACATAGACCATAAGAATGGGAAGTCAAGTGGGTCAAAGAAGAAGGAGTGATAGGACGCTTCCAAGGAAGCGAAGAAGAAATGGAAAAGGGGAAAAAGACAAAAATAGAAAAACCACAAGACACCAGTGAAAATATCCTAACAACCATTGTAACATTAATGGTTATATAAAGGATAAGTGTTGGAAGTTGCATATAAAGCTAAACTTGAAGAACATAAAGAAATATGCTAAGAAGAAAAATATCAAGGCCACAGATTTAGGTAATTAGGTGGAAATTAGCTCAAATGTTGATGAGAACATTTTGTGTACATCAATGCAGAAGGGGGTGAATATAATTATCCTTTAGCAACAAGAAGAGAATGAAATGACCAAACTATTCCATATAAATATATAGGCCAAGAAGAAAAAAATTGATGTTTTTTCTACTTAGGATCATAGGTGAATCTCATTACAACAAACCTAGTAAAAAATTGGGAATAGAATCTCATGATAATCCAAGCTCATATCCATTGGGATGGGTAAATAAGGATGAAAAAATAAAGGTAAGCAAACAATGCAAAATTATAATTTTATTTAGTGTTGATTTTATCGATGAAGTAGAAATATATGTAGTTACCCTTTATGTATGTGGAGTGGTGTTTGCAAGTCCCTATATGTACATGTTGGATGCGATATTCATATGGAGAGACAAGTAATATTGTCCCATCAAGGATCGAAAATCCTTCATGATGCACATCACGAAAAGTATAATATTTTAGTGGTAAGTGATGACGAAGCCAAGAAACTAATCAATTCTATCAAGAAGTATATTTTAATGCTTTTAAAAGAAAATCAATATGTAGAAGAGTTAATGAGAACAAAGTCACCCTTAGAGGGGTGAACTAAGTAACAAAAACATCAATAGTAAGAGTATCTCTAGGCATATATGCATATTTTCCAGGATCCTAAAAGGCTATCACTCAAGAGGGAAGTGAAGCCCGAGATCCAACAGTTTCTATACTCCTCATTTACAAACATTGAGCTATACAGGTAATCCATTATAGAAGAAAGGTGAAGAAACAATTGCAACAACTACTCGAACAAGGTCTCATTCTACCAATTAATTCACCATGTGGGTAAACCATCATCATTGTGCCAAAGAAGGATAGGACTTGAAATATGTGTATTTATTACAGGGAATTAAAAATTTTTATGTTAAACAATGGGTACCCCTTGACTAAGATAGATGATCTATTGGATTAGTTGTAGCAATCAAAATACTTTTCCAATCTATAAATAAAGTTAGGTTATCACCATGTTTAGGTCAGGGAAGGAGAGACATGGGAGACAACCATCAAAACCAGGCAACATTTATATAAGTGGTTAGTCATTCTATTTGGCCTATGCAATGAAATAAATACATTTATGAGGTTAATGAATGATATACTGCCACTTTTTATAAATTTATTTGTTATTGTCTATTTGGATGATATACTAGTATATAATGCTACTTGGGAGGAGCACATCTCAGATTTCATGTATTTCTAGAGACATTAAAGAAGAATCAACTACTAGAAAATATCAAGAAGTGTGAGTTTGCACAACAATATTTGGTTTATCTGGGATATGTTATAGGTGGAGGAGAGCTGAAGAGATACCATGTGAAGATGGAGACCATCGTGGAGTGGCTAGTGTTTACTAATGTTTCTAAGGTTAGGAGTTCCATTGGGGAAACATAGTAACTGATGAAATTCATAGCCTTATTTTTCAAAGTAGCTACAACACTCCATGCCATAACAATAAGTGATAATATTTTCTAGTGGGTAAATGGTCAGTAAAGGTATTTTGAGGAGTTAAAGAAGAAGATGAGTCAAGCACCATTTTTGGCATTAACAAACTTGTAGTATTCCTTTTAATTGGAGATAGATGTGAGGAAATATGCTATGGGAGTGGAATTGATATAGAGAGGAAGGAATGTATGGTATAAGTTCTAATTAATTCATGGGGTGGTTATAATTAACTACCCTACCTATGACGAAGAGCTTTATGCCCTGGTTTGAAGTTGTAAAAAATGAGCCTCAAAACAAAAATGTACAACCAAAAAAAAACTTATAAGAACCAATATAATTTAATATGATGATGTAAACCATGAGGGACAATTCACCATTTTTGGAGTAAAAGGGTAAAATGACAAAAAATAAAAAATAAAAGAAAAAACTACTTTTTCAACTTGTATTTTCTACTTATATCCCTATGGTTTTACTCAAATTTCGAGAGGGAGCACTCGTTGGATGAAAAAATTAATTTTTCATCCAAGGATTAACCCATGTTGAATACTTTCGATGGAGCCCACTACATAAAAAGGGAGAAATACATGAAAAACATAAATGCAATCACTTTTTTTCATGTATTTCTCATTTTTTGTCTAGCAAGATCCATCAAAATTATTCAACATGGGTACTCCTTGGATGTGGAGTTAAATTATGCATCCAACGAGTGCTCCCAATCAAAATTTGAGTAATATAGTAGGAGATAATTTGAAAAAGTAGTTTTTTTTTTTTTTCACTCCAAAATTTGATGAGGTAATCTAATCTTATTTTAATTCTTCCACTATTATTTTATAATTTCCCTTACAAGGAAATTTTAGACCTAAAGAATTCTCTAATGTGGAAACACTATCTAATGGGAAAGGAGATAATAATTGACACAAATCACCAACCACTACAGTACTTGTAGGCCCAAAGTAAGCTACAATGGACTAGGAATTACAAGTGGAATGGGTTTTTACAATAGTTTCATTTAGTGATCAAGTATAATAGGGGAAACACAAACAAGCTGGATAACATGTTTTCCAAACGACCCACATCAAATATCACAACTTTGGAAACTCTTATGCACGCGGAGCCTTTCACCCATGATGCATATATAGAGGGATACACAGAGGATGGGGAATTCAAGGAGATGTTTTAGTATTTTTAGAGTGATAGTCATCTACACTATGGTGACAACATAGTTGACTACCATCTCCACAATGAATTTCTTTACAATTTATATAAGATATGTGTTCATAAATGTGAGCAATTTTACTTGATTAGAAAGGATCACACCTCTAAGGTTGCAAGGAATTGTAGTGTAGGGAAGATCATGGCCAACTTGTAGAGGTATGTGTATTGGCCCAGGATGCAAGAATAGGTAACTAGGTTCATAATAAGATGCATGTTTTATTTTACCAACAAATGTATTAATAAGAGACAGGATTTATACTATCCCTTATATGTACCCACCCATCCTTAGGAAACATTTGCATGTAATTTGTGGGAGGTTTACCAACAACTAGGAAGGGACATGATGTGTAGTTGATAAGTTCAAAACATTGTGTGTTATAATGCCCTATAAAAACACCATTAATGGGAAATAAGTAGTGGAATTTTTCTTTGGATAAGTTTTGGTGCACTTTGAGATACCAAGGAACATCAGTTCAAATAGGGACACAATATTTGTTTGTGCATTTTGGACTACATTATGGGAGAATAGGGACATGAAGTTGAAGAGGTCTACAACACTCCATCCACATACAGATGGGAGAGAAAAAGTAGTCAACATGAATTTGGTTCGATATTTGATGGGTTACAATAAAAAGAATTCAATGCCTTGGGAATAAAAATTTGTGCATATATTAGTCCAAACTTATACTGAAAGTCCCCATTTGAAACTTGTTTTGGATACTTTACACCTTCACCTTTGGATATTGCATATGAAAAACACAGAGAAGTGAGGGAGGATCTTACAAGAAATGCCCTAACGGTTGGATCGTTATATTATTTTTCATAGATATTGTTTCTTTCATAGTGGAAAAAGTGGAGGAATTAGCTCACATTACCACTTTTACTGACAAGTCATGATTTGGCGAATTAGGGTCTAAAAACTTCTATAATCACTCTGAGGAATTAAATGATATTTTTTGTGGTAAAAATTTTCCTATTAAAATAAATTCCCCTAATGTTATTCTACTTTCCAATGATGCAATAATCACCTCAATCTGAGTCTATATGAAAAATTTATGACACTCATAATTTGATCTTGTTATTTTCACCACCATTATCGGAAAGGATACCACATCAACCCCCATTATTCATGTAAAAAGGGATAGACATGTGATCATGATGAATAACACTAGAATATTCGATATTGTAACTCTAATAATGAGTTGAAGGAGTCAAAATTAACCACTAGTAGGCTATCAAGTTGTGTTACAACCAAGCCACTAGGAGGAAAATGTGTTTCATTCTATTTGAGTGCATTTTGTTCCATAAATGAACAAATTATTTGAGAGTGGATAGGGAGAGAGAAAATATAAAGGATTTTTGCACTATAGCATCCCATAGGCCACACATTTCAATTCTTTGTACTTTCATTCATTTTCATTTAGAGAAAGAGAGAGTACAAAAACCTCACCTTCCAGCTCACTTTTCTCTCAAAAGATTTTCTTAGGTCATATCTTGTGTTATTACAGTTGTGAGTGATTGTAGTTTTGCTTGCTCTCTATTTCCTGAAATTTTTATATTACATGCATAAAGATAACAACTTAATATTTAATCCATAAGTCTAAGGAAAATAAACCTCATGCTATAAATTTCATATTTTTAGTATAAATTTACTAGATCAATTGTAATGAACTATCTAGTGGAATATCTATGACGGTTTACAAATCAAATTACATCAAAAAATTAAAAAAAAAAAATTATGGGTATGCTTATTGAATAATATCTGCAAGCTCCCATGCCACTTCTTCAAGACTATAGTACATCTAGTGGACCTTTTACCTACCCTATGAATTTCTTTCAAGTAACCATGGCCTTCCTATCTACTAGTATATGCATTATTTGTACCTATAAGTATCCTTTTGGCTCCACATAAATCAAAGTCCAATAAATTAAATGGTTAAGATCATGCATATAATTTTTTAATAAATATACATGAAACTCATTATGCACTTTCATGGAAGTAAGCAATGCAAGCATGTATGAAACTAGTCCTATTTTTTCCAACACCTCAAATGGACACAAAACTAGCTGCCAACTTAGTACAACTACCCAATTTTAATGAGATTTTCTCCATATTCACTTTAAAGAACATATGCTCTCCCACTATAATTTCTCTAGTTTTCCTAATCATATCTACATAATTATTTTTATATGTCTCGGGATGCTTTGAAATTCTATTTAATTATAACCATTTCATTTTTATATCTTTCAAAAATTGTAGGTCGAGTACTACTCTTCCTACTGGCTTGTATCAACTCACTACAATACTACATTTTCTTCCATATAAAGCTTCAAAGAGACTTGTATTCAATGAATCGTGATACACACTATTATAGGTAAACTTAACCAAATGCAAAAATTCTTCCCACTTAGATGGTTTATCCATTACATACATTCTCAATATGTCCTCAATTACTTAGTTGACTATCTCTATCTACACATATCTTTGTGGATGGTATGTTGTTTTAAAATCCATAGTTTTATGAAATCCTTTTGTTACACCATTTTTTGGTCATCTAACCTATTATCATTAGATGGACCCAAGTACACCATGTAAGACCAATTTTACCCTAAGTAAAATTGATTTCACTATGTGAAATAACTTAGTAAAACACCTTTATTAAGTTGTTTATGGTCTAAACAGGAAACCCCAAAAGGAAATAATAAACAAATTTATATTTGTTTATATTTCCTCAAGGAATAATTAGTTAAACATCAATTTAATTATTATTCCTGGTCATATTTAACCCAAAACAAGGAAATCAATTAAACAAATCCTTATTTATTTGATTATTTCCTAGGAATAAGTTATTTAATCCTTATTTAAATAATATTCCTTGCTAAATTTGACTAAATCATTTTTAAATAATTAAATAAATCATTATTTATTTAATTATATTTTCACCATCTCCTTTAAATAATAAATAAATCATTTATTTATTTATTATTTATAAATAAAGGATTTGGACCCAAGTAAAAATCCTTTTCCCTCCAACAAATATAATAAAATATTCCTAAAAGGTGGTTCTAGAATTTGGTTAATAATATTTTATTCATGCACCAAGTCCTAGACTACCCTAATATTTTATTATAAATAGAAGGGTTTTCCCATTCATTTTTCACCTTTCATTTGCATATTAGATCACTCTGGATCTATACTCTTGGTCTGACTTTGAGCCATTATCATTGTCACATTCTCCATCATTTACCTTGTGAGCTCCCTTTTAGTTCTATGTTTTATTGGGTTTTCTACACCAACAAGAGAGAGAAATCTTAGATCTGAAATGCTGAGGACTTTCAAGAACCCATACCATTGAGGAGAATTGGAAACACCTTTCTTGTTTTCCTCTCAGGTGCCCCTTTAATATAAAAATTCTTTCAAAAACATTGTTCTTGTCTTATCTATTGGATGCATGGAGCAACATTTCATTTTTACTGCTTAATGTCTTTTTATGCATAGATCTGGATTTGTGCAGCTTTATTTGGATTAACTAGCTGCAGATTTGAAGATATTGGCAACCATAATTGATGTTAGGGCTATTTTTTATGCGTAGCTAAAGTGGTCTTTTTTTGACAAAAGATTCATACTAACAATTGGCGACTCCACACGGGTTTTATTTTGCGACCGTTGTCGTTTTATATATTCCTGCATATCCAGCTATTTCAGGCCCTAGGTTTTCTCTTCAGTTTTTATTTTTCCTATTTTTATGGTGTTTTTCACCTCTAAAACCCTCAAACATTAAAATTTTTAACTTCCGTGTGTTTCTGGCCCTATTGCGCAGGTGAAAGACATCAGCCGCAGCTGAGACGAAATTTTTTTCTGAAATCTGCCGCCGAGAGACCCAGATCTATAGGTCGCACTTATCGTCCCAAAACTTGTGACCTGGCCTAGAGGGTGCACTTTTCTACCCCAAAACTGTGAGCTAGACTGAAAACAGGTCAGAACCTGCGACCTGCACTTTTTTCTGCACTTTTCCAGCAATTTTTTCTTGGTTTGTCTGAAGCTTCTGTCAGGGTTTTCCAGCCTCTGTCTCTGCCTGTTTAGACCTGTTTCTAATATGTTCTACTCAAATAAGTGGGAATCTCACCCCTTAGGGCTTTATTACCCTCCACTTTTTGTGGAAGAGTTTTAGTTGTTTCAGACATCTGAATTTTCAGAGTTTCAGCCTTCTTCTTTTCCAATTTGATACCTCATTTTCAGATCCCTTTTAGATCAGCTCTTCTCCCTTTCAAATCACCTCATATATTTTTGTTTGGGTTTGCCTCTAGGGTCACCTCCTTGTCCCTTATGCCTTTAGCTGATTTCCTCCTTTGTTGCAACAACCTTGCCTCTGTCTCTTTGCTGTTTTCTGCACCTCTTTTCAGCAGAATTCTCCTTCAAATCCCTGTCCCTCCTAACCTTAGAAATATTGGCCTATTTTTTGTGTGTTTTGATTAGATTTTTTCCCTCTTTTAGACTAGTTTTGAGAGACTCACCTTCTTGGGTTAGATCGATGCATTGTTAGCTATTAATTTTCTGTTATTTCAACCTTATTTACTGTTCTTTGCAGATTTATTTTCAGTTACACAACACACTTTTTCTTTTACTCTCAAAACGTCTGGGTTTAAAAACTAAAATTAACACACATCACACACTGACCCTAAGTGAAGAAGAGCCTGGTTAACACTGCCAGGCAAAGACTTTAAAATCAATTGACACTGCACCTCTTTGCCCTTGTTTCAACATCATCGTCTTTTGATTCTGCACCTCCTTGCCTTTGTTGGTCCTTCTTCTTCCCTTTGTGCCGTCATCATTGCACCTCCAAGGCGTTTATCCCGGAGGCTTCTTGGCCTTCACACTCAGTTTCTGGTTGGTCGACTTACTCCCTCTCGCCATCGTCGAGTTAGACCTCCCCAGAGGTCCCACTCCGACTCTTTTTCTGATTCTTCGGGTTCTCCCCATACTTTTGGTTCTCCCCCTGTTACCTTCACCATGTATATTTCAGGGCCTAATGCTAGCGGAAACCCCGGTCCTACTGCTGGGTTTGTTCCTAGCGGAACCACCATGGGAACTACCTCGACTGTCCCTTTTCTCCCTTATATGGCCGGTCTCAGTCTCCCTGATTTCAATCAGTTGATCAACGATCCTATCCGCCACGATGTTGGTTGGCCTGCTATGCCAACCAAGATCCCATCCAACATTCCCAAGTTCGAAGGCCTTGCTAGAGAAGATCCCTCCAACCATATCCGATCTTTCCACATGTGGTGTTCATCCCATTCCATTACTGATGATTCCATCCATCTTAGATTGTTCCAACGCACGCTTACACGCGAAGCTTCTAAGTGGTATGTTGATCAGCCCACTTCCTCTCATACCACCTTTGCGACTCTTGCCCAGTATTTTTTATCTTACTTCCAGCTTCCCCTTCGTTATGACACTGGTATCAAACTTTTGAATTCTTTTCGTCAATCATCTACGACCCGCCTATCTGATTATGTCCAGAAATGGTGGAGAAGAAAGAGCCTATGTCAGTCTCCTACCTTCAAAGACCGTGTCTACATGGACTGGTTCCTTAGATCTCTCTTGCCCCCTATCGGGAAAGATGTCGCATCGCATTTTCCTCAAACCGAAGAATTTTCCCTCCAAATGGCGTTAAAATATGACCTAATATACGCTCATACGGGTTATGTTTATACTTTTCTACCTGATCTCCCCAGGCCCGGTAATGCCAATGCACTGGGGGCACCTCATGCTGCCGATGGTATCGTTGGAGCTATCTCTCATACATACGCCCAACCCCCCATGGGTTATGGTTTTCCTGGGGGGGGAGGTAGCACCTCCCGCACTTTTTCCCCTCCCGGTAGCACATCTCTATGATACGGCATGCCCCCTCTTTTGGCCCAACCTCCTACTTACCACACTGTTACCCAACCCCCTTATTATCCGTATCCACAGCTTGGTGCTCCAGCTCCTCCAACATCAACACCTCCGCCTCCCTTGCCTTCTCAACCCCCGCAACAGTAGTCACCGCCCCCTTAAGAGTAGGTGGATGCATAGCAGGGATTTGTGGCTACCCAACCACCTGACAGACAGGCGGCCAATCAAACTTCCCCTTCTGGTTCCTTCGATTACCATATTCTCATGATGAACTCTGATCAACATTTACCTGTCGACCTTAACCTTCAAACTCGGTCTCGTCAGTGCCCCAAGCCTCCCGCTCCGTCTGTCCTCGAGTCACCTTCTTCAGGTTCTATAGAGCCTATTTTGACATCTAATGGTCCCTTGCATATCCCTCAGCCCAAAATTGAGGTTCATACCAAGATTCCTAAGGGCCCATTATGCCGAAATGTTGCTTCTGGTCGAGCTGCTCATTCGTATAGCATAGTAGATGATTTGGCGTAGTCTCCTGCTGCCATTTCAACACTGGAACTCCTCCAGTTGTGTCCTTCTCGAAAGAAGGCTCTAATATCTGCCATGGGTGCTGTAGATCCTGCTGATGACCAATTGATTGTTTTCGACGCCCATCAATCAGAACATGCTCCCCTTCTTGCTTCTGTAGCTTTCCAAATCCCAGTCAAAATCTGGAACGCTCACATTTCTCGGTGTATTATTGATGAGGGGCCATCCACCTATGTGATGTCTGCTTCGGTTTGGAAACAACTAGGATCTCCTGAGCTGGCCCCTTCCACAATCACCCTTCGTGCATGGGATGACCATGCCTCCCAGCCCATTAGCCTATTCTGTAATTGTACTATCACTCTTGTGGGTAAGACTGTTTGCGTTGATGTTGAAGTCATCGACGCCCCTCTTGATTATAATATTATTTTGGGGCGTAGCTACACCTATGCCATGTCTGTTGTCCCATCCGCAGTCCACCACAAGATTTTTTTCCCTCATAATGGAAAGATAGTCACCATTAACCAGTTGACATATCATGAGCCAAAATCTTAGACCTCCCCTGAGTCGACCATCTCTTCTGTAGCCAATAAGAAAACCATTGATTCTTTGACCAATGTCTCCCCTGGCGTCTACAAAGACTCCTCCTTGCTTGGAACTTTACTTGGTATTCCTCCTCCTCCTGTCTCTGATCCCAACTTAGCGAATTTTTGCATGATGCAATCATCTCTGGCTGACCTTAAACAACCCACTTTGGCTAGTCAGCAACCTCAACCTCAACATTTCCTGTCGCAACCTGCTCCTAGCCCTTCGCCTTAGCCAGCCAGACCTCTTCCTTCTTGCCCTTCTCCTACAGCTGGTACCCATGAGCTCCTCTCTCCTGTTGGGTCAGTTCCACCAGGTCTCAACCATCTTGGAGTCGTCCCTCCTGGCCATTACCCCACTGGTTAGATACCTTTCCTTGCTCCCCCTCCCGGAGTCTATTCGGTTCCCATCATGGCCACCCTTTCTCTCCCTAACCTGACCTTGGGTATACCCATCTGGTACCTTGATCCTCCAGCTGCTACCCCACCTGGTCACCCCAAACCTTACCTTGCTTTGACACCGGTTCCCCTAGCTTCTTCCGTTGCTACAGTGCCACCCGCACCTCAACAGGACCCTTATCCTATTGTGACAACTCCGGGAAAGAAAGGTAAAGCTCACAAGGGGGCATCCAAAGACAAGGCCATCCTGAATGACCCTGCCCCTACTTCACCCGAAAAGCCTTGTGCCTTATGTGATGTCATCGGTCATGCCACCCATACTTGTCCCGAGTTGCCCCGTATTAAACCCATGGTTAAAGTCGCGTTCCCTGAGTCTACGGTCCCTGAAACCTCTGTTTCTTCCTCGACCACAGCCAAGAACCCAAAAAATATTCACACCAAAAAACCATGTGCTCTGTGTGGCTTCCATGGCCATTATTCCCACCATTGTCCCCACCTGACGCATTATTGCGCCTCTTTAGAGGTAATTCGAGAGTACGAGATTGAAGAAAATCAATCCGCATCTCCCATACTTGCGCAATATGCTTCAGGTCAGCTTGAGGATTTACCTGCTCCCATTGACATTCCCCCTCCCGATGTCCAGATGACAGAGCTTGCTGCCACCATTTTCTACCTATCATCATCCATGACACCCTTGGTGGAAGTCCCCTTGGAGACTTCCTCTGATGTTGCGCTTGACCTCCCTAGGCTCCACATCAGTAGATCTTTTATTTTCTTACTCTTCTGTCACCCCTTGTGACGATGTGCATGTGACCCTCTCTTCTCGTGATGATGAGTCAGGTAGCTTCGTCGCGTCCGGTGGTCCTTCTTCCACCAGTCACCCCATCTTCTATCACGATGATGACATTATGGAAGAAATCACCACCCCTGACTTTATCTATTCCCCCTTACATCGAACCCATGCGTTCACACCACATACACCTTGTGGCCATTACATTGAAACCCAATGTTTGGGTAAGGGGGCACCCACATTTGAGAGACCAAGAGAAGCAATTCTCCACAACTCTCCTAGTGTATCTGGTCGTGCTGAATTTAGTACCATTATTATTCCACATTTAGAAGAACCTCTAGAGTCCCATATCACTTCAGATCGCTCTAGGGATGATACCCCTTATCGTTCCTTCATCTTACATCAACAACCCAATATTTTAGACATTGTTGTTGACCAACCTATAGGTTTTCTAAGAGAGCATCAGTTCATTATCTCCAAATCCTATTTTTGGGATAGTGACACCAAGTATGCCAACCCAGAAAATTAAAGTCCATTTGATTCATATATGCAATACTAAAAGAGATTGGTAATCCTCCATTTCCTTTCTCAAACTGCATAACCATAACGAAAACAAATGGCGCACCATATCATTAAAATGTGTTTAGATTCCCATTTTTCTAAATACATTTTGGCATGACCACAACATGCTTGGGGGCACCTGTGCCCCTCAACCATACAAATCCCAGGTCTCATCAAAAAACATCACTGAAACCCCCTTTCTCTGTCAGGTCGCACTTTTCAGGTCATTTCCTGGGACAGGTCGCAGTTTTCTGCCTAGTACCTGCTACCCAGGTCGCAGAACAGACCCCAAAAAGTGTGACCTGGCCTGTTCATGAGCTCTGGGTACTTTTTAGTTTTTAGTACCTTGATACTTCACCAGGACACATTTTACCCAAGAAGGGTCTCTTCACCTCTCCTCAAAATTGGATTTCCTCACTTACAACACTTGTACTTGAGGCACCACTTTGCCTCCGTACTTGTCCTCGTTTGTGTTGATTTTCGTCATGAGTTGCCATCTTGTACTCATGTTTTCATGGTCCCCCATTAGACCTTTACTGTGTGGCAGCACCATCGAGTCACCCTTGTTTAGAGCATCCGGGTTGAGTCATCATCGCATTTATGGAGTCTATCCCGAGTCCCTTTGTACCTCGCTATAGTCCTCCATCCTTCCTTGCTTGGTCCCTCTCTCGTGTCGCACATTATGGCCTTCAGCCCATTTTCCCCTATCCCTTATGATATTGTGTCAGTTGCTGCCAGGTCATCCAAGCCCTTTATGCTTTAACAAGAGAAGTCGTGTATTCGCTACTCAGTATCCCCTACTTCATTATCATCATTAGTTGAGGATTCCTTATTGCCTCACCTATGGCGGACCTCCTTCTGTCGAAATCAGCTCATTCATTCCAGAAGATAGGTCTAGAGGACAGTGTACCTTATTTCTAGCTTCCACTCTTGTTCAACGCCCCAGATCAGGAAAAGGGACTACGTATCGCCCTTTGACTTGGTTGTTTCTCACCTTTAGCTTTTTTCAGCATGATCGAGATCCGTATACTTGATGGTCTAGTGATGCAACAACACATATTGGTTATTCCCAGGTTTGTGTGAGATGTCTAAACCCTCATGAGGGGGTGGCCTTGCAGGTAGCCCCCCACATGCCCGGATGACCTCTTCATTATAGCCTTCGATGCAGCTCCATATATTTGATGATGTTGGCCTTAAATGCTTGCAACACCTCTTTGATTTGCATGTATCAGTCAGATTTTGCAAGCCCTTTCCCATGTATAGGGGGTATTTGGGTTGTATTTGTATCTCATGTACTCAGATATTATTGTATAAGTCATGGCTGTTATCCCAGGCACAACATGTATGTGGGATTCCTCATTATATCTTTTATCTGGCTTCTGTTTATGCCAACATGTATTTTACAGTTCGGTTCCTTGTTTACTGGATGCACTATTATTTTGTACTTTGTCTTAGCGGGCATAGGTATGCCTCCCTCGCCGCCTCTAGCACAAGTACCCTCTCATAAAAAGAGACTTGTTGCACCTGTAAGTCTCATCTCCTTAGGGTTTGGTTCTTCAACACATTAGGCTACCTTACATTTCTCTCTCTGACTTCCCTTTTGATGTCTAGTGATTGAGTTCTTACAACGTACTTCGGTCATACGATTTGCTCCTAACACTCGTACGCTGGGGGGCAATCTGTTAAACCATTTTTTGGTCATCTAACCTATTATCATTAGATGGACCCAAGTACACCATGTAAGACCAATTTTACCCTAAGTAAAATTTCTTTCACTATGTGAAATAACTTAGTAAAACACCTTTATTAAGTTTTTTATGGTCTAAATAGGAAACCCCAAAAGGAAATAATAAACAAATCTATATTTGTTTATATTTCCTCAAGGAATAATTAGTTAAACATCAATTTAATTATTATTCCTGGTCATATTTAACCCAAAAAAAGGAAATCAATTAAATAAATCCTTATTTATTTGATTATTTCCTAGGAATAAGTTATTTAATCCTTATTTAAATAATATTCCTAGTTAAATTTGACTAAATCATTTTTAAATAATTAAATAAATCATTATTTATTTAATTATATTTTCACCATCTCCTTAAAATAATAAATAAATCATTTATTTATTTATTATTTATAAATAAAGGATTTGGACCCAAGTAAAAATCCTTTTCCCTCCAACAAATATAATAAAATATTCCTAAAAGGTGGTTCTAGAATTTGGTTAATAATATTTTATTCATGCACCAAGTCCTAGACTACCCTAATATTTTATTATAAATAGAAGGGTTTTCCCATTCATTTGTCACCTTTCATTTACATATTAGATCACTTTGGATCTATACTCTTGGTCTGACTTTGAGCCATTATCATTGTCACATTCTCCATCATTTACCTTGTGAGCTCCCTTTGAGTTCTATGTTTGTTTGGGTTTTCTACACCAACAAGAGAGAGAAATCTTAGATCTGAAATGTTGAGGACTTTCAAGAACCCATCCCATTGAGGAGAACTGGAAACACCTTTCTTTTTTTCCTCTCAGGTGCCCCTTTAATATAAAAATTCTTTCAAAAATATTGTTCTTGTCTTATCTATTGGATGCATGGAGCAACATTTCATTTTTACTACTTAATGTCTTTTTATGCATAGATCTGGATTTGTGCAGCTTTATTTGGATCAACTAACTACAGATTTGAAGATATTGGCAGCCATAATTGATGTTAGGGCTATTTTTAATGCGTAGCTAAAGTGGTATTTTTTCGACAAAAAGATTCATACTAACACCTTTAAATAATCCTCTTCAAAATTTTGAGCTAAACTTTGGATCTCTTTATAAACAATGTCCTTCGGTACTCCATGCAATCTAGAAAAATTTATCCATGTATATTTCTATTATGTTTGCTGCCTTATGACTAACTTTTACTGGGATAAAATGAGTAATATTATTGATTTATCCACTACCACAATTATTGAGTCACGTTTCCTTGTTTTCGTAGACAATTTGGTTATAAAATCCATGGCTAAAACATCCCATTTCCACTTTGAAATGGTAATGGTTGAACTAAATCATAGTGGGTGTCTATGTTTAACCTTCACTCTTTGACATTCCGTACACATAACAATATAATAAGCTACATAATTTTTAATTCCTGACCAAAAAAATAGCTTATCATTCCTAAAAAAAATTATGATAACCAAGGTGTCCTGCATATGGAACATTATGCATTTCTTTCATAATTAATTTCTTTACGTTTTGAGAATTAGAAATATAATTGTAGCTTGTACCCTTAAAATTTATTTTGTATCTTCTCTTGCTATACATTTTCATTTACCTATAGGTAGTTTTGATCTATAACAACAACCTCTAAATTTTTCAACTTAATACCTAAATTATACATACTAATGGTTGTAACATGCATAATATGTAACCTTCTGTTGTGCCCATTCACAACTTTTTTTTATTTTCCCTTGATATGCTTGATTTCAAAGTCATATTCACTTCAAAATTCCAACCATATTGTGTTTTTATCATTTAAAGTTGGCTTCTAAATTTTTTTTTTCAAACTACAATGATATGTTCTCCATTCAATTCCCTTCCCATTATGTAATGCCCTCACATTTTATCCCCTTACAAACAATGTTTATAATTATTTCAAACTACAACGATATGTTCTCCATTCAAATTCCCTTCCCATTATGTAGTTCCCTCACATTTTAAACTTCCTTGACTCATAACTAATGACATGTCCATTTTAAGTAAGTATTCCACCAAGTTCTTTCCATGATTTTTTACACTATAATGGTTATTTTTGTAGCTCATGTAGGTACTTCTAGTCTTGTGTCTTGACTAGAAGGACCTTGATTTTTCTCTTTAGGAGCTTGCATGTGACATGTAGAGTGTTCAAGTGAGTTTCACATATGTGGATGTGTTTCTTGTGACATGCATTAGATGTGCATGTAAAGCAAGCTAAATTTATGACTTGTACTTGAGTTAAAGTAAAGAAAGCTAAAGATAGGAAAGTTAACTAAAGTTAAGTCACTTATCTTCAGTTAAATTGATGAGATAATTTTTGTTGTCAATCTTAGCCTAGGAAAGTTATAAATTGAGCCTAAGTGTTGAGGCTAAGGCACAAAAACAACACAAGATTAAGAAAGGCTTCTCATTTAGCATGTGCTAGGTCTGATAGAGTGTAGAGAGGTTGACAATTAGTTTTGTAATTTGTATTTTCTCATTTGGGCCATTATCTTAGGATGGGAGCCCAAGTAAGTTATGTGATTAATTTATTAATGAATAAATATTTATTACACCGAAATCCAATTACATGTATGTGATTCATATCAATTTTTTTCTTCCGCTATATTTTTTGTGTTAGGAATCTGGTCATATACTTGTCTAGTTAATAATTGTTGGGAACCAAATACTGGGTGTTAGGTTTGGTAAAATTTTGTCATAAAAAATATTCATTTGGATCAACAATATTCAAAATAGGTGCACTATTAAGTAGCTTTTTCAATAACTGAAACTCTCCACATTTTTGTTTCCATTCAAATTTAGTTCCCTTTTATTGTAAATATGTGATGGTATATGTAATCTTTAAAAAACTTGCTATAAATATCCTATAGTTTTCAGTGAACCTTGTGAAAAAACATATTTATGAAACATTCTTTCATGTTGACCATCCCTTAGTGGCTTCAATATTCTCTAGATCCATTGTTATTCCTTTTTCTAAAATGGTGTGCCCCAAATAGTGAATTTTCTATAAGTAAAAAGGAAACTTGCTCAGCTTGGCATAGAGCTAATCTCCTTTAACACTTTTATTACCAATAACAAATGATATTTATGTTGTTACTTTGACTTGGAATAAATTTGTATTTCATCCAAATACAATAGAAAACTTGTCCAAATAATTTATAATTATATCATTCATTAAGAACAGAATACAACTAGTGCATTTTTTGGTCTAAAATAGCCCACTACAAACTCATAATGTCCATACCTTGTTCTAAATGTTTTCTTATTTTTTCTTCCTTGATCCTTACCTGGTGATATCTAGATAAAAAATCTATCCTTGAAAGTATATTTTATTCTCTTAGCTAATTAAAGAGGTCATAAATTATGGGTAGACAATACTTGTTCTTAACCATGGCCTTGTTTAGTTTTCTAAATTCAATACACATACTCAATGTTCGATCCTTCTTTTTTAGAAAAATAAATGTTTCTCCCTAATGTGAAACACTTGGGTTCATGTACAATTTATTCAAAAACTCTTCTAGATGCATTTATAAGTATTTTAATTATATTGTACTCATTCTATAGGGAGTATTTGATACTAGAGTAGTTTGAGGCATTAAATCAATGGAGAAATATATATCCTTCTTCAGTAGAAATTCTGGTTTATCTCCAAATACATCTTCAAAATCTTACAACATTGGATAATATTAAAGTGTTTGCTCTTTCATCTTATCCAGCTCCTCTACATGAGATTCATATAGTTGACATCCCTTCTTGAAACATCTCTTCATCTATAAGGCTATAATATCCCTTATAGAAATATGTCTCAAAATTCCTTGCACAAAGTTCCATCAATACATGTAAAAGTCTTATTATGGAAATATAGGATAGCATGATGCTTTTTCAATCGATCCATTCCAATTATACTATCATAATATCCTTGTGGTATGATATTCAAGTTTTAAATTTTTTTCAGTCCATTTAGATTTATGGAAAAACTCCTAACAATTTCATTAATCCTTCTCTTGGTTCTAGCAATTATTTAAACCAACAATAACTGGCCAACCTTGCTTTTCATCAAATTAAATCTATTCACTACTTTACGATCAATATGAATATGTATTGCTTCTAAATCAATTAAAATATAAATAATATGATTTAAAATTTTACCTTCCACCTAAATCATATTGGTTTTTTTTCTTTCATATGCATCCTCCAAGGCTACATATGTCCTTGAAATACTTCTTCCCATGTATTCCACTACTATAGTCGCTTGAATGTCGGGTAGGATCCTCATTTTTTCATTTATGTGAGAGAAATCCTTATGTAGGTGATCTTATTTACATCCCCAACATTTAGTCAATGGTTTTCCACTTTTTCCCAATGGATCTTCCATTTTGACTTCATCTTGAGTAAGTTGATTTTGATAATATCTTTCAAGACTATGTCTCCTGAAAGGTTCCTTAAATCACTTCTTCTTATGATTTGAATTCCCTTTCTTCTTATCCCTCCAATACTTTTGAAAAATATATTTTCCTTTGCTCTACTCATACAACTACTCGACACTTCTAATGGTTTCATCTAAATTCCTAGTCTCACCAAATTAAATCTTGTTTTATAATAGTATGACAATCCACTTAAGAACTTTTGAATTTTCTCTTTCTCATCCTTGATAAAGCTCGTATACCTCAAGAGCTACAAAAAATCACTTTAATGTTCCTCTATGGTCATGATTCTGAATTTGGGATAATAAAAAAATCCAAAAGCTTCTTATCAAAGTAATGCTTTGAAAGATATTGTTGTTGAAATATTTCTCGAACTACTTCCAAGAAATCCTTTTCTCATCATTGTGCTTAACTTGCTTCAAATAGTTCCTCGACCACCTAAAATATTTTACTTGCAAATGATATATGCCTATTATATATTCTAAATTTAATGAGTAGATATACAATTGAAAATACTTTATGATTCCAAGTAATCAAGTCTCAACATTATCTCCTTGTTAGAAAATTATATATTACAGAGAAATGAGACACATAAAAATATGTGGAAATACAAACACAGAAAACATATCAAACAACAGAGACACAGATATATGTGGTTTACCCAACTTGGGCTACATCCACAGAGAAACAACTAGTACTTCCTTTATATTATTAAAAAAAATGAAGAGACACAACCTACAACAGATCCATTTTAGTTTCTTCTACCCTCTCACATGGTCCCCCTTCTCTTTCTCACTCAGAATACACATATCCGCAATACAATTCCTTCATGAATTAAGGGGTTGCCTTCTATGGAAAAGAACCCCTAAATTAAACATAACTTCTACCGTCAGATCATCCACATAATGAATGGCCCATATTGACTACGAAATTACAATATTTTACAAGGAAATTTACATCTATTTTTAGCTTTGGGGACTCTGCCCCCGAACCCCCTAGCTGGGGGGGATGGCCCCCCCAAATTCCCCCCCAGGGGGGGGGAGGGGGTGGCAGCTTGTCCACCCCCCCCCACCCCCCATGTGGAGGGGTGTACAATCTTCCTAGAGTATACATCCATCCGAAACAAAGACCTATAAGAAAATATGAAATCAGGCTCCACACCCAACAATATCCCACTTGGAGACTGATTGTAGCAACTCCACCACTGCTTCATTTGCTGGAAAATGACTCCACTTTGGACCTGGTTTTTTCTCATCTTCATCATAATACTTGATTACCAATTGAAATTGAGCAAAACCTCAATTTCTCCCTCATTACAATTTTTTTTAACATAAATGTATGATTTTGGATAGTGTGTATCTTTTCTATCTTCAATTGTCCATCTTCCAACATTGACCATATGAAATGGTACTTGAGTTGTATGTGTTTAGTCTTGGAATGAAATGCTAAGTTATTTTCAATATTAATTGCATTAGTTGTCATATTATAACCTGCCCATCTCCCATTTCTTACCCAATTCATCCATAAACCTTTGTAACCAAATCATTTCTTTACTAGCAACTGTAGCATCAACATATTTTGCTGCTATTCTTGAAAGTGCAACACAAATTTTCATTTTCAAAACCCAAATGACAAGTTTTCCACCTACAATAAATACATACCTTGTAGTTCTCCTCCTATTATCTATATCACCTACCATATCTGCATCAATATATCCCAATAAAGAAATGTTCTAACCACCAAATCATAATTCTTGATTTGTGGTACCTGTCAAATACCTGAGAATTCATTTTACTTCCATCCAATGTCATTTTCCTGGATTTTTCATGTACGTGCTTACAACTCAAACTGCATGTGCATTATTAGGCCTTGTGAAAACCATTATATACATTAAGCTTCCAACTACTGATGCATATGGAACTTTAGACATAAAATCCATTTCTTCTTGGTTCTTGGGGAACATCTCCTTACTAAGTTTGAAATGGCTATCCCAAAGGTGTATTAACTGGTTTTCCATTCTACATATTAAATCCTTCCAACACCTTTTGTATGTACTCATTCTGAGACAATGTTAATTTGTGATTTTTCCTGTCTCTAGTTATTCTCATACCAAGGATTTGTTTTGTAGCTCCAAAATCCTTCATTGTAAATGAATTTTCCCATTTTCCTTTGAGTACATTTATTTTTTGCATGTTGGACCCTGTAACAAGCATGCCATCTATATACAATAAAAATATGATATAGCTGCCACTATTTTTATTTTTCAGATGAACACAATAATCAGAGTGACATCTAGTATAACCTTGTTCATACATAAACCTATCAAGCTTTAGATACCACTCCCTCGAAGCTTGTTTTAAGCCATATAAGCTCTTTTTCAACTTGCACACTAATTTTTCCTTCCCTTTGACCAAATTGTAAGTCTAATTTATGGGACTAAATTAGAGCATGTATTTAATTATCAATCCGGGCTAGTAGACTTAGAAATACACCAAGATCTAGTTAGCAGGAAGTCACTGTTTAGGATTTGGAAAAGTGAAATTCATGGTGGGATAAACAAACATCTATTCTAAGAGAAATTAAAGAAAGCATGTAAATAGATTTGCATTCAGATTTACTCATTAAAATCATGTGAAGTGTTATCACTGTCCCCAACTTCCTAAGCCCGACAGTAGGATTGGTGAAAGGTAACCACAGACCAAACTTTAGGTCAAGTAGCAAACCCTACCCGAACCAGAGAGGGCTCTCTCTTTGTCACTTTAAACAGTCAAATAAATTTTTGAGTATCATAAGATTTCAGGCTAGATATGTAAGCTTAATTGAGTAATTTTTTTTTGATATTTTGAATGTTGGATAGGAAAGACAATGAATTGACTGTAAATGAGATTTTTAGGTCTGAACTTTGAGGTGAACTTGCAGAGAGTGTGTGAGGAAAGATAGGTAGTTTTGAAACATATTAATTTTTAATTGAGTATAGGATGAATATATAATAGATTTTGAATGAGCACTGAGGTGAATTCATTCAATTTAAGAAGCAAATAAACATAATATGGTGAATATTGTCTAAAACAAAGCATGCATAACATGAACTATGCTTTCAAACTTACAAGATAGACATATATGAAGAAGTAGACATGGTATTAAGCATAATATAATAAGAAAACATGAGAAACACAGATGTTCCAAATCATACCACAAGTATCTCAACACAATTCCTGCAAATATGTCTCTGATTTCATTCCACAAGCTGGTTACAAGAGCTCCACTGCAAAATATGAGACGATCCAACCCAAAAAAAAAATCCACTTATATAAAATATATACCATGACACCTCATCAGGTCTAAATCCCATCAAAAAATGATCATAAATGCAAAAGATGAGTCATTTCCTAGTTTCTAGGGAGCTTAGAAAACATTCCCTGAATTTTAGCTACAAACTAGGAGTGTTTGTCCCTTACATTAAATAAAAATTCCATCATAATAGGAAGCCAAAACCAACCTAATAAATCTAATTAAAACTCACATGAAAGCATTGCCTAAAATTTGTGACCATTTCTGAGCTTGACAAGTGTCCTTAGGAATCCAATGATGCTTTGTGACAATTGTGACTGAAGATTTAAAAAAAGAAAACAATTTGCAGAAGAGTAACATATATTTGGAGGAAATTTTGAGGCACTTTCAAGAGTCCAAATCAACTTCTGAAAACATGGTCAACTAGCTTTGTGTGTCTAGTTTCCATAACATCTTGAATTTTGCAAAATGACCCACGGGAAGGCCTTCAAAATTTCATTCTACCAATGTTACTCCAAAAGATTAACAGAGTGTTCCAGAAGCATAACAAATACCTTTGACAGGGATTTTGGAGGTCTTACCAGAGGATTTTTGGGATAAAAGTGGTATGGTTGGAAAGCTTAGGATGTCTGCTACAAAATGGAGTCATTAACCACTGCAAACGCTTGTCAAAACCAATGAAATGTTGATTTGAATACTACTTGTCCAGAATTGCAGAAAATGACCTAGAGCAAGTGTGTTGTTGGAATTTATCTCAAACCATAACACATGTGCATAAAATGAATTTTGTTTTTGTTATTTTTCCTATTATTGACAAAAACCTCTTTTACTTTTCTAAAATTCTTCTCGATTCCTTCAGGAACTGATTTTGAAGAAAAATTGTCCCTGTGTGCAATGTAAACCCTACAAATGACCACAAAGCTCTTAAAAATGATGCCATGGGTATGAGTTGGTTCAAACTTAGAATGATGACCTCCCTTGTAGCTCTTATTATCACTCTCCATCTTTTTTATCACTGAAAGGATAAAAACCCTATTATTTTGGTGGGATGAGTGAATGAATGGAAATCTTGAAAAACATAGTGTAGGAAAGGGTGAGTTTGGTGGATGAAATGGAGGGCCTTGAAGCTAATAAAAATTATAGAAAAATTTGAGTAGGTAGTGTTGTGTGTTAGCTTCAATTTTTAGGTGGAATGAGAGAAAATGGATGAGTGGAAGGTGTCAAAATGTCTAAAACACAGGATATTCCCAATTTTGACTGTGAGAATAGCCTGTGTAATAGTAGGGTAAGTTTGTGAGGTGAAATAGGGGTGATGGGGTTGAGAAAAAATTGTGAAAAAAATTAAGTGAACATGATGGTGTCTTTTCTCCATAATAATAGTGGAATTAAATCAAATCGATAGGTTTAGGATGACGAAAACCTCAAAACACAGTTAATTCCCAATTTTGGGAAAAAACTAGTGAAAAAGTGTTTTTGAACTTTAAGGGTCATGGAGCTTGACAAAAATTTTGATAAAAATTCAGGGGGTAGGTTGACACTTTATCTCCACAGTGCTAGTGGAATGAGGGAAAATGAAGGGGTATAGGGTAGTCAAAACCCTAAAACACAGTCACCCCCCTATGTTTAAAAGCTTAGAGTGAGGGTTTGATAGTGTAAAACATGTTATGAATGGTGATGTGATAGGAATTTAGGTGGGGAATGGGGTTGTATGAATGTGATAGGTGATGGTGTTGGAAATATGATGTAATGAGTTGTCCTTGATGGCAACCTACTTGATAAAGTTTTCCTTGATGGAAATTGACTTGCTGAGTTGTCTTTGGATAGCAACCTATGTATTACAGATGTGACAGAGAAAAGAATTCTAGTAAATGCTGGAGAAATGATAAATATAATATGTCACAATGTATATGCGAGATTTTAAAGGCCAAGTCGCGTATGCACGCGAATAAGTACGTCCCAAGTCGCGTATGACCTTTTGTGCTCCAAAATTATAATACCAAGGGGCATTACCATGGTTTTGGCACACAGTATTGAGCGTTGTATGGTTTATTTGATTCTGTCCAAGAATTCCATCAGAAGTTGTGTGGTTTTGGCTCATGGTATTGGTAAAGGCTAAAAATATATAAGGAGAAGAGGATCATAGTGCAAGGTGTGCATGTGTAAGGGTTGTTGATGAATAAATTCCTCTAAGGAATATCTGCATCGTTGAACTCTGTTCTTAATTGATAGATCTGAATCTATGATGCACCTATGGATATGATGCAGGTTCAAAATCTCTAGATCTAGAAATGATGAATCATTAGGATGATCTGCAAAAGAAATGATGAAGACCTGGCACAAGTCTGATGAAGAAATTGAAGAAATCTGGGTAAGTTTATAGATTTGGTATGTTCTGCAAAATTTATCTTTTACAGATCTATACACTATTTTGTCTCGGTAAAAGCGCGTATATAAGCGGGTTCGCTTCATTAAAAGCGCGTATGGAAGTTAGGGTTTTTGAAGCTTATTTACAGATATTACTTCTGTGATTTATGTTTTCTCTCTACTGTCGGTCAATGAAGTCTACTTTAAGTTTTGGGTTGATTGAATATGGAGTATGCTGCTGATTTGATGATGAAAAAATCTAATCAATGAGTAAGAAAACATGGTTAAATCTGACTGATTGTTTAAAGGTTATGCCTTGCTGAGAAGGTGTCTGACTAAAAGCCTCAGATCTGAATCTGAGATTGATCACATTCTGAAAATCAGTATTCTCAGAAGTATACGCAGTTTGATACGAAGAAAAGCGCGTATACACGCAGCTTCGGTGAAGAGAAGTGGCGTATGCATTTCATGGTATGAAAAAAAATGCATAGAGGCATACGCAGGTTGGTGAGCAGGAAAGCGCGTATACACGCGGCTTCAGTGAATAAAAGTAGCGTATGCTATTTGAATTAATGAATGTTCAGGGTTGAGTTTGTATCTGCATATCTATTCTGAATTTTGGGTTATTTCTGATATTCTGGTTACAGTGGTCTCACTGCTTTGTTTGAAGTATTGGGAAAAATATGTTTGTTGATGTTAAGAGTTGTGTTGAAGCTATTTGATCCAGTATGAAAATTTATGAAATGTGGTCTGCAGTGGGTCTGAAGGTTGAATCCTTCAGTATGGAAGTATAAGCTTTCAGCCAGTAGAAGCTGGTGTTGAAATCAGGGGGGTTGAAGCTCCCTTCCAGGAGAGAATGGTAAATGAGATCAGGGGGTTGGAGCTCCCTTCCAGTTGTAGCTCGAAAACAAGAGAAGGTTGCAGCCATCTGCAGGTAGAAGCCTGCGTACTGGTATAAGTTTGCATCAGTGCAATGTTGTAAAAGGTTTTCTATATAATAAAGATTGAAGACAGAGATGACAACAGCGGTGGTTTTCTCCCGATTTGGGTTTCCACCTTAAATCTTGTGTTCATGTGTGTGATGCTTTATACTATTGTTTACTGCTCATAACTTCTAATTATCTAGCCTTATTCATAACTGATAAATCTGTTTAAAAGACTGATTCTCTAAATCTGAAAGATAAATCAGTATACGCTAGTTTCCTTATATATTTATGCATGCATACGCTAGTTCAGTTCATAAAAACCACGTATGGAAATCTGCTCAAAGAAGAAGTAAAAAGTTTTCAGTCAGCTCTAAATACTGATTCCCCCCCCCCCTCTCAGTATTTTTCCCAAAAATTGGTTTCAGAGCAGGTTCTTCTGAAAAATCTTAGCTGCTAGAAAGAAGATCAATCAAGATGAGCAATCAAGATGGAACAACATCTATCAGGCCATTGCTCTTCAACGGAAACAATTTAATCTTCTGGAAAACAAGGATGAGATCCTATATTCAGTCTCTGGGAGCAGATGTATGGGCTATTGTTGAAGGAGGATATCAATATCCAGCCACAGTACCAACATATCCAATGGAAAGAAAGAATTATGAAACAAATGCAAAAGCGGTCAATGCTCTATTGGGAAGTCTAACTGAATCAGAATTTGTCAAATTCATGCAGCTGGATACAGGAAAGACAATATGGGACAAAATCATTCGAAGTTATGAAGGTCATGCAAAGGTAAAAAGTGCTAAACTCCAAACTCTCAGAATTCAATATGAAAATCTAAAAATGCATAATGAGGAGAGCATTTCCAGTTTCTTTTTATGTCTTGATGATATTGTAAGTCGTATGAGAAATCTGGGAGAAACAATAACTGGATCTACTTTGGTTGAGAAAGTTTTAAGATCACTAACAACAAAATTTGAGTCAAAAGTTTCTGCTCTTGAAGAAAAGCAGGATCTTCAAAATCTTACTATGGTGCAACTTCATGGCATACTAACTGCATGTGAAATGAGAAGAGGAGGACCATCTGAAGTCAAAGAAGCTGTCTTTAGAGCTTCTACAAAAGGGAAAGAAGTATAAGAGACAAAAGGATCAGGGTATATCTCAGAAGAAGATGAGGTAAATTTTGTAAAGAAACTCCAACTTGGCATAGGACGGTTCAGAGGTAAGCTTCCTTTCAAATGTTTTTCTTGTGGAAGAGTTGGTCATTATGCTGCTAAGTGTCCTTACAAAGAAACACATGAAAAAGAGAAGGAAGTAGCAAGAAGGAATAAGAATCGGTTTAGCACTAGAAAAAGTTACTATACTCATGAAGACAGTGATGGGTTATCTGACAGTGAGGAAGAATGTGAACAAGATCTTAGACTTCTCATGGCATTTGAAAAAGAATCCAGAGAAGAAAAAGATACTTTTATGGATGCTTTAGAGGACAATGATTTTATTGATGAATTCAATCAACTCAAAAAATGCTTAGAAGAAATTAAATTATGCATAGAATAAAGTAAAATATCCATAGAAACTCTGAAAAATCGGCTTGAAGAAAAGGAGAAACACAATGAGAAATTAGAATGTGAAATAGTAAGTCTAAGAAAAGAAATTGAGAAAGTGAAGACTTTGAATCTTAGATTTTCTAAAGGATCTGAAACCTTAGATGATATTATCAAGGTACAACAGTCTCCTCTTATAAAGATAGGTCTTGGATATATCGGAGAATCTTCTCAGGCTTCAGCACCAAATTATCTAAAAGTAGCTACAGCTAGTATACAACATTCTGCCACTCAGCAAGGGAATAAAGAATCTTTACAGGTAAAGCATGACCATCTCAATTCAAAGAACACTAACAGGAATACCTTTCAAAGAAATACCAATCAACAGGTAAATTCAAGTAGAAGATTTCATGATCGCAGAAATTTCTTCTTCAATGGACAATGTTTCTCATGTCACAATTTTGGTCATAAATCTGTTCAATGTGTTGCATATAAAACCATCATGACAAGAGAAGCAAGAAAGAAAAGGATTGATATTGGAACAAAGAAGAATACCTATAACAGCTTTTCTCTTCTTCAAAATGAAGTTGAATTTGCTTATTGCAATAAATTTGGCCATGAAGAATTTGAATGTAGGAGCAAAGTCCAGCCAAAAGAGCAGTTTCCTTCAAGCTCCAAAGTGTGGAAAAAGAAGGAATTACAAGTTGAAAATTGTGGCATAGCTTTATTTGCAGAAGGTGAAGAAAATCAATGGTACATTGATAGTGGATGCTCAAAACATATGACAGGTGACAAAAACAAACTTCTTGCATATAGTGCGCTAGAAAAAGAAAAGAATGTTACATTTGGAAATGATACTCCTGCTATCATTAAGGGAAAAGGGTCTGTTTTTCTAAAAGAAAAGGTGAAAGCTAATAATGTCATGTATGTGGATGGATTAAAGCATAACCTGTTAAGTGTAAGTCAAATTTGTGATCAAGGAACTGAAGTTGTCTTTAGTTCAAAAGAATGTGTGGTACGTGATCTTGATACAGGTAAAACAATTATAAAAGGAAACAGAACTCCAAGCAACCTGTATGTATTGAAGAACTGCAAAGATCAATGTTACTTGAGTAAATATTCAGAAAACTAGCTATGGCATAGAAGGTTGGGGCATCTGAGCTTCTCTCAAATCAACAAATCAAGCAGACTTAAAGCTGTTCGTGATCTTCCCAATATTACTCTACCTGAAAGTATCATATGCAAATCTTGCTAGTTCGGTAAGCAAACCAGAGTGCAATTTAATGCCAAGGAAGGATCATCAAGTAAGCCTCTTGAACTCATTCATACTGACATATGTGGAACTGTGAGGAAAAATTCACCACGTGGTGAACAATACTATATCTTATTTATTGATGATTTCTCTAGAATGTGTTGGATTGGGTTGATTAAACACAAAGATGAAGCATTTGAGAAATTTCAGATCTTCAAAGCACTGGTTGAAAATGAATTAGATCTAAAAACAAAATGTCTTAGATCTGATCGAGGAGGAGAATATACATTAGATGAATTCCTTGAATTTTTTGAACAACATGGCATAAAAAGAAAGTTTTCTGTAGTTGACACTCTACAACAAAATGGCGTAGCAGAAAGAATGAATAGAACAATTCAACAAATGGCTAGAGCTATGCTTGATGATTCCGGAACACCTGACACATTTTGGGGAGAAGTAGCACATACAGCAGTAAATATTCTTAACAAGGCACATGTTCGTGTAAATAGTGATAAAACTCCATATGAACTCTTGTATGGTAATCCTCCCACTATGAAACATTTTAGAGTTTTTGGAAGAAAATTCTTTATCAAAAATAATGATGAAAAACTTGGCAAGTTTGAACCCAGAGCAGACGAAGGAATACTTCTTGGTTACTCCTCTAGGAGTAGAGCATATAAATGTTACAATAAAAGACTTCGGAAGATTTTTGAATGTATTGATGTTGTTATTGACGAGTCTCCTGCAGCTCCAAAAGAAGAAAAACAAACAACAGATGAAGACGAAGATGACACATATCCTTCTACATCAAATAGAATTGATATAGACAGTGAACCCAATGAAGACCCAGAGATGATTTATCTGAAAAAGCTCCATCCAGATATGTTCAAAAGAATCACCCATAATCTCAAATTTTGGGAGATAAGGAATCAGGTGTACAAACAAGAAGGACTCTTGTGGGATCTTCTAGCTACCTGGCATTTCTATCCACTATTGAACCACATAATGTTAATCAAGATAGAAAATATGAATGTTGGATTCAAGCCATGAATGAAGAGCTTGATCAAATTGAAAAGAATCACACTTGGGAATTAGTACCAAGACCTCATGAAAAAAATGTCATTGGAACTAAATGGATATTCAAAAACAAATTAAATGAGAATGGGGATGTTATAAGAAATAAAGCTAGACTTGTTTGCAAGGGGTATGCTCAACAAGAAGGTATAGACTTTGAAGAAACTTTTGCTCCTGTAGCTAGAATTGAAGCCATAAGAATGTTTCTTGCTTTTTCAAGCTTCCAACAAATCAAAGTTTATCAAATGGATGTTAAATCTTCTTTTCTCAATGGAGATCTAGAAGAAGAAGTTTATATAGAACAACCAGAAGGATTCATTTTGGGAAATGATGAAAATCTTGTTTGTAGACTTAAAAAGGCTTTATATGGTCTCAAACAAGCTCCAAGGGCATGGTATTATCGTCTTGACAAATATCTTCATCAACAAGGTTTTTCAAAGGGGTCTGCTGATAGCAACTTATACACAAAAGTTGAAAATGATAAATTATTGATTGTGGTTGTATATGTTGATGATATCATTTTTGGGAGTAACGAAGAATCTATGAGTCAAAAATTTGCTTCTGTCATGCAGCAAGAATTTGAAATGTCCTTACTTGGGGAACTAACATTCTTTCTTGGCTTGCAAGTGCATCAAACTACAGATGGTATATTTCTATCTCAAGCAAAATATCTTAAGAAAATTCTGAAAAAGTATGGCATGGAAGAATGCAAACCTGTAAGTACACCAATGATAACCGGATGCAATCTCAGTTCTCATGATGATTCTCCTCCAGTGAATCAACCAGAATACAGATCAATGATAGGAAGTCTACTTTATCTCACTGGGACTAGACCAGACATTATGCATGCAGTTGGGATTGTTGGACGATTCCAAGCTAATCCAAAAGAGTCTCACCTTCAGGCTGTCAAAATAATATTAAAATATCTACAAGGAACTCAAGACTTTGGACTATGGTATCCAAAGAATGCTGATCTTACTCTTCATGCTTACACTAATGTAGACTGTGCTGGAAATGTTGATGATCGGAAAAGCACTAGTGATGGTGCATTCTATATGGGGCCCCGGTTAGTATCTTATTTCAGCAAGAATCAAAGCTCTATTGCCTTATCTACAGTAGAAGCAGAATATGTGGCTGTCGCATCATGTTGCACTCAACTTCTTTGGATGATGCAAACCTTACAAGACATTCAAATCAAATTTTCACCTCCTATCTCCATTATGTGTGATAATACAAGTGCCATCAGTATCTCAAAGAATCCTGTTATGAATTCCAAGACCAAGCACATTCCCATCAAGTATCACTTCTTACGTGAACAAGTGCTTGAACAAAAGGTGAAGTTGGAGTATGTTCCCTCCAAAGAACAAGTTGCTGATATATTTACCAAACCTTTACCTAGGGAAGCATTCGAATATCTCAGACAGAAGCTGGGAGTTGTCTCTACCTCTCAGAAGATCAGATCTGCTTAAATTCAGAAGATTAAAATTGGATACGTGGATTTCCTGAAGGGCAGTCGCGTATATACGTGAGTTTATACATAGAAAACCGCATATGGGTGTTTGCTGACAATTTTTTTTTTGGTCAGCATTCTTTAGCACAACAGTGGTGTTGTTGGGTATCTTTGGTGATGTTCCAGCTCTCCTACTTTTGTTTCATTCTCTAATGCTTCTGATAAAGATGCCTTGATGATTTGTTGTTCAGGATGCACAGGCTAAGGGGGAGCATTGGTCATGTGGAAAGGATGCATTGCTGGCATTCTATTTATTTGTTATAGTCTAATATCATGCTTGAGAATATTTGATCTTGATTGTATAAGTCATTTCTGTAATTTGATGAAAAAGGTCATGTTGAGACCTATGATGTAAAATTGTAATATTCAGTCATGTAAGGACTTGTTCAAATTTGTAAACCCACTTGGTTGGGTACTTGAGTCACATATTTAAATCCACTTGGTTGGATCATTGATGTAAGTATGATTCCTTGGTGATAGGAAAGGTCATAGAGTCATGTACTTCATTGAAAAATTATGTTTGAAGATGCAGCATGATCTCAGGGGGAGCATGGTATTGTCAGTACAAAGGATCTTGATCATGTACCCTTTGCCCTTGATGTCAAAGGGGGAGAATGTTTTTGCTGAATGTATTTCTGGTCATGGTTTCCATTAAGTCCAAAGGGGGAGATTGTTGGCAATATGATGTAATGAGTTGTCCTTGATGGAAAACTACTTGATGAAGTTGTCCTTGATGGAAACTGACTTGGTAAGTTGTCTTTGGATAACAACCTATGTATTACAGATGTGACAGAGAAAAGAATTCCAGTAAATGCTGGAGAAATGATAAATATAATATGTCACAATGTATACGCGAGTTTTTAAAGGCCAAGTCGCGTATGCACGCGGATAAGTACGTCCCAAGTCGCGTATGACCTTTTGCGCTCCAAAATTATAATACCAAGGGGCATTACCATGGTTTTGGCACACATTATTGAGCGTTGTATGGTTTATTTGATTCCGTCCAAGAATTCCATCGGAAGTTGTGTGGTTTTGGCTCATGGTATTGGTAAAGGCTAAAACTATATAAGGAGAAGAGGATCATAGTGCAAGGTGTGCATGTGTAAGGGTTGTTGATGAATAAATTCCTCTAAGTAATATCTGCATGGTTGAACTCTGTTCTTAATTGATAGATCTGAATCTATGATGCACCTATGGATATGATGCAGGTTCAAAATCTCTAGATCTAGAAATGATGAATCTTTAGGATGATCTGCAAAAGAAATTATGAAGACCTGGCGCAAGTCTGATGAAGAAATTGAAGAAATATGGGTAAGTTTATAGATCTGGTATGTTCTGCAAAATTTATCTTTTACAGATCTATACGCTAGTTTGTCTCGGTAAAAGCGCATATATACGCGGGTTCGCTTCATTAAAAGCGCATATGGAAGTTAGGGTTTCTAAAGCTTATTTACAGATATTACTTCTGTGATTTATGTTTTCTCTCTGTTGTCGGTCAATGAAGTCTACTTGAAGTTTTGGATTGATTGAATATGGAGTATGATGTTGATTTGATAATGAACAAATCTAATCAATGAGTAAGAAAACATGGTTAAATCTGACTGAATGTCTAAAGGTTCTGCATTGCTGAGAAGGTGTCTGACTGAAAGCCTCAGATCTGAATATGAGATTGATCACATTCTGAAAATCAGTATTCTCAGAAGTATACGCAGGTTGATACGAACAAAAGTGCGTATACACGCAGCTTCGGTGAAGAGAAGTGGCGTATGCATTTCATGGTATGAAAAAAAAAATGCACAGAGGCATACGCAGGTTGGTGAGTAGGAAAGCGCGTATACACGTGGCTTCAGTGAATAAAAGTAGCGTATGCTATTTGAATTAATGAATGTTCAGGGTTGAGTTTGTATCTGCATGTCTATTCTGAAGTCTGGGTTATTTCTGATATTTTGGTTACAATGGTCTCACTACTCTGTTTGAAGTATTGGGAAAAATATGTTTGTTGATGTTAAGAGTTGTGTTGAAGTTGTTTGATCCAGTATGAAAATTGATGAAACGTGGTCTGTAGTGGGTCTGAAGGTTGAAGCCTTCAGTATGGAAGTAGAAGCTTTCAGCTAGTAGAAGTTGGTGTTGAAATCAGGGGGTTGAAGCTCCCTTCCAGGAGAGGCTGGTAAACGAGATCAGGGGGTTGGAGCTCCCTTCCAGTTGTAGCTGGAAAATGAGAGAAGGTTGCAGCCTTCTACAAGTAGATGCCCACGTACTGGTATAAGTCTGCATCAGTACAATGTTGTAAAAGGTTTTCTATATAATAAATATTGAAGACAGAGACGACAACATCGGTGGTTTTATCCCGATTTGGGTTTCCACCATAAATCTTGTGTTCATGTGTGTGATGCTTTATACTGTTGTTTACTGCTCATAACTTCTGATTATCTAGCCTTATTCATAACTGATAAATCTATTTAAAATAATGATTCTCTAAATCTGAAAGATAAATCAGTATACGCTAGTTTCCTTATATATTTCCGCGTACATACGCTAGTTCAGTTCATAAAAACAAAAGCTAGCATTATGGAAATGCACTCAAAGAAAAAGTAAGGGTAATCGGCTCTAATGCGATTCACCCCCCCCCCCTCTCAGTATTTTTCCCAACAGATGGATTATGGTTTTAGTTTGAAATAGGTTAGGGTTTGTCATAAAAGAATTTTTTTTATTTATGGACAATGATTCATATGGAGAAGACATTAAAAGACATAAAAAGAATAAAGTCTTCAATATCTAACCCACAACAGTAGCATGGAAGGTTGCTTACCTTGTATGGAGGCTACAACAAAGGATAGATAACAAGCTTTGAAATTTTTCGAAGGGCTTGAAGCTTGAAAACGTCGTAAAATTTAAATTGCAGACGGGTAACAACTGAACTCCACCACATGAGCGTAACACAAGTTCTTTACACCACCCAGAAGTGTAACATTGAGTTTTATTCCCACAGAAACATAACAATAGTGTATCACTCATACACAAAAGCGTAACACTTGGCTTTCCTCACACACAGAAGCATAACAATTCCTTTTTCTACACTACAAAAATGTAACAAAAGCATTTTCTACACGTCAGAAAAGTAACAAAAGGTGTTCTTTGAGGGTTTTAAGACGATTTTGCGAGTGTGGAAGGGTAAGTGAAGTAGAGAAAATCTTCGAGGATTTTGTGAGTGTTGAAGGGTAAGTGAAGTAGAGAAACGTTTATCTCACACTCACATGAAAGGGTAAAAATGAAAATTGAATTTTTCCCACCCTTTTATAAAATTTGATGACCCTTACCTTTTTCCATAACATTTATAATGACTTTTTGCTCCCTTTGCACATGAAAAGTGACTTTTTGATCCTTTAAGTGAGATTAGAGGACAAAATTAACCTCTTTCTCAGCCTTTGACACTTGAGGTGACCTTCTTTGGCATTTTAAATGAGACATTGAGACAAACTTTCTCATTTTCATGAGACAACAAGGTTGTTTTTAAAAACTTTGAAATCTTTCACCTTTGGACTTTCACATTGAATAGTGACTCTTCAAAACCAGATAAGATGTCTTTGAAACTTGAAATGACACTATTTTTCATTTGACTAGGATAGTATGTCAAAATGACCTCCCTTAGAGCTATGACAGTGAATGATGACATTTTGATCTTTTAAAAGAGACAGTGAGACAGAGTTCTTCAATTTTCATGAAACAATGAGATAGAGATGAATTATTTGAAACTTTTTTAAAAATTGAGCCATATGAAACAAGAAATATGGCTTTATTTGAACTTCATAAACTTGATTTCTCCTTCATTAGGGTTTTATGAATGGAATGGAGGATT
Source organism: Pinus albicaulis (assembly GCA_034641835.2). Taxonomy (NCBI): domain Eukaryota; kingdom Viridiplantae; phylum Streptophyta; class Pinopsida; order Pinales; family Pinaceae; genus Pinus; species Pinus albicaulis. The sequence continues at coordinate 1,029,227,021 of CM076578.1, forward strand.
ACTTCCTTATGTTTAGTGAAAAATTGAAAAATTTTCCAAAGGCAGGGTTGAACCTAGACTTGACCTATATGAGATGGAATGACGTAACCCTAGACCTTTTCAGTGATGGTGATGGAGATGGTGACCTTAAAATTGATTATGGTGATGACCTTGACAATGGTGATTATAAATTAAATGAAGGAGCTACACACATGGTTTAGACCTCTTCAGTGACCAAAATGATTTCTGAGAATTAGTTCAAAAAGTAAAATTTTTGACCTGTGACTTAATGGAAAACAACTGAAAGATTAATTTGATCACTGACATACCTAAGCTAACATTGGCTCTAGTTGGGGATGGAAGCTCTTTCAAGAGGTGTCAATAACACTATAGATCAGGTAGCCTTACAATTGGGCGATGGATTCAAACTGGAATTTGAAACATTTTGACAAAATGGAAATGATGAACTAAATCTGGAAATGACTTTGACTAGAAAAACTAACTTGACTCTGACTTGACAATTGACTGAAAAAAAACTTACAAAAATTATTGATGGCAACATATCATCTAGACTTTAGGGTTTCAAATCTTGATGAAAACTACCCACTTGTTGAAGGCATACGTACAATCATGTGATATGATCTTTCCAGTGTAACCAATCCAGCAAATGGCTACTTACTGAAATCCTTCTCACATGTTCCTTGAGTAGGCAGGAGAAAAACGAAAGCATAAACTGAACTTTTCCACCAAATCCAATACCTGTATTGACAAATTTGGCAAATTCTTCCTCTAGTGACGACTGCAACAAACTCACCAGAGGATCATGGAAATCATGTAACATATGATCTTGTGGATGATTAAAAGCAGGAAAATAAACCTTATTCCACAATGTTGGTTTGTATATATGTTGAAACTTATTCCCAACAAATGGAATGAGAGAAAACTATTTTTCATTCTCATGATCCACAATAGATAAGGGCTCCGAATTTTCTTGAATTTCATCAAACACAACATCAAGATCATATGCAACTAGGATGTCTGCATCATTAACTAGATCACAGATAAGTTAGCGAGGTCGTTGTAACTCATCATTAGAATCATGAAATAAAACTTGGATTTCATAATTCAAATTTGATTGATATTTAATTATGGAAGAAAATATTGTGTGTTGGAGATGTTCTTGTGGATCATAAGACTGTTGCAAATCAACAAATGATTCTTCAATGATATGCTCAATTAATTTTACATGATGATTAGCAAGAGGACTTTCTTCGACAACCACAATGCTAATGTGTACATCCACAGGATCTAAAATAACCCGCTGCTTTTCATTATTCTCCTCTTCTTGATTTGTTTCAGGCTGTTAGGTTTGTTCCTTAACCTCTAGTTGATCAGTGTGTTGTGTTGCTGCCAGAATTGTTTCCTGTGGGGAATATTTATGAGCATCTAGACAAAATACGTCATATGTTTCTTCATCAATCAAAGAGGAGATTACTATCTGCTGAGTATGATCTCGTGTATTAAATTGATTAGCTTCTTCAGATTGTTGTTGGAAGGAAAAATCATAGAAGGCTCCAATAATATCTTCATCATCCATACATTTTATATCATCAATTCTTTTAATATATTCAATAAAACCTTCACAATAATCACAACAACTTTGTAAAAGAGACAAAGGAAGATGATACTTCCCATAATGCTAAAATAACACTCTATGGAAATATTTAAGAGAACATAAACTTCCTTCTAGTAACCCTTCATACCATACTCTAGCTTTGTCTTCTAGGGTAGCCATAACAAATTTCATTAAGAAATCCTCTGGAAACTCAATCTTCAGTTTACATACATGCATGTGAAATCTAACCAGATGTAGAACAACCTCATCCTCATTTTCATCTATGAATTTGGGCAGATAATTTTTCCAATATATGCAAGGATTTCGATTTGGAAAACCAAGAATGTGAGCACGATTCATAGGAGCATAACTTCTAGAAGTTGAATCCATCTTGAAAATAGTGAAATCACCAAGAAATTCTTCAAGCTACCTGTTTTTTAATAGTGGAGTCGCCATGAAAAATATGATATTTTTGATTATTCGCCACTAGAGTCGCCAGGCGAAATATTCAAAACTTTTTTTGTGCCTGACCACTGCTCACCATTAGCAATCGGAGCTAATATTTTTCATTATTTCCCGCGAAAGATTTAACCTTCACTCCCCAAAAACAACATCAAGAATGTTATCACCCTCCCCAACTTCCTAAGGTTGACATTAGGATTGGAGAAAGGTAACCGTATACCCAACTTTAGGTCAGGTAGCTAGCCCTACCGGGACCAGAGAGGGTTCTCCCTTTGTCACGTTAAACCGAAAAATGAATCGTTGAGTATCATAATATTTTAGGCTCGATTTTTAAGCTTAAATGAGTAAAATTTGTGTGATATTTTGAATGTTGGATAGGAAAGTCAGTGAATGGACTGTAAACGATATTTTTAGGTCTGAAATTCGAGGTGAACCTACAGATATTTTTCGAGGAAATATAGGTAGTTTGGAAACATATTAATTAGTCATTGAGTATAGGATGAATATAGATTATAGTTTGAATGATCACTGAGGTGAATTAATTCAATTTAAGAAACAAATAAACATAATTTGGTGAATCTTGTCTAAAATAGAACATGCATAACATGAATTATGCTCTAAAACTTACAATATATACATATATGAAGAATTAGACATGGTATTAAGATTAATATAATAAGAAAACATGAGAAACACATATGTTCCAAATCATACCACAAGTATCTTAACACAATTCTTGCAAATTTGTCTCTGATTTCGTTCCACAAGCTAGTTACAGGAGCTCCACTGCAAAATATGAGACTATCCAAGCCAAAAAAAAAATTCTACTTATAGAAAATATAGACCATTACACCTCATCAGGTTGAAATCCCATCCAAAATGGATCATAAATGCAAAATATGAGTCATTTCCTCGTATCTAGGGAGGCTAGAAACCATTCCCTAAATTTTAGATAAAAACTAGGAGTTTTTGTCCCTTACATTAATTACAAATTCCATCATAATAGAAATCCAAAACCAACCTAATAACTCTAATGACAACTCATATGACAGCATTGCCTCGAATTTGTGACCATTTCTGAGCTTGAAAAGTGTCCTAAGGAATCCAATGCTACTTTGTGACAATTCCGACTGAAGATTTAAGAAAAAACAATTTGCATAAGCGTAACAGAACTTTGGAGTCACTTTTGAGGCACTTTCAAGAGTCAAAATCCACTTATGAAAAAATTTTCAACTATCCCTATGTATCTAGTTTCCATAAAATCTTGAATTTTTCAAAATGACCCACGGGAAGGCCTCCAAAAGTTCATTCTCTTGACGTTACTCCAAAAGCTTAATAGAGTGTTCGAGAAGTGTAACAAAGCCCTTTGAGAGGGATTTTGGAGGTTTTCCCAAAGGATTTTTGGGCTGCAAGTTATATGGTTGGAACGCTCAGGATTTCTGCTACACAATGGAGTCATTAAGCACTACAAACTCTTGTTCCCAACCCATGAAAAGTTGATTTGAAGACTACTTGTCCAGAATTGCAAAAAACGACCTAAAGCAAGTGTATTGTTGGACTTTCTCTTCAACCATAACACCTATGCATAAACTGAAGGAGGTTTTTTTTATTTGGCCTATGATTGACAAATACGTCTTTCACTTTTGTAAAATTCATCTCCATTAAATCAGAAACTGATTTTGAAGCTAAATTGTCCTTGTGTGCAAGTTAAACCCTGACAAATGACCATGAAGCTCTCAAAATGATGCCATGGGTCTAAGTTGTCTCAAACTTGGAATGGTGACCTCCCTTGTAGCTATTCTTATCAAATATCCACATTTTTTATCACTGAAAGGATGAAAACCCTAGTTTTTTGGTGGGATGAGTGAATGAATGGAAATCTGGAAAAAAATGAGTGTAGGAAATGGTGAGTTTGGTGGACAAAATGGAGGCTCTTGAAGCTCAGAAAAATTATAGAAAATTTTGAGTAGGTAATTTTGTATGTTATCTTCAAGTTGTAGGTAGAATGAGAGAAAATGGATGAGTGGAAGGTGTCAAAATGTCTAAAACATGGGAAATTCCCAATTTTGACTGTGAGAATAGGCTGTGTAATAGTAGGGTAAGTCCGTGAGGTGAAATAGGGGTGATGGGGTGGAGAAAAAATTCTAAAAAAAATTCAGTGAATAGGATGGTGTCTTGTCTCCATAATGATAATGGAATGAAATCAAATGGATAGGTTTAGGATGATGAAAACCTCAAAACACAGTCAATTCCTAATTTTGACTATGGGAAAAAACTAGTGAAAAAGTGTTTTTGAAGTTTAAGGATCATGGAGCTTGATAAATAATTTTATAAAAATTCAGTGGGTAGGCTGACAATTTAGCTCCACATTTCAAGGGGAATGAGTGCAAATGAAGGGGTATAGGGTAGTCAAAGCCCTAAAACACAGTCACCTCCCTATGTTGATTATCTTCACTATGTTGAAAATCTTAGAGTGAGGGTTTGATAGTGTAAAACAGGTTATGAATGGTGATGTGATAGGAATGTATATGGGGCATGGGGGTGTATGAATGCCATAGATGATGGATTAGGGTTTTAGTTTGAAATAGGTTAGGGTTTTTCATAAAATAATTTTATTTTTTATGGATAGTGAGTCATATGGAGAAGACTTTAAAAGACATAAAAAGATTAAAATCTTAAATATATAACCTACATTAATAGCATGGAAGGTTGCTTACCTTGTATGGAGGCCACAACAAAGGATATATGACAAGCTTTGAAATTTTTTGGAGGGTTTGAAGATTGAAAACACCTTAAAATTTCACCTTGCAAAAGCGTAACAATTGGAAACTCTATCAGAGGAGCATAACATAAGAGTTCTTTACACCACCTAGAAGCGTAACAATGATTTTTATTCCCATAAAAATGTAAAAATATTGTTTACCTCATACACAGAAGCATAACACTCAGCTTTACACACACACATAAGTGTAACATTGCCTTTTTCTACACCACAGAAACGTAACAAAAGGATTTTCTACACCACATAAACATAACAAAAGGTGTTGTTTGAGGGTTGTAAGAGGGTTTTGCGAGTGTGGAAGGGTAAGTGAAGTAGAGAAACATTTATCTCACACTCACATGAAAGGGTAAAAATTAAAAATGAATTTTTCTCACCTTTTTATAAACTTTGATGAACCTTACCTTTTGCCATAACATTTATAATGACTTTTTTCTCCTTTTGCACTTGAAAAGTAACTCTTTTCTCCTTTAAGTGAGATGAGAGGAAAAAGTTAACCTATTTTGCAGTCTTTGACACTTGAGGTGACTTTATTTGGAATTTTAAATGAGACATTGAGACAAAATTTATCCTTTTCATGAGACAACAAGACTGTTTTTAAAAACTTTGAAAGATTTCACCTTTGGAATTTCACATTGGATAGTGACTCTTCAAAACCAGATAAGGTGTCTTTGAAACTTGAAATGACACTCTTTTGCATTTGAATAGGAAAGTAGGTCAAAATTACCTCCCTTGGATCTCTAACAGTGAATGATGATTTTTTTATCTTTTAAAAGAGATAGTGAGACAGAGTTCTTCAATTTTCATGGAACAGTGAGACGGAGATGTGATATTTGAAACTTGACTGATATGAAACAAGAAATATGGATTTATTTGAACTTCATAAACTTTATTGCTCCTTCATTAGGGTTTAATGAATGGAATGGATGATTACTGCCTTATGTTCAGTGAAATTTGAAATTTTTTCCGAAGGCAAGGTTGAACCTAGACTTTACGTATATGAGATGGAATGACCTAACCCTAGACCTTTTCTGTGATGATGATGGAGATGGTGACCTTGAAACTGATGATGTTGATGAACTTTATAATGGTGATGATAAATGAAATGAAGGATAAACACACATGGTTTAGACCTCTTCAGTGACCAAAATTATATCTGAGAACTGTTTCAAAAAAGTAAAATTTTTGACCTATGACTTAATGGAAAACAGATGAAAGAGTCATTTAATCACTGACATACCTAATCTAACATGAAGAAAGAATTGAAATTTACTCTATAAAATCATGGAAATTATTGTTCAATGTAATTATTCTGTTTTAGAATATGGAGAACAGGGTCTACTATAAGAGTATGGGTTATCCTTCTAGATTCCTTCTATAATAACATTGTCAAGCAACTATGAATGCATGACGAAATGTAAATACGAAATAATATAAATTTAATCTATAAAGAAAGAAAGAAACTGAATTTGATCTAATATAATCCTAGCTCATGGAGAAGTGGCTATAATCTAAGAGTCCTTGGTATCCTTCCACATCCAAACTAGTTACTGAATCATAAATCAATCTTCACAAAATGAAACATGGCCATAACAAAAGTTCATAATGAAAACATGTACAATTATTTATAGTAAAGAAGAATGAACATACATAAATGAAACTAGCATATTCACAATTATACACTATTCAAAAATAAAGTGCACTTCGATCAAAATGGTGGGCCTCCACCCTTGCCTGGTACACCTTTAACCCAATCAACTACAACAATCAATTCAAATCAGATGATGCACAATAAAATGAGAGATCAAGTTTTCAATCTTCAATTATCTTTAGAAAGCAACAATCTCCACAATCTTCAAGGTAGCTTCTAACTAAGAGAGACTTGTTTAAATAGGCCAAATCATAAAAATAAAAGCTAAAAAGACTGTAAAAACTAACAATTAACTTTAATCCACCTTACAAGGTTGAATTCATCAGTTAGTTACACAAAATAGGGGTGAATCCCATAAAATCATAAAACTGCCCATTTTTCAGGGGATCTTCGGAGCGACTGGTCAAGTTTGACCAGCATTAACCGGCACTAATACAACTGATTTGATTCGATCCAATAGGTTTCTTCCATCTGTGGTTCCCATATTTTCCAAATATACCTTTAGTTTGAGCCTAGGTGTCCTCAAACCATTACTTTGAACGAGCCATTACAAGCTTTTCCATCTCTGTCAAAATTTAATTCTAATGATCAATTTTGTCAAAATAATAAAATGATTCAAAGACATAATTTGACTATCTTTATGTGTATGAAATAATAAAAATTAGGTGTATAAGGTGATAAATTGGTGAGGAAAGATCATAAATGATGAAATACTTGTGTAAAAAAGAAGCCAAAATGGGAGACTAACACTCCCCCTTGATATGCATCAAGCATGTCCTCATGCTTAATTAGATCGTCAAGATCTTCTTATTTTCCTAGATGTTAATGTTGCTTCCTCAACCTATGCTACCTATAAAAGAGCATCAATCCCTTATCTTCCTCTTCCTCCTCCTTATAGATTTGAGCTTTTAATTTTTTCCTCTCATACTTGTACTACTAGTTTTTCTTTTCCTGTAGCCATTTGTATGCTTGCTTTTTGATAAGCAAATTTTTTGTCTCTTTCTTTCTTTCGAGATTTTTTTATTTTTTTTCTTATACATCTCATTTTCATTTTGTAGATGTCTTTCCATGATTTCTGCTACCTGCAGTTTTGTCCTGAACTCTTCCACTTGTTTCATTTCACCCTCTTTGTCATTTTTAGAGGATTCTCCATAAGTTTCAACTGCAATTTTCTTGATTTTCTTACTTAATTTCTCATATGGAGAATCAAATAATGAATCCTCTCTTTAATTTTCATCATGCCATTCATCTTCTTTGATTTCCTTCAGTTTTTCATTTTCTTGCTACTCTAATTATTCAAGGAGGTCCTTATGCCTTTGGTGTACTTCATCAATTGGTAATTCCTGCTCAAATATATCATGTATTTCATCCTAAGGTTCTTAAAATGTTCTCACTTCCTCCAACATCCTTTTTCCTGGATTTCCTAAGAAAAGAGACAAAAGGATCCTCTTTTTCCAAAGTTTCCATTTCCACTTTATTTTTAGACTCAGTTTCTGGATAAGAAGATGTATACATTACATCTTTGGAAAAATTTGAGTGTTCATCAGCTTTATAAATTACATCCAATTGTTCTTCTATGAATTTTTTTCTCTCGAAGAAACTCATCCATGTCTCCCCTTTGGTGATTTTCAACTGATATTCCACCAGCCTTTTTATCATCCCTTCATGATAATAACTTGTCTCCTTTATGTCATTCTTCCCCTTTACTCCTTCAATCATTTTAAGCACGTTTGTTGTCAAGAATTAAGGAAATTTGCTTTTATTTTCACCTCTAATATGTTGGAGAATCTCAATGCGGGACATGTGTAACACACTATATCTACCATCACATGTAAGATATTTTTGGACAATAAGGATAAGTTCCTTCCAGGGTTCTTGAAACCATGCTCTCAACACTCCATTTTTCCAATTTAAATTCCCTTTTCTAGATCTCTGTAAAAAAATATTCCAATCCTTTTTCTTGAAATGTTTACCTCTATGATACATCTCACTTGTTCTTGGTAATCCTGTAGATAAAGGAAGATATTATTTTGTTATAGGAATGGCTATCTCCCACACTTGTCTTTCCATATTGATAGTTAGCCATAAATTCTTGCATAATTTTATGATTTGATCCATTGAACTTTCTTTAAAAGTCCATAAAATATGCTTTAGCATTGTTCCTTACTTATTTGTGACCATTTTCTTCTTGAAACCCCATTAGTTTAGTCCTCCTTTCCATTTTTTTTTTATGTCTGCTCTGTAATTTTGATGCCCAGATTTTCAAGATGTTTGCCAAAAATTATTGATTGATTTCCAAAAAGAAATTAAAATAGCAACAAGGATTTGTTTTACCTTCTTCCTTGGTCTTTTATTTTTAAATATCTTGATTTTTTAAGAAGATTTGTATTCACATTTCTAATTTCTTAGTTCTTGGAGGAAGAAATTATGACATATTTTGTAAAAATATAACTAGCCTTGTCATCCTCTGTTTCTAAAAATGAATTCAAGATATAATTTCGTTAAAAAAAATCAAAGAGAAAGTAAGGATTGGCCTTCCAGTGTATTGATGTCAAAAGTTGTATCTGGATTAAAACCCTGCTATAAAATTTATGTACCCTGTAGCTTTGAGAACCCTTCTGCTTTTGACAATGAACTGCTCCAGTTTGATAACCCTATAGCTTTGACAACAAATTGATTTGAGACAGGATTTTTTTCAAACAGAATGACAGGACAAAACTACTACTTATTTCTTCCATTCATAAGTCATATTCAATAATTCCTTTTCGATGCCAAGTGCTGCCTCCTTACGATTAACAAAAAAAATTCAAACTCTTACCTGGAGTTGACCACTGACTAACCTTCAAGTCAATGGATTGCACAATATTTTTTGAAACAAAAAATTGGGCACAAATGTTTTGATTGAGTTTCTCCAAAGATTAATCACGAAATCCCAGGGATTTAATTTTTCAAAAATCTCACCTGAAACTTAGCAACTGATTATAAAACTGGCACCTCTGAAAGAGAAATGGTGTCTCATTCCTAAAATTTTGGGTTCTTTACAGCCAATGTATTCACAAATTTTAGCTTCATGCATACTTAATATAAAAAATCAAGTTGTTAGTTATGGTCTGTACCTTTTCTTCTGATTTCATTTTCTCCCTCTGTGTGAAATTTTCCAAATTTCACTTGTGGCTCTGCCTGTGCGTTTTTCCAGTTTGTGAAGGTTCAAGCTTCTTCACATTATGCTTTCATCTCCTTATCTCTTTTGCATTCCCTTGTAGCTTCTATTCTCTCAATATTGTGTTCTCTTCTTTTGAAATTTTTTGTTATGCTCTTATATTTTCGCAGGTAAAGACCGACGTCATGGAACTTATGATATCACTCATTGCTGATGAAGTCTACGAGTTCATATGAGGTATCTATTCTGCTTGGTAATACCTTAGCACATTTAGACTCATATTGAAATCATATTTCCTTAAATATATATGATTTAATTCATAATTTTTCTTGGCTTATGATTGCACTTCATTTTGGTAGTATTTGCCTTTCCTATGTATCCTTATAATTCTGAGATTGTAATCATAGTAATCATATTTTATTTGTATCCATGATTTCAATAGTAGGCAGTGCATTCCATTTCATAGGAAGCTTGATTCATTTTTTTAGATAGGTTTTCATTTCATGATGTGATATTCCTCAACTTCTTTTCATTATTAGTGTAAGTATTAGGTCTTCTCTTATAATGAAAAAGTATTTTCTCTAAAAACCATACATGTAATGTTTCTCTAATCATAGTTTAGCATGTAATATTTCCATAGTTTAGCACTACAAGAGGAGATTATAAAGAAGTATTTTAGTCTTATAAAATTGGCCAAAATTGAAAAAAAAACATTTTCTACAACATCTGTTTTCGGTAACGGAGGTTTTGGCGGAGCTTCTAATGGAATTTCAAATCAACTAAAAAAACCGCATGGTCAGAGGTTATTACAGATGTTTTTCTCATCGGTGCGCTATTCAGGTGTCAACGCACAAGTGAATTTTAGAGTAAATTTCCCGATGTGTGTCATCCAGATAGTTGGCCCAGGGCAGTCGAAGGTGCATGCACTAGGCCATAAAGGTCTAAAACTACATCGGCCACACTGTAGGTGATACAATGCATCGAGCCATTATAATTGGTATTGGGATTTGTGCAGTGCCCATAGGTCGTATCAACGCATTGGTTCGTAGTATTATAGAAATGCACTGGTGCACAGTATCACATAAATGCACCAATTTTTCTAATTCGTATTGGTATTTGTGTGGTTCCCATAGGTGGTACAAACGCATCGGTGAGCAGTCTCACATAAATGCATCGACGTGCAGTATTGCACAAAAGCACCGAGAGTTATAATTGGTATTGGTATTTGTGTAGTGCCCATAGGTCGTAGAAACACACCGGTGTACAGTAACTAACACACAACAGTGTTCATTTTGTATTTTTTAGAAACATCGACCTGTGACAGTGAAATTATTGTGATTTTTTAAAATTCATTATTCATCAAAAGTCGACACATATCTTATAACAATATTCATATCAATTAAATTTTTATTAGTGCATTTGAATGTTATGTTTGGATTAATTTGTTATATCATATCATAATTATTGTGATTTTTTAAAATTCATTATTCATCAAAAGACGACACATATCTTATAACAGTATTCATATCAATTAAATTTTTATTAGTGCATTTGAATGTGATGTTTGGATTAATTTGTTATATAAAATAATCAGATTTCACATCTCTTCATTATAATATTTAATCATCCATAAATTTAATAAGTGGTGTTACATTTCACAGTAATAATGGAGAACACAATAGAATAAATTAAAACATATTATATATATATATATATATATATATATATATATATATATATATATATATATATATATATATATATATATATATAAGATAGTCTCTGTCATACAAAATGGGATAGTTATTTTTATCCCTTTGTCTTTCAATTGTGACACTATGTCCATTACATTAAAAAAAAATGTCTGATTTCGCATACAAATATTTCAAAAAATACAATGCCTTGCTTTGATATCCAAACATAATGATCATCATTCATTGCTTGAATTGTTGTCACTGCTTGAGCTACTTCCATGACTTGGGTTATTTTGAGGAATGTTTTGTTCACGGTGTTGATTGTTTTATTCTTATTCACCTTCCATCTACAAACATAAAAATAAATTGTAATGAGTGTATATACATTAACGAAAATAATGAAAATTGAAATATTAAATAAAATACATCAATGTAAATCGAAAATAAATGACGTACCATAGCAACAATTTACTCATGAACTATAAACATTCTTTCAAAACCATATTTCATTTCATCTTTCAAGATTTCATCTCTTGGTGCAGTTCCATACTTTGTTTCCTGCAAGTTTTATACCCCATAACAAATCATATATTTAATATAAAAGATTTTTTTGTTCTATTAATTATAGACAGAGCTAAGTAAAACAAGATTGATAGATGCTTACAAATTCCACAATTAATTTCTGATATGCCAACATATACTCACAACCCATATTTAACCCAATTTCAATCAATTCGTTTGATGGTTCTTATTTGTATGTTAGCACCTGTTTAAAGACATTCAATGATTATTGTTGTAAAACAACTTAAAATATACAAAAATGAAATCTATTTAATTTGTTATAAGGAAGTAACAATTACTCACAAACTTAGATATCAACCTTTTTCTTCCTTGTCATCCTATTGTATGCGCTGAATGGGTTCCATTTTCTTTTCTTCTTTGCAAGAAAATACTTGAAAATTAATATTTAATACTAAATTGTTTATTTATTGTACCTAATCGAAAAATTCAATGATTACATATTACATTTGAAGCACGTTGTTGTTGAGATGGCTCCTCCTGTAATGCAATTTTTCTATTTCTTTGACCATCTCCTTGTACACCTTTTTGGACATTCCTACTGGCATATTTATTATATCAACTCGTTCATGTTTTGAGATTTTCATAATCTTCCTGAAAATGTAACATGACAATAAACTAATTAATTTTTATATTGATATATGAAAAGTAAATATAAAAAATATGATATTTATAAATAATTCTATTTAAAGGAATATTACTTTTTCATTCCTTCTTTTTTGTTGTTGTACATTTTTTCTATTAAAAGTCTGACATGTTTCATTGACCAATTCTCTCGAAACTCTTCCTGTAGTTTAGATCAAATTTGGTTCTTGGAATCATTGGGTTTATTTTTGTATTGTAAGTGGAAAGAACGTCTATACATTCTTTCCACTACATCCCTCAAACTTTTGTAAAACTTTTTCCCCCTTTCGTTAACCTCCAGCACCACTCCAGATGAGCTAAGGAGTAATTTATTTTCATTTGCATGTTCTATTTTTTTTCTTTTCTTAAAACAATATTCCTTTTCTGAGTTGTTGGTCCCTGTAGAAAATTAAACATATGTGAATTAATAGATTGTTTGAAACATGTTATCTAATAATTTTAAGTATATTATTAATGAAAATTAAAAAAATAAATTCATATTGGATCGATAGTATTTTTTCATTCACCTGATTCATCCTTTTGCAATTTTTCCATCAAGATTTTATGCTCTTCTGGTCCTAGATCTGAAATAATATTATCGAGCTTCATCATTTTGTGGCACTACATGATACACAATAAAAAAGATATATTAGTTAAACTTACATACAGTTCAGAACTAATATTTTTTGTAAAGAATTTACAAAGAACTTTCCTTTTTTTCTTTTCATGATGTGCTATCAGTATTTTTGTTACTTGACCTCTTGTCAACCATTTATTTGTCAATATGAAATCTATACCATATCATTCATTAATATATTTTATAAATAAATCATCAACTTTTCAGGTAAAAAAAAAAATATCAAGAGACCAATGTGCTTTTAATGATGTACGCACCGACGTCGGTGTGTCGTGTTCTTATAAATGCACCGCCAAAACAGTATAAAACATCGTATGGTGCTCTATGTCAACAAGGAGCACCAATGTGTTATATGTTAACCAGTGCATCGATTAAAATAGAAAAATTAATAAAAATTGTCTAGTGTTAGTTTTTGTAGCATATGGTGTCATGGAGGGGGCGGTGCGACCTATATTTATAAATGCCCCATGAAAAAAAGGGACCACCGTACGATGCTCTCTTTCAACAAGGAGACCCAGTGTGTTATATGTGAAATGGTGCATCGAATAACACATAAAATAAAATAAAAAATTTGCCAACCAGTACGTGCACGGTGCGCTGTAATGAAATAGCACACCGGTGCCCTATTTTGAATATGGTGCACATATTTAAAAAAATCTATTTTTTATTTTTTTTATCAAACAGTATGTGCATGATGTGTTGTGATAAGACAATGCACCTGTGCACTAGGTTACGCAGGGTGCACCATTTAAAAAAAAATCACTTTTTAAAAATTCACGCAAGGGACGACATGGATTGGGATCTGACTATGCAAGTTGTCCCATGGGATATATATATATATATATATATATATATATATATATACACAAACCCTATAAATATAAAATAAAAATCCCTAATTCTGAAACCACAAAAATAGGAAGTAGCAAGGACAGAAACAAAAAGAATGAAGGGTTTAGGGTAAAATGGATTTTTTTGTTTTTTTTTTCCATAGAAAAAAAAATCGAACCTTCTATTAATAATAGAGAGTCACATAGAATATGCATAGAATTTCTGATCAACTCCAATTCTCCTTCATAACGAGGAAGAAAATTAGTCTCAACTGCCTTGAATACCTGATAAGTATCCCTAGAGCAGCCTGTCCAAAATAAGGATAAAAAGAGCACTTCCATTCTGTCACATCTCCCGGTATTAAACCAAAACAGAGATTTTTGATAGAATAGGAAGGGTGCCTTCAAATACCAGAGCTTCCATCAAAAGTTGAGGAAACCGGTAGTAAACACTATCCTGATCTCCCAAATAAGTAAAAAACAGTTGTTCAACAGAATCCTCAGGCCTGCTCATTGAGGAAAATAGCCCGGGGACTCACCACGAGTTTGTTACAAAATTTAAGTAGTTTGTTCATAAAATAACATAAAAATATAACATCATTATATGTAAACAGAAAAGAAGAGGAATGATCTTTCATCCAAAAAACGGTTGTTCAATGGGATGAAAAACCCTGTTTTTCGTCTCTGTCACTGTCCAGGTCCCCATAGCTTGTTCAGTACCTTCTATATATGGTCTACATCCTGGTTCCATTCCATGTAAATGTGGCAAACAGTGATCTCATAGAAAAAACATTTGATGCGAGAAATATCATTAAGCAAAGGCAACAAAATATAATTCCTTCATTATTGAGTCCCATTGAACCATTTCAAAATATTCATAGAATCTCCAAAGATCTGAATCTTCCTCAATTTTCTAAAGGATAGCTAGCATAGAAGGTGATGTAAAGCTTTAAGTTCAACATAATTATTTGTCCCTTGACCTAGACTAATTGATGCGCGTAAAGACTTTTCAGGGGATAAGTGAATGACTAGCCCAGCTCCACACCTCCCATTGATGTCTGAAGCCCCATCGAAGTAGGCCCAAGGAACCGAGTCCTTGATAATTTCTGGCTGAAAAGAACGAGGTTGAGCAGGACCAGCTGGGTTTGGAATGTTGTCGTAGATGGCTGCACCCTCCGCAACCAATTTACCAATTGGGAACGGGTGATCTTTGAAAATTACTTGGTTCCTTGCTAGCCAGGTACCCCAAGCTATCAAGAGGGGGATCGTTCAAACTTTATCATCATGGGCCTCCTACCACCACCGGGTCCAAGCTTGATGAATGCTATCTCCTTCCCATCTGAGGGGAGAAATTATGAGTCCTAAGGATTCAACCCAGATACTAACATTAAAAGGGAAAGTGAGAAAGATATGCAGAGAAGATTCATCATTTGATTTACAAATTGAGCACTAGCCCGAGCCTATTTTCCCCCTTCTTTGAAGGAAATCCCATGTTGGAACTTTTTTCTGAAGGATGCACCAGAAGAAAAGCCTAGTCTTTGCTGGACATTTTAGTTTCCAAAGCGGTTTTGACCACCAGGCTGGGGCCTCCCACCCCTGTTAGGACATCAACCATTTATATCCCATCTTTGAAGAGTAGGACCTGAACTGTGCATGAACCCAGCGGAGCTCATCCCTTGTATCAGTGATTCGAAATGAGGAATTTTGCAGATCCAAATAGAATAGCCTCCATTCTTCCATCCATCTCTCTTCTAAATGAAGATGAGTCCCTGACAACCACCCTTGCCTCTAGATAGAGGTGATCCTATGATCAGCCACCTAATTAAGATTGAGGAACCCCCTGTCGTTTAAAAAGGCTAATAGATCATGTGATAGAGTAAACCTTGCCGTGCACCCAACCCATGGGTCGCGGCCAAATCTCACCTGTGAGCCATCTCCCACATTCCATGATAGACCTTGTTCAATGGTATGTACTGAAGCAACCACGGTTTTCTAGACCACCGAGGTATTTTTTTGAGGACTTCAGAGGCATGAGAACCCATTCAAGAGCTGAGGAAAGGTCAATGTATTTTTGTTTTGTTACTGACGACCAGAGCGAGTCAGTCATTATAAATCTCCATGCCAATTTGGCTACTAGGGATTTTGAAAAGGAGGGCAAGTTCTTTATTCCCCAACCTCCCCATTCTTTAGGTCTCACTATTTTGTCCCATACTGCCCAGGGGGTCACATGTTCCACTTTGGAGCTTGCCCACAAGAATATGTTACAAAGTTTATCAATGGAGGATAGGATGCCTTTAGGAACCCACATGAGGCTATCCCAATACACAGTGACTACCATTAACACTGAATTGATTAAGACCAGCCTCCCTACCCTTGATAGCCATTTGTGACTCCAGTGATTGAGATTTTTTTCAATTTTTTCAAGAAGCCACTTCCAATCCTGGTTCCGGTAATTTTCAGGTTTAAGAAGGAACCCCAAATATTTGAAGCTTTCCTACAGGGATTTTATTTCGAAATGAAAGAGCCCGCCAACCCTGCCAATCTCCTCCATTGACAGACCAGAGGTTGTTAGGGTCGATTTCTGATCATTGATTTTGAGACCTATTGCTTTCAAAAAGAGATCTATAATGTTCTTAAGGACTCAACAGTCCTCAATACTTCCATTGCTGAACAAAAGAATATCATCCATGAAGAGAAGATGAGTAACCCATAGGTTAACCGCCACTTGAATTCCCTTGAGATCACCCTGTCTCTTCGCCTTATGGATCATTAGGCTAATGCCCTTATATTCCAGCAAAAAAAGGAGAGGAGAGAGAGGGCATCCTTGTCTCATTCCTCTCTCTAGGTTGAAAAAAGAAGAAGCAGCCCCATTAATCAAAATTGCAATATAAGACGAGGTGACACAACTCATGACCCATCTAACAAAGTCGAATCTGAACCCAAGGTGACTCAGCAGGAGATGAATATACATCCAACTTATTCTGCCATAGGCCTTGGATAAATCAATTTTAACAATTACCCCTTTCTTCCCACTTTTTTTGAGGTTATGGAGGGTTTCTTGAGCGATTCCCATAGCTTCGTGAATCTGTCTTCCATCCAGAAAACCAAATTTCTCTGGAGAGATGTACTTAGATAGGAAAGGTTTGATCCTTGAGGCTATGACTTTTGCAATAATTTTATAGACACAAGTACACAAATAAATAGGCCAGAAGTCATCAAAAGAGGTTGGGTGGTCAAGTTTGGGGATCAAAGCGAGGAAGGTTGAATTGAAGGGTTGATAGATAGATCCAAAAAACCTAGACTCCTCCACTACTGCTACCAATTCATCCCCAATAGATTCAAAGAAATGTTGAAAAAATTCCACAGTCCATCCATCTGGGCCTGGGCTTTTATCCTTCTGCATAGCCTTAAGAATATCTTCCACCTCCTGTTTGGAGACAGGTTCCATGATAGAATCATTGCCTTCATCATCAATGTAGCTAGGGAAAAATTGCACTACTCTAATAACTTCTGCTATAGAAACTTCCTCAAGGGCTCTGAAAATATTTTTGAAGTGATTAAAACCGAGGGACGCCAGTTCTTCAAAGGATTTGGCCATATCGCCATCCTCCTTCTGTAATTCCCATATGGTGTTGGCATTCTTATGGCCTTTAGCATAATTTTGGAAGAATTTCGTATTCTCATCTCCCGCTTGCAGCCAGATGGCTCGGCTTTTTAGTAGCCATATTTCTTCCCTTAGCTGAAGAATTTTCCTCTGAGAGGCTTCCAACTCCTTGAATATGGCCCTTGACTCCAAAGAGGCATACCAAGCTCCATCAAATTTTTCCAGGCGTTCCAATTCTGAGTTAACATTTTTGAGTTCCTCCTCCTCCTTCAATTTCTTTTGGAGAGCCCACTCCTTGGTGGCCTGCTTCATGTTCTTAAGGTTGTTCATTAATAAAGCACTTCTGCTATCCTTTGTTCTGAAATTATCCTTCCTCCATGTAGCATGGAAGAGTGCTTCGCAAGATTCATCATTCAACCAAGATGAATTGAATTTAAAAGGAATTCCTGGTTTCTTTGCATCACCTTTCATCTCCAAAAAAACTAGGAAATGATTCGAGAGACCCCCCTCCCCGACCCAATGTCTATAGACCGAAAAATTTTCCGCCAATGCTTCGCACAATAGAAAGCGATCCAGCTTTTTTCCCACCTAGTCAGCACTAACACACTGATTTCTCCATGTAGGGAACAATTTGAGAAGAGGAACGTCCACCAGGTGAGAGACAGCTAGTTTGTTCACAAAAAACTCAGAGAGGGGGTCTAGATGAGAAGAGGCACCCCATGATTCTGATTCCCTCAGAGAGAAGTTTAGATCTCCTCCAATTATTAGGTTTGGATGGGAAAGACAAGAAGATCTGAAGAAAGAAGTCCAGAAACAATCCTGATCCAAACAAGGGTCATAAATGTTCAGGATAAGGAAGGAGAGGCACATTTCAATGGAGTAGAGTTCCATAGCCAGGAAATTTTTAGAACCCCAAGAGGAGGTTTCTCTTAGCTTCCTCGTATTATAACCAGAAACCACTCCCCTAGATCTACCAACAGCATCAAGAGCATGAAAGGCCCACACAGGTAACAATTTTAATATAATACAAATTACTTCATCCCCTTTCCCCAGAGTTTCTTGAAGCATAATGACATCCGAGTTATGGGAATGAACAAGTTCTTTGAAGGCTAGATTTTTCGGCTGGCTAGCTAGTCCTCTACAATTGTAAGAGAGAAGGATCATCGGATATCGAGGGGGTGGTTGCTATGCTCTAAGCACCCCAGAGATGGACTTCTGCCTCCCATCATTTATATCAATGACAACTTTCAACTGGGCCTTGGAAAGGTTGGATTTTCTTCCCCTTAACTTCCTCGGGCCAAAAGCCATAGGGTCTGAAGCAAGGCCTCCTACTACCAACCCTTTCCCTTTTTGGTTGGCCAGGGGACGGAGGTTATAAGGGGGGAGTTTAGGACTAGGGACTCGGGAACAAACAGGAATAGGTTCATCCTCAGAGTGAGTAGAGACAGACTCAGAAGGGATCGGGATAGATAAAATGACACTATATAGAGAATATTTAGACAAATTCAACATAGAAAGATCATTGAGGACCTACCTGGAAGGACCAGGCCCAACGAAATCAGACAGAGAGAAACAAACAGAGGAGCATAAGGAAGGAGGAGGAAAAAGAGATGTACCCGCCTGAGACGCCCCAACAATTTCAAAAACTAGAAGGGGAACCAGGGAGGTCATCAGTATAGCAACAGTTGAGGGAGAGGTGGTTACACCCACAGATCAATCCTACTCCATGAGCTCTTCTTTTTATTAAAACCTCCCCTGTTCAGCAATTTGAATAGTGTCCATCTACTCTAATCCCCCCTCTTCATGTAAAGAGACTCCCTACTGTTTACAAGGTTTCTTTTGTTTGCGACGATGGCGGTGGCCTAAGGGACATTCCTTCACCAGATGACCATACTTGTGACACCGAAGACAACAGAAAGGAATATTTTCATAGTCTAAGGTCTGAAGGAATTTGAGGTCCCTGTATTTCAGTGTCATTACGTCCGCCATGCCCTCTCTTGGGTTGCGATTAACTAGAATCCAAGCCACACTCCAGTCCCTTGATTGTATATAGGATTTATCTACCTCCAGTAATTTTCCCAAAGTATTTCCAGTGGAAATAAAAACATAGTCAGTCCAAAACTGCATGGGAAGTCCGGGAAGCTTGACCCAAACTGGAGATTCCGCCATTTTTTCTTTTTGTGCATCAAAAAATGGGGTCCATCTGTGAAAGAGGATAGGTTGCTTCCCAAAGAACCAATTCCTTTCAAGAATCCAGTCCACATGGTCTTTGAGGGAAAACCTGATACTGAACCAGCCCCTGTCCAAGTTTTTAATCTCTGTGGGTTGTCTCGGGGCTTATTTCCACTCATTAAGAACCCAGTCCAAAATATAATCGGCTGAATACTTCCTACCTCGCACTCGTCCAACCAAAATGGTTTTAGACGCTTCCATTGTTTTTTCTATGCTGATGTCCACACCCTGAAGACAACTTGGCCGAGTCTCTTTTTTCTTAATGGGTTTGGGCTTTTTCCTCTTTCCACCAATGGCTTCCTTGATTTCCTCCACCTCACCAAGTGATTTAAGAATAGGATCATCCATCCTAGCAGTCTCCAATGACCCTAGCCGCCTTCCTTCAAAAAATTTTAAAGCCTCTTCACCCTTCGGCCCCCTCTGTTGCACCCCACTTTCGGGCCCTACTTCCTTACAAAAATCTGGCCCCTGATATTCTGAGACCGAGACCCAAGGGTTTCGGTCAACAACTTCGTTCGAAGAAACCCTAGATTGAAATATTGCTAGAGCTGCCACTTACAGATATATTAAGTGCGGACCACCCCCGCCCTAAGAGACCCCTAAAGCATGAGACACAAACGGCAAGGAGGCTCTGGTAGGTAGAAAACCCTGACCCAGTGAAGGCTTCCAATCTTCAACAGGGTCCCCCTTATAACACCCTCCCAAAGAAGCTCTACCAGTATGATTTCCCTCTCCTAAGGCTTTGAAGCCTGATAAACCTTGGAGACCATAACTTCCTACTATATACTCAATGCCACCAGTAAAAGCAGGGAGGAAATAATTACCTTGTGCCGCGTTTGAAGGAAAAGGCCGAGAAAATTGTTGAATTGTTCTTTCCCTATCTTTGAAGGGATGATTTTGATCTTGAGACGACACTGGGATAAGCCCTAC
Organism: Pinus albicaulis; assembly: GCA_034641835.2. Taxonomy (NCBI): domain Eukaryota; kingdom Viridiplantae; phylum Streptophyta; class Pinopsida; order Pinales; family Pinaceae; genus Pinus; species Pinus albicaulis. The sequence continues at coordinate 1,029,247,797 of CM076578.1, forward strand.
CCTTCGACGGCCACTCCAGGTACTCTAGAGTGTTTCCTCTAGCAATACTGCTCCATTCTGGAGACCCCCAACCACCACTTCCCTACTAAAGCCCTGTAAGTCCACATTATTCGGAAAAAATAGTTCGAGGTTATTCGCAAAGACTTCATGCCCCCAACACGTTAGAAGGTCTTTGGGTGCTGGCTTGAGCTCGACAGACTCACTTTCAAAACCCATCTCTGCAGCACACAACCCTTCTTAAACCAACACAACGAAAATCCTGCTCCAGAGCCAAAACCCTAAACTTAGAACACCGTCGTGGGCAACAGAAATGGTAGTTTTCATTAAACCCCATTCTTAATCTAGATAATCAATAATCGTATAGCTAGCCACGTCATAGATACCTCGGGTAGGGTGCCGAAAGGGCCAAGGGTGGTACCAAGTTCAGAGGCGGGCGTACGCCTGTCACTTCATGCAGAGGTGCGACAGAGCCAAGTGGCCTAGAGCCGAAGCCTTAAACCCTTAGGGTTTGTGCACTCATCACTCATCAGAGAGCCTCATAAAATTTAAATTTTTTACTTGCTACGTAAAAAATATTGCAAAAAATGTAAAAAAACAATAAAATTTAATCACAAGATCGTTTGAAATGCTATGATACAGGGTTTGAATCACCAGATGTTTGGAATTTTGATTGTCTAAATAGTTCTGTTTGAATGTATTTCGCTACTCCACAGTGATCTCATTCTCTCCTGCTCCAGGTATGTCTCATGCAAATCTATGGCTGAATTTTTTTGCAAAATTAGTGCAATAATGAAAAGTGTTTAGTATTTAAAGAATTTTTTTATGAAATTAGATTTTTGAAAATATTTTTCGGACCATTTTTCAAGTTACCATTTTTTTTCACTTAAAAAAAATAAAGTTGTGCTTTTTTTATTTGCGGCTTTTCATCACTAGTGCGTCAATTAATAACAGTGCACTGGTGCGTCAGTTAATAACACAACACCAGTGCACAATAACTAAAATGCACTAGTGTAGTTATCTGTACATAAGCATCGATAACAATAAGTCCATTTTCAAGGCACCAAAATTACTTTTATATGTGTACACTAAAATTTATTGTTGATTTTTGTCAAATGTAGGAAGAAAATATCATGATTATATCAAATGGACAAGTCTTCAAAATTCAGCTCATTCCAAAATGTTTCTCAAATTCCATCGTGGAGTTCTCCCCATCCATCTCAAGACATAATATTTACTTCAGATTTTATTTATATTTTCATTATCTAATTGAATTTATGTTTTTTATTCATAGCAATCAGCTTGATAAAATTTATAATGTATACAAATTTGCAGGTTCATGTAGATTCAGAATCGAGTTCAGATGCACAAAATATTCAAACAGCTCCAAAACACCAGAAGCTCTTATCAGGAGTAGCATACTGTAAGTTGCATTTGGTAGATGAAAATGGACAATCGCTTCACTCTGCCAATTGTAACAATATTGTGTCTTCTAGCCACAATACCGGGACAATGATGGTAATAATAATTGTTTGGTATATTAATGTAATTATTTCAACGTCAAACAAATTAATCATGCATTGTCAACGTTCTTACTAATTGATATCATAGATTTTGTACTAATCATGTTCAAATATATTTTTTGAAATTATTAGGATTCTAGTGATGATGAGCGACCTACCTACCATATTCCATTACACCCCACAACAATTTCAAATTGAGAGAAGGTTGAATTAAGAGAAAAAATCGAAGAGGAATGATACCAAGAATGGTTGAATCAACCACCGGTTCAATTTCCACTATGTCTAGATTCACCATTTAGGAATGACTACATGAATAGTAGTTCTTCAAAAGCTGGCAATGGAGGAAATCAAATAGAGGTTAGTACGGATGATTACTTAAGGGATACGACTGCCATGGATACAATGTTGTTAGATGCATTCCAAAACAATGATCATCTAGGGGATGATGCTCATATCGCTAACATATTTTTCGAAAGCCTTAAATTTTCTTCCATCACCCCTCTCTTTAGACCTGGAAATTAGTCAAATTCTACCCATTTGAGGACAACAATGTCACTGTACAACTTGAAAGCAAATTTTGGCTTGTCGAATGCATGTTTCTCAGAAATTTTTAGGTAAGTTACCATAAATTCCTCCCTTATATAATTTTTAGAAATATAATCACACAATGAACATTACAAATGGTCAATTTTATGAAAGTTAATAATTATATCGACATTAATGTACATTTAATATTTTCCATTATCACCAACTACAGGTAACTAAAAGATAAGTTTCTTCCGAGTGATAATGTCTTGCCCGGTAGCTGCGAAGAGTCAAAGAAATTGTTGAAAATGTTGGGTGTTGAGTACATATCATTTCATGCATGTCCAAATGATTGTATTCTATATAGATGATAATATGTAGACAAAGAGATATGTTTGAAATGTGGGCATGACATGTATGATAAATAAAAAAAGAAGGGTAAATCACATGGTCCTCCTTTTAAGATATTGAGGCACATGCTTATAATCCCAAGGATTCAAAGTCTCTTTCGTTGCAAATAATTAGCTATGTTGCAGGGATGGCATGCCTCACACAGAAGTGAGTTCAGATTTATGTGAATCCCAACTGATTCAATAGCCATGAATCATATAGAGGATACATGGCCCGAAAAATTCAAGGATGAAGTATGAAGTCTACGACTCAGCCTAGCCATGGATGGCGTCAACCCATATTCCCTCTAGAACACCAACTATTATGTTTTTCCTCTAGTATTGATCAATAACAATATCCCCCCATGGTTTTTCATGAAGAATGAACATCTTATGTTGGCTCTCATAGTCCCTGGTAGAAGATAAGTGAATAATATGGATGTCCACATACAACCATTGCTAGATGAATTGAAGGAATTATGGGATGGGATAAATGTATACGATGTATCAAGACCCATTGCAACAAAGAAGAGTTTTACATTGTATGGAATATGTGCTTACACGACACATGATTATCCAGGCTTAGGAGTTTTCTCTGGTAAATTACATGTTTATTGATTTGCTTATAATATGCGTAACGATATTCTTTCACATATTAGTTATTTAAATCATTGTAATTGTTCTAATATTCATGATATTATTTAACATGTCATGCATATAAATTGTATACAATAATCTCACATGTCTTGTAACAAAAGGGTATTTTGGATGTAATTGTTGTGGACCTTCTCTGAAATCTAGATGGTCCAACGAACTACAAAAGCTAGTGTATGACTGCTCCAGGGTATTCCTCCCAGAAGAACACCCTTACAAAAGAGCAACATCTTCCTTCAATGGTAAACGAGAGAGAAACCAAGGGCCTCCAATAATGACACCAACTGAATGGCTTAGAGCATATGAGAGAGAGAAGGAGAAGGAGTTCATAGAAATGATCAATTCAAATGGGGAGCCTATGTTCGATGATCTGGAATTCTTTGACACCTATGTTGAGAAATTTCCCATTGGGATGAAAAGGAAATCTCTCTTTTATAACCTCCCATATTGGGAGCATCTTAAGATTACCCACTTATTAGATCCCATGCATATATTTAAAAATGTTTCATATTCTTTATGGAGGCACATATCATCGAAACAAAGTGACACATTGGTTGTTAGGAAAGATCTTATTACTTCAAAAACTAAAAATAAACATTGGCCAATACAATTAGAAAGCACAGGATCAGAGGAAGACGTTGGTCCCTCTAATTCATGGTATTTTAAAGAAGGTGATGTCCCATGGATTTTAAAAAAAGATGATCTTTATTTCGCAAAGGAATTTATAATGGGTGTGAGGGTTCCATCTTCATATGGGTCTTTGCTATGGCGCTGCTTCACCGTGGATGACCATTTGTCAAGGTTGAAATCACATGACCATTTTAATCTTCTAAGAGTATGTATAATGTCAAAAGCATGATTTTATTATTTGTTATGTTAAGAAATTTTATCCCATGCAGGGATCGTAAAACATAACTAATGTTATATATTATTGCACGTGTTTATAAATTTGCAATTTCATTATCCTTTGTTCATGCATGGGTGTGTGAAACATGAATTCCCCCAAGACCTAGGACATGCCATATCTAAATTATTTGCATTTGTACGTTGGATCACGTCAAAGGAGATTCAAGTGGCTAGCATTCCATGGTGGCGTCAAGAGATAGTTGAGATTGTTTGTATGTTTGAGAAGGAACTGTCAACGAGTTTCATGGAATTTCAAGTTCATCTTCTAATCCAATTAGTAGATGAGGCTGAATTATTTGGGGTGGTTTCTTGTCATTGGATGCTCTTCTTAGAGAGGTACTTGAAGAAATTGAAAGGTTTTGTTCGACAAAGGGAAAAAACCGAGGGGTCTACGGCAAAGAGGTACATATCATATGAATCTTTCTATTATGCCAGTGAGTACATCAAGTAGATCGATAATAGACTAGGTGCATTGATTTGGGATGATGAAAGGGATGAAGACAAAAGAGAAGGGAGCTGCTCCAAACGAATGGAACAAAGCGCTTGATAAAGAGTAAGCAACTTATAATTTTTCAAATTTACACAAAGTAAATATTCATGTTGAACTTTGATATAATGTATATTTTGATCTCTATGTACTATATAATATCAGTTTGATTTCATCAGCAAATGTAGAAATTGAAGCAATCAATAAATTCATTCTTTATAATTCCGAAGCGACAAAATCGTGGGTCGCATTGTACGAACAAAAGAGGATGAAATGGGATAGTGACAGGAAATAATTAAGACGGTTGAATGGTATAAGTGTGCCTTATCCCGATCATTTAAATGAAAATATGCCAAAAATATGCCCCAACATTTGGGTTGTTGACCAAGGCAGAGAGAAATATGGGGCAACCAGTCGTTACTCGCGTGCTGAAGATGATGCGCTAAACATAGGGATCATGTGCACCAACTCAGTAATAATCCATTTAATTTATATTTACATTTGAAACTTTATAATGCACCTTTCAAATGTAATTAAATCTATGGCCCTATTATAAGACACATGACACTATGATTTTTTAATTTTTTTATAGGTTCATTTGTTCTCATCTATGTGGGCATATGGACACCATTTTCACATAGAAAATGCCGATGATGGACACATGACACAAGATTGTGGAGTGGAAGTCGAGTTTGATCATTCTAGTCGATCTAGCCTCCGTGATCAAAACCTAGTACGAGGGACGTTAGGTTACATCGGAAAGATACAAGAGATCATTGAAGTGGATTTCTCTTCTTTCCAATGTGTTATTTTTAGGTGCAAGTGGTGGGACACCTTTGATCGGAATAATTTAAAGGAAAATCGCGATAGTAGGATGATATTTATCAACTCTAGAAATATGTGGGAAGAATCTAAGGAGCCCTATCTTTTCCCCAAACACTGCAACCAGGTTTTTTTTTACCTAGATGTGTTGGATGGGGATTGATGGTTCATATTGAGACATGACCCTAGATCAAAACATATTTTTGAGAACAATAGTGCTATCATGCAAAGCGAGTTGGAAGATGACGACGCTGATCATGAGACCGAGAGTGATATGGTACATGTGTTATTTCATCAATATTTATACTTTTTAAGATGGGTTTTTATAAAAAAGAGGACTTAATTACCTTATAACTTATAAGACTTTTTTTTTTTCGAAATATTATAATATGTATTTTGAATTAATTGGTAATTTGCATTGTGTTAATGTTAAAATCAATATTTCACTTGATAATTTACAATTATGTTGATCTCAAAAACAATGGTGTACTGTATAAAGTTCTTTTTTTTTGGTATGTAAGATCATAATAAAATAATGATAATTCTAAAGTACATGAATTTATTTGCATTATTTTCTAAACTTTATTATGTTACAAAAATTCATATTATTCTAGATTTATTATTTTACAATTATTTAAAATTTTACAAATTTAAAAATTTAAAAATTTTAATAAAATCATTTCACATTAATACAATTAAAATTTTACAAATATTTTACATACAATTACAATTACAATTTTAGAATTTTACATACAATTACAATTTTACAACTATAATCATTTCATAGTAATATAATTAAAATTTTACAAATATTTTACATACAATTAGAATTACAATTACAGTTACAATTTTACAATTTCACATACAATTACAATTACAATTACAATTTTACAGTTTTACAATTTCACATACAATTACAATTAAAATTAAAATTACGATTACAATTACAAATTTATAATTTTACATACAATTAGAATTAGAATTAAAATTTTATAATTTTACATATATACAATTACAATTACAATTTTACAATTTTACATACAATTAAAATTAAAATTTCAATAATAATCGCGACGTAATATTTAATAAATAACATGTTTTAATATTAAATTAAATAAACATCATGATCATGATAACCATCGTACAAACATCATATTCGACTAAAAAACACATTCAAATTCTCTAACATCATCTAATCATCGTGATCACGATCATCTAACAAAACACAATTAGCATTGTATAGCATCATCACAACACAAACATCAAACATACATCTCATGTCAAATAATTGCTTTCACATACACATCTATCTGCAAGCTGCACATTAAATGAACATATCTAACATGGCCTAACAATACACATCATGATGATCACGAACATGTAAAATAAGTACAATTGCAACATGAACATAAAATACATGGAACATATATATATCTATATCTATATCTATATCTATATATATATATATATATATATATATATATATATATATATATATATATATAATGTCAAAAATATACAACTGTAATATAAATGTCAAATATCAGCTAGTGGTACATCATCAATAGTAGTACTATTTGAGGCCTGCTCAGTCAATGGTGCAGCCTTGACAAGCTTAGATAAATGTCGATCATCACGTGCATGTTGATCTGGTGGTGCCTCATGCTGATCAAGATTAATTGTCGACTGCTCATTATGACTCGACATGGATCGTCCAGCCTTCTCATGATCATGAGTACTGCTAGATGCTACAGGTTGTTGATCATGATGACTCGACGTGGATGGTCCAGCCTACTCATGATCATGACTGATGGTCAATGTTGCAGGCTACTCATCTGCGACGTGAGGTGAATGATGATCACTCCCCTTATCGTTATCATCAGATGATGCATCGATGCTTGACTGTCAACATACTGCGTCTCAACCATGCCTACATCGAAGGTCCCTCCTTAACTGCGTCACTAAGCTAGTAGCTCCTACGACATGCTGCATCAAGTTGAACATGTCACGTGGCATGCCTCTCCACATCTGTACCAGCCTAGCATCGGCATGTATCTCTCTCATAGTGGTGGGCCTGACTCCCCCCTCCACAAGCAGTGCACAGAGTTGGTCGCCCAACTCCATCCTAAATCTAGTGTCAAGCCTATGCCTCGCAACAATCGGTACCGGCACAACAGGAGGACCAGGTCTGTCTACACCGGCCCGATCCTCGACATCTACCATCTCCTTATCGTCATCAGGATCTACACCTAGATAATTTGGTGGTGGTGGCATCTCATCGCCATTAAATGACCCAATTTCTACAAAATATATATAATTACACAACAATAATTAGACAATTTCATTAAACAGTTTAATAAAAACAAGTTAAAGAACATGTTAGAATAAATTTAAATAAAACAGTAATATTACCTCTATCATCTGGTGGCTCATTATCTGTGAAGAGGATGTTGGCACACCCTCGCCAATCCAAACCAGCATACGGATAGGGGAACATAATGAAGGGATTCTCATCAACATTGGCTAGCAATTCCAGTGCATCATGTGATCTCCTTGCAGAAAACTTTGACTCGCCCCTCTTGGACATCATTTGTCCCCACATCTGCATCTGTACATGTAGCATCGGCCTACGAGGTTTTCGAACAAAAGTAGGCATTGTCTTTGGAAACATCTCAAAAAATAAACAAAATATATTTGAAGCAAAAGGGAAGTTCACCCTCCCTTGTGCCTGAGCACGACATTTATCTAAAGTTGTACAGAACTGCCGCAAAAAAATGGTAGGCCACCTCACAAGTCGTGGCGTATGTAATAAAGAATCAACATAAAATAGAAGCAAGAAAATATGTGTTTCCCATCACTAGAGCAATGGTCGAAATCAATAGTGAGAGGCACCTCACCCCCTCTCCACCAAATGAACCAATACGTAACTGACCTACGGAGACCTGAAAATATGCAGGAGAGAGTATATGCGTGCTAATGTATCTCTGAGAGTACGCCAACTGACTCCATGTTGCATAGCCAACGAGGACCTCTGGGAACGAGGGAAAATCCACCCCTCTCCTCAATAGGCTAGTAATGAAATAGATTTCCTCCTTAGTGGGTGTGTACCACTTGTTAGGACCAACCCAAAAAGCCAGTCGGTGGGCATTCCACCTATGGATAAGTTGTCGCAAAAACCCACCATGGCCCTTTAGAGATGTATCCTCCTCATAGAACTTGAGGAGGCCTATCTCCCTTAGGAGCGCCTCGGTGGTTGCTGTAATAGGACGAGGTTACATATCTCTCTCCCTCTCTCATGCCTCCCACAGGTGAACCACGTTATACTGGTTCGCCTGTTTTTGTTGTTGTTCCCTATCTTCTCTCCTTTGATGTTGCTGAATTATTGGCATATTAAATACAATTTTTTTATTAAATGAGACATGTATTTAGGAATATACATATATAAAAAAAATTGTAAAAACAAAAAAAAACAGTCGGCGTACCACAAAAAACAGGCATGCACCAGTAACGGTGTGTCTTTTTTTGTCACGCACCGGAGGCGGTGCATCTGGAAATTTTTAGTGCACCACCCTCCTGGCATTGTTACAAGGTCAATGGTGTAGTGGTATAATATACCACACAATTGACTATGTACTAGTGTCAGGAGGGCAGTGCGCTGACCAAAATGTGCACCCCGGGGCGTATAGTTTAGGAAGCGCACCTCCCTCTTGACATCACTACAAATTCAATGGTGTGGTCATTTACATGACCGTACCGTTGAATATTTCTAGTTTGGGAGGGCGGTGAGATGACAAAAATACCCACTCCAGGGCATATATTTCCATCAATGCACCGCATTCCTGCAATTCGACATGGTTAATGGTGCGGCCAGGTAACTAACTGCACCGCAATTTTTTTAATTTTAAAAAAGCATGGTGTGCCATTTTGGTACCGCACTGGAACCGGTGTAGATACCATTAGCACTGGTCATGATGTGGCTTGTAAATTTACAAGCAGCACCGCGAATTGGTGCAAGCCGAACGACTCTAGTGGACTGCGCGAGAAAAATAAGTTTTAAAAATATAGTGAATTTTAAGCTATTTTAGAAAACTAATCTGCTAAAAGGTCTAATTATGGAAAAACCAGTAAAATACCTATACATTTGGCTGTCGAGGAGGCATACTAGCTATAGAATTTGCAAAACTAAATTTTCCCACCATTTGGCAAAATTCGAAATGGAGATGCTGGGCAATGGACAATAGTAGTGCATGCAATGAGAGCACCGATGGTAGGGCACCTCACATAAGTTTAATTTTCACCGGTGCTTGAGAGCTCTGGAGCACTAAAAAGTGAAAAATGTGGATTTTTGGCTGTAATTATTTTTTTTATTTAACCCTGTTCCGGTGTGTGGGTTTTCTAGGCGCATCGGGCGATTTCTTACAACTGCACCGGGATGTTTCAGTTTTGGCTCGGGGTTTTAGGATGCACCAGTGTTGAATATTTGTAGAGCACCGGTGTGCTACAATAATGAGACGCACTGGGTGGGTTTGTACTGAGCACATGGTCTCCCGGTGTGCCAATTTTTTGTACGCACCGATGCTTTCTCTAGTGGAACGCACAAGTGCGGTTTAGGATGAGAAACACACTGGAAAAAAAAACATCCGCAAAAACCTCCACCCACTAACCTCCTCTAGTAACCTCTATTACAAATGGATGTCTGGGCTATTTTTATAAGGGGTTGCTCAAAAATATCCACTAGAGGATCTTTTCCTTGTAGTGTAGTATGATAAATTTCCTTTACAAAGAAGTATTTGTAGAATGTTTTGGCAATTTGATATTAGAGCCAAAAAAGGTAAAAATCAAGCTTGTCAAAGAAAGAATACTTTGATTTCTTGCATGACAAATAATGTAAATGCTCACCTTTATATAAATTCTATGTTTTTGCTCATGTAGCCAAGATTTTTTGAAGAAAACTCTGTTTTGTCATTTTATATATTCATGATAACTTTCCTTTAAAATTACCATTCTCAAGGTCATTTTGAAACATATATTATCGTCCTTTACTGACCGTCTTGTATTCATAAAAAATATTCCTTCAACTATGATTTTTAACGTTGCCTTTCTTTAGGGTTTTTAATGATTTTTCAATGTTGCCTTACAATGATGAGTACAGGTTTTTCTCATCGATTTCCAATGAATTTTTCCTTTCAATTTTGACTTCTTTCTTCTTGAATACTAATCTCATTTTATTTCCTTTTTGCACAGAATATCTTATTTTTCCTTGTTTTGTAGGACAAGGAAGGATGTTATTCTCTGATTTTGGCTTCTATTTGAAATCAGAATAAGGGTTTATGGAAGGCTTTTAGGATGGTGGAAATGGTTTATGGGGGATTAGAAAAGGATGCATCAAGGTTTAGCTAGTCTTTAAATTACAATTATAATGCCAAAAAAAAAAACATTAGAAAGAAAATTTTAACTTACAAAACCTCCATTTGTTTATTGATGTAGCTTGATAGTAGAAATAGGCTCCTTTATGTTAGTTTATTTGTTGCTTCTTAAATAAGTTGTATTTGAAAGTAATCTTGAAAGTTGCATTTTCTTGAAATGTTTTCCTTTTCTGAATTTTCTTTTTCTAAAAATGAAATTTTGTCATTTTCTTCCCTTTTGATTTGATTCATTTCAGGTCCCTTCTATAGATGTTTAAATTTTCATGATGAATCTTTGAATAATACAGGTCCCTTCTGACGAATAATACATGTCCCTTCTGAAAAATAAGCTTGCATAGTACAGGTCCCTTTCTGAGTAATATTCTTGAGAAATACAAGTCCCTTATTGTTGAAAATTAAACAAGAAATGTGTGTCTAATTTAATTTTCCCTTAATTAAATTGGACAATAAATTGTAATCTTATCTCATAATCACTTGTAATAGTTAATTAAATGTGATCAACTCATTTAGCTCATGAAATTCGAGTTGAGGGTGGTTGGTGAGGCATTTAGAGTGATTCTATTTGTTTTAGAGTCCAAGTTGCAGTTAGTGTATTAGTTTAATTCATGAGAAATTAGTTAACTCAATTCATTGAGTTAAAATTAGTTTAACTAGTTGTAATTGATTGTTGCACTAGTGAGAGGTCAAGTGAATCAAATCATATTTAATTCACATGCAGTGATCTATCAAGTAACTGATGATTTACTATTAATAGCTGGATGTATGTCACTTCTTATGAAGACCCAGTTAAGATAGAGGTTAAAGGGATGTTAACTATCAGTTGTATTATTAGAAAACTACCCAGATGCAGTAATACACCCATAGGATTTCCCATGAGCATTGCACAGTTTTTGAAGGCTGAAATTCCTAAATAATAGGGATTTAATTCTATAGGAATTGCGCAAGTAAGGAAGATTGAGCAGAGGCAGGAAATTGATAAGTGTTGGTCGATTTTTTCTAGATCAGTGTGAGACAGTTGGTAGAGTGCAACAGGCTCTTATGAGAAGAGTGCATTATATTGTTTCATGACTCCTTGGTTGAATATACAATAGAATATAGAGGGGTTTTGAGCAGCAATCTTTCCCCAGGAAAAATATATGTGTTGTGGATTGATTTGATTCTTTATTTTACTTGGTGTGATTGTGCGATCGTGTTTATTTTCCGCAATTAATTTGTAGAAGGATTCAATATCTTGCTTTAGCATATCTCATGATAGGATTGAATCCATTGGTATAAATATTTTTTGTATAATTTTACATGGTATCAGAGCATAAGAAATCACTATAGTGGATAAGAAATTGAGTTTATGCTTAACAACATTCGAATTTGAAAAAATATTCTTTGGTGCAATAGGCGGATCAAGATGGATTTCAATGGATTAAGATTGGAATATGCACTCAAGGGAAGTTCTAATTATATTTCATGGAAAGACATAATGGAGGCAGTTTTGGAGGACAATGGGTTGAAATACTTCATTGATAATCATATTCCCAAGCCCACAGAAGCAGATGTCACTCTTCTTTATGCCTAGAAAAATAAGGTTGCAAAGGCGAGGAGGATCTTATTCAAGGGAGTTCGAGATCACACTGTCTCGAGTTTCCATGGAAAAGTGACTCCATATGAAATGTGGAAGGCTTTGACAGATCTATTTCAGAATTGCAGTGACCACAGAAAATTGGCACTGAAGGACAAGCTCAAGAAAATCAAAGTGGAGAAAGGTGACACTATTCAGAAATATTTGACCAAGTTCATTAAAATGTCGAGATGAGCTTGGAAGTGTCGAGACTACTGTATCGGATCATGACTTGGTGAGCCTAGCACTTATAGGCCTTCCCAAGAGCTGGCATAACCATCAATACTCTGTCAATTGGAGGGAGAAGCTACCAGATTGGGAGCGACTTTGGTCGGATTTCGTATAAGAATAATTCAGGGGAAATACCAGGGATGGATCCTCATCTAAGGCAGATGATGAGGAAAATTGTGCCTTGGATGGTAAGGCAAAGAAGGGGAAGGGAAAGAAATCCTATTCAAAATCTGAGACTGTAAAAGAAGGCAAGAAGCGTGACATGTCCAGAGTGAAATTTTTTCACTGTCATGAGCATGGACATTATGCCACTAATTGTCCATAGAAGGCTTCAGGATTTATAGTGGGTGAATATTTGGCTTCACAGTTCAAGTTGGACTTCTCACTTATCACATGCATGGTGTCCAGTGCGATGGGATCAATGTGGTACTTGGATAGTGGTGCATCTTTCCACATGATGGGAGACAAATAACTCTTTATTAGTGTTGGAGAAGTAAATCCCCTCTGTGGACAAAGGCGATCCCTACTAGCCCAGATCAGGTCTAGCAACAATTAGTCACGTAGTGACGTAGGTCTCTAGTTACAAAAACTACAAAACATAACGAGTTTACTACCTCAGGTCCTATGCAATGGTCGTTGGAGAAAGAGTGGCGCTTCTCGTCCTCCGCTTTGGCAGATCACGATCCTTTCGCTTAACACGTCTGAACACCTGCACACACACGAAGAAACACAATGATACACAACATAGAATCTAAGTATTGTAACCATACATTAGTCAGAGAGCATGTAATTCATTGCATCAAAGACAAATACACATGAATGAAACCATAATCAAAGTCACTTATCATTAAAATAACAAAGGAAAGATACAACCCAAAGCTTTGACGTTGGATCTTCCTTTGGCGAGGCTAACAGTGGAGCACATCTCAATGAAGCTCGTCGGAAATGGGACAAAGCTCTTTCCCTTTAGCTTGGCTCTCAAAGGTTGTCTAGTGATAATTTCCTTACTACAGATTCAGCTCTTGCTTCTCTATCTTGCTAGGGAAAAAGGCAAGCTTACATAGATGGTGGAAGGGGAGTTTGGATCCCTACAATTTTTGGATTGGCCCTATCCTCAAGGAAGCTTCCATGATAGGTGGAAAACCACCTCCCATACATGGAGATCCAGAGCCAAACCTCCCAACTCATTTTAGAGACTCATTCAAGAGTTTGTTGGAATCAAACTTCCACCATTTATTTTTAAAAAACAATCCTTATTAAGCTTGGTGTGAGCAAGACACTGGGACAGAGCGCCAATTGGTGCGCCCTCTATGGTGGATTTTCCCCATTGGCGCGAGGGCTAAACTGGCTAGTCACACCAAGGCTAAAAGATCAGTTTTTATGGTTTTTTAAGGGAAACTTCCTTCAGAGGAATGATTGTCCTTGTAAAGGGGGATGCCATGAAAGTGGTTTTAGGTTATGTCACTGCTCATAGGTCACAGAAAAGGCCCTCCAATGTGTGGGATGGTGAATTGCAGGGACGGTGACAAATTACTTTGTAACAGATGCCCCCTAAAGCATGAGGCCCGAGAGGGAGAGAGAGGGGTGAAATTATTTATGAGAACGTGCCCAACTGAAAACACTGCCATCGAAAAACCTACGTAGACAAGTACAGCTGATATCTCAAATACATGATGTGTGGTATGGGCGCAACCATCCATAGCAGAGTATATAACAATCAGGATCCAAGGTATGGACGCAACCATCCAGATAGAATTAGTAAATAGACTCAGGTATGGTCGCAGCCATCCAATCAATGAGTCATGTAATCAATCATGATAATCCACAAAATCCACAGCCTGGATTCCATAAGACAAAACCCAGGGTCTTGTGCTCCATCTCAACTCGAATTGAGTACAAGTTCTAGTATGTGAATAAGTGAGCTGAAGTCAAACATGAAAGAACATCGTCTGATTACCAGCCAATGATGAAAGTTGTTAATAGATGCGAGAGGAACCACCAATAATGAGGATGGCCCTCAAGGTACTATAGATAAAATCCACAGAATGTGAACAGTGATCTGGCGTCGAACACCCACAGAATCATTCGATCGAAGTCCAATGATGAAAACCTTGCATCGAATGGGAAGAACCTACCATTGAGGCATGCAGGCTCCAAGGCACCTGAAGGGAGTCTCTAGATCAGCTTCCTGGATAATGAGCTGAAGTCAACAAGAAGTGACCTTGATCGAAGGTGGGCCATATTGTTTCCCACATCATCGACGCAAGATAGAGGAACATAATGTTTCTGAATCAGGATCAGACGAGAATTAGAGGAGGGTTGAAAACTGCAGAGGTCAACTTCTCTTGAACATATTGGCAGCACGACACTGGATTTGGCAGTATTTGACATCAAAAGATCTGAGTTCGTGATGATGAGGAAAATATTAGATGAGTGGTCAAAAAGGATTACCCAAACCCATGAAGGAAAGTAGGAAATGAGATATCCCCAACCCGACACGAATGCAGACAAGTGCCATGTTCAAGAGTGACATACTGCCGACACGACGATGATATTGGTTTCATTTTCCCCCACCGTTTTTGGTGAGTACCCCAATTTTTTTTTTAAACAAGCTTGAAAGGGATAGCATATTCTTGTGATATAATTTTGTCCTTCGGACAAATCCAACCTAGAACATTTAACGAGCCCTAGGAAGGAGCAACTCGAGTATCATCATTACGATGGAATCCAATTTCATCAGGCTTTAACGAGTCTGAAAAAGGAAGAAATCGGCATCTTTTCATGTTTAGAGAGTTTGAAAAGATAGCGGAAAAGTAAACTCCAACAGTCCCTTTTCGTAGATAGTTCCTCAGATCCGAAAAGGTAGAAAACTATGTCTGAGAAAACCTCCTAGTTGCGATAGGCTAGGGTATTCCTTTTTCGTAAATAATCTATCCCAGCCTGAAAAAGGGGTAAACATATACTGGGTAGATTTAGTTTCACAGCCAATTTAATGAGATCAAAACGACAAGCAACTCGACAACATTTTCATGTTTAGAGAGTCAGAAAAGAGTTGAAATATGACTCCAGTAGTGACTTTTTCATGTTTTTACCGAGTCCAAAAAAGTATAAAATACAACTCGTATCGTCATCCTAGTTGCATGAAAACCTATTGTTGCACAAGAAAGCAAGCGCAAAACCCATTTTTCGAAAAAACATAATAAAATATTGGAAAAATAAGCTTCAAAACCTAATTTGATCTTGAAAAGTTATAAATATGACAAAAATAGTAAAAACATATTTACTTTTACTTTTTACCTCTTGTGGAGAGCAACAGTGAGTTTTTCCTGTGCGAACTTGCGGCGACGATTGTGGACGATCCAGTGCATCATTTCAATCCTCGTTTTTCCTAGGTAAGAGGCGCTTCCCTTAGCCATGTTTTAATCCATTTTTTTATATAATTTCACTTTGATTTTGGATCCCTGAGGGGATCTTTGCAAATTTAGGGCTCGCCCAATTGGCGTGGGTATGGGGCATGGACCCGTGCCAATTGGCTCCTTTTTGCAAAGGGGTTGCGCCAGTTGGTGCGAATGTCAGCAAAATAGTCACACCAATAACGCAACCTAAATTTCCTCTCAATTTTTTCAAAAAATGAACCAATAAACTGGATTTTTGAGTGTTCAAGGGATCTAATGAAGTGTTTGTGACCATTTTGGTGCAGGTACAAACCACAATGGTGATCGAATGGAAAGAACGGGAGCATAGTGAAGAAGATGAAATGGCCATGGGGAACAAGGAATGCATGAATGCTCTCTAGGATTGCGGCTTTAAAAAGTTCTTCTTAACACCATGTCTCAGGGCACAACTTGAATTACTACAATACTTAATCAGTATTTGGGACGAGAACGAAGAGAATTTTAGGCTTCGAGACCAAGTGTTGGAGCTTGAAGTATCCAACGTTTACTTCATAATTGGATTGTCTTGCAGAGTTCCAGTCCCGATCTTAATAGGTACTAGGCCATCTGGTGAAAAATTGTCAATGGTAATGGAAAGAGTGTGCCCAGGGGCACATATAGGATCAGGTAGCGGGAAGGTTGAAATCCATACAGTTCCTGATCTAGCACTCAAAGTGGTGCTCCATACCATTACGCAGGCTACAGGTTCATAGGCATCGCATGAGGCTACTAAAACACAACTCCTCCTAGCATCAGAATGCATGAACTCGACATTATTCGATTGGGATAATGTTGTGACAATGAATATCAAACAGCAGTTGACAAAGTGTAAGAATACCAAACTGAAGAAGTTTGGGTATGGATATATCTTGGTATCATTCATCCTCGAACAATTACCAATATTCCAGGGCCAAGGGGCGATATTTTTCGATCCACCATTGAGAGAGCCATGAATGGCTCGATGGGAAGCTCTGATGCCTAGAGCAGGAGGGGTCCAACAAATGTCATGGAGGCCCGAGTTCTTCATATGGCTTTGGCGACAGTTGATCTTCATAGAGGACTGGCCCTATGCTGGTATTGAATTCATAGGAGACCCAGATCTTCCACTCCCAGAGGGAGAAGACTGGGATGAGGAGCTAGGTAAGACTCTTTTTGATTTTTTTTATTTTATGATTTTTTTTTGGTATACATGTACGTTCTAACAAACAATCCTATGTGTATGCAGATGTTTGCCAAGAGAGGCCTGCCGAGATTTCGTTGATCGCACGGAGGACCCCTCTTGCCTATGACCCTCTGATGCAGGGAAAACCCTGCCACACCCAGAATCTTACTCTCAATGTGCACATAAAATTCACTTCACATTTCATGCCAAATAAATCCACTCACTGGCAATTGCAACTAATGCAGAAGCTATCTTTTAATTCATGGTTATAAAACTAAAAAACCATGATTATAGAACCATTGTAATACCCCACCATATGATTTTTTTAATTGACCATTGAATTTCAAACAAATTCCAATATAAGCTTCCCTTTCATCACGGAGTTAAAAAAACTCAACATTTATTTTGCCCACAGCTTACTATTCCCATATCTGAATATATATGTTAGACTTTTGGAGAAATTTCAAATATCAAAATAATTTAATATTGAGTCCATAATCACAGTTTGAATTTAATTAAACCTCCAAATCACCAACACAAAGTTGGACCACAGCAACTTTCATACCTTTTCATCTAATGATGGACGCATCATTCATCATTCAAAATTCAGTCTCCAATTAACTTCTGCGCTATCTCACCTTTAACTTCTGCTCTACCAATTAGATCTTCGACCAGATTCATGGAGTTCAACTGTCTGCAATCGAACTAAGTTTCGATCACTGCTTCCTCTAAGATGTACTTGCCAACGGATTCAAATTCACTCCCTCCTCTTAATACGCTGGTTACCTCAAGTTTTTAGCAATTCGGCAAATATAACATCTCAAAAAAACACGACTTCTGAACACCTTGAAGCTGGGTTCCAATAAAATTCTGATTTGATTCAACCCAGAATCAAATCACCTCTGTCAAGTGCATCTATCCTGATTTAACTTTACAATCGACTTCAATTACACCAATCAAACCCTCACAGCTCCACGCCTTGAACTAGTCTCACGATTTCTCTGCGTTACCATTTGATTATGTTGTGCTCTGCAATCAAATATTCGAGTGGGTTTAAAAACCCTCACACCATCTCAAAGTTCGTTCATCCTTCTCTATGTGCAAGTCGATTAATGGAATTTTATTCAGCTCAGAACTCCCATCGCTTTTACATTTAACCTGCTCCTGCAAACTCTAGGCATCGATCTTTACTGATATCGATTCCGGACAACACACATTTGACCATATTAAATAATCAAATACTGAAATCGTTTGGAACCTTTATTAAAAAGACTAAAGTTCATCGATTTCCACGTGCTGAGGCTGTAGCACAAAATCGATATCGATTTTTCCAAATCGAATCATTCCTTCAACAATTTAAATAGCATAGATCGGATACAAATCGATCTTCAACAATTTAATGATAGAATTCCATTCAACCAAAACCGTTCTTCCTCCAACATGAACCAGAATTGGAATCCTCTATTTCCATTAAGAAAATGTCAACAGTGATTAATATAAATTTGATATGGGTTTCAACAAAGAATCAACATCCGTTAATTCTGTCAATCTCTATACTAGATTCAATTCTGCACAGGATTATGTCTTGTGGCTTCAACGCGCTAAACCAATAGCGATTAATGCAATCGATCCACTATCGATTACACTCAATAACACTTGACACAGAACATCGCTTTATATACTGGTTCAACATAAAACTGTGGACTCAAATGCATTAGAATACAACCATTCACGCAGAGATTTAATGCCTTTTACATTCAATGATTATGTATTGCGGTTTTCACACAAAATCGATGTGGATTCAAGCATATCGAATCATTTTTTCATATATTGAACACATAACTTCAATAATGGCATAAACTTCAGAAAATCAAACGTTGTATTAATACACACACTACTTACATAAAATCTCCTTCCTTGGCCCGATTTCCAATCATTGGCCCTTTTACAATCTGCCCGAAGGCTTCTAAGTAGAAACCCCTACTCTCCACTCTATTTCTCTACTCACACTCTCTCTGATTTGCAATTCCTTTGAGGCTTAATAATTTATAATAATTTATAATGATCTATTCTAAGTTCAATCCCTTCAACTTCTCAACAAAATCCTAAAATCACTCTTGAATCCCTAAGGATCCTCTCTCACCCAAAATTTATGAAACTAATTTCTAAATTAATATTTAGAAAAATCTCTAATCCCTTTACATCCTCAACTGACCAAATTCTCTCATATTCTCAAATATTTGAGAATTATTTACAATATTTAATTAAAAATACATAGAACCCACTCAAATAATTTATAAAAATCTAGCTCTTCTAAACCCCTAAGTTTCAATAAAATACCAAGTATTTCTCTTTGCCTAATGCTCCTGCATCACCCTCAAGGCGGGGGTGGCAAGGGGATTGAGCTAGTTCAGAACTTGGAGGGAATCGCCCGTGGGATCCTAGATTATGCTCGCCTAGCAAATGTCCCATTGGCTTATCAGAGGCACACCATGGGGGTGCCTAGTCGCCTTCATCGTTCATTGAGGCGATTGGTGCGGGCGATGACATGCTACCATGAGCACCATGCTGATTAGTCATCTAGGATTTTCATTTGCACATTTTTGAGAGACATGTTATCTCTGGACTATTAAAACATACATGTATATTTTTTGGGTTTTATGTGATGCACAAAAACTGCAAACATTTCGACACACACACACACACACATATATATATTTCTGGATGGATCTTTTTGACATATGATGATGTTTTTTACAAGTTGCGAAATTTCTATCTAAAACCATGTTAGCTACTGCATCTGTTAACGCATTCATGTGTCTAGGTATATGCTAATATGTAATGTAATCAAAATTCCTTTCCAGTAAACGAATACGTAGATATAGTCATAAAATGGATGGGTTCCTAAGTGAATAATGACCATTGAGTTGTAACACTACAAGCTGTGAGTCCAGATATACAAGTAATGCACAAATATCGAGGTTAACAGCCTCGTTTAACAATTCCAAAATGGGACTATATTCCGTGACAATATTGGTAGTAGGCCCTAGACAAACATCTTGTAAATTGACTAACTCACCAGTAGGATTGTAGATTACCCAGGCTGCCAAGGAAAGATTCCTGGTACTGCAGGAGGCACCATCCACGAAACTGACAAAAGGAGTAATAGACATCTACACAATCAGGAAGACCCAACCAGAAGAAAGATGCTTACAAAGCACACCACACCATACATGCACAAAACTGAAATCACTCACTTATGTGCACACACCACACAAGAATAATTCAAGCGTAGTACTTCTTTAGGTACAGCCCATTTCTAGGTTGCGCCAGAGGAATACCTTCATAGTCGATAGCTCATAGGCCCCATTTTTTAATACACATTTGATGATATAGGGCCCATGCCACATGGGCTGGAATTTTTCCGCTCCAAGTTTATCATGTGCTTGGTCGTATAAGAGGATGAGGTCCCCTTCAATGAAAGAACATGGAGAAACCGTTTGATCAAAATAAGCTTTAACCCGCTTTTTCTGTGCTTCGATAACCAAAGCAGCGAAGCGGCGGGTTTCATCCAGTCGTTCTAGATAGAGGAGACGTTCCTCCTCTAGGGAAGTTTCAGGCAGTAATTCCACAGCCAACTTCAGCGAAGGAATCTCACATTCAACTGGAAGAGTTGCTTCCAGACCGTACACCAACTGAAAAGGCGTGAATTCGGTCATGCTCTTTACTGACGTTTGGTAGGCCCAGAGAGCTGAGAACAATTGGAGATGCCAATTGGATTTGTGAATACCAATTGTTCGTTGAAGCATCATGACATGTACTTTGTTCATGGCCTCAACCTGGCCATTTTCCTTAAGTTAATATGGCGTTGAGCTGTCGTGACGCAAGCCCAACTTTGATGTCAGCTCTACCATCATGTAGCCCCGAAAATGAGTGCCATGATTGGTGACAATGGCTTGAGGAACTCTGAAACGTGTAATCACATGGTTGAAAATGAATTGAGCAGTTGTCTTACCGTCAGCAGCTAATGTAGGCATCGCCTCGACCCACTTGGTGAAGTAGTCCACGGCAACGATTATATAAGCATGCCCCCCAGCTGAGTGAGGGTTACATGTCATAAAATTTATGCGCCATTTGGCAAAAGGGCCTGCGGTAATGACAATATGCAAAGGTAGGGGTGGTGCATGCATCTTGTGCTGAAAGATCTAGCACGCATGACATTTTCGAGCTACGACAATGCAGTCTTTGAATATAGACGGCCATAAGTAACCCAAACACAGAATCTTCTAGGTGGTAGCATAACCAGACAAATGATTTCCATAGGCACCACTGTGATAGTCATTTAGGGCTTTCTCAGCCTATTCTAGGGTCAAGCATCAGCAGAGCATGGAATCAGCTCCAACACGATACAAGGTATCTCCAACAATGCGATATGGTTGACATTGATGTCGAACGCGACGTCGAGCATCCTCATGTCACATCAGTACCTGTTAGGCCTACTTTCTACGTAGCTACTTCTACGCCCATTGTCACTACTCAGTCCACCAGGACCTCATCGTGTACCTTCAGACATCCACTTTCCGATCCGAGTTGACGAAGGATTGGTTCAAAAATGAAAGAGAAATAAACCAAGGACTTGACGTATGTGCAGGTAATCTCCCCGAATGCTATGTCCAGTGTATCATGGGTATAAGGCGTCAAACTCGGCTTCCTACGGATAAAGGATAGCAACCTAGTGGGGTCTCTCTTTATATACGCGATGGTACGAGGAGCATAAGTCCGTACTAGTGTTGTCTAAAGCCAAAAGGAAAACGACAGCTACTAGGTTTAATGACGTCGGAACATGTCACTAACCTACACCTATAGATATTTTGTTAATGTTTCAATGTTGCCTTAAGGTAAATTGAATAAATTTTAGAGTTGATCTTCAATTATGTTTCAATTTCAGGCCCTACCAAATGTTATGTCTCAAAAATCCTCTAAATGCACACTACATGCCACAATATATCACTTTGTTCGATGAAGAGCTAACTACAAGAAGGTTGAGAGCTTTTCAAACAATACAAAATTGATCAGAAAACATCCACTAATGTCTCTAATGCATGCTAATGAAACTAAAAACGTTTCTTTTAGAGTTATATAACACTAATAATGCAGAAAAGCTTTCAATTTTCACTAACTAATCAAAAGCAAAGAGATTTGTTTTTGTATTTTCAATGTTTTAGAGAAAAATGCACTCAATGAAATGAAAACTAATAAAGAGACCAATTTGAGAAATGATAGAGAAAGAGCAGAAACAAGCAAGTTTACTCAATGCAAAACACACAACCAGAGCTCAAACTGATGGAGAAATCCCTCAAATCAAAATGGAATCCCAAAATACTCGTACAAACTTTGTGATCTAGGCTCGAAATGAGACAAAGAAAAACTCAAATGAAAAAGAGAGCAATCACTCAAATAATGCAATGATACAATGAAAACCAACCAAACGAATGCAAGGAAGCGAAAACAAAGTTGACTAAACAAGCGAAAACCAAAAATTCCCACGGGAGGCTCAGCACACAATAGCACCTAGATGCCCTAGGGATAGAATGTAAAACTGAAGGTAGAGGGCAAACAACCGGAGGATAGAGGTCAAACACAGTCAATAAGGACTTCAAGGCACTCAGGCAGTCAGAAAAGTGACACCAAAACCAAAAATCAGACTCAGAGGGCTAAAAAACAAGTAAACCCTAACACCAAATAGGGTTGGCGCGACTGTTTGGCTATATCTTGCGCCAAAACAGGGTTGGCGCGGGGGCCTAACTAGAAACAAGCGCTAGTTGGCGCGACTATCAAGCTAAAAAGCGCACCAATCGAGTTTACTAAGGACAGGAATGAAAAAGAGCAAACCGAGAGTAGATAAAGTATGGTGGGGGCTGAACAGAGGTTTTACACCAGAAGGAGACAAACCAGAAGAGAAAATCAAGCAGACACAAGCCAAAAACAACTGAAAGAGATAAGACAAACTCCAATCAATTCCCTAGCGGATTCGCCAGTTTTTTGGAGAGGTAAATCCCCTCTGCAGATAGAGGCAATCCCTACTAGCCCAGATCAAGTCTAGCAACAATCAATCACGCAGTGACGCAAGTCCCTAGTTACAAAAACGAAAAAACATAATGAGTTTCCTACCCCAGGTCCTACGCAATGGTCGTTGGAGAAAGAGTGGTGCTTCCCGTCCTCTGCTTTGGAAAATCACGATCCTTCTGTTTAACACGTCCGAACACCTGCACACACACGAAGAAACACAACGATACACAACATGGAATCTAAGTCTTGTAACCATACATCAGTCAGAGAGTATGTAATTCATTGCATCAAATGAAAAGTCACATGAATGAAACCATAATCAAAGTCGCTTATCATTAAAATAAAAAAGGAAATATACAACCCAAAGCTCTGATGTTGGAACTTCCTTTGATGGGGCTGACAGTAGAGCATGTCTCAATGAAGCTCATCAGAAATGGGACAAAGCTCTCTCTCTTCAGCTTGGCTCTCAAAGGTTGTCTGGTGATAGTATCCTTACTACAGATTCAACTCTTGCTTCTCTAGCTTTCTAAGGGAAAAAGGAAAGCTTATATAGATGGTGTAAGGGGAGTTAGGATCCCTACAATTGTGGGATTGGCCCTATCCTCAAGGAAGCTTCCATGATAGGTGGAAAACCACCTCCCATACATGGAGATTTGATGCCAAACCTCCCAACTCATTTTAGAGACTCGTTCAAGAGTTTTTTGGAATCAAAATTCCGCCATTTATTTAAAAAAAACAATCCTCATTAAGCTTGGCGTGAGGAAGACACTGGGACAGAGCACCAGTTGGCATGCCCTCTATGGTGGATTTTCTCCATTGGTGCGAGGGCTGAACTGGCTAGTCGCGCCAAGGCTAAAAGATCAGTTTTTATGGTTTTTTAAGGGAAACTTTCTTCAGAGGAATGATTGTCATTGTAAAGGGGGATGCTATGAAAGTGGTTTCAGGTTATGTCACTGCTCACAGGTCATGGAAAAGGCCCTCTAATGTGTGGGATGGGGAATTGTAGGGACGGTGACAAATTATTGTGTAAAAAGTAGCTTGGAGGATAAGGACCTTCAGATGCACATCGAGATAGGTGATGATGGGAGGTATAGTGCTATCAAGATTGGTACAGTTACTTTCTAAAGACAATTAGGTAAACATTTCTTATTAAAAGAAATCATGCATGTACTAGGCTTGAAAAATAATTTAGTTTCAGTTGCTATGTTGGAGGATAGAGGATATGATGTGGTTTTCAGTGAAGGGAAAGCATTCCTTCATCAAAAAGCCATAGGACAAGTTAAGAATATTGGTATTTTTGTGAAGAATCTCTAAAAACTCGATGTATATGGTTGCGCAGCATTGATGGGTAAAGAAGACAAAGTGGTGAGCCGAGATGAGGGTGAGTTATGGCACAGGAGATTGGGCCATCTACACCACAATGCTTTGAAGTTCATGCAACATATTTCTACGAGGCTTCCAAAGGGTACTCTTATGCAGATAGACACATGCAAGGGATGTACCATGGGGAAGTATATGAAGGCCAATTTTCATCAGAAGGAGAACTGAACAACGGAAATCCTTGAGAGAGTTCACTCAGATGTGTGTGGACCATTCTCTATAGCTTCTACAACAAATCACAGGTATTATGTGATTTTTGTTGATGTTTTTTCTATAGAGTGTTGGATATACTTCATGCAGAAGAAAGATCAGACGTTCTCAAAATTTTGTGAGTTCAAAACAATTTTTGATAAAGATACAAGGAAGCATTTGAAGGTTCTAAGGAGTGACAATGGTGGTGAGTACATATCCAATGAATTAAAGAACTTCTGTGCCAAAGAAGGAATTCGAAGAGAGTTGGTTGCGCCTCATACCCCAAAACAGAATGGGAATTAGGGGAACTTTGAGGTCTAAAATGGGCCTCCTAAGGAAATTATAAAATAATAGTGGAAATAATAAAATAAGATTTAATTACATCATCGAATTTTAGAGGGAAAAAAGAAAAACTACTTTTTCAACTTGTATTTTCAACTTATCTCCCAAATTTTTTACTCAAATTTCGAGTGAGTGTACTCATTGGATGAAAAATCTAATTCCTCATCCAATGAGTACCCATGTTGCATACTTTCGATGGATCCTGCTACACAAAAAATGAGAAATACATGAAAAATGTGATTGCAATCATGTTTTTTCATGTATTTCTCATTTTTCGTGTAGTAGGGTCCATCAAAAGTATGCAACATGGGTACTCCTTAGATGAGAAATTAAATTTTTCATCCAATGAGTACGACCACTCAAAATTTGAGTAAAAAAATTGGGAGATAATTTGAGAAAGTAGTTTTATTATTTTATTATTATTTAATATTTTTACCCTTTTACTTAAAAAATGGTGAAACATTCCCCATGGTTGACATCATCATCTTGAATCCTATTGGTTCTTATAAAGTTTATTTTTGTTGTAAATTTTTCTTAAGAGGCCCATTCTAGACCTCAAAATTCCCCTAATGGGTTGCAGAAAGAAAGAACAAAACAATTGTGGGTGTGGCACGAGCGATGTTACATGATCGGGGCCTACTGTTGCATCTGTGGGAAGAGGCATGCAACACAATGGTATTTGTGCAGAATTGTAGTCCTCATCGGATACTTTCCATGAGAATACCAAAGTAGGCTTTTTCTAGTAAGAAATCTGATGTTTCATACTTTAAAATTTTTGGCTCATCTGTCTATTTCCATGTGACCAATGATCCAGATTTATGCAGGAACGCAATAGAATAAACACATAACCATAAATACAGAGATGCAACAAAGATAACACTTCATTTCATTAATATCAAAGAACTGAAATTTGCTTACAGACAAAATGGAAATAAACTAGCTAGGGCACTGGTAGCTATCTCTGAGAAGAGATGTGGCAGCTACAGGCCTCTGAACTGAGTTACAATGAGGCTTGAGGGCCTATTTATTATTGAGAAACAATGGGGAACCCTAAACATCCCAAAAACCTAACCCTAGGAGATGAAGCGCCAAAACTATGGGCCCCGTTTGGGTAAATTGGTGTTTCAACTTCCCAGGGACGTAACTTTGGCATACTATCTCCGTTTGACGACATGATACATCATTAGAAAGCTCTATCCGAGGACTATAGATTTCAGGACGAATTTGATCTGGCGCTTTGATACCCAAAAAACGTCGTTTAGGGCCTCAAAACGGCTTCGGAAGTTCAGGACCCGAAAAACTGCTAAAAATAGTAAGTTATGCCGAAACTGAAAAACTGAAAGAGACAATGGTGGGGGGCCAAGTGGAATAGGTGGGTGGCCACCAATATCCACTGGGATCATTCCTCCCCCCTTAGGAAGCAATGGTCCCCACTGCGTTAAGTTCCTCCATGAGATGAGGAAATTTCCGCTGAACTTGGTCCCCGGTGAACCACTTTCCTTGGTGCAGGAGTTGGCCAGCTTTGACAACCCGATACAGTTGGATCCTCTTTTGGCGAGTGTTCTTAATTTGCATGTCCATGATACAATCTGTGGTGGCCTGTTCCATGCATTCTGGGTTTAACTCTGTTGGTGTGAGTTGTTCTGCAATGTCCGAAGTGTCTAGTAGAGGTGGGAAGTAAGGACGAAGGCGATCCACATTGAAGACTGGGTGCAGACCAAGGAATGGTGGAATACTAAGCTCGAAAGCATTATTCCCTACAGCCTTGGTGATGGTGTACGGCCCGTATCGGAGCGGGCGAAGCTTGCGGTGAGGTCCAGTGAGGCGCTCCTTCTGGAAATGCAGCCATACTTTGTCGCCCACCTGGAAGTTGTGTGGCACTCGGTGTTGATCATGGCGCTTCTTGTACTTCGCATTGGCTCTGTCCAATATATCATGAACCTGTTGGCGGATGTGTTGAATGCGCTCGATGAAGCTACTTGCTTTGTCAACTTCAAACTAGACATGAGCTGAATCGGCCTGAGCAGCTGCAAACGGCATGGCTATGTCAATGGGACATAGTGGCTGGAATCCCAAGCCCACCTGAAAGGGGCTATGGCCAATTGAACTGTGGAGAGCCCGGTTATAACTATGTTGTACATAGGGGAGGCTCTCGTCCCATGTGCGAGGATGCTTTGAATTGTACATGCGCAGAATGTGTACAATCATTCTGTTGACGACCTCTGTCTGGCCATCTGTTTGGGGATGGAAAGCTGTGGACTTGGTGAGCTTTGTGTCCAACACTGACCAGAGGCTGGACCAAAATGTGCTGAGGAACCTGCTATCTCGATCTGATATGATAGACTGTGGGATCCCAAAGTGCACCCACACTCGTTCAAAGAAGAGTTTAGCAGTGGCTTCTGCTGTGATATTCTTCTTGCAGGCCGCCATAATGGACATCTTCGAGAATCTGTCGACGACCACAAAAACATAGTCATTTCCCTGCTTAGTAGAAGGCAGGCCCGACATGTAATCCATGGAGATGGATTCCCAAGGTCGACTAGGGGTAGGTAGAGGAGTATATAGGCCTTGCTTCTTGATGGTCGATTTGGCAATGGCACAAGCAGTGCAGGATCTGATGTGCTTCTCGACATCCTTTCGAAGGTTCGGCCAATAGAAATACTTCTGTAGTATTGCTACTGTTTTCTCGACCTCGAAATGCCCAGCGACTCGACTGTAGTGTGCTTCCCATATCATCTTGGCACGCTCGCTTGAAGGAACACAAAGGTGTCCCAGGTGACATAAAAGTGCATCTTGGAGGTGAAATTTTGGAACTTGCGTGCCCCCCAAGAGTGCCTTGTAAGTGTGGCCGAATTCTGGGTAACTCTCATAGAGAAGCAACCAATCAGAAGTCTCGTGCCCACAAAAGTTGAGCACGGTGGTGAGCGCCAAGATTGGTGGTCGGCTGAGGTAGTCTGCAACATTATTGGTGCTACCCTTCTTGTACTTGATGTTCAAATGAAACTGTTGCAGATATGTGGACCACTTCTGATGGCGATCATTCTGCAACTTACCTTGTGTCTATATGAACTGCAGGGGTCGGTGGTCGGTGTGGATGATTGTTTCCTTCTCCAAAATGTAATGCTTCCATTGTCGACAGGCTTGCACAATGGAATACATTTCTTTTTCATAGGTGGGATACTTGCGAACTGTCTCAGACAATGTCTCACTGTGATATGCCACTGGATGTCCTTATTGAGTAATAACTGACTCAATAGCATAGTCAGAGGCATCTGTCTCGATCTCAAATGGCTGCTGCGAGTCTGTTAAGGTGAGCACTGGGGCAGAACAGAGGCGATTTTTCAATTCTTTGAACGCCTTCTGTTGAGGTTCTGACCAAAAGATTTTTTCTCTCGCTCCTCCTTTGGTGACTTGAATCAAGGGCCAAGTGATATGAGAGAATCCCAACACGAATCTACGATAGAAATTAGCAAGACCCAGAAAGCTGCGAAGCTTTGTTATAGTGGTCAGGGCTGGCCAATCCCGAATGACTTGGATCTTGGCTGGATCCACATGCACCCCCCTTTCATCAATAATGTACCCCAGATATTGAACCTGGGTCATGCCAAACATGCACTTCTCCAAATTGGCACACAACTTTTGTTGCCACAGTGTTTGGAGGACTTGTCGGATGTGATGAAGGTGCTCTTCCCAAGTCTTGCTGAAGATCAGAATGTCATCCAAGTACACCACGACGAATGAGTTGGTGAATGGCCGCAAGATGTCGTCCATCATCCTCATGAAGGTTGCGGGAGCATTCGTCAACCCGAAAGGCATGACCAGCCATTCAAAAAGGCCTTCCTTAGCTTTGAAGGCAGTCTTCCACACATCATAGGGTTCAATTGGTACCTGGTGATACCCAGACTTCAGGTCGATCTTACTAAAATATTTTGCACCTTGGAGTTGGTCCAGAAGGTCATCAATCCGTGGGATTGGGTACCTATTCCGGACAGTGATCTTGTTCAGCGCCCGATAGTCAATACAGAGTCTCCACGTCCCATCCTTCTTCCGTACCAACACGATCGGGCTCCCACAGGGCGATGAACTTGGTCTGATGTGACCTTTCTGCAACAGCTCCTGAATCTGCCTCTTGATTTCATCATTTTCCAGAACAGAGCGTCAATAGATCGGTCCATTGGGTAGTGGCGCACCTGGGGTCAGATCAATCGGGTGCTTGACCTGGCAGTGCAGAGGAACCCCTGTGGGTGAGGTGAAGATGTCCCCGTACTCCTCCACGACCTTATCCATTTGTTGCTGTCGTGCAGAGGGGCCCTGTCTGGAGGTCGTGGCCACAGTCTTCTTCTTGCCCTGGGGGCGGATCATCAGGAAAACGAATTTCCTGGTTTGGGAAATGAGCTTACTGCATTGTTTTGTAGTAACCAAAGAGATAGCCGTAGGAGGTGGTACCTCTGGTATCCTGTACAACTTATTTCCCAAAGTAATAATAACAGCACGAGGTCGAGACTCATACACAGCATGATGCTTCCACAAGTATGGTTGTCCTAATAATACATCAGAAACATCAATAGGAGCAACGTCACATAATACCTCATCCGTGAAAGGCTTGATGCTATAGGGGAGGCGGCACTGCTGGCTGACGCGGAGATCTCGTCCTTGGTGAAGCCACCCGATGGTGTATGGATGTGGGTGAGATGTGGTCGGCAAGCCTAACCGCTTCACAGCGTCTGCTAAAATGAGGTTCTTTTGGCTCCCATTGTCGACAATGAACTATACATGGGAGCCCTTTACCCACATCTGGGAGTGGAAGAGACGTTCCTCCTCCTCTGGATCTTCCGGTTCCTCCTTCTGGACCTTTGTAGTGGCAACAGTGGCATTGGGCTCCGCATCAATAATCTGTTTCCCTTTTTCATTCCCCTTTTCAGGTTCTGATTCGGAGTCGGAGCATGCATCTGACTCAAAAGCCCTCATCTCGGCCACTAGCGACTACTTGGCCCGACACTCACTTGTGTTGTGAGTGGAGCTCTTATGGAACTCACACCACTTTCCCGTGTCCTTCTTTGGCTTTGCGGTCTTGTTATTTTCTTGTGGCTTTGACGGGTTGTCTGTAGCCGCCATGCCTTGGCTTTGTCCTTTGTTCTGCGATTTGGAAGCACCTTTCCCTTGCTTTTGATTCGCAGATCCAAAGTCTCGCTTCTTCTGTTTGAATTTCTACTCAATCTCGGCAACATACTGGTATGCCGTACCAAGCAAGGAGATGTCGAGGAACTCCATTTCCTCCTGAATGTATCTTTGCAGACAGCTATGATACTTTAGCACCAAATGTTTCTCTGAATCTTTGATACCCAACTTTGTGTGCAAGGTATGGAACAGATTCGTCAGCTCATGCACATCTTGATCCCTTTGTTATCGCAGCGTGGTCCATTGTATGTACTTGTCCTCATAGCTCCCCATGGGATAGTATTGTTCCTTGACGGCGTCTCGGAAAGAATTCCAAGTTGGTACGGCCAAGAACAGAGAGGGTTCTGTCTGGTCCTTGTTCTCACAGTAGGTTTCCCACCAGTCCTTAACATGGGGGATAGCTTTGAGGAGTGCAAAAATAATCTTCTCCCGGTCTGAAAAGTCATGAACAGAGAAATATCCTTCTAATAGATTCAACCATCTATCTACGGCATCTGCATCTATTTGACCCTCAAATATGGGAATGTAAAAATTTACTTGTACCTTAAAAGGAGTCGCGCCTCCAGAGTGGCTGCTGGATGCAGATGCGCCGCCGGTGGGTAGCCATTGAAGGATCTGAGCAAAGTTATCCATCATCGCGTTCCTTTGTTTTTCGAGGGCCTCCTCGAGCATTATTTTGATAGGATCTCCTGCTCCCTCATCTTTCTTTTCGTCCCCCATGGGCGTCCGTCGAGGTTTGCGAGGCTGATCTTGCAAAGGTTCCACCAGATCGAGCCCTAGCTCCTTATACCCCGACCTCGTTGGGGACATGCAAAGAAGGACCGAGAAAAAGCAGACCGCTCTGATACCACTGATCCGGATTTATGCAGGAACGCAACAGAATAAACATATAACCATAAATACAGAGATGCAGCGGAAATAACACTTCATTTCATTAATATCAAAGAACTGAAATTTACTTACAGACAGAATGGAAATAAAACTAGCTAGGGCGCTGGTAGCTATCTCTGAGAAGAGATGTGGCGGCTACAGGCCTCTGAACTGAGTTACAATGAGGCTCGAGGGCCTATTTATTATTGAGAAACAATGGAGAACCCTCAACATCCCACAAACCTAACCCTAGGAGATGAAGCGCCAAAACTATGGGCCCCGTTTGGGTAAATTGGTGTTTCAACTTCCCAGGGACGTAACTTTGGCATACTATCTCCGTTTGACGCACATGGTACATCATTAGAAAGCCCTATCCGAGGACTAAAAATTTCGAGACAAATTTGATGATCAAATTTGCTACTAAAATGATACCCAAAAAACGTCGTTTAGGGCCTCAAAATGGCTCTGGAAGTTCAGGACCCGAAAAACTGCTAAAAATAGTAAGTTATGCCGAAACTGAAAAACTGAAAGAGACAATGGTGGGGGCCCAAGTGGAATAGGTGGGTGGCCACCAATATCCACCTGGATCAACCAAAGATTCGAGAAAGAACCTAGAGCCAACAACTGAGATTGGGATATTTGTGGGGTACACTGATACTCCCCACAACTATCGAGTTTATTTTCCGAACAACAGAATGACAATTGTTAGACAGGATGTAAATCTTGATGAGGAGAAAGCCATGTGATTGTCCCTTGAGAGGGAGCTTGATTTGCATGAAGATGAGGAACTCTTGGTTCCAAAGGATGAACCTCAAGATGTGGAGAAGCCACATGTGAAGGATCATGGAGTGGCAGAAACCACTCATGCAGATCCATCCACCAAACATGGTAGGAGGCACACCACAGAAGCTGACAAATTGAGACTTGATGTAGCAGAACATGTAGGAGCACCTACATCAATGCGCAGACAGAGAAAGTCACCAGACAGGTTTACTGGATACTTGGCTCTTATGAGCAAGTGTATTGTGACAGAACCATCCTCTTTTGAGGAAGAAATGCAGCAACCAACTTAGGTTGAAGCCATGGTTTAGGAGTATGACTCCATCGTCAGAAATAGTGCATGGGAATTTGTCCCAAGACCAGTCGGGAAGTCAATGGTTGGATCTAGATGGATCTATAAGGTGAAGCATGTGGCATATGGGAGTGTGGAGAAGTACAAGGCTATATTTGTAGCCCGAGGATTCTCACAAGTTGAGGAGATTGACTATGAGGAGACTTTTGCACCGGTTTCCAGGTACTCATTGATTAGATCTATCCTTGCACTATCAGCGTAGATGGGGTGGCAGATACATCAGATGGATGTGAAGATTGCCTTTCTTAATGGATTTATTGAGGAATAAGTGTGCATTGAGCAGCTAGAAGGTTCTGAGACCTTTGACAGTGATTCACATGTGTGCAAACTCAAGAGAGCACTGTATGGGCTGAAGTAAGCACCTCGTGCTTGCTACACCAAGATTGACAGCTATTTCACTAGGTTGGGATTCACGAAGAGTGAAGTGGATGCTAACTTGTACCATATTCTGGTTGATGGTAAGATTTTGATTATCATACTTTAAGTTGATGATCTTATTCTTATAGGTGATGAGAAGCTCATAACTTCTTTCAAAGAAGATCTTGCAAGAGAGTTTGAGATGAAGGACATGGGACTCCTTCACTATTTCCTTGGTTTGGAGATATGGCAATGGGATGGGGAGATATTTGTTTCTTAAGGAAAGTACGCCAAAGATATTCTGAGGAAGTTCCACATGGAGATTTGTAAACCCATGGAGACTCCTCTTGCAGGAAACTGGAGGAAGGAGGAGGCTACTTTAGGTGAGGTAGTGGATGCTATTGTTTACAGGCAGCTTGTGGGTTCACTCATGTACTTGATGAACACACGACCAGACATATGCTATGAAGTTAACCAACTTATTCAAGCTATGGTTAAGCCGACCAAGCTCTTTTGGAAGGCGGGGAAGCATGTCTCGAGATATCTCATGGGAACTACATAGTATGTATTATGTTACAAACAGATAGAGGGAGTGAAGCTTCAAGGCTTCGCCAATGTAGATTGGGCAGGTAGTCCATCAGATAGAAAGAGCACGTCAGGAGGGATCTTCATCATAGGATTGACAACAGTTTCTTGCTACAGCAGGAATCAGATATCAGTTGCATTCAGTTCAGTCGAGGTAGAGTACATGGCAGCTGGTCAGGTGGCATGTGAGGCTATCTAGATGAGGAAGATACTCGTTGGTTTGTTTGGTCATCAGATGGATCCGAAGGTGATAAATTGTGATAACCAGAGATGCATAAAAGTCTCGGTTAATCCTGTATTCCATGACAAGTCTAAGCATATAAACATCTGATACCACCATCTTATAGATTGTGTTCAGAGATGCATTATGTTACTTTAGTACATTCCCACGGAGGATCAAGATGCATATATTCTCATGAAGTTGGTCGCCAAGAGAAAATTCGAATACCACAGAGGCATGATCGGGGTTTCTAATAATCCCTTTCTTGTTGAGAGGGAGTGTTGAAAAGTCAACAAGAAATGTGTGTCTAATTTAATTTTCCCTTAATTAAATCAGACAATGAATTGTAATCTTATATCATAATCACTTGTAATAGTTAACTAAGTGTGATAAACTCAGTTAGCTCATTAAATTCAAGTTGAGGGTGGTTGGTGAGGCATGTAGAGTGATTATATTTGTTTTAGATTCCAAGTTGCAGCTAGTGTATTAGTTCAATGCATCAGAAATTAGTTAACTCAATTAATTGAGTTAAAATCAATTTAACTAGTTGTAGTTGATTGTTGCACTAGTGAGAGGGAAAGTGAATTAAATCATATTTAATTCGCATACAGTGATATATCAAGTAACTGATAATTTACTATTAATAGTTGCATGCATGTCAATTCTGAAGACCTAGTTGAGACAAAATTTAAAGGGATCTTAACTATCTTTTGTATTATTAGCAAACTTCCTAGATGCAGTAATACACCCATAGGATTTCCCATGAGCATTGCGCAGTTTTGGAAGGTTGAAATTTATAAATAATAGGGATTTAATTCTACAGGAATTGTGCAAGCAAGGCAGACTAAGCAGAGGCAGGAAATTGCTAAGTGTTGGTTGATTTTTTCTAGATCAGTGTGAGACAGTTGGTAGAGTGCAGCAGACTCTTGTGAGAAGAGTGCATTGTATTGTTTCATGATTCCTTGGTTGAATATACAATAGAAGATAGAGGGGTTTTGAGCAGCAAGATTTCCCTAGGAAAAATATTTGTGTTGTGGATTGATTTGCTTCTTTCTTTTACTTATTGTGATTGTGCGATCGTGTTTATTTTCCGCAATTAATTTGTAGAAGGATTCAGTATCTTGCTTTAGGATATCACATGATCGGATTGAATCCATTGGTATACATATTATTTGTATAATTTCTACACTTCTGATACAGGTCTCTTCTGAATAATGTTTCTTATGTATTGTAGCTTGTATTCAGGTCCCTTTCTGACAATTTTGAATGTTGAATTTTCAAGTCCCTCTATAATAATTTGAAATTGAATAGCTTGTATTTTGAAGTTTCTTGAAGTAATCTGATTTTTTAGATGGAAAGGGTAACAAAACCATAATTTCTTTCAGTTTTCCTCTCCTCCTTGATTATTTTGAGACTTGTCCTCAAGTCTTTATTTTGAAAAGAAGAAAATATTTGAGTAGTAAAAGCATAATGAAATAAAAATAGAACTCTTTTATTTTTTATCTCTTGGTAAAAGAAAAATGAAATGAAATGAAAATATAGCTCTTTTTGTTTTTCAGAATTCATACTAGCCAAATAAATTGGTTTTCCAGTATGAATTTGGGTTTTATTGTGCCAGGAACTTGGATTTTAACAACCAAACCCCTTTATTTTTTTTATTTTTATTTTTTGAAGGTAGGGAAGGCACATCACTGTGTTTTTCCACTACTTCCATATTTTCTTATGTTGCCAATTTGTTAAGAAAATATTCCTTATTCACAGGTTTATTATAAAATTTCAGCCTGTTTTTGTTGACCGAGAATGATGTAGCTTGTTCATTGATGGTTATGATCTTAACTAATATGATATCATACACTTGTTCAATTTCATAAGATCCTAACCAATTTGTAGTAAAATTTGTCTTTAAATCCTTATACTTAGAATCAAACAATAGTGCCCAATGTCCTACATGAATTTATTTCTTTTTAATG
Source organism: Pinus albicaulis (assembly GCA_034641835.2). NCBI lineage: Eukaryota > Viridiplantae > Streptophyta > Pinopsida > Pinales > Pinaceae > Pinus > Pinus albicaulis. Next base: position 1,029,283,260 of record CM076578.1, read on the forward strand.
AACTTTTCATGCCATTTTTCCCTTTGGTGTTGAATCAATGAAGTATGTTCCAAAACTTCCTTTATAATCTCATATAGTTCATTTAGCTCCATTATTCTTTGTTGTTGTGCTTCTAACAAATCCAGTCCCAATTCTGTTGCAAGTTTGTATGTATGGATCTAAATTTCAATTGGTAGCAGCACTTATTTTCCATAAACATGATGATATGGGCTACATCCAGTGGTATTCTTCCATGTTATTATATAATCCCATAAAGCTTCATTCATTTTCTGTGACCAATATTTTAAGTGCATCTTCACTATCTTTGTCATGATGTTCTCTAGGACCTTGTTTGTTGGTTCTACTTGTCCATTTTCCTTAGGGTGGTAAGGAGTTGAGTTCCTATGTTTTATATTGTACTTTTCTACAAGTTGTTTGATAAGCCTTGAGGTAAATTTTTCTCCTTTATCTATAAAAATCTTCCTTGGTACCCCAAATCTGTAAAATATTTCATCAAGCAAGAAATCTACTACTACGCTCTCTGTGGCCTTGGTTAATTTTTTGCTTCCACCCATTTGGTAACATAGTCTATATATGCTAAGATATATTTTTTCCCATTTTATGGTGGACTGATAGGACAACCAAAATCAATATCCCATTTTTCAAATGTTTCTATGAGAACTTGAGGCTTTAGTGGCATTTCATCGGAAGGGACCGACATTCCCATCCTTTGATGATTGTCACACTTATTGACATATTTCTTTGAACCTTTGAATATTGATGACCAATAATAGCCAAGATTTAGTACTTTATAAGTTGTTCTCTTTCAGTTCATCATGGCATGCTTTTAATATATCTAAAATTTCATCTTCTCTTACACACTTTATGATTAAAAGATCAGGTCCGGTATAGAGGAGTTCTCCATTAACCCAACTACATCTAGCACTCTCTTTTATTACCTTTTTTTTATTACTAGTGAAATGAGAAGGTAGTCTTCCAGATGTTAAATAAATATCTATTTAAGCAAACCATCAAGTTTTAATTGTTATTGAAAATAGATGTTCATCAGGAAATGTATGTGAAACTAGAATAATCTTACTAGGAGGATGAATTCTTGATAAGAAATATGCTACTTGAATTTCCCTTCCTGGTCGGTCCAGTATAATAATATTAAATTCCTGCATCAACAACAGCCATCTTGTAATTCTTCCATTGGTAATTGGTTTATTCATTAAATACTTAATGGTTGAATTATATGTGTGTATAAAAACCTCATATCCTGTAATGTGATTCCTGAATTTGTTGACGACATGTGTTACAGTTAGCATTTCTTTTTTCAGTGATTGTGTAGTTTAGTTCAGTAGGAGTTAAGTTTTTGCTAATAAAGTACATGGCATAGTTCAATTGGTTATATTTTTTTCCTAAGGATGCCCCCATGGTTATTTCTGATGCATCTGTGGAGATATGAAATGGTAATGTCCAGTTAGGTCCTCTCAAGACAGGTGTTGTTGATAGTTTCTGTTTTAGTTTCTCAAAGGCAATTTTTCAATCATTATTCCATTGGAATTCTATATATTTTGAAAGGAGTTTAAATAATGGTAGTGCTATTTTTCTGAAGTTTTATATAAATCTTCTATAATAGCCTACATATCCTAGAAAATTCCTAACATCTCGTTGATTGGTTGGTTCAGATAATATGATAATGATATCAATTTTTGCAGGATCTACTATTATTCTTGAAGAAGATATATGATGTCGTAATACAATTCCTTCTTGCTGCATCAATAAACATTTCTCATTGATTAGAGATAGATTTGTTTCAATACATCTCTGTAAGACATTTTCCAAGTTTTTGATGGATTCTTCAAAAGAAGTTCCATAGACAATAAAATCATCCATATAGACCTCTACACTATCATGAATTAAATCAACAAAGATAACTAAAACTTCCCTTTGAAAGGTGGTTGGTGCATTACATAATCCAAAAGGTAAGACCTTGTAAGCATATGTTCCCCAGGGGCATGTAAATGTAGTCTTATCTTGATCTTTTAAAGTATTATTTATCTAATTATATCCACTAAATCCATCTAGGAATGAAAAGTAAGTCTTTCCTACTAGGGTGTCAAGAACTTGGTTTATGAAAGGTAATGGAAAATTATTTTTTAAGGTTACTTTGTTTATCTCTTGATAATCCACACATACCCTCCACTTACCATATCTCTTAGGTACCACTACTAGTGGAGAAAACCTTTGACTATCTGAAATAGGATAGATGAATCGTACTTTTAGAATTTTTTGAAGTTCTTCCTTGACTGTTTCTTTCACCATTGGAATCATTCTTTTGTGAGGCTATCTTACTATTTTAATACTATCATATGTGTAGATATGATGTGTGCATGTATCAAGATGAATTCCTTGCATATCAGTATATTCCTAGGAAAATTCTTTAGAATATTTGTGCAATAATTGAATAAGTTTTTCTTCTTTATTAGGTTCAAGGTTTGAATTGATTTGCAAAGTCTTTCTTGGACTGATTTCTATTGTCTTGGTTTGAGTATTAGTGATTGAATTCATAGGAAAAATATTATCAAAAGCAGATTCTAGAATATCAATTGTACAATTTTCCTGAAATTCTTGATCTAATACTTGATTTGTAGCAAGGTATTTTTCATTTCTCACTTCTTCTGTAACTTTTGGGTCAGGAATGAAATAATATAACAAATCAGCATTTATCTCTTCTCTAAAAGCATAAGCTTGATTGATACTCAAGATTTGTTGAGTGGTCTGCCTATCTTCTTCTTGAGTGTCTTTGAGTTTTGTTAGATCATGAATGTATAAAGGTAATTATGTTGGAAGGTACAATTGATATAATTTTTTTCATTACCATTAGAGATGATCATACTAGCAGATCTACATCCAATAAAATCATTAGTTGTATCTAACCAAGGTCTCCCTAGGATCAAAGAATGTCTACCTAGATTTGATTTTGGTTGCAAAATTAAGAAATCTACTCAATATTCCCAAGAATACAAAGAGGCTATGATATCTTTGAGTATACCCTTAGGCAATACTTTAGATCTACCAAGTAGTTATAGTATTGTAGTAGTTGGTCTAAGATTTTGAAATTGGATTCGTTTCATTGTTTCAATTTCATGACATTGATGGCTGCTCCTAAGTCAATCAAAGTATTAGGTATTAAAAATTTATTGATAGATATAGTGACTATTGGAATTCCTGGATCAGCATACTTTTTCAACATAAAAGACTTTGACATTAAGTTTTCTAGATTCCCAATGACATGAATTGTAGATGGATTTTTTTTCCTTTTTCAAGTTTTCTTGCTACAAACTTCCTTGATTCCTTTGGTACAAATTGGTATCTCCTTGATAGCTTGCAATAAAGTAATTTTGACACAGACATTTCGTAATTCTTCTAAAACATCAAAATCAAGTAAATATATAATTGGTTTTTCTAAATCAAATCTTTCTGGAAAAGAAGGTGATTTGACTTTGATTTTTTCTTGATGTTTTTGATTGATTTCTTGTTCATTATTTGTGTTGAGATGTTGAGGATTCTCGTCTTCTATTTGTTCTTCTATGATGATTAGAGAATCTATCTGTAAAACCTTTCCAAACCTTAAGTGGATATCCATGATAGGAAGTATTGAATATGTAGGCATTGTTGTTCCTTCTTTAGTATTATAAATAGGTTTTTCCACTTTAGTATTTGAATTTTCTACTGGTTGAGTTGGTAGTTGAGTTGGTCTGGAAGTTTTTTGGTTAGTTGGAAGTTGAAGCGTTGATTCTGTGGTGCGGTAATAATGGATAGGGATTTTGTTGTTGAGGCTGTTGAAATTTTTGTTGAGGAAAAAATTGTTGGGGGTACGACCGTTGAATTTTTTGTTGATAAGGTTGTTGACATGGCTGTTGTTGGAATGATTGATTTTGAAATCTTTGATTTTGATATTTTTGTTGTTGGTATGGTTGATTTCCATAAGTGTATCCTTGCCAATTCTGTTGAGGCCAAGCTTGTGTAGGCATAGGAACATTCCATGTATTTTGGATAGGATATTAGGGAGGATATTGTTGAGGAAAATTTTGTTGCATTCCTTGAAATCTAGGTTGCCAAGGTCTCCTAGGGACCAAGTCATAAACTGTTTCAAATTATGAATTTTGAAATCCTTGAACTTGTTGTAATTGTTTCATAGTTGAACATTCCTCAGTCTTATGATTTTATGGACTAATACCACAAATTTAGATACTATCTAAAGGACATTCTCTAAGGGGATGTTTCTTTTTTCATTTAGGGAAAAAGATTGCTAGTGGTTCATTTTTATCTCCGTGTTTTTTCTTGAGTTTTAAAGTATCGATTTGTTCACTAAAAGAAATTAATAGATCAGTTTTGAAGTTCTCAAAGAGATGTCCTAATTCATTTCTTGTTACTCCATTTTTGGTTTCTTTGTTTGACGTGAGATTATTCTTCACTCCTCTCCCATACATAGCTTTTCCTCTAGAATACTTTATGCACAATTCTTCAATCTTGTCAAAGGGTAATCTAAAAATATCTCCTTATCCCATGAGATTCAAAATGTTTAGATATTCATCTGTAATTCCTCTTAAAAATTTAGTCCTAACAACATCAGGTGGAAGGTTGTTTTGTTTTGATTTCTGTAGATTGTAAGAAGATATCTCTACATAATCTTCTAAGGTTTCACATTCTCTTTGAGTCATTTTGAATATATCTTCTTTAGAATATCTTTGTCTACAATATGGTTGATATTTTCCAAGAAATTTCTTCTTCATATCTACCCAATATAATAAAGATGATTCTCCTAACCCCATGAACCATTTGAGTGTAAATCCTTTTAATGTTGCAGGAAATAATCGAAGTTTTTTTGCATCACTAGTATATCCATAAGAACAACACACATTATCAAGTTCAAAGAGGAAGGCATAAGGATCTTTTGTGGTCATACCATAAAAGTTTGGAAGAACGGAAGGAGGTATATTTTTCATTTTAAAATCATCTCCTATAGCCTCTTCTGGAACAAACATGGGAAATCCAAATGTAATTTCTCCTTCTTCTTTTCCATCATTTCCATCTTTTGCATCTCCTCTTGATTCTTCATCTTCCCTTTGTTTCCTTTCTCTTTCTTCATTCCTTAGTATTTCTCTTTCTTCTTGCCTTATTATTTCCCTTTCTTCAGTCCTTATTCTTTCTCTTTCTCTTCTCTCTTCGTTGTCTGCCATGGCTACAGTTTCACTAGTTTTTTAGGTTCACTTTCAACCAGAGAAAGTTTTGACTTAGTTGTTTCTTATTCTACAGTAGATTTGGATTCATTTTTAAATTTTTGTAATTCTACTGAAATAGATTGAACAACTAGTGTCTTACCTATTTGTGGTTTTATTGAAGATGATGTTCCAGTTTTGTGTTATTTCATTTTTTCTTGATGGATCAACAAAGTTTTTCATTCTAAAATAGTTAATATTTCTCCTAAAATTTGTTTTTGTTCCAATTCTTCTATATTTGATTTTCCAACAGTTGGTGTTTTAAATCCTTCCCCTACAAGTGTAGATGGACCAGATCCTACAAAATTTTGGTTAGTAGAGGGGGGTGGTTTGGTGTATCTACCCTTTTCATCCCTTTTTCTAGGCATGAATGAGCATAATGAAAAAAAAAATTGTTTTTGTGTTTTGTTGTTTTTCTTTAAATTTTTTTTCTAAACAAGATTCCTAACTAATTTTATCTAAGCGTGAATCCCTGACAATGATGCCAAAAATGTAAGTCTAATTTATGGGACTAAATTAGATCATGTATTTAATTATCAATATGGGCTAGTAGACATAGAAACACACCAAAATATATGTAACTTAGATAACCAAACATCTATTCTAAAGAGAAAGTAAAGAAAGAATGTAAATAAATTTGCATTCAGATTTACTCTATGAAAGCATTCAAATTTACTCTATCGAAGCATGGTAATTATTGGTCAATGTAATTAGTTTGTTTTAGAAGATGGAGAAGAGGCTCTACTCTAAGAGTCCTTGGTATCCTTCCACATCCAAACTACTTACTGAATCACAAATCAATCTTCACAAAGTGAAACATGGCCACAACAAAATTTCATAATGAAAACATGTACAAGTATTTACAGTAAAGAAGAATAAACATACATATTTGAAACTAGCATATTCACAATTCTAAACATTATTCAACAATAAAGTGCACTTAGCTCATAATGGAGGCCCTCCACCCTTGCCTGGTACATCTTTAACACAATTAGCTACAGAAATCCATTCAAATTATATGATGCACAAGAAAATGATAGAGCAAGTTTTCAATCTTCAATTATCTTTAGAAAGTAACAATCTCCACAATCTTCAAGGTAGATTATAACTAAGAGAACCTTGTTTAAATAGGCTAAATCATAACAAGAAAAGCTAAAAAGGCTGTAACAACTAACAATTATCTATAATCCACCTTACAAGGTCGAATTCATCAGTTAGTTACATAAAATATGGGTGAATCCCATAAAATCATAAAATTTCCCATTTTTCAGGGGATCTTCTGAGCTACTGGATAGGTTTGACCAGCATTGACCGGCACTAATCCAGCTGATTTGATTTGATAAATAGGTGTTTTTACATATATGTTTCCCATATTTTCCATATATACCTTCAATTTGAGCCCAGGTTTCCTGCAACCATTACTTTGAACGAGCCATTACAAGCTTTTCTAGCTCTTTCAAAATTTAATTCTAATGCTTAATTTTGTCAAAAATACTAAAATAATTCAAAGACATTGTTTGACTAACTTGATGTGTATGAGATAAGAAAATTAAGGTGGATAAGGTGATAAAGTGGTGAGGAAAGATGATAAATGATGAAATATGTGTGTCAAAACCTGTAAACCCATTTATTATGAAATGTTTTTTTAACTTCAGGAAACCTGATTAAGCCCCAAGTCTGGTTATGTACCAAGGATTCCATCTCTTCTTTCATGGATAGCTCCCACTTCTTACTTGTTTCTACCTGAATTGCTTCTTTATAACATTCTAGTTCACCAGAATCAATCAACATTACTTAATATAATGAAGGAGAGTATCGTTTAGGGGCTCTACTTATCCTGGTAGATATTATAACACCACTTTTTGGTGTTTGAGGTTCATGTTTCTAATGTGGTGGTTGTTGTTGTTGTCGCTATTGATTGTTATTATTTTCAGGCACCTTCAGTTTTTCTGTGATTTCATCAAGAACTGTGTATTGTTTGTTTTCTTTTTCCTGTTTCTTTTCCTGCAACTGATCCTTATACAAGACCTTTTCATTGAATATTACATCTCTAATCCTAATGATTTTGTGATTTTTATAATCATATAAGTGATAACCAAAATCATTAACACCATATCTAATAAAGGTACATTTATTTTTTTTGCTTCAAGCTTTTTTCTATTTTATTTATTAATATGGACAAAGGCCTCACAACCAAAAGGCTTTAAAAAGGAGTAGTTTAGCTTTTTAGCTATCCATGCCTCCTCTATAATATCGCCATCCAAGGAACTTGAAGGCCCTATATTTATTAGATAAAAAACATTATCTACAACATTTTCCCAAAATTGTAAATAAAATCCCGCATGAAATCTCATGCACTTTGCATGCTCCATGATTGTCATGTTCATCCTTTTGACAGACCATTTTCCCGTGGTGTTCCTGGAACTTTCTTCTCTCTTTGAATTCCATGCTCTGAATAGTACCTATAAAACTCTTTGCTGCAATATGCACCTCCATTGTATGATCTGAGACACTTCAACTTATTTCTTGTCTCAATCTCAAACAAAGCTTTCCATTTCTTGAAAGTATCAAATACATCAGGTTTATTCTGAATACAATAAATCCAAGTTTTTCTATTGTCATCATTAATAAAAGTAACATAATAACAAGGCCATCGAGATATGATACTTGAGCAGGTCCCCATACATCTGTATGCACAAGCTCTAATTTTTTTCTCTTCTTTTCTTTCCCAACTCTAAGAAATCTGACTCTCTTTTGTTTTCCATAAACACAATTCTCACAAAAATCCAAATCGATATCCTTAAAACCTGGCAACAAATTTCTTGAGTGAAGAATCTTCATCCCCTTCTCACTCATATGTCCGAGCCTATGATGAATAATTTTGCATTTTCTCCTATGGACTTTAAAGCATTAACACAATTATAAATACCATTGCATAAATACAATGTACCAATATTTTATCCTTTTGTTATTACCAGGGCTCCTTTAGTGACCTTCTAGGTTTTATCTGTAAAAGTTGTCACACAACCTTCACTGCCTAAATTCTCTATTGAAATCATATTTTTCTTCAGATCTGTAACATGCCTCACCTCCTTTAATAACCATTGGTTTCCATTCTTCTGTTTTACAATAACTTTACCCATTCCAACAATTTTACAAGGTTTATCAGCACCCAGACAAACTTATCCAAAATCTCCTTGAACATAGTCATGAAAATGTTCTTTATCAGGTGTGGCATGGAATGAGGCCCCTAAATCTACCACCCAGGCGTCAACAACATTTTCTAAAGAAAGAATCAAGCACCTTACAACACATCACCTATCACATTCACTTCATGATATTTTTCTTGTTGTGCGTCTCCTTCTTTTCCCTTCTGAGACTTACAGTCTTTCTTTAGGTGTCCTTTCATCCCGCATTTCCAGCACACTACCCCAAATATAGACTTGTATCTTCCTTTCCTTGACTTATTGTGATATTCTGGTCTCTTTCCTCATTCCATTTTTCTTCCCCTAGTCTTTTCACTCAAATCATTTCCCGATGTCTCACCAGAGCGTTTCCTTCACATTTCCCTGCTAAGGATGGCACCGAAAACATCATAAAACTTTAAAGTATTAGATCTAGAGATAGAGTTACTAATGGCCATAACTAAACAATTCCAACTTTTTGGCAATGAGCATAGAAATAACAAATCCCTAATTTCATCATCAAATTTTACCCCTACAGAACTTAACTGACTAGTAACCGTATTAAATTAAATTAACTTGTGAGCAACATATCCACCTTCCAACATTTTCATTCTAAATAAATTATTCATAAGAAATACCTTATTTGAGGTCAAGGGTTTTTCATATAGTCTGGCCAGTTCCGTTATTAAAACCTTTGTTGTCATTTCTTTTGAAATATTAAAGGTTATTGATGTTGTCAGGCACAGCCGTATTGTTCCAAGTACCTTTATGTCAAGAATCCCCCATTCATCATCTATCATACTCGATGGATTATTTATTTTTCTGCTCAATGGTAGGTATAGATATTTCTGATACAGATAATCTTCCATCTTCATCTTCCATGGCTGGTAATTTTGGCCATTAAATTTCTTGACCCTAAACATGCTATCTTCTGACATTTCTCCCACTCGAACCATAAAACCTTCTTTCCTACGAGTTCAACATCCAAATATACCTTCAGCTTTGATACCATTTTTTAGAAAATTATATATTATAGAGAAGTGGAACACATAAAAATGTGTGGAAATACAAACACAGAAAACATATCAAACAAGAGAGACACAAATATATGTGGTACACCCAACTTGGGATATGTCCACGGAGAAACAACCAGTCCTTCCTTTATATTATCCAGAAAAATGAAGAGACACAACCTACAACAGATATGTCATAGTTTCCTCTACTCTCTCACACAGTCATGTTTTCTTTTTCTCGCTCAAAATACACACACCACACACAGTCGCAATACAATCCCCTCATAAACTGAGGGGTTTCCTTCTAGGAAAAAAAACCCTAAATTAAACATAACATCTACTGTCATATCATCTACCTAATGAACAACCTAGATTGACTATGAAATTACAATATTTTTCAAGGAAATTTTACATCTATTTTTAGCTTTGGGGGTGTTGCCCTCGAACCCCTGCATGGAGGGGTGTACAATATTCCTAGGGTATACATCCAGCTAAAACAAAAATGATTTGTATTTATGTGGGAATGCAACAGAATACACATGTAGCCATAGATACAGAGATGCAGTGGAAATAATGCTTCATTTTTTTAAAATCAAATGACTGAAATAAACTAGCTAGGGTGATGGTAGCTTATCTCTGAGAAGAGATGTGGTGGCTACATGCCTCTGAACTGTGTTACAAGAATTAAAGTTTTTTACAGACATAATGTAAATAAATAGCTAGGGCGTTGGTAGGCTTATCTATGAGAAGAGATGTGGCGGCTACAGGCCTCTGAACTGTGTTACAAAAAAAATGACTGAAACATTCTTATAGAAATAATGGAAACAAGTGAGCTAGGGCACTGGTAGCACTTATCTCTAAGAAGAGATGTGTTGGCTACCAGCCCCTGAACTGTGTTACAATACAGACATGATGGGAACAAGCGAGCTAGGGCACTGGTAGCCTTTATCTCTAAGAAGAGATGTGTCGGATACCAGCCCCTGAACTATGTCACAATGAGACTCGAAGGCCTATTTATTGTTTAGAAACAATGTAAAACCCTAAACATCCAAAAACCTAACCCTAGGAGATGAAGCGCCAAAAATGTGGGTCTTTTTTGGGTAACTTGGTGTTTCATTCCCCAGGACGTAACTTTGGCATACGATCTTTGTTTGATGCACTCAATATCTTGTTAGAAATATCTATCCTAGGAATACAACTTTTAAGTGGGAAACATCGGTCTATAGACCCATGTTGCTCACAGTTTCCCCAAAAAGCGTCATTTAGGGCCTCAAAACGGCTCTGGAAGTTCAGGACCCGAAAAACTGCTAAAAATAGTAAGTTGTGCTAAAAATTACAATCTGAAAGAACCAATGGTGGGGGTTCAAACGGAATATGTGGGTGGCCACAAATATCCACCTAGATCAGTAGCACCCCAAAACGGCTCCGGGAGTGTAGGACTCGAAAACCTGCTAAAAATAGTAAGTTGTGTTGAAGCTGAAAAACTAAAAGAATTGATGTTGTGGGTCGAAATGGAATAGGTGGGTGGCCACCAATATCCACCTGGATCATTCCTCCCTCCTTAGGAAGCAATGGTCCCCATTGCATTAAGTTCCTCCATGTGGGGGGAAATTCTACTGAACTTGGTATTGGATTTATCCAGGATGTCGCGGACCTATTGGCGGACGTGCTAGATGTAGATGTGCCATTGGTGGGAGTCGTTGAAGGATCTGGGAAAATTTATCTATCATCGTGTTCCTTTGTTTCTCAATGGCCTCCTCGAGCAATATTTTGATAGGATCTCCTGCTCCCTCTTCTTTCTTTCCTCCATGGGGGGTCGTTGGGGTTCGCGAGGTTGAATTCCTTATACTCTACCCGCGTTGGGGACATGAAAAGAAAAACAGAGAAAGAGCAGACCCACTCTGATACCAAAAATCTATATTTATGCAGGAACGAAACAGAATACACATATAGCCATATATATAGAGATGCATCAGAAAAAATGCTTCATTTTATTAAAATCAAATGACTGAAATAAACTAGCTAAGGTGATGGTAGCTTATCTCTGAGAAGAGATGTGGTCACTACATGCCTCTGAACTGTGTTATAGGACTGAAAGTTGTTTACAGACAGAATAAAAATAAATAGCTAGGGCACTGGTAGGCTTATCTCTGAGAAGAGATGTGGTGGCTACAAGCCTCTGAAATGTGTTACAAAACAAATGACGGAAACATGCTTACAGAAATAATGGAAACAAGCGAGCTAGGGCACTGGTAGCACTTATCTCTGAGAAGAGATGTGTCGACTACCAACCCCTGAACTGTGTTACAATACAGACATGATGGGAACAAGCGAGCTTGGGCACTGGTAGTGCTTATCTTTTAGAAGAGATGTGTCAGCTACCAGCCCATGAACTATGTTAAAATGAGGATCGAAGGCCTATTTATTGTTGAGAAACAATGTAAAACCCTAAACATCCAAAAACCTAACCCTAGGAGATGAAGCGCCAAAATTGTGGGTCTTTTTTGGGTAACTTGGTGTTTCAACTTCCCAGGGACGTAACTTTGGCATACGATCTCTATTTGACACGCTCAATATCTCGTTAGAAATATCTATCTGAGGAATGCAACTTTTGAGTGAGAAACATGGTCTATAGACCCATGTTGCTCCCAAAAAGCGTCGTTTAGGGCCTCAAAATGGCTCCGGAAGTTCAGGACCCGAAAAACTACTAAAAATAGTAAGTTGTGCTGAAATAACTGATGGTGGGGGTTCAAGTGGAATAGGTGGGTGGCCACCAATATCCACCTGGATCATTAGCACCCCAAAATGGTTCCGGGAGTGTAGGAACCGAAAACCTGCTAAAAATAGTAAGTTGTGTTGAAGATAAAAAACTAAAAGAATTGATCTTGCGAGTCCAAATGGAATATGTGGGTGGCCACGAATATCCACTTGGATCAAAATACCTCAAAGAAATGATGAAATCAGGCTCCACACCAAACACTCCCCTTCTATTTCCACCATCAGTGGTAGATTACTTAAGGTTCTTAAGCTCACCTTGTAAATTGTCCAACTCATATTTTTTTTCTTTGATGCCTAATAGGACAGACTTCTGGAGTGAACCCTGAATATTCATAGACATACAATTTCCTAGATGAATGAGTGGGTGGTGATGATATCTCTAAGCTCTTCTAGCACTTCCTAAGTTCTTATCTCCTATGTAAGCATTCCTCCTTGCATGAGGTCCACTTTCTTCCTCATGCCTTCATCCTAACCCATTCTTTATTTTATCTTTTAGCTGATTTAGTATCTACAATAGTTAATATTCTATCTACTTTTTCTCCTCCTATTATTTTATTTTTATTTCATTATCATACTTGTATCTCTACACTTTTTCTCTCAAACTCCTCATAATCTTTACCAATTCAATTGACTCCAATCTAATTTTATGTCCATTTGATCATTCTGTTAATTACCCAACTAATGTTTATATATTTATCTATCTCATTATTATAAATCTGTATTCATCACCCATGTCTCTAATTTATAATATTGAGTTGATATTGATGCATTGATAATTTTAACTCTACAAAATGAGCATACAATTAAATTTTGTGATATAAAAATAAAAAATTATAAAATTCTAGAAATCATAGATATAATTTTCCCTACCCTTTAAGGGTACCAATGGCCTTATTTGTATTTTATGAATAGTTGTACCATAAATTATAATGTTGGGGTTGATGCCTAAATTATTCTCTTCTCATGCTTTCAATTGACTATTGATTTTTCCAAAACTAATTTATGCGCTGAAAGTTATGGCTTGTTGAAGTTTAGATGTTTTTTCTAAATTTTCCATTTAGGCCCAACAAATTTTTTTATGCTAATTCTTTAAAATTTAGATGGTCAAATTCCAATTTTCACTCTATGGAAAGATTATACTAACTAATATCTTTCCATTGACTACTCCCATGCTTTATTCTAATTTTTTATCAAGGATTTATGCCTCTTGGAAGCAAACCAGTACCATTTTTCTCTTCCTATATTGTTCAAGTGTAACTTTCACAAAATGACTATGATTTGTGCTTAGAATATATTTTTGAAAATCTTATGCTAAGATATTTCAATTAAAAAATAATGGCTAATAGTTCTCCACATTTCCTCAAAAAAAACCCAAAAGTTGAAGTCCTACAAAATCATAGGAAATTTATAATAAAAATGCTAACTAGATTGTTGATGTGGCCTTTAATGAGGCTCTAACATGGCATATAGTTCCACATGGAACCCTGAGGTCATGCTAGGTCACCCCTCTCTACCACCTAACCTATATTTTTTCCACCTCTCCTCATTATATCTCCTTGGGCCTTCACCTTTCTCTTCCCATTTCTTTATTTTCTTATGTTTTCTCTATTCCCTTTTATTTAATTTTATTTTATATATACTATACACTTTTAGGCCCACCTACTTTTTTTCCACTTAGCAACCTATGAGACCACTGGTGGTACAAGAGGGTCCCATTCTATGGTCATACACTTTTCACCTGGCATCCATTTCTTATTTTCCTTCGATGCACATGATCCAATGGTAGTGATCAACCCTACCTAGATCAAATATCAAGGGTCATATATAAACTATTCATAGGAGGGAGTTTATCCTAATAAAATAGTATCATATCACCTTATATCCCCATACTACCTTTCACCATGCAAAAAATGTTGATAAGCATCAAGATTTTTTTTTAAATACAAAACCATTTCAAAAAAATTAAATATTATTTATGTCGTATTGCAAACTGACAATGCAATGTGGCTCCCATGTTAGCCTGTGGCCCTTCCATAGTGCACCAAAACACCTCCCCCACCCACAAGAGCCTATAATTATGGCCCTATCACCTACCACCATGTAATGTACACATCACCGCCACTGCATCATCATAGACATATAAATTTATACACCTATTTTTCTATTAATTATGGGATATGGACCTTTAGATAGCACGAGTAATTGACTAGTCTCATGAATTATAAGGCCCATTTCTCAAATGGTTTAATAACAATTTGAGGCTACAAAAATATTTCATTGGACGTTTTTTTTGGCCCATCTATAAATACATATCGTAACTTTTCACATACTTCTTTGCATATCAGAACACCTCAAGCCAAAAATAGCCTTGGAGAAGCACTTTGTAAGCTATCCTTTTGTTGGCAAAGTTCCCTAAAAAATGCTTGTCATGAAAATACTTAAGGATGTCATAATTTTCTTCCTCTCTAACACAACATCAAATCAAAATATTTAGCCTTGTGTATAAAAGGCATCCTTTTATCGAGGAATACTTGGCACTTTTCTTGATGATACACTATTATTTTTTTGGAGAGAGGTGGTTTGTGAGATTTCTTTCATCCAAATAGTTATAAATAGCTACATACTACAAGGTGTGAATTATACTACAAAAATATGTTCGTTACGAAATATATCTTCAACAAGTAAATCATCCCCATCATTCATAAGTCTGAAAATGAATTTTTCACGGACATTGTCCTCCTTGAGCTTGTTAATGATAGTGAATTCAATCTTGTGATAACAATAACCACTTAGTTACTCTACTACTAGTGATAGATTTATTCAAATAATATAAGATAACAAAGTGATAAATGTGTATGAAAACATGATATCCAGTTATGTGATGTTGAAACGTATTAATAGAGTAAAGAAAAAAAAGAAATTTCTTTTATATACCATGTAATTTAGTTAAGCTTGAGCTAGGGTTTTATTGATGAAATAGATGGCATAGGTCTCCCCTTATTATTTTTGACCAAATATTACTCCAATTTCTATGGTTGAGGAATTTATGGAAATTTGGAATGGGTATCGACCATTTAGGTCCTTATAGAATCGAGGCCTCAGAGAAATGTTTCTTAAAAAATTTGAAGAAGATTGACACTTGTTAGTCCATACAAAATATGAATTTTAAGATAGACACATAGATAAAGGAGATTATATCTTAGTGAAATTTTCAATGAATCTACGATAATAAATAGCATTTCCCAATAGACTAGTACATCTTGTTGTAGTTTTGGACTAGAAAGATTTAAGATTACCTCAATTTTCAGTAAATCAACATTAATTCTCATGGTAAAAATATTGTGACCAAGAACTATACCTTTTGTGTGCAAAATTTAAAACTTTTCATTACTGAGATGAATATTAGTTTCTTTGCATATGTTAAGTACCTTATCCATATTTTATAATGATTTTTTGAATGTGTTACCCTAAACTGTAAATTCATCCATATATTTTTTAACACAATCATGAATTGGATCTGAAAAGATAGCAATCATAGCTCATTGGAAGGTATTAGGCGCATGACACAACCCAAAAGGCAAGAATTAAGTATATGTCCCCTAGAAGAAGGTGAAGGTGGTATTATCTTGATCTTTAGGGGCAGTTTGGATCTAATTATAACCACCAACCCTATCAAGAAAGGAGAACTCCTTACTTGCTAAGATTTCAATTACTTGGTCAATTAATGGCAAGGGGAAATAGTCATTGTGGATATCTTTGTTTACTTCCCTGTATTCAATGTAGATCATATACTCACTATTAAATATAGAGTAGATAAAATTTGCATTAAGCAATTTTTGTAGTTTGTCTTTGACTATGCCCCTTAAGGGTAGGTTCATGTAGCATTCAAGGCTATCGAACGAGTAGAAAATCATCCTTGATATAATTATGGTATGTGCATAAGTCAAGATGAATACGTTTCACATTTGAGTACTCCCATGCAAAAAAAATTTCCTTGAAAGATATTAACTAATTGTTCTTTTTTTGGGAGGATAGATACGGACCAGCATTCAAATTCTTTCCTGGCTCAGTCTCCATAGGAACACTAATAATTTTTAAATCATGATTATGAAGGATAGGTATAATATATAGAGGTACATATATTGTAAAACTCTCTTGAGTAGAGGAATTCATGTGGAGTGCAAGAATCAAAATATTAATTGATGGGTTGAGGAGGAATATTGGTGAAGCTATTGATAGCGTTGTCTTATATCTCATCCTTAAAGAAAATTGTTTCGTTTATTGAAATCATTTTTTTACCATTCTTATTATCATCATTTCCATATTCCATGCATATGGGGTTTTCATGATCTACACTAGGCTTGGTAGGAGGGTATACAGTAATATTTTTTGTGGAGTAACCATGAGATGTTTCCATGTTACCATATATACAACTATTGTATGCATCAACAATGACTACCATTACCATCCTAGTATTAAAGGGTGACCTCCAATATGATATCTAGCTTGCACCACTAAAAAATCTACATGATACTTCCATGAATCCAAAAATATGATTATACCATCTTGAATCCCTTGAGTTCTAACTGTAGTTTGATCCCACTAATTTCAAGACAATATGAGTTTCTCTAAGATTGGCTAATCTCAAGATTATGGTTTCTTTACTCATTACATTTATGGTATATCCTACGTCTACTAATGCATTTGGAATACACAGTCCATGGATTTGTACATCGATTCTTGGAGAGTCATGAGTTTCATATTTTACAGAAATATTTTCATCAAGCATTAAATTTTACAATTACCCTACTACATGGTTAGTATGAGGATCCTTTGATTTTCTGATAATATTTCTAATGTATATATCTTTAATGGTCTTGGTGTATATTGGAATTTATTTGATTTATATAGAAGTGAAATTTTAACACATGCATTCTACAATTTTCCCAAGAATCCAAACTTAGGCCGACTGAGAAATTTATCTTTATTCATCATTTCTAGATGTGGATGAAGTGGTGTAGTCCTGGTAGATGATGATTGTTCAAAACTTTTGGAAGGACTAGATAGTGGTGTGTCAAGGGAATGGTTCTCAAATTATTTCTTGGAATGATTTCTTTTTGGTTAGTGAACTCCCTCTTCATCATGCTCATTAACAATTGGCCGAGACCCTTTACTAATAATTTTACCTAATATAAGGTGGGGGCAGTAACACTCCACATGGGAGTTGGAATATGTAGGATAGCTAGACACTTTGATAGTGTAAGTTTGTTGAACTATTTTATTATTTTTAGGATTGGGATTGGGTTGCATAGAAGCTATGGCTTTAGAGGAGGATGGATTTCAAAATGATTCACAAGGAGATGTAGTGGTTGTTGTTGAGGCAAGTAGGTTTGTTAATCTAGGATCTTTTGTTTATAGATGCATTAACAAATTACATATAATGGAGCATTTAAAACCATGAAACATAAATACATAAAACAAAGAACAAAGAAACCATGACACGCATGAGACCAATACACCAAAAATTGCTTACAGAGTTCATCCAATTCGGACTACGTCTTTGGGCCCTACTCAAAAGTGTGGAGGCCTTCATTGATTAAGTGGTGAGAAGAACAAGAAGTACAAGAAAAATTCAATAAAGCACCCTTATACCTCCAATATGGAAAATTCCCGAAAAATGGATACCTCTGTTGTAGAAATGGACAACACCATCAGACTCCTGTCGTCGAGAGGTGTAGAATCCATATAAAATTTGTCCAATTTGGACACCATAAAAATTTGGCCCCTCTGAAAATGTGGCTCAAATCATGGTTCCACTGCCTCCCTGAATGGCTCAGGGTTCCACCACCTTGCAAATAAAATAATGTTCCTCGAACTCTGCACGCAACTCTCTGTGGTTCCTCCCAAATGGAAACTGCTAGGTTTAAATAACAAAGTTTCGATGGACATCTCAATAAAATGACCATGTGGGCCATTGGCACATGGGTAAATTTGGATTGGGAAGGTTGGGGTTCGAGCCTCATCAACACCCACATACTTGGCATTCATTTTAACAAATCCACACATTGTTTTTCTATATAGTTTGTATGTGTTGACTCTATTGTATTCTATGGTTGCATTGTATTAATATGGATTTTGTTTTTTGGGACCATTGCTCGGGGCTGGCCACGTGGATCGAGCAGGTTCGACCTTGCCAGTCCCATTATGCTGCCCTCCGGTGGTTACATATGGTTTTTTTTTTTAATACAGGGTCTGCTCCATGCAGCCCCGACCCGTTTTAATATATATATATATATATATATATATATATATATATATATATATATATATATATATATATATATATATACCATATATATGATATTTGTTTTTACACCGTGTTCATAGGGTTTGGATAATTTCATATTCGTCGAAATATAAATTATATATATATATATATATATATATATATATATATATATATATATATATATATAGATATAGATATATATATATATATATATATATATATATATATATATATGTTTTATGGTACTGGCAGGGGTGGTGGGGTTGACAACCCACCACCTATTTTTTTAATATTTTTTCGTTATTTTAAAACAAATTATTCATTTTTTATTTTAAATAAAATAAGGGTCATTGGGAAAATTAACGAGGTCACAATTTCGCCTGTTTTTGGGAGCTGGGTTCCCTACCGGTTGACAGTGAATTTGTGAGACACTTAAACCTTGCCCATTGCCCAACTTTGACCAAAAATTTTACTCGCTCTAACTTATCCATAAAGGCTCGGATTGGAGATCCATTCACACCATTGGAATCAGGGCGACAACTACTTCAGTCTGAACCTAGTTCGAGAGCAATCTGACCACTTTGAATTTTGACCTATCATCATCCCTCTTGGTCTCTTGAGGGTGTCTGGAACCACCTTGATCAATCCTCCTCGCTGAGGAGATTTTGGACCACCAAAATCATTAACACATCTAGCACACTAATTGTGTCTTTGCAGAGCCATGCTTTCAATCACATGCACACAAATCTGGAAAATCTTTTGCAAACCACAGATGACTCAAATGACCCCTCACTTTCCAAGATTTTATAGAACACACTCATTGGTCAAGGATTACATAATAAAAACCTAATACTTCACCTACTCAAAAGGCCAAAAATATCATCATTTCATTTTGAATCAATAGAAGGCACATCACTTTTACACTTATTCGCAATGCATGATTTACAAATTGTGGCCAAAACTAGAGAATACCTTTAAAAAAACCATTTTTTGCTTAATAAAGTAAATGGATCACCTCCATGTGGCAGATTCGCTTGTGGACTGTCTTCGATGACTGGATTCTTCATGGTTTCTTTTTTGACATGAAGTGTTTGACATGCATATTTCTGGTGTTCATCCTTGTGGCAATGATCCTTCCTCTTCCAGACTTTCTGGATTGTCTTGGAACACTTCCTCCCAATGTGCCTCTGATATGTGTTCATGGATCCCTCATTTTCACTAGGATGTGATGAGGTACTCTCATCGTCAGTCATTGCTGGGTCACTGGCTATCTTGGAGCATTCCCCAACTTCCTTCTTGACATACCCAAGTCCTGCATGATGGGGTAATTATTCTACTTTGATAGGGTATATGATTCCTTTGTCATTAATGTCGAGGCCCTTTCCTTGATACCCCATATTCTTCAACAGTTTTTACCTGATACCTATAGTATGTTTTTCAAAAGCAATGGAATCTTCATCATGAAAAGTATGTGAAATCGAAGAAAATTTTTTTACCTCAAGGGGGTTATGCTGCAGCTTCTACAAGGCCTCATCCTTAGCTCACAACTGGCGTAGAAACCTTTGTTTCTCCTTTTCTGCTTCCTGTAGGAGTCTCCTTAGCTCAGTATTATCTGCTAATATGCTTTGATTGATCTCCTCAAGTTCCTGGAACCATGCTGGATTGTGAGACCTTTTCATATTTGGTACACTATGTATTGAAATTTATGTTTCATTGCCCAAATCTGAACCTAAATCGATGGGTCGATCTGCTGCAATTCCAGGAGCTGAAATCCTCCTTTCATCACTAGAATCTGATCCCAAGTCAATTTTTCTACCTCGTGCAACTCTCACAGTCATGAATTTATCGTCTTCCTCTGATTGAGACTTTAGATCTTGTTGCATGGTGGTAGCTCTCTTCTGCCTCCCCTTCCTGTCATCCCTCTTAGGTCTCAGCTCAGGGTGCAATTTCCAGCAATTGTCCTCGTTGTGTCCTTATTTCTCACAATGGGTACAAGAGGTCTTTGCCCCTCTTCTCTTTGTTGTTGCGGCTCTTTTTGGGTGGTCATTTTTTCCATTTGTCTCTTTGTTTTCAAGATGCATGGCCTTCACATTGGCCTCATCGATGGCAAAAAGTTCAAAAAATAATAATGAATGTATTATGTAACCATGTAAAGAATCGATATACTTAGTTACAATCTCTAGTGAATCTAACAGAATATCTAAGTTCAATGCTTGTTTTCTAAATTCTTCAGTGAATTTTTTCACGTTTTGGCCTTTTCCTTGCTTTAGGTGTTGCCACTCCATTAATGTTTTTTTCTTATAGCCCAATGGGTAAAACTAAGTTTTCAATGCAGAAATAAAATTTGACCATCAGGAGTGAAGGTTACCCAGATTGTTGTTGCCCTGCAAGTTTCTCTCCCACCAAACGAGAGCGATACCACTCAGTCGAAGGGATGCCAACTAGATATTTTCCTTGTTTTTCTTGATCTGTTGAATCTGGTAGTATACCTCAATTTGTCTAATCCAACTATTGAGCTTTTCTACATTACATTCTCCTGTATACATAGGCAAGTCAAACTTTACATCTAGTTTAAGTAAAGTTTTCTTATATTTATGCCTATGACGTCTATGATAATGATGAGAATAAGAAGAGGAACTATCACTAGAAGATGGAGAGGGAGGGGGCTCTTCTCCACCATCTCCATGGCTTACTGATCAGTGGTCATCTTCATTTTTCTTCTTGGGCTTGATGGTCTTCTCATACTCTACAAACAGTTTGTCTACTTTCTCTGCCATGTTGTATAATTCCTTGTGGTAATTTTGCTCTTCTTCCCAACTAGCTTCCTCATCTGCCATTTTTATCTTCATCGTTCACGTCTTGATTTGGGATCAAAAGATTTAAGCTTTCCTTCCTCTCCGAAACTTGTTTCTAGTTAGCATATACTCATGCAATTCGCATCGACAAATACCCGCTCTGATACAACTTGATCTAAGCTCTTTTTCTTATAGATGCATTAACAAAATGCATATAACTGAGCATTTAAAAAAATGAAACATAAACACATATAATGAAGAACAAAGAGACCATGACATGCATGAGACCAAGACACCAAAAATTGATTTCGGATTTCATCCAATTCGAACTACGTCTTCGGTCCCTGCTCAACAGTGGGGAGGCCTTCATTCATTAAGTGGCAGGAAGAAGAAGTATAAGAAAAATTACATAAAACACCCTTATACCTCCAATCTGGAAAATGCTTGATAAATGGAGACCTCTATTGTAGAAATGACCAAAACCATCAGACTCCTGTCGCTAAGAGGTGTATAATCCATATAAAAATTTTCCAATTTGGACACTAGAAAATTCTGGCCCCTCTGAAAATGTGGCTCGGATCATGGTTCCACTGCCTCCTGAATGGCTCAGGGTTCCACTGCCATGTAAACAAAATAATGTTCCCAAACTCTGTGCTCACTCTGCAAGGCCTCCCGAATGGCAAGTGCTGGGTTTAAATAACAAAGTTTTGGTGGACATCTCAATAAAATGACCATTTGGTTCATTGGCGCATGGGTGAATTTGGATTGGGAAGGTTAGCGTTCGAGCCTCATTGACACCCCCATACTTGGCATTCATTTTAACAAATTCAGGCATTGTTTTGGTATATAGTTTGTATGTGTTGACTATGTTCTATTTTATGGAACTACATTGTGTTAATATGCAATTTGTTTGTTGGGACCACCCGCTCGGGGGTCGGCCACGTGGATTGGGCGGGTTCAACCCCCGACGGTCCCATTATGCTTCCCACTGGTGGTTACATATGGTGGTTGTTTTTTAATATGGGGTCTGCTCCATGCAGCCCCAACCCATTTTAATATCTATATATACCATATATATGATACAGTGTTTACAACGTGGTCCATGGGTTCGCCGGGGGCCATGGCCCATCGAACCATAAAAAAAATTAAATACATATACATTGTATGGTTCCGGAGGGGGTGGCGGGGTTAACAGCCTGCCACCTTTTTTTAATATTTTTTCGTTATTTTAAAACAAATTATTTATTTTGTATTTTAATGAAAATAAGGGTCATTGGGAAAATTAATGAGGCCACAATTTCACTTTTTTTTGGGAGTTAGGTTCCCTGCCAGTTGACAATGAATTTGTGGGACACTTAAACCTAGCCCACTGCCCAACTTTGACCAAAAATTTGACTCGCTCTAACTTCTCCATACAGGCTCGGATTGGAGATCCATTCACATAGTTGGAATCAGGGTGACAATTACTTTAGTCTGAACCTGGTTCAAGAGCAATCCAACCACTTTGAATTTTGACCTATCATCAGCCCTCTTCTCCTGAGGGTGTCTGGAGCCACCTAGATCATTTGTTGGTTGGGAAATTACTTGTTCCTATGGTGGGCCCTCATCATGCCTATCGCCAATTATAAGCTTGCATTGGTTAGTGTGTCCATTGTTCCCAAGGTATGGAGAAACACCATGGTTGTGAAAGATACTACATATTTTAAAGGCAAAAATGTAGATTAGTCCAATAAGTATTGAAAAAAAAGAGAATGTTTTTGATTCGTACCTACTAGTTGTGGTTACTAAGGTTTCTATGGGTAAATGAAATAAGATTGTTCTTTTTGTTCATTCACTCCTTGATATGTTGCTTTTAGCTTTGGTAGTGAAGGACAACAATTGGTAGGATGATATTCGTCACATACGTTGCATATTTTGATGGCATTAAGAGGTAATTACCAAAAGGGATGCCTTTTTCTACATTTTAAATCAAATATGGACAATGGTTTCTTGACTTCTACTTGTTTCCACTTTTCCTGCAATATATCCAGTTGTGGGGCTAGTGAACTAAGAATATCATTCCTAAAATTTCTAGGAGGTTAATTTAAAAATTAGGTTATCCATTAATCAGTTCTTCTGTATTTTATTTTTCCCCACAAGGAAGAATATGTTTTTCTTCTATCTCTAGGACTAGAGTGGAAGGAAAAAGTGTTATAGGCTTTTCCTTCTCATTGAATCATCATCCTTATTGTCCTTGCCCACCTGAACCTTTATTAGTATTATGGTTGGCTCTTACTACACCTAGTGTTTTGAGTTTCTTTCCTTTATTCATGCAACCTACATGCCTCAAAATAGGGAAAATAGAAATTCATCATAGGATCCTTGTGGTGAAATCGCAAGGTCTAACCTTTCGTATTTCTACTTCTGTTTTTTCTTGTTCAAAAGAAATTCTACCTCTACTTTAAATTGCAAAAAATATAGTTTGAATAGTCAAAAGTATGAATCAAATATCTTATGAAAATCCTAAAAATGCTTAATAACTAGAACAAGTGCCAAGAACAATATTGTCGATTAATTGATCTTCAAAATAAAAGCAACTATTTTAGTAGATTATTTAATTATCAAATTAGGGGTTGAATGCTTTTCTCAAGTTAATGGGAAAAGTATATGCAAGATACAATATTTTGTTTAGCATTCGCTTTTTTTTTTATCAGCGAGTATGGGACTCCTTCTATTAACTAGTTAAATATTTACATCCATAGATCTGTCGGCTAGCCAGAAATAAGACCGTGTGCCAAAAATGATCAAAACGTCTCCACCCATCACGGGAAACCAGAGGAATATCAAGTCTAATGACCCCTAAAACATATAGAAGGGCCAAAGCTTTAACATTTAACCAACTAAACCTGATAAGACTTCGAACTATGTAAATTACAAGGCTAAAAGCCCACCTAAATCTTATCATAACACAAAAAAGGCACCTGTTCAGTCTCGATGCTAGTTCTCCCCTCCCAGGTTGTTCGACTCTTGCATTGTCATAACATCCTCCTCTTCTCCATCCCCGGGGTCATCTGAAGGAGGTGCACAGTCTGGTCGAAGAATGTCCAGATACCCTGCAATCATCAAGGTGTTCTGTAGCTTACCAATACTTTTGTCGAGCCCTTCCCTAATGCTACGGAGGTTCTCTCCCACATCTTGGCCAATTCTCCTTCTCTCGTGTATCAGGCGGCCCTGGACGATCCACGTCACCCAAACTAGTTGCACCTCGGCCCTCTCCCTAGACTCCTGCCACAAGGAATTGACCAGGTCTGCCTCCAATTTGGAGATGGCAGAAGCATCCTCATCATCGTTCTCGACAAAGAACAATGCCTCCAAATCTAGCCTTTTTCCCCGAACTCCGGCTGAGACCTGTGTCGCCCCCCTTCTCTATGTTTAGACGTCTCTCCTTTGCCTCTACATGTTTCGCATTCTACTCAATGGTGGGCTCGAGTAAGATGACTAGAAATTCTCCCCTCTCGGATGGAGTGTTGACATACCACAACCACTACCACCTGCGTCACTACTAATATCCCTGCTCCTTTCTACCCATTCACCCTGCTGCACCAAGCTAAGACGATTCCACCTCATCCCCTTTGGCTTCTTATAAACTCTTCCTGAGCTCCCCACTCCACTTTTCCTTCATCCTTATGCCCTCCAACACAATTAACTCCACACTCAAGCAAACTGGGACATAGATGGTACCTCCCTCCCTTGTGATCCTGTGATTCCATTTCCTCTGCCTCCGTTTTCCGGTGATATACTACACTTATTGCTGCCACCATCCTTCCCCTGCTTATATTGTCCTCCTCTTTCACGTCTGCCCCCACGTCGCCTCTTGCATGCCCCTCACGCGTTCTTGACCTCTAGGTGGGCCAGCGTGCGTGGCACCACTCCTGCCTCCTGTGGGCCTTAGTCACCTACACCCGGGGTTCTTTAGCATTAGTTTATCTAATGTGTGATTGTAGTAAAAATCCAATGAATAATCTAGCCAATTATCACAACTTAAAGTTGTTTATCTTTTGAAATTACAAAATTCAACTTTAGTAATAATGAATAAAAAATAAACCATCAAATGCACAGTAGAGGATTATAAAATTACCACTATGTAATTTTCCAATAGAAAATCATGTGTGTGTATGATTTGCGACAAAGAATCAAGATTTTGGAGGCCTATGACTTCTAGAGACGAGTCACTCAAGAAAAATGAAATAACAAACAACGTGCTACAATTAAATTTAACAAAGAATCATAAGCTTGTTGCTATGTAATTTTCCAACAAAGAATCATACAAGTATGTAATGTGTGAAAAAGAATCAAGAGCCCAAAGGCTTATGCCCTTTAGAGATGAATTAATTGAAAAAATTTAACAAAGACGAAAATTGGTTATAATTACAGTCAAATCAATATAAAAAGTTATCAAATTAACAAGAACTATAACCTCAAAACGAGAACTCTAACCGAAAAAAAAAACATGCAAAAACACCCTGAAAACTGAAAGTGTTGATGAAGGATCAATGTTTTTTTTTGGGGGGGGGGCTAAAATTTCCCAAAAAATAGCAGCAGCATTAAAAGCCAAAATTTGTGTGCAAGAAACGTAAAAAAAAAAAACACCTTGAAAATGAAAAGTGTTGATGATACATCAACACCATTTTTTTCTCTATTTAAATTTCCATTTTTTTTAAATGACATTAAAAACTAAATTTTTTCATGCAATAAACATGAAAAGTACCCTGAAATTAAAAAGTGTTGATGTTGCATCAAATCTCTTTTTTTGTTAAATTCCAATTATTTTTAGAAATGAAATTAAAAATATATATATATCATGGCTCCATAAAAACTTAAAATTCTAATATTTTTCAATGATGGTGTTAAATATAAAATATCATGACTCCAAAAAACCTAAAAATTCCAACAATTTTCAACGAAGGCATTAAGGATACATATCATGACTCCAAGAAACCTTAAAATTTTGGCATTTTTCAACCATGGTAGTAAAGATAAAATATCAACCCTCTGAAAAACCTTAAAATTTGACATTTTTCAGCCATAAAATTAAAATCAAATATTGGACTTAAAAAACCCTTTAAAATGAATATCTAAATAAAAGATTCATTATACTAAGAGTAAATTTTTTTTTAAATATTAAAAGTATATATCTTTTAAAATATTAACCTAAGTCAACTTGACACATTATAATGAAAAATTAAAAATCAACCATCAAATTGAAACATAGTGGGGGCGAACTTGACCCATTGTAATGAAAACTTTAAAATCAACCATGAAATCAACAATCAGTAGGGGCGGACTTGGTCCATTGTAATAAAAACTTTAAAATCAACTATCAAATTGACACAGAATGATCACCCCTTGCTAGTCGAGCATTGAAACAATCGCTGTAGAAAAAAAAGGGTAAAATAATAAATAAATATATATATATAATAAAAATGAAAAAAAAAACCAAAACAATAAAAAAACTAAAAGATAAAACATAAATAAATAAATAAAAACTAAAATCCCCACGGGGAATAAAATAAATGGTGATGGGGTGTATTGTTAAGCCACTTCACGATCTGAAGGTCACTGGTTCGAAACAGTATGGGAAAAAATCTAGTCATGTTAAGGGTTGGTGTTGCCTAAGCTAGGTGTGATTCTCGACTGATTTTGTTGGCTTAGATGCCCCTAGATTGTAGTTTCTCAAGCCAAAGGTTAAGCTTGTAGTCATTGCTATAGGACATAGTGAAATTGACAAACAAACAAAAAAAGAAACCCAAAATAAAATAAAAAAGCTTTAAAAACTAACAAAAAATCAATTAAAACATTAAAAAAAAAAAAAATTGAAAAAAACAAACATAAAAATAGCATAAAAGAAGTCCACGAGGTCTTGGATAAACGGTGATCGGGAGCTATGTTAAGGAACTCCTTGATGTGAATTCATTAGTTCAATTCTCCACCCCGATCGGGGTTATATATTGGACATGATGAAGATTCATGCCAAGCTTTATATATATATATACAAGAAAAAAAAAATCAAACATAAGAAATAAAACCATAAAAAGATAAATCATGATCGGGGTGATATATTGGACATGATGAAGATGTAGTGATGCCAAGCTCAGAATATATATATATATATATATATATATATATATATATATATATATATATATATATATATATATATATATATATATATATATATATATATATATATATGCAAGAAACAAAAACAAAATCAAACATATGAAATAAAACTATAAAAAGAGAAATCAAACATTTTTTTTAAGCAAAAAAATTAGTCCATGGAGCCTTGGATAGACAGCAATCGGGTCCTCTGTTAATACACTCCTTGATGTGAAGTCATTATTTCAATTCCTTTCCAGATCGAGGTAATATATTGGACATGATGAAGATGTAGTCCTACCAAGCTTACGAAAAAAACCAAAAAAATATAAAAACATATAGAAATTATTAAAAGATAAATAAAAGATTTTTTTATATAGATAGAAGTCTTTCGGATTAATCACATCATTAGGATTTGGTCGATGTTTCGAACCATCTAATGTGGTACATCCTCAAGACAAGGTGAAGAAGGAAATCGGTCTCATTGAATAAATAGTAAGGATGCATCATCTCAGCTAGTTTTAACAACTATCACCGGGCAATGACGCATCCTTACTATTTATTCAATGACATCAATTTCCTTCTTCACCTTGTCCTGAGGATGAACCACATTAGATGGTTCGAAACATCGACCAAATACTAATGATGTGATTAATCCGAAAGACTTGTATCTACATTATGGATCACAAAAATCTTAGATCTAAGATATTTTTTTAACATTATTTGAAAATAAAATTTAAAAATTAACCCAAAAAATAAAGAAATCAAATAATTAAACAAAAACAAGCAAACAAACACATTAAAGAAACAATTTTTATTTTTTTTAATATATATAACATATTAAATACTAAACCACAAAACAAACAAACAAAAAAATATTCCAAAAATAAAGACATAAAATATATTATAAAAAAAGTTAAAATTAAACATTAAAAATTTTAAAAATGTTCAAGGGTCAAGGATTAGCGATATGCCCTTGCCCGACAATAAAGGGCCACTGGTAGGGTGGATGGAGCAGCTCACCTCTCTAGCTGCCTTGCCTATGGCCCTTGGGTGTTGAAGCGTAGCGGTCCTCGATTCTCGGAATCAAAGAACCATGCACAGTGCAATGTGGTGGGTGCTGCTCCAGCAACCCTTACTCATGGCCCTTCAACGCATATGCAGGGGGTTGTCAATTCCCAGAATCAACGAACACCCAAATTTCATTGTGTGCGATTCGTCAATTTCAGGAATTGACATGCCCCCACTTGGGCGTCGAATCGCTACTGGGGTGACATGCCACTCTAGTGGCTCTTTCCTGAGACCCTTTGGAACTGGGTGGTGGGTCGTCGATTCTTGGAATCAACAAACCCCCACACTACATTGTGTGGTGTTCGTCAATTCTAGGAATCGACGATCATCGCATCTTGACATTTAAGGGTCATGGGTCGCTCTAGTCGCCCTGCCAGCAGCCCTTTAATGTCGAGGAAAGGTAGGATCTTGATCCCAACCCTTGAACCATTTTTTATTTATTTATTTATTTATTATTATTATTATTATTATTATTATTTTAAATATAAATGATTCTTTTGATTATTTCTTTACATATTTTTTGAATTTTCTCTTTATATTTATTTTTTCAAATGTATTTTTTTTTCAAAGTATGTTTTAAAAAAAAAAATTAAACTTTTGTAATTTTTTTTTAATTTTTTTGGTAAATTGTAATTTTTTGCTTTTTTTTTTAATTATAATTTTTTTCTTCATATGTTTTTTTCAATTTGTTTTATTTATTTATTTCATTTTTTTAATAGTTTGTTTTAATTTATTTATTTATTTTTAATGGTTATTTTTTTATATTTGTCAAAGACAGAGTCTATTGTAATCAGCTTGGATCAAAATTCTTTGACTCTTAATTAATTTTTAAATTTTGAAAAACTATTTGCAAATTTATTAATGTTTTGGTAAAATTAAATATTAAAAATTTTTTAGAAATTGAAAATTATTTTTTTAATTTTTTAAATATGAATTTCTAATTTTTTATTGGTGGATGATTAATTTTATGTGGTTTAAAATTTATTTTTCAGAATTAATTTTTTTTTTTTTAAAAGAAAAACTTCAATCGTTGTCCTCATAAATTATATATATATATATATATATATATATATATATATATATATATATATATATATATATATATATGGATTTTTCCATAATTAATATTTTTTTCATTCCTTATCATATTTATTTTTAACAATAGATATTTATTAACCTATAATCATTCCTTGCTTGTTTTATATTATTTGTTGTATTCTTTCTAATAAACATGTTTTTTTTCCTAATAACAATCTAATTGTTAAGTGTCCTTATAAATTAATTATTCAAAAAAAATTAAATAAATGGATTTTTCAATAATTAATATTTTATTTCCATTCATTATCAAACCTACTTTTAACAATAAATATTTATTAATTTAAAATCATTCGTTGCATGCTTTCCATTAATTGTTGTATTCTTTCTAATAACAATTTTTTTTCACCATTTTTCTATTAATAGATTTTATTAATCATATTGTGTTTTTGATAATTTAATTATTTAATTGTTGTCAACCTTATGCTCATAAAACTATGTTATCATGTATAAATATATTATTATTAATTTGATTCCCCCTCCACCAATGTTGTGGTGCTTAAATCATGCATTTAATATAACTAAGTTATATGATCACATTCACCCCATAAGGGTTCTCTATTTTTCATAAGAGGTAGGTACTAAGCAGCAACACTACAAATTTTGTTTTCTTATTCCTTCTTTTTTTAAGTATTATTTTTTGTTTTTGTAATTCGAAATTTTATTTATTCTTCAAAAGAGATGTACATCGAGAGTAACAACAAAAAACAGGCGGTCTCACCCCAACCAAGTTTGCTAACCACCACATACAACATATGACAAAAGTAAAAAAAGGAAACAAAGGACATCATCCAAAACCAAGAAGGCCAAAGGAAACAAAAGGGAAATAAAACATAAAAAACACTTGAAGTCATGCTAGTCATCCGACGTGATGGAGGCTGGGTTGTCCAAGGACGTCCTAGGAGGAGGCAGATGTTGAAAAGAGCATTGGACGTGCTCCTCTAAATGAGACATCCAGGACTCCAACTTCTCCACCTTCTCCAATAGCAAGTTGTGTCCTCACCGGACCACCACAATGGGCTCCCATACGTGGCACTAAAAGTAGTACAATTTATCCAAGGTAGCTATCAGTTTTGCATGTTCCTCACGTTAGATCCTTTCTGTAGTTTCCAATCGCTCCATTAGGGATTGAATCAAATCTCGAAAAAATTACCAAGAAAAAATGTTGAATGACCTTCTAACAAGGAACCAAAGACTCTGCACCCCCTCACCATTCCAAGCTGCTACACCACCAAGCCCTGCCCTTCGCTAGTGTTTGCGGTGATCAACCCCCATGGCCCTTAGCCAAGCGAGTATGCCCTCGGCCACCCCGCAAACCAGCCACCATCCTCCTGGAGCTTCCTGTTGACTTTCCACCCCAATGAGCCACTGATACCTCCACCCCTTGCTTTGTGTTTTGTAATTGAGAAGCCTGGTCCTCGCGTCCCACCGAGTAGGGCTTTGGAGGGAGGGTGGATTTCTCTCTTCTCGAAGTTGGTATCATCGACGCTTGACTAGCAGCTACACCTACAATGCATAAGACCCCCTAGGCATGCCCAACCCACACCCACCAGGCCCGTCACACCCAGTGCATAAACCAGCAACCTCCCAAACTCGGGTCCTGACTCACACCAATCGAAACCACGCAGCACCATAGGATCTTCCACCCCACTAGTCATGCCACGCTAGGCCCAAACACAGAGAGGTAATGAAATTTGAATAATTCAAACATAGGAGGGCTGGAAGAAGCACAAAATTTCCCACCACATGTTGAGGACCTCTCCCCCAACCACACCAGCAACAAAGGGTCACATGTTCTTGCTCACTTCCCCCCGAAAGACATATAAAACCTCACGCGAAATGTCCAAACAACCCAATTACAGGCCCAAAATCCAAAATAAGAGAGCCATCTATAGAAATTCCACCCCTCCCCGAAGAAATTCCACCAACACAGTCCACTCGAACAACCGAAATACCCATAACCGTATAACACCAATACACAAATCGACCAAAATCTCCCGAAGGCCAATTCCACCGGGAACCACAGACGACAACCACATATAAACTCAGAAAAACAACCTTGTAATAAGAAAGTTACCAATTTAAAAAGCCAGCAACCTGGGGGTGAACCTCGTTTCCAGGGTCGCCACCTTGCCCAACGGAAGTGACGTCGCTTCCCTCTTTGGCGAGCAAAGAACTAGGCAATGGCATGAAGTTGAAACAAAACATGAATGAAGTCCCCCTCCCATGATTCTCGACCTTAGAACAATGTCTCCTGCGTTGTTCGAGGTGCTACTAAATTCCACACGCAAACCATAACACCTCCATGTACTCCAGGCGAAGTGAGAGGGCCAGCGGTGCAGCCCTCGAATCGGGTGCCAGCTGTTGGTCATCATGGACCACGAGGTGCTCCATGTACTATGTTCATCATGACCATCGGGGATTTCTAAATAAAACTTGATTTTAAATGTTTTAATTTTTTAATTTTTAATTTTCCCTTTTCTGCTAAATATTTTTTTGTTTTTTCTTTCAATTTTTGTTTGTTTTTAAATATGTTTTGTTTGTTTTCAAATTTTTTTTAAATAATTTTTTTAATTTGAAATTTTTGTTAAACTATTTTATTTTATTTTTAAACATTTTTGTTTGTTATTTTTCCTTAAAATTTTATGTAAATCATTATTTTTGGAAAAAAACCTTCAATTGTTATCAACATCAAATTCATAAAATTTGCTATTTTTTCAACTTTTTTTGTTCAATATTTTCCATAAAAATCATTTATTTAACATTTCATTTTAAGCAAAAAAAAGTCCAAAAGTATGTATTTTTTGTCAAGTGTTTAAAAATATTATTTTTTAGTGGAAATTATTTTATGTATATTGAAGTATTAATTAACGATACGTAAATATATAAAAAAATTTAACTTCAAAATATTAATTTAATTATTTTTTCAGCTTTGCAAAAAAAATGAAAATTTCATTATAAAAAAACATTGCAAAGAAAAACAAAACACCCAAACTTGAAAAGTCTTTAAAAACAATCATCTCAGGAAGAAAAAGAAGAAAAGGAATACGACAACTTTAAAAATGGTTAAACAATCAAAATATAAAATAAATTGCATGCTTAAGACATAAGAAAATGTAGAGTGTTAGAAATATATCCCAAACAAAAAAAATGTTAATGTTGCATCAATGTTTTTCAAAATCCGCATGAAAATCACCAACATTTTAAAGAATTTATCAACACTTAATGGATAAGAAAATTTAAAGTGTAAAAAATAAGCCCAAAAAAAATGTTTTATGTTGTATCAATACTTTTCAAAATCGACGTGGAAATCACTAACATTTAAAAAAAAAATGTTCATACGTAATACATAAGAAAAATTAAATTGTCAAAAATATGCTCCAAAAAAAAGGTTGATGTTGCATGAACACTTTTCAAAATCGGCATGAAAATCATGAATTTTTTACGACCTCTAAAAAAAAATAACTCGATATAGTTCTCGTTAAGTTGGTGACTTTGTTTATCTAACTAATAAAGTGAATTAACTATAAAAATACATAAACTATTAATCCAACATAACTTTGAGGAGTGGGCCCTGTCTTCGTAGAATAGAGTGTTGTGAATTGATTGAACTACACAGGTAACAATCCAATATGAATCAACTTTATAACCATCGGAAAAATACTTATATTATTCAAGAATGTGATTCAAAGTACAATTCAATCATCAATTTCCCTCGCTTAGGGAGTGGGACATAGTTTTTATACATATTTTGTCTTGTCTAACCTTAGAAAATAATGAGAATCTATGATTCTCAAGTTGTTCTCACAATTGATTAAATCGGGAGTTGATTTTTAAAAAACCATGATTCTCACATTGTTCTAACTATTGATCAATTAGGGATTCAACTACAAACAACCATATCAAAATACTAACATAATTTTTCCTTATTACATTTTTTCCATGTCAGATGTTGCAACTGATCCATGTTTTTAGCTATTGTTTTATAATGATTACAACTACATGCCCACCAATAATCTGAATTTGTTGTGCCCGATGATCATGCGATTTTAAATGGGCATAAAAATTATACTGAATTGGATATATTTGTAAATAATATAGTTATTAGTTTGATATTCACAATTGATAAGGGGTCAAATTTGTATCATGACTTTAGTTGGAATAACATTGATAGTAGAAGCACTTTGGTGTGACTGGATTAATATCAATAGGACTAACAACACACTAGTAATATAGGAGCAGTCATGAATCGATAAAATAGGAGTAGTAGCGCACTTGTGGAACTGAATCAACAACTAACATACATCATTTTCTTAAGTGAGTGCAAAAGGCCTATTTCTCCATAACACACTAACAACATTCAATAAAATGAAAAGAAATACAAGAAAACCATGCATTGGACTAAATGAATCAGTATGGACAATATTAAACTTAAAAATGGTTGTAAATTGTGGAAAAGGGTAAAAAATGATAGAAATAAAATTATGTTAAAAGATGAAATTTCCAGGGCCCAACAAATTGCTCTAGAATCAATTAAAATTGTAATAATATAATTTGAAATCTTACCATTTACTTCAAGCATGAGCATGCTAATCTTAAAAGTATGCATATATTATTGGAATGTTCCTACCCACATTCTCCTCTAAGATTTACTCCTATATGTTTTGCATAGTTCTCATTTTAGCCCTTTATGAGGAAAATCATTTTCATATCATCTCATATGAATAAAATCTATGTTCTTGTGAGAATTTCCATTAGGGAAATTTTGAGTTATAAAATGGGACTCCTAAGGAAATTAAAAAATAATAGTGGAAATAATAAAATAATATTAGATTACATCATCAAATTTTAGAGGGAAAAAAAAAAAATATTTTTTCAACTCGTATTTTCAACTTATCTCCCTATAGCTATTCTCAAATTTTGAGTGGAAACACTTGTTGTATATAAAATTTAATTCCTCATCCAAGGATTACCCATGTTGCATACTTTCAATGGACCTTGCTACATGAAAAATGAGAAATATATGAAAAACATTACTGCAATCACGTTTTTCCATGTATTTCTCATTTTTTGTGTACCAGGGTCCATCGAAAGTATGCAACATGGGTACTCTTTGGATGAGTAATTAAATTTTGCATCCAACAAGTACTCCTGCTCGAAATTTGAGTAAAAGCATAGGGAGATAAGTTTAAAATACGAGTTGAAAAAATAGTTTTATTATTTTATTATTTTTTATTCTTTTTACATTTTTACTCCAAAAATTGTGAATCATCCCCCATGGTTGACTACATCATCTTGAATCCTATTGGTTCTTATAAATTTTATTTTGGTTATACATTTTTCTTAGGAGGCCCATTTTAGACCTCAAAATTCCTCTAATGATCCTCTATTTTAATGTGCATGTCCAATACTTGTATTTTCTCAATCTCTTTCTTCAGCCTCGTAAGCTTTTCCTTTTTATTCATCATGTCTAAATCAAAGAACATTGGAGGGGATGTTACCTATTAATTCTTTCGAGAAGGTATGGAGGTGTCTTTTGTAGTAGTAGTAAAGTCCCTATATTCTTATGGTGATAATTATCTATGATTTGCAGTAATGAAACGTGGTTCTTCTTTATAAGTTTCCATAGCCTCAATATAATAATATAAGACTTGTTTATTTTCATCAACCACTAATGGTTATTTAGCTCAAGTGGAGAACTTTTGTCTTAGTCTTTTTTCTAATTTTGTAAACACTTATTCATCTTTTTTACTAACGTGTTCATCAATTTTACCAAATCTCTTATACATATCTCTAGTAACTCTCCTTTGATATGTAATTGTTTCCTTTTCATGTTTCTTTGCTTTTTATTTTATTTCCACCCTCCGTGGTTCCTATATCCATGCAGAATTTTTTTGTATTTCTTCCTCAATTTTTCTTGTGTATCCTGATTAACAATGTCTTTTGGAAAATCATATTTGGAGAGCATTTGTTCTCAATATGTATTACTCTTTTGTATCTCATACACTATTATCATTTTTACTAAACCATGATGTTATAGGCTCCTATATTCATTCTTGTACTATTTATGAATCAATTTATCCATATTTGTCAATATTTTTAGCAATCAATAGGGCATATTGATATTTTTTCATCTTTCAAATTCAATAGAAGGTGTATATGATAAAGAAATGTGAGACTATAATGCCCATATCATGTAACATATTTTTCAATGAGGAATACTAAATCCTTCCAAGGATCCTTCAACCAAATTATTGGAGCTCTATTTGCTCAATTGGTTCTCTATATTGACCTATTAAGAAAAGGTTTCCAAGCGTTTTCTTCAATTTCGTTATTTTTAAACAACTTTTCTTTTTGTTGAGGGATTCCAATAACCTATGATAATAAGTTTTCAAATATGTGTATTTTTAAACTTCCCACCTGAGCACATTTGAGAAAATACCCTTTTAACCTCAAACTCGTGGCCTTGAAATTTTGAAAAGAACTCAATCCACCCTACTCTCTGGAGAACTATTTGACACTCAATATGTAAACTAGTGAACTCAATCCCATAGGGCTCAAATCAAATTGGTATTTCCATTATTTAACTCAATGTAATAGAACCACATATAAGCCTTGTGTAAAAACACTCCTATGTGTGACCAAATTTCATGCACCAATATTTTGTTACAAGGAATATATTATATGAATATTATTTTATAGAAATAGTCATGTATCTAGCCAAATTTCATGCACAAATACTATGTTATTGAATATACATTTTACGGAAGCTAAACCATATGAAAACCCTATTTATAGAAGTCTTTGGAATATGAGAATACACTTACAAAAATTCTCTATATAATAAACACATTGTATAAGTAACTTTGTTTGTAAATATCTATTATGAAAAACCTCGTTCATCCACTATATAAACCAAATCTTCAACATAGAGGCATGCTAATAGTGGTAGGGAAAATAGATTTTAAATGGTCAAAGGGTAGTAGAGAAAATTACTTCAAATTGGTTTAGAGCGGTGAAAATTAAATCAATTTTAAATAGAAAAAAGGGTGGTAGATAAAATAACTTTATAATAGGTGGTAGAGTATTATCTTTAATTTTCCTTTGAATGCAATGGAAATAAATTTTACTCTAGTAGATTTTCATGACAAAAGAGTGTTTATTATGTTAAGTATGCTAAGGGGTGGCATGGACGGTTTTTGTAACACATTCCCTTACCACCCCTAGACCACACTAAAGGTATAAGGAGGTAGTTACTATCATAGACTTGACCTCCATAACCCTTTCATGGAAATGGGGTCTAAATTTTTCATAATTTTTCGAACTCTTTAAAACCCAAAATAAAAATATATGTTGTGTTTTTCTTTCCAATACCTTTATAGTGATATAAATTTTTCCTCAATCCAAGCTACAAATCAAAATTTATGGCCATTTAGAGATTGGCCTATTAAACAATATCACATCATCTTGACCTACCACGTGGCACCCATGTGGTGTCCATGTGGTCATTCTACTACCTTGTAAAATCCATTTGGAAAGTTTTAACTCCACACAATTCAACATAGATAGAAATCAGTTCCCAAATTTGGTAACAATGTTAAAACCCCCTCTGAGACCTGGCCTTTGACCTCTTGACCTAGTTAATGGCTGCTCAACCCAAATCATGGGGAAGTCCTCTCGACCATCCTGGCCCTGACCTATCTAGGCTTCAAGTAACTCAAAACAGGGTTCCCTTAGTTGGGCCCAATGTTTGTCTTCACCACACCTACTAGACCTGGTGTCTTCAAGACATCACCAGTCCATGTGGCCTCCTCCAAGAGTGCCATGTATCACTCTATTTTAGCCCATTTTGACAGAAAAATGGTCAATTCGAGGTGCCATGTGTCACACTACATGGGTTTCATGTCACCCTCTTATCCACGTCTCTTACCTCTATGACCATGGGTCCCACGTAGGGCTCTAAACCTTCAGCTTGGTTAATCCTATGATGGTAACAGGGTTGGCAGATCAATGGACAACATTAATTGTGGACCCTTCCTCCCTCTTCCATATCACAAGGGGGTTGAAATTCATGGTTCCACTATATGGTTTCATCCCTAATATAAAACTAACATCATACTTTGCTATAATCCAACAATGAATATTAAATGTGGAACTCCCCCTCTTCCATGTTGATGTAATGGGGGGGGTTCGCACTCCACCACAACCATTTTATTGACAACCCTTTGCAACCGTCAATCACAACTAACACTATGGTTCCAACCCCTAGTCTTGTGCCAGAGCATATGGCCATTTCTCATGTCACCTTCGATTTTTTCGACCCTACGTTTATATATATATATATATATATATATATATATATGGATGGGCCTTCTCCCTGGCACTTAGTCACAGCACTATTCCTATGGACTATTGGCTTAAGTACTCTAAAATTTTCAAAATATAGCATGCTCTCTCTCTCTCTCCATATATATATATATATATATGGAGAGAGAGAGAGAGAGAGAGAGAGAGAGATAGAGAGAGAGAGAGAGAGAGTAATTCATACACAATTCACACTACAAATTAACACTAATATAATAGAATATTGTCAGTCCCTGCATGTAATGTCCCCAATTTTTAGCCTCAATCTAAAATGGACATTATAGTTGCACATTTTATTTTTGTTTAATAAAATGGGCAAGGAGAAACCTTAGCCCCTTTTAGATGAATAAATAACACTCCTAGTGTGAAAGGGGAGTGAATAAAGCAGATGAAATAAACACCAAGGGTGTGAATGGAACCCAGCTCACTTGATTAGTCACCACTTACTAAAGTCAACAGCACTACCCAAGGAGGAAGAGGCTTCCTAGAGAAGCTGCATAGTTTTGGAGGGAAGACATTCATGCAAGGGTGGAAACCCTAATTGGTGGGACCTTGGTGGAGAATATTTCTCTCACTTTATATGGAAGAGATGGAAGCCCATTTTCATTATGTTATGTTTTGGAGTTTCAGACTTGGGTCCACAAAGCTTGCATCCCTGGGCTGTTTAGCAGGGTGATGGTGCCCTCGAGCACTAGGGTGTTCCTGGTCAGGAATCCCTACCTCTTCCTCAAGGAAGGATGAGGATTGAGCTACATTTCCTTAATCTGGCATTGGCCACAGCTACATTCATCTTCTACAGCGTTATTTCTGCAGCAAAGAGGACGTTGTGTTGCTGAGTGCAACAAGAGGGGAACTCATGGAGTCTCTCTTGTCTTGTTTTCTTTAGTGGAGGAGTGATCCACTCATTGTAGGAGCTAAAAGGAGGATTCCTGGGCTTCATTTCAGATCTGTTGGCATGGGCCAACATTCCATCATCTCCCACTGCGCAGTCCATGGAGGAAACTATGTTATTTTGGAGGAGGCAGTGAGATAAGGGTTCCTGGAGCTTCAGAGGAGGATATTTCTGAGACAAAGTGATCAGCACGTTGTATTAGAAACATGATTAGAAGAGGGCATCTACATTTCAGATCTGCCATAGCCTCATTCTCATTTTTTTCAGTTGCAATGACAACTTGGTTGTCACATTTTGTATGTTCCGAAATTTCTAGCAATCTTTCATAGATTGGCTAGAAATCTTGTATTTCAGCCCATTTCTTGTTCTTGGGCTTATTTCTTGTATTTCTTCAGCAATTTATGTATTTCACTCATATTCAGCAGCTATGCCTTCATATACACTATGCAGTTGCAGCTACTCTGTCATTTTGTGGAGTTGCAGCTACTCTTGTATTTCATAGCTTATTCATTGGAGGTTGGATCTCAAAGCTTGAGTGGCTTGTCCCTCATGATATTTATTTTATTTTACTGCTGATATCATAATATAATTATGGCTGTATTATTTTCCCTCTTAAGGTGTATTTCAAATATGTAGAGTTTCAGATTCATGTTCATGTATTGTTGTAGCTCACTCTTTGAGCATTGTTTCAGAGATCTAGATTGGGGAGATCTGAATAACCCATCTAGATGCATTTATTTAAGCTCATTTTCTTCAAGGGAGTTTTATATGAGTTATTCTAGGGCATCCCAGTGGTGTTTTGTCTTATTTATGCAGCAGCTTCCTTATACAGCGTCTTCAAGGACCCTGTAGCAGAAATTCCCGAGGTGGAATATTGCATATCCATAGGAAGAGTCTGAGAAGGGCCTGCTAGCCTTAGGATTTCTCCCTTCTTTGAAGGAGTCATATCCTGTAAATTCCTCATCAGTCAATCTCTGAAATGGACTTGCAGTGTTTCACTAAAGAAGGAAAAATGGAACATCTAAGATGTTCCCGATTGAGCAGCAAGTTCCTAAAAAAGTGACATTACACTACATTTTAAAATCAACATAACATAACTTCAGCAACTCAACACATATGGAATCATGTGTTTCACATTCCAAATCCACACCATTAATTAAACATATTTAACATGGACTCTTTTCCTTTGGTTACCAACATATCAAGATCTCATTCATGTAAGGGATATAATTGTTTAGAAATTCAAATTTTGTATCAAATATAAACAAAAGGATATACAAACACAGTTCCATTACACAAGGAAAGTAATAGTGTAGCAATGATAGCCATAATAATCATCATGCCTATAATTTTTAAGCAAAACAAAACAGGTCCATTCAGCAATGAAACTAAAGACTGTACATGTTTAAATGGTATTAACAATGCAAACATTGATTTCATGGAATTCATAACCCATTATAAATATTCATCTTAAAATGTAGCAAGGAAATTGAGTCTAGGACCATAAATCTCCACCTAACCTTATTAGATATAAGTTTCCATTGATGGAAAAGGAATTGATGGTTGCAAGCATATTCATCAAAGGTGTAGAGACTTTGGAGCCATTTTCAGTATAAAATATCATCTCAAGTGATTTTGGAAACTACTAATATGGATATATCTCTGAAATAGGTTTCCAATGGTATATGGAAGTCGAAGAATGACCTTCCGAATTAAAATTTATTGCAGGTCAAAGATCAAAGGTTAAAATATCAAAGGTTGTTGAGCTACACTAGGTGTTTTTCCAAATTTGGTGATTTACCTAATTTAGCGGAGCAACCGTTAAAAAGTGGGAAATTACATTGGTGGATTTGCAACATGATTCAACCATGACCCATCAGAGAAATTTCACAGGATCATGCTCACCAAAGGGTTAAAATATAAGGGGGGTCCGATATTGGTATTATTTCCCATAACACCAATCAAAGAGATGGATGGTCCATATTAAAAGAAGTCCCATGTCCCCTTTTACCATGAAACTACACAAGGGGTTCTGCATAAACCCACAATAGTAAACGGTACGTGGCACATGGAAGCGTGGAATTCATATGGATGAAAAGGTGGTAGAGAGATGAGCAGTTATTGGTACACAGAGGAGCCAGGATGAGTTGGTGCAAATAGGTGGCATGGCAGTCCAATCGTAGAAGAGCACAACATAAGCAAGGTGGGCCCATATGACGCTTCACCCTTGAATATCCCGAGGGAGTGCAAGGCCAAAATTCTGGGGACAGGGATCCGGGAGGACATGGTGAAGAATGTCAGTAGCAGACATAGTGACGAGGTAGGAAAAGTGGCAGAATGTGTGAATTATTATTGGTACAATTAATCAAGTGGGGGACCCAATAGACCACGTAACCCCAGAAGTTCTGAGCCTCAAAGATCCAAGACATGGTGGAAAATACAACTCACCCAAGCTATTTTCTAATTGGTTTAGGTGCCCAAGGTGTGGTCCCACAAGGACACATAACCTCAGACCTCGAATGGCCAGGGACCCCTGAGGTTTTAGAGAGACTGACATGGATTTTCTCAAATTTAACGAGGTGTTGGGACTAGAGGACGAGGTGGCACACAAGGTAGGAATAATAGACCAATTGGAATCATGCACATGGTGAAGAGGTCCCAAAAAGACACGTATGCCCGGAAGGTATACCCCTGATGAAAAAAAATGGGCCCATTGATTTTTAGCATGGGATAGAGAGATGAGGGCTAAAGGCTTGCCACCAAGACTTGGATGCTTGTATGCATTATGACCATGGACACATAATTTTGTTATGTTTTTTAAGCCCTCAAGGCTTTAGAATGAAGGTGCGCTCAATGAAGGTTATATGTAGAGGTTTTTGTGTTAACACTCGACCATTCCATGCTTAATCATTCCACAGTCATGATTAAATCACTATGGGCCTATATTGAAGGCTGATCACATGAATGGGTTAGTGACTTTGAGAATTGGCGTTATGCGCAATATTTTGTGAATTTCACCATAACCAACAAAGAACTAAAATTTGGTGAACTAGGCATGAATGACAAGAATGGAAAAAGTTATAGGTATATTTAGCAGTCAACCAAATCTAAAAGTTTACCAAATTTAGAAATGAAAATAAAATCCCTACTAAAACCTATAAAATTATAAAATTGAAAATTTAGATAGTTTAACTCGGAGTTTATTGCAAAGATAAGAGAGTAGAGTTTGAAGACGTCAAGACCACATCTAGAAGACTTGACATAAGTTTTATATGGGAAAAAATATGAATTCAAGCAAGCAAAAGATTTGAACTTAATTCAAAGTTAAAAAACTAGAAATATTAGCTCAATTTCTATATAAGCATAATAAAAAATGAAAGCTATGTAGTTGAAAGTATGTACATAATTTTTTTGTTGGTGTTGGTGTGTATGGTGGATTGATCAGTAATCAGAGATTGCTAAAAGGTGATTTTATGGTGTTTGGGGTGAGTGTTTGAGGTGATAATTTATTTATTTTATTAAAGGAAGTGGCCTTCATGATTTGAGTTTGAAAATGGTATGAAAGATGAAACAAGGAGGTCAAGCAAG
Source organism: Pinus albicaulis (assembly GCA_034641835.2). Lineage (NCBI taxonomy): Eukaryota > Viridiplantae > Streptophyta > Pinopsida > Pinales > Pinaceae > Pinus > Pinus albicaulis. The sequence continues at coordinate 1,029,325,735 of CM076578.1, forward strand.
TGGCAGCTTGTAGATCATGGGTTTTAGATCCTTCCAGTAGTGGTTGGTAAACAATCAGGGGTTGGAGCTCTTTTTAGTAGAAATTGTTCAATTAGGGGTTGTATCTCCTTTTAGTAGTAGATGATAAATTAGGGAGTAGTAGCTTCCTTCTGGTTGCATCTAGATAACTTTGTAACAACAAGTAGAAGCTTTCTTGTATGAAAGTAATTGAAGATAAGTTTGAAGAATTTATATGTTCTATTTGTGATTCTTGTGATGCTCATATGAATTGTTGTTGAAGTGTTTATTGGTGTTCTAGTATTCTTTAATAGTGAAAGAAATTTTTAAAATTCCCAAAATATTGATTCACCCCCCCCCCTCAATATTTTCATGGTTTCTAACATGCCTTATTGAAGCTACAACCACATTTACTTGTAGCAGTCACCCTCGAGCTAGATTCTAGAGCTTGAGGAGAATTTATTTAAGAGGAAATCAGCCAACAGTAAGAACTAAAAAAGGATGTCACAAGGCTACACTAGCTTAACCCAACAGCTACACAACCTTCATTTATGTTTTCCAGGAATTATAGACATGATTAAAACTCATGTCAATATATCATATTACAGAGAATTATAGCTCACTTTTAGGAGAAGAGAGTCCACTTACAATGGAATTTTAATTATTTGGATAAGTTATTGTTTGGGTAAATAGGTCACCTCTCTAGGTATTTCATCAGTGAGTCAAAAACCATATCTTTAGCCCCAAGGAAACTTTTTTTGATTCATCAACCCTCACAAATACCTGAGTGCCTCTTCCTTAACCAATAGTTTCATCAATCCAAAAGCTCCCTAGTGGGTTCTTTAGTATTTAGGCAAGTATTTGCTCTGTATAATTCTCACCAGTAAACCCCATCGAGGTTCCTCATCTAGTTAACGTTCTCAGACTTACACATTGTCTGTTGACATTCCCCCCCCCCCCCCCCCCCCCCCCCCCCCCCCCCCGGCCCCGGCCTAACCCTGGAGGAAATTTCTCTATGTATTTTTTTTCTATCCCGGCTTCCACATGCATGGGAGTATTCACAAAAAAATACCCTTTGTTTACTCTTTTTTGTGCACTTCAATAGACTAACCATATTTATACCTAAGGATCCACACAACCTTCCCTCTTTGACAACACAACCCATCCTTTCCTTTAGTTTCTTATCCTTTCTTTCTTGCAGTTATGCCGAAAAGACACATGGTTCTATCCTTTATTTTTTTAGTTAATTAATTACACATTCAAATCATTTAAAACAACTTAACCAACCCATGGTTGATAATTAAAGTAACTAATTATTTAATAAATCTCTGTCCCCAAGACTCTGGGAATTGTGTCCCTTTCTCTCAAAAATTACATTAAATAATTACAATTATTTGTAATGAGGAATATTAAACTACAGGCTATCACAGACCCCTCCCCCTTGGGGGAACACCACCCTCGGTGTTCGATAACCATATATAAACAAAAAATTATTTAAACCAAGCACAATTGATATGGAGATTTATATACATAGCTCTATACAACATTTACAATTAGTTTTTGCATACACAGTTGCTTACCTAGCAACTCAATGGATCTAAAATATATTAAATCAACCATCTCTCGATGGCTCTTTTGCAGATTTCTAGCGCTTTTTTTGTGCACTATGATATATTCAAGTTGTTTTTGTTCCTCTTTCCATCCAACTTTGTTCACCCAATCTGAGCAATCTGATGCCCTACCTGCATCATAGCATGCAATCTCTCATGATATTCATCATATAGAAAATTGCACTAAAATAGAAATGTACCCTCATGAATATACTTATCCATGAGACATTCCCTACAATATGAATTAGAAACATGATCAATCATTATTTCACAAGAATGAGCCCTGATAATGACCTGTCAATCACAACAAAATTTCATACAATTATTTATTCATTAGCATGTTCTTGAACTCAACACATGCTTACATATGTCAATGAATTCAAGGTTGATATAAACTCTTGTATTCATTCAAGGCATGCATGGTACTGGGATAAATGGTCCCAATTTGGTCAAGGAATAGGTTATCCAATTCCTTTGTCCCTGTTTATTACAAACCCTACTATTATGATGATTCTCAACCAATGTTTGTCATTCCAAACAACATATTTTTTCCTTCACTGCATCATAATACAAGGATGCATTTTTTTGCATACACATATTGGTCATGTTGTTTAAAATTTTGGGAAACCTTCCTTTTTATGCCATTCCCATGGTTTTTTGGTCACATTCCATTTATTCCTATAGACCGAACTAGCTTGCCTGGCTATCATAATCTTCCTCCCTGCCTTCAAATTCCCTTTATTCATGCACTAGATTCATTCAAGTATGCTTCCCTTGTTGTATTGCACTTAAAAAGGTCCATCACTTTCTCTGACATTCCCAAGCCCAAGATATAGAATACAAAAACAAAAAGAAATGAAAATTTAGAAACAACTCATAGGAGCAATAAAAAATAAGCAAGATAACATGGCCATGTGCAAGCCAATAGTAAAAATAGTAGACCCAATATGAGCGCCAGTCAATAGGTAAAATAATAAATAAAGTATGAAACTAATATGTAAACACAAAATTCATAAAAATGTTCAACAATTACAACAACCCAATCCTTACAAGTTTTGGTGTTATCAAAGTGTCATGAGTAAAGCTCAACCTGAGCCCTCTCCACTATTTAATTTTGTCTCTTTACTACAACCAACTACAATAATTTAATTCAACCTCTGCACAAATTATTTTCAATTTAATTGTATTGCTTCAAGTGGAAACAAGAAGGTTATTTTTCCAAAACTAACCATCCTCTCAATAGATGAGGTTGCATGAACACATTTCTTATTTTTTATAGTTGTGTAGTTTTATGGCACGTTCAGAGCCACATCCCAAACTATCTCAGCTTCTTGAACATTGTACAGTATTGATCCATCATTATTGTGTTGTGGATACTCCTTTCTTATGTGATTCTCTCGTAATTCCAACACTTAAAGGGTCCTCTTCCATAAACTTTGGCCTCTTCTTCTACAGCCTAAGAAGATAAATATTTATTAGCAATATTGAACCTTTGTTGAGTTTCACATCTATTGGTGGTGAAATTTCTTTCCTTCTCCCCATGCTGTTGACCAGAACCTCCTTTCCTTTTCCTTCTAATTTCAAAACTTCATTTGGCCTTGAACTTGACCTTAAGCTCTAGCATGTGCCTATATTGCTCGTAGCAGTGCTTTAGCTTTTTGAATATACCTTCAAGGGTTTGTGGCTCATCAAAATCAATTCAGTACTTAAATGTTGATCGTATCCCACTGATGTTTCATTGAATCTTTGTCTTCTCATCTTAGAGGTAGGATATATATCTCAATAGATCCATAAATCTAATGGTAGATTATTCATCTGTCAATTGTCCCATTCTAAGCTCATAAAATTCCCTAGCATTGTTGTCAAAATACCCCTCTGATAGGTACTTATCCTTAAAGTATCCTTCAAATTCACTCCAAGAAAAATCTTCTCTGATTCCTTTTACATTTTTCAAATCTTCCCACCAAATATCAACAGTTTCCATTAGGCTAAAAATAGCTACCTTAGCTTTCATGTTCTCTAAATAGTCATGGATTTTGAAGAAATTTCTCATTCTCAGTAGCCAGGATTTTTCATCCTCTAATTTATTCATCTCACCATCAAATGTGGGAGTTTTTTCCTTCTTAAACACCTCTGGTACATATTCTATTTCCCTCCTTCCTTCATGGTGATGATGACAATGATGATGATGTGGCCTTTTGTGAGTGTTTTCATATTGTTGCTCATAAATTATTTCCTTATTTTCAAGAGTATCCAATAGCGTTCCTCCTTTCATAATATATTCAATTGAAAACTTATTCCTCTTTATAGTTCTTCTCTCATCTGCCCCATTCATTATTTCTACTTTCTCCCTAGGGCCTTATCTATCTCTTTGACTAGCTCCCAACTCATGTTTTTCTTGGCGTTGCAAGTCTAAAAGGCTCTAAAATATGACAAATTTAACCTATTCTTGTATTTCATGTGATTTTACAAGCCTCTCTTGTGCCTCAACGAGCCTCTCATCAACCTTACATATCCTTATTTCTTATCTCAAGCTCCTCAATTTATCCACCCAATCAAGAGAGTCTTCCCCTCCTCGTTTCTCAACTAATCTCTCCTCTCCAATTGATCTTTCCTCTTCATATCCATGTTGTGACTAGTCATAGTTGTATTACACCATTCCTATCCTCATTCTTGTTAGCCTTTAGTGTCTTCATATGTGTTGTAAATTCAGACACATAACTATTAGGTTAATCAAATAGAAATGTATAATAAAATTTAACACCTTGGCTTGTTATTAGAAGTGTAGTTGATGTAAGGCTAGTTGTAAAATTACATGTCATGTTAGTACATAAATATTAATGAAATAATGTCACATCATTGTTTTATCACTACAATAGAATCAAATCAATCATTAATATTATGCTACATACATATATCACAATGTAACCACACCCATGAGTACCTACAATCATACCACACAACAAATAGGTTCTAACAACTATCATTTGCTCTAAGGCCATATATGATCTCCAAAGGTCTAGTGTTGAACCTTTGATCTGATACCACTCTATAACACACACCCTAACCAACCCTATACCACACTAAAGGTGTAAGGAGGCAGTTACTGTTGTAGACCCAACCTCCATAGTCTAGTCATGGAAATGGAGTCTAATTTTTTTTCCATTTTTTGAATTCTTTAAAACTCAAAATAAACACTTACATTGTTTTTGTCTCATAGAGACCTTTCTGGTGATGTAAATGTTTCCTCATTCCAACCTACGGATCAAAAATTATGGCCATTTAAATATTTTCCTATTAAACATTGTCATGTCATATTGGCATACCACATGGCCCCCACATGGTCATTCTGTTGCCCTGGAAAAACCACATGGAAAAGCATAACTCCACATAATTCAAATAGATGGGGTTGGTTTCCCAAATTTGGTAATTGTGTTGAGACCCCCCTTTAAGGCCCGACTTCCGACCTCCCGAACTATTTAATGGGTGGTCGACCCCAATCATAGGGGTTTTTGGCTTGAGGGGTCCTGTCCTAGGTTTAAAGTTAATGCATAACCAACAAAACCCTCTTCCTTCTAGCCCTTTCGACAATGACCTTCTTGTGCAGGCCCAAGTCTCACCCAAAACAGTATGGGGGGTGCTGGAACCGGGTTTCCACACCCTGAGAGAGACTTAAATGAAGTGGGTGACTTCATGTAAGTTTTAATACATAGACTTACTTGTGCACGAAAAACCATAAACATAAACCCTAACCAGAAAACCTAGGATAATTATCACTAGTTGAACCTATGCACACACATGGACAGTAGGTATTTAATCCCTTTAACAATTCTAATAGTATAATATGTGGTGTTTACAGCAATAGATCTAAGCATTTAGCATTCATATCAACATTAAAACAAGTACGCAACCGATCTAGTCATAGATAATATAACTCTTATGCAGTAAACATAAATCATATGCAGGAACAGATCATAAGAAATTTACAAATGCATTTGATACACAAAGCTATCAAAACATGTCTTTATTCATCAACAGTTTGCAAAAACCCTTACAATCCTTTAGATCTACCCACGCACATGGCCAATGGGGTCCGCACATAGCCAAACTAAGGTATTCACGCACATAGCCAGCAGGAGCCTTTTAGACACAGATGCTTACAGAGATTCGCTTCAGAGCTCAATAATTCATCAAAACATACATAAACTTCCATCAAAAAATTGTCTTATCCGACTCGATCTAGACTTCTACTTATACTTTAACCTGCACTCATCCTAAGGTCCACAAACTGTGGTTTGAGACTCCTATATTTACACTTTACCCCATTACACTCATGAAGGGACATTGACCCGCCCCAAATCCCCTTGAATTTGCATGCTTAGCACGCACGACTCAAAACTACAAAGATACTATTATTTACTCCAAAAATGAAGTCCTAAGGGACCCTACTCCAACAGTCCCCCTACACAATCTTTTGACTCGTCCTAAGTTGCAGAGGCGTTGGGGTCTTCATCTTGGTCTTCAGCTCCTCGATGGTGGCGGTGAAGGGTGCAAAGATGTTCATGCTCTGATTAGTAGCACTTTGAGCCATATCCACCAATTTCTGAGAGGTAAGCCCCTCTGTTGTGAGACTAATACTCTAGTATGTCTAGCTCAGGTTATTGACAACAACATCTAAGTCCTATGATAGCTTCATTGCTTCATCTACCCGTGGCTTCATGTGGGTGGTCAAGATGTGCTTCTTCCACCATAGGTATTCAACCTCATCATGCAGCACCTAGATTTTCTGCAATCATGCCATTCTCTAAGCAGGCACAAATGTGGGCAACGCCTCTTGAAGCTCATTGAATGCCTCCTCTTTGGCCCACAATTTTTGCAATATTTTCTTCACAATTGGGTCATTTTGTACCGAATTCCACAAGCCCATAATTTCATCTAGGAATTCAATGCTCTTAGTGACTGTTGCAGTAATACTAGCATATTCTTCTTTGACCAAGGCAGTGCACTAGCACTTCTGGCGAAGTCTCTGGCTGGAGCTTTGCTTGTAACTCTGCAATATGCTGCTCAAAATCTGCCTTAATTGCCTGTACTTCGGATCGAGAAGTCTTCAAGGCTACTACTATACCTTTGACCTTGGCTTGAGTCATTGCAAAAGCAGGGATTGAAACCTCATGAAGTTCACCACAAAGTCGATCAATCAAATTCTCTAATTCAACACATTGAGCTATCGCTTCCTACTGAGTTGTCTGCGCCTGCAAAGACTCTTTTGTGTGCGCTGCAACCTTCTGCTCGACCTCTGTGATCCACTAGTGCATGTGAGTCTCTCGTTACTATAGCTCGTCCATGATAATCATCTGGATAGCATGTAGCTCTCCACTAGGAAGCATAGACAGATCAATTCTCACTTCTGAATTCATTTAGACCTATGCGTGCAAGGCAGGTTGTTCCATTGTAACCACATATTTAGGGAATGTGAAGATCCAGATATTTGCAGTGCTGATAATAATATTGGTTCTCAAGCTCGCTTGATCCGGCCTCGCCTAATTCATGCTCAGTTTAATGTTGTTAGTTTTTAGCTAAAGGACCTGCAACCCTGTCTGTAGGGACTCTACTGCAACATTTTACTATTCCTTGAGCACAGTGCACCGATCCTCAGAGGCATATGCAACCACATCTGTGATTTTTTCTAGGTCATCCTATGTGAGGTTGACTTCCTCTGTGCCTCCTGTCTTCGAGCCTTTCCACTTCTTTCACATGCCCTCGGGGGTTTCAGTGTCACACTTGGTACCTCTGGGGGACTCGGCTCCAGTACCATCTTGGCTATATGTGCCACCGAGATCAATGTCTTGCTCCAACTCAGCTTCCTTCTTTTCTTCTTTCTTGGCTTCCTTCTCTTTGTCCATCTCAGGGGCCTTCTCTGCTTCTTTTTCCTTGGTGGCACCTATTATCTATTTGTCGGATGTTGAGGCCATGACAGGATTGGTACATCCTATCCCAGTCTTCCATGCATCAGGCCAAGTCGCAATTACCTATTCAATTCTATCCTCTATCACCAAGCAAGGTAGGTTGTACCATATTGGATCGTTGCGCGACCAGATCTGAACTTTGTGTATTGACACCTTGAAGTCCGCAATGGCATTATATTTGTCGTGCATATCTTGGGACAACCGGGTCCTCGAGTGAATATTTATGGCTAATGCGTCTTCAAACAAGACCCTAAAGATATTATTCTCCATTACGTGCTTTCGGTCTATCGAGTCCCACAAATTAACGCGGCGTGCTCCTTCAAAAACATCAGGTTCTATATCCGGGAGGACTGCACTCTGTGGTGTATCCCACGCGACTAGAGAAATCAACATGAGAAACCATGAATAACAAAATTTCTTTCCTTCTTCTCGCACCTTGCGCACGTTTTCCAAGAACTCAGTGCAGAGGAATTGTGACCAGTTAAAACTTATTCCTTTCTCGCACTACCCTGTCAGTGCAATAACATGCACAGGGACCACCTTAGGCTTGCTTTTACGCATCATTTTGAAACCCATTAATAAGGTTCTAATGTGCACCGCCAGATCCTTAAAATGCTACACCAAGAAGCCCCTAGTATCTCATCCCACCTTGTAATCCTTCTTAACCTTTGCAGCCACTTTTAGCTCCTAGATTTTGCTATAATTATCCATGGGGTTAGGTCCCTTCTTTGGTAGGCCAGATTACAGTGGATCAACATGGCATCTATTGGGATTCTTCTCTTGATCGAAAGGCACCCATCATGCACTACTGCCAACAGCTGGCGCACACATATATCCATAATGGGGTACTTTCCGAAGTGAGAAATCCTCAATAAATCGATAATTCCCACATTACTCAACCCACGAGCCCAAGGCATCGGTACCTTGACAACTTTGGCATACATCACTCTCTCCAAGTAGTACTATGGTGCCAATTTATGGGATGCCTTCTCGTTGGCCAGATCATAGTCATCAAACATTACTGTAGGTATCTTCCCAAACATATCCCCCTCCAATGTGACCGCTTTTGGGATCAATGGCATTTGCAGCTAATCGCACACCGTGTCCAGATCCTTTGGTGCCTTCATAGAGGGTTTGCATGGCCTTACATACTTTGGGAGCCATGAGATAGGCATGATGAAGAGTGCAGCCTCCTCAGTTGTGCTCATGAGTCTCTTTTTCAGGTCACCTATGGGAGACCTATCCTTTCATGCTTGGTGTGGGGACGTGATATGCCTAGGCAAAGTCTGCAACTTTGAAGATGATCCCTTTGTCATATTTCCCTTTCCTTTGGCAGGTTTGGACACAAATTTCTACACTTCAGGGGAAAATTTATGCATGTCATTGGAATCTGGTTCAGTAGATGTTGTAAGTGGCATAGACTACTCTTCAGACTATGCACTCTCAACAGCAGGGTTAGTGACCATGATTCTAGGATTGAAGATAAATTTGGGTTTACTCATGTCAGAGGCGGGGGTCTCATGACCAGACATACAGTTCACAGAGATAATTACAGGGCACAATTTACTAAAATAGAAAAGGAACGGAATGCAACTCACTTCCTCACTTTTATAGGTGATCCATGGTAAAATGGTTGGAACTTCATTAACAGTACCTTATCCCCATAAAAACGGTCAAAAATTCCATAATATCTCCTCATTAAATGCATAAAACACACTCCATCCAGTAGTAAAATCAAATTTTTACCTAGAGTTACTATTCCAACGACTAGTTTTTCCTGTCATGCACTACCTTTGCGCTCATGTTGCACCTGCCTGCATATGTCCTCTATGCAGCACGCAGACAAGTAGATTCTGTTTCTTTGGCCATATATTCATTTGGTAGGCATAGGTTTATCCTTATATGGCTTTATTCAGCTTCAGTTGATGTACCTGGGAAGACTCTTGTCGTGCAACATGGCCAAGCACATTGCACCTCCATTAGTGATATCCTTCATGATATACAACCCCAACTAATTCATTCTAAACTTCCCTGGGTGGTGCGTAAACTGACTGTCATAAAAAAATCCATATCTTCTTCTTTGAATGCCTTCTGTTGGATGTTCCTATCATGCCAGGAATTTTTGAGTGCCTTCTACACTTGTTGATGAAAGTTAGCAATCAACCGATCCTCCTCTAATGCAACCAATTGTGCTAGACATTCCTCCATGATGTCTGGTCCAACCATATTAGTGAATGTTGCGATGTGCAGGCTTGGAACATTGTATTCCATTGGAATGATTGCTTCTTGTCCATAAACCATCCTGAAGGGTGTTTTACCAGTCAAATTCTTGCATGTGTTCCTATAAACCCATAAGACAGAAGGAATGTGCATGTCCCAATCATTCTGGTTTGCATTGCAGATCTTTGTGTGTGCATTCTCCAAGATTTTGTTAAAGGCTTATACTGCACCATTTTCCTGAGGGTGATAGGGAGTACTCTTTTGGTGATGTATCTATAATTCCTTTGTCAGAGCTTCAATGGTTTCATTAAAAAAGTGTGTGCCCTGATCACTCATAAATATCTTCGAGCACCCAAATCTAGTCAAGATATTTTCAAAAATAAACTATGCAGTAGTATCTACAGTACAATATTTTACTGGCTTGGCTTCTGTCATATAGTTACATAATCTATTGCAGTGATGATATAGCACAAGCCATTCCTTTTCCCAAGAGGATTAATAGGTCCAACAAAGTCTATGGCCCATTTATCAAAATTCTGCAGGGCCATCTGTGGCTGCAATGGAATTTCATCTCTACGCAATGGCTTCCTTGTTCTTTGGCACACATTGCAAGCTCGAGAATATGCATGTGCATCATTGTGCAGTGTGGGCCACCATAACCCAGTATGCAACACCTTCTGCGTAGTAGCTTTCCCTGCATAGTGGCCTCCTACCACTCCCCCATGAGCTTCAGCCAAGATGTCTTGTCTTTCATGTTCTAAGACATACCTTCTTAACACTTCATCCACTCCCAAATTGTACAGTTGACCAGCTCCTTCTTTTGTTACGCTGAGCATTCAGCAAGCGCACTACCAATAGTCAGAAAGTGAATGATATCTGCAAAGTGTCATCAACCACTTTAATAGAAAAGGGCTATGCATCAGGTAGTCCCTCCTCTAGATTGGTTGGTTCCTTCCCATTCTCAATGTGTGATAAGTGATCAGGTCTAGAATTCAATATACCAGGCTTAAAAATGATTTCAAAATGATATTCTTGAAATAGAAAAAGCCATCTACAAATCCCCCCCCCCCAACACAGGCTTATTAACCAGGTACTTCAAAGCAGAGTGGTCAGTGAACATCTTGAAGTGCCCTCCTAGCAGATAATGCCTATATTTATGTAGAGCATAGACCATAGCCAATCCTTCCCTCTATGTGGTTGAATAGTTGCACTCTGCACTGGAGATCTTCCTACTTGCAAATGCAACATGGTGATCAATATCTCCTTCTCCTGGTTGTACTAAGACAGCTCCAAGTGAAATTTCGGATGCATCACATGCACATGAAAGACCTTGGACCAGTCAGGGAATATTAAAATAGGTGCAGTAACCATCTTTTCCTTCAGTAGCTCAAAGCTCTTTTGACATTCCTCATCCCAGAAAAAGGACACACATTTCTTTATAAATTTTTCCATGGGCACAGTGATCAGAGCATAGCCATGAATTAATCTTCTATAATATCCTGTGTGTCCTAGAATAGAGCATAGTTTTTTCTCATTGGTATGAACCTCTAAGTTGATAATAACTACAATCTTGGGTAGATCTACCATCAACCCTTGATGACAAATAATATGCCCCAACAAGATTCCAAAAGGAACACGAAAAATACACTTCTTCAAGTTAAGATAGATATGATGCTTCCTGCAAGTGTCGAGCATCATGCACAGGTTGGAAACATGCTTCTTTGCCAATCCAAACACAGTACAATCACCAAAGTATACTTCCATAAACTTGTGCATGAACTCCTTGATTACAGCTACTACTATGCGCGAGAATATAGAAGGTGCATTCTTCAATGCAAAATCCATGAGTATGTATTGGAAGGATCCCCATTCTATTGCAAAATTGGTCTTACTTCATTCTTCTCGTGCAATCCTGATCTGGTGGTACCCTGAAAACCCATCGATGAAAGAATAGGCCTCTTTTCCTCCCACATTGTCCAATATCTCATATGAAAATGGAGTATGGAAGGGATCATGTATGCATGCATCATTTAGTTTGCACAGGTCCACACAAATCCTTATTTCTCCCTTATTCTTATTTTCCTGAACAACCATCGAGCTCACCCAATTAGATTGTTCCATGGGCTCAATGATTCTTGCAGCAACCATTTTCTCCAATTATTCCTTCACTTTCTTTTATATTTTGGATTTAACCAGTATGGTCGCTACTTCATGGGGCATGCACTTGGTTTTAGAGTGATTTTCATAACTCCCAAATCTCCAACAATTCCTTTGAGCTCATAAAACTTCGTGGGAAATAGGTCCTGATATTCTGTCAAAGTCTCCGCAACCTTTCCCACTATGTCATCATCCCAATAATATCCTATTTAGGCCAACTTGGGTTGTTCCTCCACCCAGATATTTACTTCCTTTAGTCTTAAAGTCTTAGTTACATCCACCATTCTTAACAAGGGCCCTGCAACTGCGCGCTCCCCCTCAAATTTTGGGATATTGATATTTCTTAGATCTTCCTTATTATCTTCCACTGAAAAATTTCTGCAGTTGACAATATCTTGCATCTGTGCTTCCCATGTTGGTGCAGCACATTCTATTTGAGGCTAGGAATCATAAAATACAATTTCTTCTATATCCTGCAAGGCTTCGTCCAACCCTTCTGACCCACCGTTAATGCCAAAGGTTAACAAAAAAATTTCACTCATTGTAACCCAATTAAGGGTCCCTCGATGCAGCTTCGTCTCTAAATACTATGCAGTAGGGATTGATCCCAACGTATGGACAAAAATGTGAACCCATTTGACCCTGGGCTTCTTATCCCAAACCTCCATCCACATAGCTAGTTTTTTTGCATGGATCACCTTGGCCACCAAAAATCTTAGTCGGTGGATTAGTGGGTTGCTCAAGTGCAACCGCATCATTCTGCTACATTCTTCCCAATCCTCAAAGTTACCTTTGTGCATATCCCACCAACATGCTGGAGTTCCGCACATGGCAAGATCGAGTGCCCAGAACCTTCACTCTTTTGGGACAACCTTTTCCAATTTCTCGAAAAATAAAACAACATTGCTAGAACCATCAAAATAGGGTAATCCTTGCACCTATAAGGAGATGAATCACATATTTTTTGTGACTCTGAGGCAGCATAGTGTAGAAACATCATGTAGCCGATTCTGCCAATTCTCCATTTCTCCATCTGAATTCGATAAGCGTGAGATATCTTTTTCCCAATTCAACATCCCATCAACAGTAGGGTTGATCCAATCCTCATATCATGCAGTCATATTTTAGATATGGTCGACATCGTCTCCTTCGTGCACTGGTTCTGTATATCTCTCCCCTTTTGCAAGATCTAAAGGTACTATAACCCAAGTACCATTGTTTTCAAAGATCATACTTATGTGCTTTAATTTTATGATGCCCCACATGTCGATGGCCCAATCCAGGCCTAGTGGCGCAGTGTAGGGGTCTGAATCATCTACAATTTGTATTACTTCAAATTCTGCACGTACCTTTACTCTAGCAATGTCTACCAGAACCTGTGGGAGTCTCCCGAGTGGAATAATCTTATGCTGATTGGCCATGCGCAACTGGATGGTGGACCATTCTAGATTTGGTTCACTCATATTCTGCTAGGTATACTTAGTTAGAACATTTGCATCAGATCCCAAGTCTAAAATTACCTGATCCATCTCATATTCCCCAATTTGCACGGTCATGTGCATCTCCCGTCTTTTTCTCTTCTTATTATATCAGATCCTGAAGGTTTTCTATTGCTTTCTAGGTATGCACCTACATCAACAAAATCCTTTCTAGCTTCTACAAAAGTTTCATCCTTCTGCAGGTTGAGTCCTTCCTTCTTTTCAAAATCCTTCCTGATCCACAGCTTTGCATCAGCCTTCTTTCCCTCATCTTCTCCAGTGGCAGCACCGCTGCGTGTAATTATTTTTACACTTAGATCATTATCTCACAGCTCAGCTCTAACCATTTGGATATTATGCATAGGTGTATATTGTTTTTTCTCCTGCATTTTAACAATCAAAACAAGACAATCTTCAATAACATGATCAAAATGTCTACAATACCTACAAGACTGTCGCTCAGGGTTCGGACAATTGTGAGCAAAGTGTCCTGCATCTCCATAGTTATAGCAAATCAGTTGTCCTCTTCCACGACTTGCACTTCCACCTCTCCCTCCTCGCCTTCCTCTGGCTGGAGATCCACCATGCCCAGAGGGAGATGCTTGGGAAGATGGTTCGGCCTGCACTCTATATAGGTTGGCATTGTATATCATCAAATCAAATGAGTGGAAATGGTTCACATCATGGCCAACTGAAGAGAAAAACATACACTATTGCTGCTTCAGTTCTGGTACATAACTTCCTAATCAAGGGAAATGGTCTACATCATGTCGTTTAGCCACTTGACAGTCCACACACCACAACATGGGATTATCACTCGGTCTTGCAGCATCCCCAGGTCACAATGGATTTGGTCCTCCCACTTGCATGTAATCTTGAATCAAGGTACACTGATCTTTTGTGTGACCAGAACCTTTACAACGTATGCATAATACATCTGTGCCAACTTCTTTCCCTCTATCTCTGTGCAGATTCTGAATTTTCAAGTTCATCGCTTCTAATTGATTTTGGATTTGCAGGGTTCCAAATTGGTCATCGGTTCTAGGCAGGGTTTCCAGCTTCATGGAAACTTCAAGAGCCTCAGCCTGAGAGTTGATTTTATGCTAATTCAAAGGGTTGTGAAAGTGTGGCAAGAGCATGGAAATAAACCATTATTTATGCTTCTTATAAATGATAGATAAATCCTCCATCACTGGTAGTGCACTTCAATCGTTGATCTACCCCCCAGACAGATTCGTTTGGTTCTTTTCTGATCTCTTTCAGCTCTGTTACACATTGTGAGTAGGAATTTGGTTTTATGAACTGTTGTTCTAAATCCTTCTTGATCTCATCGATAGTGGGATCATCATTTTGAGCCAGATATCCCATAAACCAGTCTAATGCACAACCTTCAAATTCCATAGCTACTTGTGTCCTTTTGACAGCATCAGTATTTACATTTTGCACAGTCCATAATCTGCAACAAACCAAAACCTCTCCATGTATTCGTTGCTCACACCCTTGAAGGTGGGTAGGTTCATGTGTGCAACCATATTGCCTCTTGGTGGTGGTGGAGGTGGTGGAGGAGTAGGGGATGACCTACGCCTGTGCGAGTTTGACTATGGGGTGGTTGGACGGCTACCTCCAGTGCGCGTAGCCTCACCACTCTCTGTATCACTATTAGGCGAGTTTCTCAAAGGGTTGTATACAGATCTATCTCCTCTCTCGTTAACCCAAAAGTAATTTCTGTTGTGCGTAGTTCCTTCAAATTTGTTTGGGGTCATTCACTCAGTGTGACTACACAAAATACCCTTTTCACACAATAGCATCTTAATTAGCAAAGGTAGAGAGTGTTATATTTTGGGTCATATTCTGGATCATATTCTCAGACCTATAAGTCTCACCCGAAGCAGTATGGGGGGGTGTTGGAACCATGTTTCCACACCCTGAGAGAGACTTAAATGAAGTGGGCAGCTTCATATATGTTTTAATACACATACCTACTTGCGCACCAAAAACCCTAGGATAATTATCACCGGTTAAACATGTACACGCGCACTAACAGTAGGTTTGAAATCCCTTTAACTATTCTAATAGTATAATATGTGGTATTTACATCAATAGATCTAAGCATTTATAATTCATTTCAACAGTAAAATAGGTACACAAGTGATCTAGTCACGGATAATATAGCTCTTATGCAGTAAATGGAAATCATATGCAAGAACATATCATAATAAATTTACAAATGAATTTGGTACACAAAGCTAAAAAAACATGTCTTTGTTCATCAACATTTTGCAAATACCCTTACAATCCTTCAAATCTACCCGTGCACACAGCCAGCGGGGTCCGTACATAGCCAGCAAGAGCCTTTTAGACATAGACACATACAGAGATTCGCTTCAGAGCTCAATAATTCATCAAAACATACATAAAATTCCATCAGAAAACTTTCTTATCCAACTTGATCTAGACTTCTACGTATACCTTAGCCTGCGCTTGTCCTTAGGTCCGCAAATCGTGGTTTGAGACTCCTAGTTTACCCTTTAGGCCATTACACTCATGAAGGGACTTTGACCCGCCCAAAATCCCCTCGAATCTGCATTTCTTAGTGCACACGACTCAAAAATACCAAAAATATTATTATTTACTCCAAAAATACGGTCTTAAGGGACCTTGCTCCAACAGGGGCATCCTCTCGACCATCCTGATCTTGACTTATCTGGGCTTCGACCAAATTAGACATGGAATTAGAGAAATTTTGTGGTCTAAAGTGAGGCTCCTAAGGATATTATAAAATAATAAAATAATATTAGATTTCATCATCAAATTTTAGAGGGAAAAAAGAAAAAGAAAAAAATTCAACTTGTATTTCCAACTTATCTCCATACAGTTGTACTCATATTTTGAGCAGGAGAACTCATTGTGTTCACTTGGATTGAACCTTAGGCTGAAAAAGGAAATTTCGAGGTAACCACAAACCACACTTAGCCAAGTAGCTAGCCCTACTAGGCAAGGAGAGGACTCTCTCTGTATAGATCACAGCCAAGATGACTGAGGAAAGAAGATATTAGGCTAGGTATAGTAGCTTAGAATTTTGATTTTGATTGAATAGGGTTGTGCTAGATCAGAAAGAGAAAAACAGTCAGGGCAAGGGAAATTAGGTCAAATTTGCAGGGTGTTCTATGGGGCAAGGTAGGTACAGTGGTTTATCACTTTAGGATTTCGATGGTGGGATGATCAAGATAGGTGAGGATCTAGAAAGAGCATGGTGAAATCATGGTTTCTTTCTAAATTGAATAAATTACAGACTGTGAATATTTACCCAAAACGGAGCACAAAAATTATGGATTCTGTTCATCAAACTTGAAAACATTCACTTAATAGTAATGAAATGATGGATGAAATAAAAAATAAAATCTAACAACTAAGCACAAAAGGAACTGAAACTAAACACCATACCACATGGATCCCATAAAAATAGCTACAAATTTTATTAATATTCCTGCTCAGAACTGATATAAAAGTGTGTCTCTTCAAAAGCCAAACCTCTAAATGAGTCCAACCATTACAATGACTGAGAAAATACATCATATAGACCTCAAAACCACTATCCCTAGCCTTAGGGAGTCGAATCCATGAGAGGGGAATCAGTTACACCTAATGCCAAACAAGAAACTGAAGACTAGGAAGACCCAACAATTTGCCTCTAAAAGAGAGGAAACTGATTCATTTGACATCTAGAGGACTCACCTAGTGTATCTACCTTAGATGAAAGTAAAAACATGATAATTACATTTAAATCATGACCATTTAAATCATTAATTTCTTCATTTTCCAAAGTAAAAATTCAAACTGGAGTGAAACTTCAAAAAATTTTGAAGACTGTGAAAATGCATTTTCCTTGTCAAACGCGCAGCGCCCAGGAAGAAAAAATGGCCTATGTTCAAGGCTAGTTTTGAGTGCCTTCCCAGAGTCCAAATCAGCTCCATGATAGATTATTGGAAATTTATCTAAGTCTAGCTTCCAAATATACCTCCAGTTTCAAAAATGGTGCTCATTTTCTCTGTCAAAAATTCAATCTCCCAAGAGTGGTAAACGTGCAACAACCAGGTCAAAAATGAGGCAGAAACATGAAAATTTGGTTGTTGTTTTCACTTTTGAGGGACTAGTTCTCCTCCACATTTTCTGAAATTTGCTAGGGTTTATTTATTCATCATTATAAACATGATGGTGGTGGCCATTTTTCATCTAGAGGCCCCAAAAAATATCACATCATCTAGGTCGCTACGCGTTTGGCAGAATTTCTGCGTGCCAAAAACACTCAAAAAACCAAAAATGCACTGAAGTGCCAAATTTGCCAAGAGTGTGAGGGTACTTTCTTATCAAGTGCTTGAGGCATGAAGAGATACCTCAGCAAGTATATCTAACCTCTCCTTATCCCCTTGCTTACTCAAACTTTCAATCTTAGCATTGGCTCTTTTGGGCTTGGCCAATGCAATTCTCTCTTTTCGTGCATGAAGTTTGACTATTGTCCTCAAAAAGTCATTGTGCTTGTCAGCCTTCTCTAGAAACCTCTCCAAATGCAGATTGGCTCTATCAAACCATGATTCCCTGTCCTTGCTAATCTCTAGGGAAAGCAACTCACTTGCTGTGAGCTCCTCTACCAACTCAGCTTCTCTTTGTCTTTCCTGCGCTAAAGCTCTCTTCAACCCTATAGTCCTTGGTCTTTGTCTTGGAGGTTGATCCTCCTCATCATCAATCTCAACAAATATTTCCAAGGTCTCCTCCAGCAAGGCCTTGGCCTTTTCTACCTCTCTTTGTGCTTTTATGGTCTTTACCTTATTGATGATTTGCTTAGTTTTCAGCTACTGATTTTCTTGCTCAAGAAAATAAATCACATATTTTTATCTCTCAATATTAGCTTGAAGTTCACTAATCTTTGTTTCTTTGCCTTTTATTTCTGCACTAATGATTTTTCCCTCATCTTCCTCATCTAGGTCAATCAACTGAAACTCATGCTCTGTTTCATGTTTGTCCTCTTGTTCATCAATGATTGGCTCTTTAGCCTTTTCCTTGCCTTTGCCCACCTGTCTTGTTGATGAAGAAGGCATGGCCCCTTTCGCTCCAAGTGAAGAAAACACATGCTTGTAGCCTCTGATAAGTCTTAGGAAATGGCTCAACATCAGTCAAATTAGCCCAAGTTGCCTCAATGTCCTCCTCACTGCTTGATGGCTCATAGTCATGATGTGATGAGGGTGAAAGGTTATAGAAAGGTGAAGAAGAAGGATCAACATGAAGTGAATGAAACTGACTTGGTGATGATGTATGAGTAGTAGGCTGAGATGGACGAGTAGATATGGGAGAATGAGATGATAAGGGGATATTCTACTCATGTTGACTAGGTGGGGTAGTGAAAAATTCATTTGCTATGAATGTATCCCATGGAATGTTATTTTTCTCAAGCTGATGTATGACTATCATATTAATAAGGGATTGGTGGAAAAGACTCTACATTTGATGATTATAATCCCTCTTTTGTACAATGTATGCCATATTGTCAATGTTGTGGAAGAGATGGTAGGGTATTTGAGGCATTCTGACTATAGTGAAGTGCATAAGGAGTCGGATATGATATGAATAGAGTCGAGAAAACCTCCCCTCACAGGTGAATTATTTCATGATTATTTTCATCATAGGGACATATCGGTCAAGAAGATGAGAGAAGGGGAAAATGGTATTTTTGTCATCCTTGTATCTAGGTTTGAGATATGGTTCATAGTAGCTCTGATCAAGGTTTCCTTGTTTAAACCATTTCTCTCCCACATTAGGGATCCCTGTAGCAGCTGCAATGGCATTAGTAGACATGGTAAAAGTAACCCCAACAAGATTGACCTACCTATCATGAATATTGGTAATGAACAACCTTGTCAACATAGGGTGATACTCGATTTGCTGCACTTTCTCACAAAACTCAAAACAACCAACATGTTTAAAACCTGACACAGTGAGGGGAGAAGCCATGAGCTCTTTTTTGGTTGTTGGTTCATATCTGATTATTTTCCCTCCTTTCTTACATGATTTCTTCTTTGGTGTTTGTTCCTCACTGACACTTCTGTCCTCCTCTTCAGACATTTTGAATTTGAAGGCTTTGGAAACCCTAGGGTAATGGAATGAGATGAATGGAGTGAGAGGTGAAATGAATAGCTTAGGAAAATGGAGGGAGTGAATGTAAATGAAAGCTTGGGTCTATGAAAACCCTAGGATTTAACATTTTTTATGACTAATATGTGTTTAGGGACATGAATATTGATATGATGCATGGAAATGGGAAGGAAATGAAAACTAGGGTTTCATAGCAATAAGCACTTCAAATTTCTAATGAAACACCAAATATATTAGAGGAGAGGTGTCTTATGGTTCACTTACTTTTTTAAATCCCTTTGAAGAAATTGGTGAGGAAATAAAATCTTGTTGAAGGTTTTGAAATCCTTTGAAACCCTACCTGAGCAAATGCGCAGCTTCCTAAAGGAACGCGCAGCGCCCACGAAAACACGCGGTGACCAAGGGTAAATGCACAGCACCTATGTTATTTGGTCAACGTTTGTTGGGCAAACGCACAATGCCTAAGGTTAAATGCATAGCATTCGGGCAAACACACAGCCCCTGAGGGTAAATGTGCAGCGACCCTGAAATTTGACTCAAAATGCTTGAAATTTGAAATTTCTCCTTTGCTGGAAACTCCTGATGGTTGAATGGAAGAAATGAATTGCTTTGAGCTATTTGAATATCTTTATAGCTTAGTTGTTTTTAATTTTTAATTTGAATTACCCACTTTTCCTATGTTCAGTTTTCTCTTTGGACTTTGACACTGATACTCTTTATCTTTCTGACTTTTTGGCATTTTGCAGTTTGATAAAACATGGAGTTTGGCTTTCTTTGCTCTGCTTAGGGTGAACATGATTGCATCGACAGATTGGGATGAATTTATTACATATGAGAACATAAAATTACATTTGAAAAAACATAAATAAATTACATATTTGAATTCTATATCAAAATGACATTTTGATATAAAATTCATTAAACTCAAAAATTACAACTCTTAAAATATGATAATTACATCATGATGATATTCCATATAGGAATTCAAAATTTCTTATTTAGTCCCTCTCATATATGTGCTAAACCCATCTAAAATGAAAGAGTGACCTTGAGAAATAAAATAAAAAACCTAGTGACCTAATGGGACTTCTTTAGACCTGACTTTCATGAGTGGGAT
Organism: Pinus albicaulis; assembly: GCA_034641835.2. Lineage (NCBI taxonomy): Eukaryota > Viridiplantae > Streptophyta > Pinopsida > Pinales > Pinaceae > Pinus > Pinus albicaulis. The sequence continues at coordinate 1,029,346,427 of CM076578.1, forward strand.
TTGATTTAAAAGACTTCCTGGTGAAAAGAGAATTTACATAGGTGTTGTTATGCTCAATGAGACATGAGAATGAGTCAGAAATTTGAATCTCGGAGGGAGATTGAAGTTTATTGACAAGGAAAATCACCAGCAATTTTTTTTTATATCATGACCTAATGGAATGATTCAAAATTTCTTTAGAATGGGACACCTAATATGCACATGCAAAATGTGTTTTGATCCCTAGTGGAGGTATGCAAATACTGACACTAACATTGGCTCTAGCTGGGGATGGTAGCTCCTTGAGGTGCCAAGAAAACTGTAGACCAACTGCCTATTCATTGGGCATGGAGTCAATAGCTAAAAACCAAACTAAATACTAAAAGAAACTTGACTCAATAAACTGACACTACAAGGAAAAGTCCCTCTAGCAGATGTTTTTGAGGAACCCCACAGAAAAATACCCCAGACGTCCGTTTCTAGCGGAGGATCCTAGAGGAGGTTGGCAGGCGAAGGTTTTTGCGGATGTATTTCTTCAGGTGCTCTTATCAACCTAAAACGCACCTGTGCATTCAAAATGACAAAGCACCGGTGCATTACAAAAATGTGCACACCGGACACCATGTGCTCCGTACACACATGCCTGGTGCATTTTATTTCTATAGAGCACCATTGATCTACATGTTGACCGCACAGATACTGCCCGGTGTGGAATAAATGAAACGCACCGGGGTACCCACAAAACGCGCGCACCAGTGGATGGTTAAATAAAAAAAATTCTGGCAAAAAAACCACATAAAACATTGGCACACTGGAAACAGTGTGCTCCATACACACCCTCCCGGTGCTTTTAATTCAGCAACCACGCCAGTGCGTGTCATATCATTAGCCTCGTGCCTCATAAAAAGTGCACAGAACATAAACGTCCCGGTGTAGAATGATTGAACCGCATCGGGATCCCCGTAAATACCGCACACTAGAAAAGGGTTTAAAAGAAACAAAATTACGGCCAAAAAACGGCAGAAATCATTGGTTCACCGAACACCATTACCGATGTGTCAGGTCACTGTAACACCCTGGTGCGTCACATTCGCAAGCCCTGGTGTGTTATAAAAGTGAGAAAAACATAAAATTCTCGAGGTATAATGATGGAAACGCACCGGGGTCCCCATAAATGTCGCGCACCGGAATAGGGTTAAATAAAACAAAATTACGGCCAAAAAACCGTAGAAATCATTGGTTCACCGAACACTGTTACTAGTGCGTCATGATACTGTAGTGCACCAGTGCTTTAAAAATACGACGCCCCGGTGCCTCCTAAAAGCGTGTGAAAACAGAAAGAGCCCGGTGTTGCATACAAGAAACGCACCAGTACCCTAAAAACCCCTCGCACGGGAATAGGGTTAAATAAAAAAAAATTACGGCCAAAAAACCGCAGAAATCATTGGTTCACCAGACACTGTTACCGGTGCATGATGTTACTATAGAGCATCAGTGAGATAACGTTACGCCACCCCGGTGCCTCCTAAAAGCGTGCGAAAACAGAAAGAGCCCGGTGCGGCATACAAAAAATGCACCGATGTTGTAGTAAAAATATCGTGCATCGGAATAGGGTTAAATAAAAAAATTACGCCCAAAAAACCACAAAAATCATTGGTTCACCGGACACCGTTACTAGTGCATCGAGTTACTGTAGGGCACTGGTGCGTTACATTTTTCCACCCCGGTGCCTCCTATAAGCGTGCGAAAAGAGAAAGCGCCTGGTGCGGCATTAAGACAATGCACTGGTACTCCAGTAAAAACCCCGCGCACCGGAACAGGGTTAAATAAAAAAAAAATTATGGCCAAAAAACCGCATTTTTCACTTTTGTCAGTGCTACAGAGCTCTCAAGCACCGATGCAAGTTATCCTTTCTTGAGCAGCACTAACATTCGTGCTCCCATTGCACTTATTGCACGCACTGCTATTGTACATTGCCACCAATCACCAGCTTGAATTTTATAAAAGAGTAGACAAATTTTCTTTTTTAGATTATGCAACCAATATGCCTCCTCGATGGGTAATTGTACAGGTATTTTTCTTATTTTTCCATAATTAAACCTTTTAGTGGATTAGAATTTGAAAAAATCTTAAAATTAAACATTAAAAAAAAAAATGTCACGCGGTGCACTCGATCCATTTAGCTCGCACTGGTTGCGGTGCTGCCTCTAAATTTACAAGCGGCACTGGTCCCAGTGCTGAAGGAGTCCACACCGGTTCCAGGGAAATACCGTGAGGTGCACGGTGTTATTTTAAAAAAAATTTAAAGTGTAGTGCAGTCATTTACCAAGCCGCACCGTTGACAACGTTGAATCACGGCCACCCGATGCGTTGACTAAATTATCCGCCTGGGGCACGTAAGTTTTTCAGTGCATTGGAACTCCAAATCAACATTGTCAATGATTCGGGTTGGTAAACCGGTGCTAAGTGTATCTTCCCTGGTTCTGAGGCGGATTCCAAAGGTGCACTGTGTAATTTTAAATTTTACGACAAAGAGCGGTGCTCTCGGATACCTGGCCGCACTGTACAACTATGTACGGTGGTAGGAGGGCAGTGTGTCGAGTTAGCTATAAGCCTCAGGGCGTATAGTGAAGTCAGCACACCGGCCTCCTAACACTGCACTTAGTGAACAGTGTGCTCAAAATATTTTCTAGAGCATCGCTCCTGGTGCTTTTTATATCATTATGTGCACCGTCACCCATGTGTCTCTGTGGAGGGATGCACCGTTACCGGTGCGTGATTGTGTTTGTGGCGCACCAAATATTGTTTTATTTATTTTTCAAAAAATATTTATATACGTATATTTGTAAATACATGTTTCATTTAATTAAAAAATTGTATTTAATATGTCAATTATTTAGAGACGTGAAAGGAGAGAAGAGGAGCAACAACAACAACAGGCGGAACAATATAACATCGTTCGCCTGTGGGAGGCAAGAGAGAGGGAGAGAGATGCGTACCCTCACCCTATTATAGCAGCGACGCAGGGTCTCCTAAGGCAGGTAGGCCTCCTCAAGTTCTATGAGGAGGCTACTTCCCTAAAGTCCCATAGTGGTTTTTTGAGACATCTTATCCGAAGGTGGAATGCCCAGCAACAGGCTTTCTGAGTTGGTATCGACCAGTGGTACATGCCCATTAAGGAGAATGTATATTTTATTACAGGGCTTTCGAGGAGAGGGGTGGATTTTCCCTCATTCCCCGTGGTTCCAGCCGGCTGTGTGGTAGGGATTCAGTTAGTTTACTCCTAGAGATACATTAGACCAGATGTATTGTCTCCTTCAGATTTTCAGGTCTCCGGAGGACAATTACGTATTGGTACGTTTGGTCGTGAGGAGGTCCAGTGTCTCTCAATTATCATTTCGACCATTTTTCACAACGCAAGTGACGGGCAACGCATTAGTTGCCAGCTTTTATATTATGTTGATTCTTTACTACAGCAGCCACAACTTGTCAGGTGGTCTGCGATTTTTTTATGGAAGTTCTGTACAGCATTATGTTGGAAATGTTGTCATTGATGGCAAAGGAGATGGAAAAGGAAGAACACCTGAGGCAGCAACAAGGCAAAGGAGATGTCAAAGGAGGAACACCTGAGGCAGCAACAAGACAAAGAGAGCAGCATAGCAGCAAGATGTAGAGAAGGTCAAGCAGCAGAGACAGGGCCATTTAAAGAAGCAGAGGTAGCAAAAGGAGAATTAAGGAGCAGATGAAACAAAGAGAGCATAAGACAAGTAGAGCATAGAAGAAACAAAGGCAGCAGGAGTCAGATGAGGTGCTGCAAAGTAGTGAGGACAGTAGAAGAGGGCCATTTAATAGCTGAGGAATGAGACAGAGTGATGAGGAACAATTATTCGGCGGGAAGTTCTAGCGACCGTTGGGAGAATACATCAATTCATTCTGCAGAATGTAGCAAAGTTCGAAGTTGAGGAAGAGAACTATTGAATTGAAGGCATAGAAGATCGGAGCCTCATAGGATTTGCTACAAGTATAACAGGTGGAGTGGATTCTATAGATGCAACAGAGGAAGGAGCACAAAGAAACTAAGACAGCAGATATAGCAGAAAGGAAGAGACAAAGAAGTAACAGAGGCAGCAAAGGAGGCAACACTCAGGCAAAGAAGGCAGCGCTGAAGCAAAGGAAGGCAAAAGAAGCACAGTGAAAGCAATAGAGGAAGCAAGAAGAATGTCAAAATGTAACAGTCATAGAAGCATAGTGAAGAACCGTTATCAGAAGATAGAGACAGAGGCAGAGCGACAGAAGAAGAGACAGAGACAGAGACAGAGGCAGAGAGCAGTTATAAAATTCCGGGAATCGCACTCTCCAACCGGTGCAGCAGAGGCAGAGACAGAGGCAGAGAGCTGTTATAAAATTCCGGGAATCGCTTCACTCCAGCGGCAAAGAATATATATAAACATATACAAAACTTATTCCGGGAATCGCACACTCCAACCGGCGTTATACAACACAAATATTATTCCGAGAATCCTCTACCCCGATGGAGGATACATATATATATATCCATCATCTTACATATATGTGCAGCGCATCATATAAACAAAGGTCTAAGCTTAAATATATAAGTGGAGCGTTGTATTATAAGAACCAAGCTTTATACGGTGGGACCCTTCCCCAATCACAATCGGAGAAAAGGTTCAATCGGCAGAGTTTTGTTATATGCTCCGATCAAAGGGCGGACCCGATCGTACGATATGCTACGCCTTATCGCTAATCGCATCCGAAGTTCCCAATCGCATGTGAAACCTTCCGATCGATCGCACATCTTTTGTAATATGCCGCGATTGAAGTGGCGGACCCGATCCTCGTTATATGTGGAGTTAATATGAGCAACCACATCCGTGTTCTAATCGCATCGGCATTGGTCAATCGCATCGGAGAACATATGAGTTGCGATTGCGATTGGAAGTCCGGACCCGATGGAGGTATGAATTATAATTCAAACGTGTTTGAAGTCCTTCAATCACATCGGCAAAAATACAAGTTTCAGTACAATCGCAACACTTATTAAAAGACTTGCGATTGCGATTAAGAGTTCGACCCGATGGATGTATAAACAATGGTTTATATATATTTGAATCTTGCCTAATCGCATCTAGAGATTATAAGAGCATCGGAACATATATTAAATGACTTGCGATTGTGATTGGAAGCCCAGACCCGATGGGCTTATAAACTTTGATTAATAAAATTTGAATCCCAATCGCATCGATATTAGTCAATTGCATCGGCAAAGAACAGTGAACAGTGACTCAATCGCATCGGAGTATTTGAAGTTGCGATTGCAATCAATCGCAATCGGAGCAGGAGTGATCAATTGCAATCAGAGGAGAATCAATTCATCAAAAAGTGTGTCAAGTGGGCCCGAAAGGGCATTTGTTAAGTATTATCAAGATTATTCATTGATTATAGTAGAAGCAACAGTTTCTTGTTAAAAACTTATATAAGGATGCCGAGAGTTGATTTAAGTTAAAAGGCACTGTTATGTATATAAAAGGTGAATGTATTAAAGATGTGCTGCGTGGTCTGTGGGTTGTATGTATATGCCTCAGCTTAAGGTGGAGGGCGATTATTAATATACAACTGTGATATATGTCCGTTCCGTTTGCAGAATGTTCCACATCAACAAGACAGTAATAACATAAAAGGGATTGGAGTTCCTCCAGATTTACAGTCAACAGATATAAAAGGAATAGTTGCATGCATGCAATAGTTACACCACAGTAGAAGACAGAAAAGACAAAGACACAGTCAGAGAAACGACAAATGCGCAACAAGACAAGAGACAAAACGAGTGAGCTGGAGTTCTCATTTAGATTTGAATGTAAATGTTTTATTTAAATTTATATTGTTGTGATCCATTGGCAAGTCTCTGGAGGAGAGAAAATATCCCACTGTAATATTAAAATAAGCACCTACAATTACATTTTTCTGAGTGATCTGAAAGGAGATGAGAAGGCAGAAGGCAAAGAGACATGGCTGTCCATTTCAAATTCCCAGTGGAATACAAACAGCCATGAAGCTATTTTTTGTATAAAATAGGGTAATATCCAAGGGGAGAGGAGTTGATGAAAAAGGAGTGAGAGAAGAAGAGAGTATGCAGCAGAATTAAGGAGAGTTGAAGAGAATAAGCAAGCTACAAGAAGAATGTGAATAAGGAGGAGCTCAGGAAAGAAGAAGAAGGGGCTGAGCAGAGATGATGCAGGTCTGATATAAGATTTGATGAACAGCAGAGAAGAAGGTACAGAACAAAGCTGATATCCAAGGTAAATCAACAAGTGTTTTATTTTTGAAAGAGTAAGGAAGTTGGAGCTTCCCTATCAAGTTGTAGCTTGATAGATGTCAGTTGTAGCTGACTGAGGTAGGAGTCTCCTGTAGGTTGGTGCCTACAAAAAATAGATGGAATTTGGAGCTTCCTTGCAAGTTGTAGCTTGCAAAATTAAGGTTGGAGCCTCCTGTAGGTTTGTGCCTGCAGAAAATCAGTGGTGAGAGGGAGTTGGAGCTTGCCTTTTCATCACAACAATAATAAGATGTGGTTTTCTCCCTTTATGGGTTTCCACGTATATCTGGTGTCTATGTGCATGATGTCTATGTGTTGATATGATATATCTATTCTGCTAATACTTGCCGCTAACATATTAAGACTGCTGGTACATTATCTAATCTGCTTATTAATTGCTGCTCATAAATAAAGATTGCTCACACATTATGTTGATCATGAAATGAAGGTGTTAATAAAGTAAAATAAGTTTTAAAGGAAAATTTTTAAAAGTCCATGAATGTGTTAAACTGATTCACCCCCCCCCCCCCCTCTCAGTTTAACTAAGAGTTCAACAGTTGGTATCAGAGCAGGTTCCTTTGGTGTAAGCTTAATAGCTTGAAGGAGATATAGTTAAGTCATGGACTATCAAAATGTATCTATGTTAAATACAACAAACTTTCATGAATGGAGAGATAAGGTTAAAACAGGATTATTGGCTTATGAACCTGAAGTATGGAAGCTTGTATGTGATGGTTATTGCACAGACTCCCCCACGGTGAAATAACAATAGAGGAATGCCACGGAAAAATGTGTGATATATGACAGTCTTCATAACAAGGACCTTGAGTTGATAATGGATCTAGACTCTGCAAAAGAAATCTGGGACAGATTGCATTTCATCCATGGAGTAGACACCGAGGATTGCATTGTCAAGAAGGAGAAGAGAATCAAGAAGAAGAAAAATTCATGTCAAAAGGAAGATGGTCAATCAAATGAGGTACCTGCTAGTGTGAATGGTAGTAAGAGTCATAAAGAAATTGCAGATGAAGAAAAAGCCAAACTTGACACAGCTCCGACTGAAATAGAAAATTTGAAGAATGAAAACAAAGACCTTAAGAGATTGGTCCAAATATGTGATGAGAAAGAATATGAAGACAGGAAAGAAATTATTTGCCTGAAAACACAGATTGAAGAGGCAAAGAAAGTAGAAGACACTCTGCTGCAACAAATGAGAGAGAAAAATCAGGAATGTGAAATATTGGAAGAAGAAGTAGTGAGCCTATTAAAGAACTTAGAAAAAACCAAAAGAGAACTATTAATGAATACACCTCTAATGAAAGGCTCTGGACAGTTGGATCAGATTCTAAATGCACAAAGGTCACCTCTCATAAAGGCTGGGATAGGATATGAAGGAGAAACTAGTAAGCCCAAGGTAGAAGATAACAAGAAAATCATCTTTGTGAAGGCTGTAAAAGCTATAAGGAATAGTGAAACAACTCACCAAATTCCTACAGAAGCAGAAGCCAACAAGAACATGAGTTGCAGAGAAACAGATAGAATCAAGCAGCAACATGAAAGAATAGAGAATGAGAAGATGAAACAATTAACTGCTAAAGGCTCATATGCTCCTAAGGATGAATTGAACAAATTTGGAAGATGTCAAAGGAGCTTCCTTCCTCCTATGAAAAATAGTACATGTTTCTTTTGTCATAAACCAGGACATAATGCAGCATATTGTAAGACAAAGCCAATCCAGTCCAACCAGCAAAGGATGCAGCAAAAGAGAAGAACCCCTCAAGCAAGCATATGGAAAAGACAATCTTCCACCAGGTACACAAATCATTTCCATGGCTACTGTTATGCATGCAATGAATTTGGACATAAATATGTTGATTGTAAATTATGTTCAAAAAGGGGAATGAAATATTATACATCATCTCAAATGCACCTAGGTCAAATAAGATGTTATGTATGCCTCAAACTTGGCCACAAAGCAAAGGAATGTAATCTGCCATATACATTAAAGAACTCTAGACAGATGATGGGATCAAAGCAAATCAAACAAAACTATGAATTTAAAAGAAGTGCAGACATTATGAAGAACCTCAATAAAGTTTGGAAGGAAAAGAGAAAGGGGGAGCCTATTATCTCCATAACATAATGAATCTAGCATAGTCTCAGGGGGAGCTGCTCTATGAAACAAAGCAAATATCTAACCAGTTATAGATATGAAGCAGCATCCCAGGGGGAGAGAAGTTCATATATTTACCCCATGAAAGTAGTCTAAGAAGAGCTCCTTGGAATGATAACAGCTATGAGATTAGTAAGAGAAAGGAAGTTTCTCTAACAGAGATCTATGGAAGAAGAAGACCATCTGAAACTCACAATAGCCAGCAAAATTGTTAGAAGGAGAACAGAGGCAGCAAAGGCATTTGACTAGTTAAATCCTGTGACAAGAATTCCGTATGAATGAGACCCTGTAGCAGAATATTTATAATAAATGCATAAGAAACCTCTGCATAAGAATAATCGAAACCGTGTTATGTATGGTGGAAATCGACAAAGGTTATGTATGGTGCAAGGGTTGTGAATGGTGAAGTGGAACCATAGTCAAATGCGCAATGTGAATGGTGGAGCGAAACCTTCGTGAGTGGGTTCGAATCATTATAATATACTGAAAAACGACTATTTAATAAAGAAGACCGGAACCTTGGTGAAACACTGTAGCAAAACCACTTATGGTTTCCGGATTATTTCGCACCACTTTTGGTACGGAGGCAGTATTATCTAGAGGGCTAGCGATTCCATAAGATTGTTGACATGTGGCATAGGTGGTATTGGAAGCCACCATTTAACCTGCGATTTCGCAAGTTAACGTCAGTACCGGGACACCGAGCGGAATTTCTCAGGACCGTTGATTTGAAAAGGGGACATCCGGCGGTGACTATTCGATGAAGATACGCGAAGTTTAATAAAAGTGCGCGGAAGATAGAGGAGGTACGGTGCATAGGTGGGCCAGTCCAAAAGTCTTATTATAAAGTTTGTTTTTCAAAGCATGGAGTATTAATACAAGGTCGGGCGGCGAACTATAAAGCGAGTGGTATATTCAAATCTTCAAAGCTTTGCTATGAAGTCTACTTGCGATTATTAAAAAGGCATCAAGAAGCCATGGTAACAGTTGAATTGGTATATAAAGCAGTGTATAAAGCAGCAGTGATTTTGGAACTGTCATAGAAAATAAAATGCAGTGACATTCTTTCAAATCAGGATGACAAAATAAGTAGCAGGTTAATGATGCCAAGATCAGATTCAGTATATTGATGATTTTTGGTGTGAATAGTGGGAAGATCAATAGTGGAAACTATGGGTTCATGTGCAAGCTAAAATGAAATCTCTGCATGGTTTATCAAGGTAATATCAATTGGTACTAGGTACAGGTCGCATATCTATCAATAGAATATCAAGAGTTATCATGGAACAGCAATATGATACAGGTCCTCAAGATCAAAGAACTATGGCAAAAGACCCTCAAGCACAAAGGATTTGCAGGGGTTGTTTTGGAAGAGTGTGTAAGCAGTGAAAGTCATTAGTCTCTTATATTGAAAGATATTGCCTATCCTCACAATAAGCTGTAAGCTCTGGTGTGATTCATTTATTTACAATAATAACAAGGACCTTTCAGTCTTTAAGTGTATTATCCCTGTCAGCAGTTTAGCACAGATTACCAACAATAGGCAGTACAGGTGAACCAAATCAATAGAAGATATATTGGCATCATCACAACGGAATAGATTTTTACTACAGATGTCTATTGCAGAAGAAGACATATTCCATCTACAATCTTCCTCAACAGAAATATATTGGCACACTACATCAGATATAGACCAAAGTATAGTTGAAGCAAGCCTGATATGTCACTCAGAGCATTCACAATCTTTAAGTCTTGATCCAATGATGCATCTCTTATTATACAAGTCTGATTATAGCTGTCATTACTTTGGAATGATATCTACTTAATGTGTATATACAAGTTAAAATATTCTCAAAAGTGTTCTCTCAACAAATATTGTACACCAGTATAGAGCAGAATGGTACAAAGTCAGAAGAAGAATGCCTAAACACATCTCAGAGAGAGAAAATGAAAAGATAGAATCTACACTAAGAAATGTGCAACCCTTTGCCATTGATGTCAAAGGGGGAGGAAAAGCAGGTAATAGAAGAAAGGGTCTTCTAAAAGAAGCTAGACAGAGGAAGACTTGGAGGAAGCATTGGATTATTGGTGGATGTGTTGCCATCAATGCCAAAGGGGGAGAATGTTGGAAATGTTGTCATTGATGGCAAAGGAGATGGCAAAGGAAGAACACCTGAGGCAGCAACAAGACAAAGGAGATGGCAAAGGAGGAACACCTGAGGCAGCAACAAGACAAAGAGAACAGCATAGCAGCAAGATGTAGAGAGGGTCAAGCAGCAGAGACAGGGTCATTTAAAGAAGCAGAGGCAGCAAAAGGAGAATTAAGGAGCAGATGAAACAAAGAGAGCATAAGACAAGTAGAGCATAGAATAAACAAAGGCAGCAGGAGTCAGATGAGGTGCTGCAAAGTAGTGAGGACAATAGAAGAGGGCCATTTAATAGCTGAGGAATGAGACAGAGTGATGAGGAACAATTATTCAAGTGGGAAGTCTGTGAAGCACTGTTGGGGAGAATACATCAATTCATTCTGCAGAATGTAGCAAAGTTCGAAGTTGAGGAAAAGAACTATTGAATTGAAGGCATAGAAGATCGGAGCCTCATAGGATTTTCTACAAGTATAACAGGTGGAGTGGATTCTATAGATGCAACAGAGGAAGGAGCACAAAGAAACTAAGACAGCATATATAGCAGAAAGGAAGAGACAAAGAAGTAATAGAGGCAACAAAGGAGGCAGCACTCAGGCAAAGAAGGCAGCGCTAAAGCAGAGGAAGGAAAAAGAAGCACAGTGAAAGCAATAGAGGCAGCAAGAAGAATGTCAAAATGTAACAGTCATAGAAGCATAGTGAAGAACCGTTATCCAAAGATAGAGACAGAGGTAGAGCGATAGAAGTAGAGACAGAGGCAGAGAGCAGTTATAAAATTCCATGAATCGCACTCTCCAACCGGCACAACAGAGGCAGAAACAGAGGCAGAGAGCTGTTATAAAATTCCGGGAATCACTTCACTCCAGCGGCAAAGAATATATATAAACATATACAAAAATTATTCCGGGAATCGCTTAACTCCAACGGCAATGCAATGCATATAATACAGAACCATATTCCGGGAATCGCACACTCCAACCGGCGTTATACAACACAAATATTATTCCAGGAATCGTCTACCCTGATGGAGGATACATATATATATATCCATCATCTTACATATATGTGCAGCGCATCATATAAACAAAGGTCTAAGCTTAAATATATAAGTGGAGCGCTTTATTATAAGAACCAAGCTTTATACGGTGGGACCCTTCCCCAATCGCAATCGGAGAAAAGGTTCAATCGGCGGATTTTTGTTATATGCTCCGATCAAAGGCCGGACTCGATCGAGTTATATGCCATAGCTTATTGCTAATCGCATCTGAGTTCCCAATCGCAATCGGAACCTTCCGATTGATCGCACGACTTTTGCAATATGCTGCGATTGAAGTGGCGGACCCGATCCTGTTATATGCGGGAGTTAATATGAGCAAATCGCATCCATGTTCTAATCGCATCGGCATTGATCAATCGCATCGGAGAACATATGAGTTGTGATTGCGATTGGAAGTCCGGACCCGATGGAGGTATGAATTATAATTCAAACGTGTTTGAAGTCCTTTCCCAATCGCATCGGCAAAATACAATGAACAGTGGCTAATCGCAACACATATTAAAAGACTTGCGATTGCAATTAAGAGTTCGAACCCGATGGGTGTATAAACAATGGTTTATATATATTTGAATTCCGGCTAATCGCATCGGAGATTATAAGAGCATCGGAACATATATTAAATGACTTGTGATTGCGATTGAAGCCCGGACCCGATGGGCTAATAAAATTTGATTTATAAAATTTGAATCCCAATCACATCGATATTAGTCAATTGCATCGGCAAAGAACAGTGAACAGTGACTCAATCGCATCGGAGTATTTGAAGTTGCGATTGCGATCAATCGCAATCGGAGCAGGAGCGATCAATCGCAATCGGAGGAGAATCAATGCATCAAAAAGTGTGCCAGGTGGGCCCGAAAGGGCATTTGTTAAGTATTATCAAGATTATTCATTGATTATAGTAGAAGCGGCAGTTTCTTGTTAAAACCTTATATAAGGATGCCGAGAGTTGATTTAAGTTAAAAAGGCACTGTTATATATATAAAAGGCGAATGTATTAAAGATGTGCTGCGTGGTCTGTGGGTTGTATGTATATGCCTCAGCTTAAGGTGGAGGGCGATTATTAATATACGACTGTGATATATGTCCGTTCTGCTTGCGGAATGTTCCACATCAACAAGACACTAATAGCATAAAAGGGATTGGATTTCCTCCAGATTTACAGTTAGCAGATATAAAAGGAACATTTGCACGCATGCAACAGTTACACCACAGCAGAGGACAGAAAAGACAAAGACACAGTCAGAGAAAAGACAAATGCGCAACAAGCCAAGAGACAAAACGAGTGAGCTGGAGTTCTCATTTAAATTTGAATGTAAATTTTTTATTTAAATTTATATTGTTGTGATGCATTGGCAAGTCTCCGGAAGAGAGCAAATATCCCACTGTAATATTAAAATAAGCACCTACAATTACATTTTTTTGAGTGAGCTGAAAAGAGATGAGAAGGCAGAAGGCAAAGAGACATGGCTGTCCATTTCGAATTCCCAGTGGAATACAAACAACCATGAAGCTATTTTTGTATAAAACAGGGTAATATCCAAGGGGAGAAAGTTGATGAAAAAGGAGTGAGAGAAGAAGAGAGTATGCAGCAGAATTAAAGAGAGTTGAAGAGAATAAGCAAGCTGCACGAAGAATGTGAATAAGGAGGAGCTGAGCAAAGAAGAAGAAGGGGCTGAGCAGAGATGATGCAGGTCTGATATAAGAGTTGATGAACAGCAGAGAAGAAGGTACCGAATAGAGCTGATATCCAAGGTAAATCAGCAAGTGTTTTTCTTTTGAAAGAGTAAGGAAGTTGGAGCTTCCCTATCAAGTTGTAGCTTGATAGATGTCAGTTGTAGCTGACTGAGGTAGGAGCCTCCTGTAGGTTGGTGCCTGAAGAAAATAGATGGGAGTTGGTGCTTCCACATCAAGTTGTAGCTTGATAAAATGTCAGTTGTAGCTGACTGAGGTTGGAGCCTCCTGTAGGTTGGTGCCTGCAGAAAATTGATGGGAGTTGGAGCTTCCTTGCAAGTTGTAGCTTGCAGAATTGAGGTTGGAGCCTCCTGTGGGTTGGTGCCTGCAGAAAAACAGTGGTGAGAGGGAGTTGGAGCTTGCCTTTGCATCACAACAATAATAAGATGTGGTTTTCTCCCTTTATGGGTTTCCACGTATATCTGGTGTCTATGTGCATGATTTCTATGTGTTGATATGATATATCTATTCTTCTAATACTTGCTGCTAACATATTAAGACTGCTGGTACATTATCTAATCTGCTTATTAATTGCTGCTCATAAATAAAGATTGCTCACACATTATGTTGATCATGAAATGAAGGTGTTAATAAAGTAAAATAAGTTTTAAAGGAAAAGTTTTAAAATTCCATGAATGTGTTAAACTGATTCACCCCCCCCTCTCAGTTTAACTAAGAGTTCAACACATTAGATAGATGTCGTGCTCATGCACAAGGGAGGGTCAACTTCCCTTTTGCTTCAGAGATTTTTTGTTTATTTTTTGAGAGGTTTCCAGATACGACACCTTCTTTTCTTCGGCAGCCTCGTAGGCCGACTACTGAGGCACATATGCATATGTGGGCGCAGATGATGCCCAAGAGGGAGGAGACTCTCTTTCCAGCGAGGATATTAGATGATGCATTGGGGTTTCTAGCCAGTGTTTTTTAGCATCCCTTCATTATGGTCCCCTGTCCTTATGCGAGGTTAGATTGGCGAGGGTGTGCCAATATCCTCATCACAAATGATGAGCCGCTAGATGATAGAGGTAATATTACTGTTTTATTTAAATTTATTCTAACATTTTCTTTAACTTGTTTTATTAAATTGTGTAATGAAATTGTCTAATTATTATTGTGTACTTGTATATATTTTGCAGACATTGGCTCTTATGATGGTGAGGATCAGATGCCACCACCACCACCTAATCCAGTTGTGGATCTTGATGATGATGTAGAGGGTATGATGCCAGATATTTCCCGTGAGGATCAGTATGAGGCCGGTGCATGTTTGGTCTCAATCTAGTCTCCTAAACTGAGCTCATTTAATTGTCAACCAGGGTTGGTAAACTGCTGAATTGAAGTGTACTGTATGTACCTAGGTGCTTGTTTCTTAATGCGTTGTGTGTAGTGTTTTGTGATGTTTTTGGTCTTTTGTGATGATTTATTATGTTTTTTGTCTTTTGATGATTTTATGTTTACAAGAAAGATGACTAGAAAACTGATGGAAGGAAGCTAATGATTAAAAACAGAGTGAGACCTAATTGGTTGATGACAAATGACTGATACAAATGCAATTGCAAACACTGAAGTAGAATCAAATCTAAACTATGACTAAACAAAAACAGAGCTTGATAATGAATTCTAAGGAAATGATTAAAAACATAAACTCAACTTGAGAAATGATCAACTAAACATGCAAATCTTCCTAACTAAACAATTTAAACAACTAACTTATAATGATGCAGCATTTTATCCTTGGTTAGAGATTTGTTGAAGTATGTTTGGAATAAAACATTGATATCATCATAAGATCTTCTACTCTAAAGTTGGTCCCTAACTCTATTCTGCAATTTAATTGAATGTCACAAAACCTTACTCAAGAGTTATTGATTTCTTTTCAAAGTAATCTTTTGAGGGAGGGCTCTGTTTATGAAATGATAAGGAAATTGCAGAAGTACTTCAGGCCTTAAAGTGATATGGTATTCTATTCATATGGTGATGAATCAATTATGGATTTTATAACAAGAAGATATTTGTGAATAATGAAGGTTGTTTTGTTAAATTTAATTTTTGAAGTAATCTAGTATGCAGTGACTGACAACTGAATATGGAGTGCAAATGCAATGAGTTGAGCTACAACCAAACCTAAAATGTCACTAGCCTAAAACACTGTTAAACTACAAGTCATTATCAAACTTAAAACAGAACAACTGAGCATGAAGTAAGTGCAATTAAACTCCGGAGCATCCTAACTAGACTATCATGCATTATTCTATGGAATTATACAGTCTGTTTGTCCATCATGATTGGTATTTTGGAAGAGTTCCTTCTTGTGGAAGAGTTTTTAGAACAATCCTGACTGTGTAATTGAGTGCAAATGCAAATGTAAAGACTGAAAGCAATGAAAAACTAAGATATCATAGCCATCTCCTACCCATCATTATGATATTTTTGACAAGCGTTTAAGAGCAAGAACAACTATGGTACTTAGTGAAAACACACAACTAAAACGTTCAAGATCACAATCAGTGTTTGCAATTGCATTTGTATAACTGTGATGGTGAATAAAAGAGACTAAAATTAAACCCTACAATACTATAGCCATTTCCCATTCATCATTATAATCTTTTGGAAGAGCTTCTTCTTGTGGAAGAGTTATAATGAGTATAACTACAGTAACTAATAAAAGCAACTACGAATTCAACTTCTAATCCTACAATACTATAGCCATTTCCCATTCATCATTATAATCTTTTGGAAGAGCTTCTTCTTATGGAAGAGTTAGAATGAGTATAACTATAGTAGCTAATAAAAACAACTACAAATTCAACTTCAGAAACGTAAAGGCAGCTAGAATACTTATCTAAATTACGCAAATAAATCCGTGCAAGAGGCAGGGGCCCTCTACCACCTGACGGAATTTAACTCCAAATCAAATCAACGCTTTCAAAACAACACTGTCTGCTTCATTAAAGATGAAATAACTTGAACATAGCACTTTGCGTCTTCAGAAATGTAGCACAGAATCTAAGCAAAATCTAGCATAAAATCTAGCCTAGCTCTCGGTTTCCCAAGTGTTTATATAACAAATGTAAATAACAAGACTTGCAACAATTTCAGGAACATTGTCTTTCCTTATTGGAATCACATTAGGACTCTTGAAGTGGCTGCGTGAAAAGGAAAAATACATCTGAACTGAGACAGTCCTAATAGAAGTCTTCCCTCCTAAATGTGTTCCCACGTTCCAAAACCATACCCAGAATTCGTTTCTTCCTTCATGGTGAGCAATGAACCATGTAGACATGACGTGGAATATGCCCATATGCGGTTTTTCTTGAGAGGCCACCTGGAACATACTCAAACGTGAAGACAGCTGCAGAATCGTCAGCTAGCTACGGAATGTCTGCATTCTGCAGCTTGTTCCGGTCAAAATGCTTTACAATGGAAAAAATCACAAAACTTAGCAAGTCAGTCATGTAAATCATTCTAAAAGTAATTTTAACTATATTCATTGATCAATTGGGTCTAGCATAGCAATGGAAAAAGGAAAATGAGGTAAAATGGAATGAAAGAAAGCAAAATTTTGAGGCTCAACAGTGTAGATCAAAGACCTACTCTTGCTGGTGCGCTGACCCGTGGTCGACGTCCGAGTGATGCTACATACAGGATGGAGTTGGCCAACCAACTCATTGCATTTTTTATTGAGGCAAGCATCCGCCCCACTGATTTCTAAGATATAGAGGTCGATGATAGGCTCTTACAAATGTGGAGAGGCATGTCACGTGACATGTACAACTTGATGCGGCATGTCGTAGGAGTTACGATAGCTTTTACGCGACTGATGAGGACTTTCGCACATTACGAGCGAGCCACAGCACATGATGGATAGTTTGCGAGGCGTAGGGTACCATCGACATCTCATGATCATTCATGGCCTCACGTCGCGCCAGATTTTCATGAGCCTCCAGTAGCATCTACCAGCAATCATCATGGAGATGAGGCTCGATCATCGGCTGATCCATGGCATTTATATTACAGTTGTATATTTTTAACATTATTGATCAGTTATATATATATATATTATATGGTCCATGTATTTTATGTTCATTTTGCAGTTGTACTTAATTTACATGTTGGTGATCATCATTATGTGTATGTTGTTAGGTCATGTTAGATATGTTCATTTAATGTGCAGCTTGCAGATAGATGTGTATGTGATAGCATGATATGTATATTTGATGTTTGTGTTGTACTGATGATGTTAATATATAATGTTAATTGTGTTTTGTTAGATTATCATGATCACGATGATGAAGTTAGTGATTTTGAATGTGTTTTTTAGTCAAATATGATGTTTGTACGATGCTTATCATGAACGTGATGTTTATTAATTAATTTATACATAAAAAATGATCATGATATTGTAAATTTGTAATATTTGTCTTTTTAATTGTATTTAAAATTCTAAAATTGTAATTGTAATGATATATATGTAAATTTCTAAAATTGTAATTGTAATTGTAATTTTTTAATTTGTAAAATTGTAATTGTAATTCTAATAATTCTAATTATAATTCTAATTGTATGTAAAATATTTGTAAAATTTTAATTGTATTAATGTGAAATGAATTTATTAAAAATTTTAAATTTGTAAATTTGTAAATTTTAAATAATTGTAAAATAATAAATATAGAATAATATGATTTATTGTAACATAAGGAAATTTAGAAAATAATGCAAATACATTCCTATACTTAATTAGAATTATCATTATTTTATTATGATCTTAGATACAAAAAAAAAAAAAATTATACAGTACGCCATTGTTTTTGAGATCAAGTACATAATACCAAATTATCAAGTGAATTATTGATTTTAACATTAACACAATGCAAATTACCAATTAATTCAAAATACATATTACATTAATATTTCGAAAAACTCATATTAAAAAGTATAGATATTGATGAAATAACTCATATTGTACCATATCACTCTCGGTTCTCATGGTCACCCTCATTATCTTCTAGCTCGCATGGCATGATAACACTATTGCTCTCAAAAATATGTTTTTATCTAGGGTCATGTGTCAATACAAACCACCAATCCCTATCCAACACATCTGGGTAGAAAAACACCTGGTTGCAGTGTTTAGGGAAAACATAGGGCTCCATAGCTTGATCCCACATTTTCTAGAGACATATCAGCCTACTATCGTGATCTTCCTTTACATTATTCCGATCAAAGGTGTCCCACCACTTGCACCTAAAAATAACACATTGGAAAGAAGAAAAATCCACTTCAATGATATCTTGTATATTTTCGATGTAACCTAACCTCTCTCTTACTAGTTGTTGATCACGGTGGCTAGATCAACTATATTTATCAAACTCGACTTCCACTCCACAGTCTTGTGTGATGTTTCCAGCATCGGTATTTTCTGTGCGAAAATGGTGTCCATATGCCCACATAGATGGGAACAAATGCACCTATTATAAAAAAGTTTAAAAAATCGTATAAGTGTCATGTGTCTTATAAATAATAATCCAACAGTTAAAATATGAAATGTAGATGTCTTAATATAAGTTTCAAATTTACATATAAATTATTACCGAGTTGTTGCACCCAATCCCTATGTTTAGCGCATCCTCTTCAGCACGCGGGTAACAACCGGTAGCACTATATTTCTCTCTAACTTGGTCAGCAACCTAACTGTTGGGGCATATTTTTGGCATATTTTCTTTTAAATGATCGGGATAAGGCACACTTCTACCATTCAACCATCTGAATTCTTTCCTGTCACTATCCCATTTCATTCTTTTTTTTTCGTATAATGTGACCCACGGTTGTGTCGCTTCAGAATTTTAAAGAATGAATTTATTGATTGCTTCAATTTATGCATTCGCTGATGAAATCAAACCAAAATTATATAGTACTTAGAGATCAAAATATACATTATATCGAAGTTCAACATGAATAATAATTACTTTTTGTAAATTTGAAAAATTATAAGTCGCTTAATCTTTATCAAGCGCTTTTTTCCACTTGTTTGGAGCAACTCTCCTTCTTTTTTGTCTTCATCCAATTCATTGCCCCAAATCACCGCACATGGTCTGTTATCGATCTGCTTGATGTACTCATTGGCATAGTAGAAAGACTCATATGATATGTACCCCTCTACCATAGACCCCTCGAGTTTTTCCCTTTGTTGAACAAAACCTTTCAATTTCTTCATGTACCTCTCTAAGAAGAACATCCAACGACAAGAAACAACCCCAAATAATTCAACCTCATCTACCAGCTGGATTAGAAGATGAACCTGTAAGTCCATGAAACTCGTCGTCAGTTCCTTCTCAAACATACAAACAATCTCAACTATCTCTTGACGCCACCGTGGAATGCTAGCCACATGAATCTCCTTTGATGTGATCCAGCGTAAAAATGTAGATAATTTAGATATGGCACGTCCTAGGTCTTGAGGGAATTCATGTTTCACACACCCATGCACAAACAAAGGATAATGACACTTCAAAGTTATAAAAATGTGCAATAATATACAAAATTAGTTATGTTTTATGATAACTGCATGGGATAAAATTTATTAATATAACAAATAATAAAATCATAACTTTGACATTATACATACTCTTAGAAGATTCAAATGGTCATGCGATTTCAACCCCGACAAATGGTCATCCACGGTGAAGCAATGCCATAGTGAAGACCCATATGAAGTTGGCACCCTCACATCCATTATAACTTCCTTTGCCAAAGATATATCATCTTTTTTTTAAATCCATGGGACATCACCTTATTTGAAAAACCATGAATTATAGAGACCAACGCCTGCCTCTGATCCCGTACTTTCTAATCGTCTTGGCCAATATTTCTTTTTAGTTTTTGAAGTAATAATATATTTCCTAACCGCCAATGTGTCACTTTGTTTCGATGATATGTGCCTCCATAAAAAAGATGAAACATTTTTAAATATATGCATGGGATCTAATAAGTGGGCAATCTTAAGATGCTCCCAATATGGGAGGTCATAAAAGATAGATTTCCTTTTCATCCTAATGGGAAATTTCTCAACATAGGTTTTGAAGCAATCTAGATCATCGAACTTAGGCTCCCCATTTGAATCGAATGTTTCTGTGAACTCCTTCTCCTTCTCTCTCTCATATGCTCTAAGCCATTCAACTGGTTTCATTATTGGAGGCCTTTGGGTTATTTCTCATTTACCATTGAAAGTGGATGTTTCTCTTCTGTAAGGTTGTTGTTCTGGTAGGAATATCCTAGAGCAATCATACACTGGCTTTCGTAGGTCCTTGCACCATCTAGCTTTCAGAGAAGGTCCACAACATTTACATCCAAAATACCCTTTTGTTACAAGACCTGTAAGATTATATTTGTATACATTAATTAATATGCATGACACGTTAAAGAATATCATGAAGATCAGAATAAATAATATTACAATGAATTAAATAACTAATATGTGAAATAATATTGTTACATTACATATAAACAAATCAATAAATTAAACATGTAATTTACCAGAGCGAACTCCTAAGCCTGGATAATCATGTGTCGTGTAAGCACAAAAGCCATACAACATAAACCTCCTCTCTGTTGCGATGGGTCTTGATACATCGTATACATTTATCCCATCCCATAATTCCTTCAATTCATCTACCAGTGGTTGTAAGTAGACATCCATATTCTTCACTTGTCTTCTACCAGGGACTATGAGAGCCAACATAAGATGTTCATTATTCACGGACAACCATGGGGGTATTGTTATTGATCACTACTACATGCCAAACATAATAGTTGGTGTTCTGGAGGGAATATGGGTTGATGCCATCCATGGCTATGCTGATTCGTAGACTTCGTACTTCATTCTTGAATTTTTCGGGCCATGTATCCTCTCTATGCTTCATGGCTATTGAATCAATTGGTATTCGCATAACTCCCAACTCACTTCTATGTGAGGCATTCCATCCCTGCAACATAGCTAATTCTTTGCAACGAAAGATCCTTTGAATCCTTGAGATTATAGGAATGTGCCTTAATATCTTAAAAGAAGGACCAGTACATGATTTACCCCTCTTTTTTTATTTATTGTGCCTGTCATGCCCACATTTCGGACACATCCCTTTGTCTACATATTCTCCTCTATATAGAATACAATCATTTGGACATGCATGATATGATATGTACCCAACACCCAACATTTTCAATAATTTTTTTGCCTCTTCGCAGCTACCGGGCAAGACATTATCACTCGGAAGAACCTTATCTTTGAATAACCTATAGTTGCCAATCATGGAAAACTATATTAACAAATGTACATTAATTTCGATATAATTATTAATGTTCATAAAATTTAACATTTGTAATGTTCATTGTAGTGTATTGATTATATTTCACATTTATATATAAGAGAAGTACTTTATGGTAACTTACCTCAAAAGTTCCGAGAAACATGCATTCAACAATTTGCTTTCAAGTTGTACAGTAACATCGTTGTCCCCAACCGGGTAGACTTTGACTGAACGTCGGGTCTAAAGAGAGGGGTGGTGGAAGCAAATTTAAGGCTTTCGAAAAAGGTGCCAGCGATATGAGCATCATCCCCTAGATGATCATCATTTTGGAATGCATCTAACAACATTGTCTCCATGGCAGTCGTATCCCTTAAGTAATCATCCATACCAACCTCTATTTTATTGTCTCCATTGCCAGCTTGTAAAGAACTACTATTGTTGTAGTCATTCCTAATTGGTGAATCTGGACGTAGCGGGAATTGAATCGGTGGTTGATTCAACCATTCTTGGTATCGTTCCTCTCCAATTTTTTCTCTTAATTCAATCTTCTCTCGATTTTACATTGTTGTGGGGTGCAACGGAAGATGGTAGGTAGGTCGTTCATCATCACTAGAATCCTAATAATTAAAAAAAAAAAATTTGAACATGATTAGTACAAAATATTATGATATCAATTTGTAACCACGTTGACAATATTGCATGATTATAAATTGGTTTGACGTTGAAATAACTACATATTAATCAGTATAATACCAAACAATTATAATTATAATTACCATCATTATCTCGGGATTGTGGCTAGAAGATGCAATATTGTTACAATTGGCAGGGTGAAGCAGCTGTCCATTTTCATCTACCAAATGCGTCTTGCGGTATGCAGCTCTTGATAAGAAATTTCGATGTTTTGGAGCAGTAATTTGAATATAATTTTGTGCATCTGAACTCGATGATGAATCTGCATGAACCTACAAATTTGTATACATTATAAATTTTAATTAAGTTGTGCATGATTGACTACATGGATAAAAAACATAAATAAATTCAATTAGATAGTGAAAAAATAAAACAAATCTGAAGTAAATCTTATGTCTCCACATGGATAGGGAGAACTCCGCAATGGACTTTGAGAAATATTATAGAACGAGCTGGATTTTGAAGAATTGTCCATTTCATATAATATATGATATTTTCTCCTTGCATTTGAGCAAAACAACAATAAACTTTGGTGCACAAACCTAAATGTAATTCCGGTGCGTACTATTCAGATAATGCACTGGTTAGTTCTTTATTTTGCACACCAGTGTGATTTTTTAACAAGTAGCACCGGTGCGGTTCAATTAAACAATGCACTAGTAAACGAATAACCCCAATAAAAAAAAGTGCAACCCTATTTTCTTTAAGTGAAAAAAAAAAGCGGTAAATTGAAAATTGGGCGGCAAAATATTTTTGAAAATCTAATTTCATAAAACATTTCTTTAAATACTAAACACTTTTCATTATTTCACTATTTTTGCAAAAAAATTCAGCCAGAGATTTGCAAGATACATACCTGGAGCAAATAAAGAATGAGAGCACTATGGAGTAAGGAAATACGTTTGAACAAAAATATTCATACAATCCAAATTCCAAACCTTTGGTAATTCAAACCCTGTACCATAGAATTTTAAACGACGTGAGTAAAGTTTATTGTTTTTTTTGTACTTTTTTCTGTAGTTTTTTTTTATGCAGTGAAATAAGAAATCAAAGTCTATTCTTTTATTTTATTTTTTCTCTAGTTTTTTATGAAGTAAAATACAAAATCAAATCTTATTGTTTTTTTAACTTTTTGTTTCTGCAGTTTTTTACCTTTTCTGCAGTTTTTAGAAACAAAAATAATAATAAAAAAATCAATTTTTAGAAACAAAACCCTAGATTCTTTTTGTTTCTGCCATTTTTTCTCAATCTTTCTTTTCAATTTAGATTTATAGGGTTTCTGTACTCATAATAAATCCAACCCACGGGGCGACTTTGCATAGTTGGATCCCAATCCATGTTGGTCCTTGCGTCAATCTTAAAAAAATACAATTTTTTTTTCGCCGGTGCGCCCTACGTAACGTTGCACACCGATGGGCTTGGTTATACCAGCACACTGCGCAAGTACAGTGATAAAAAATTAAAAAAAAACAAATTATTTTTTTATCAGTGCGCCATATGTAACATATGGCACCGATGCACTATTACATTATGGCGCCTTGTACAACGTGTTGTTTTGAAAAAAAACCATTTTACAAACATATCCTTCATTATTTTTGTTTCTGCCCTATCTTCTCCCACTTTCTATGATTTCAGAATTAGGGATTTTCAATTTATATTTATAGGGTTTAAATTGCTAAATATAAACCTAAGACATCCAACAAATGGGTTAACCTACATAGTCATATCCCAATCCATGTCGGCCCTTGCATAAATAAAATAAAAATAAAAAATCAGTGCGCCCTGTCAGAAAGAGTGCACCAGGGCGCTCTGTTATCACAGCGCACCATGAAAATATTTTCATAAAAAATTAGAAAAATATGCAGTTGGTGCGCTATTTCATTATGACGCACCGGGAACGTTCAGTTTCGAAAAGAAAAAAAAAAACTTTCAAAAAATACAAACCTTACTTTCGTTTTGTTTCTCCCCTTTCTTATTCTTCTTTCTGTGATTCAAAATTAGGACTTTTCAATTTATATTTATAAGGTTTGTATTGCTAAATATATACCTAAGACTTGCAACCAATGGGATGATCAGCATAGTCGTATCCTAATCCATGTCAGCCTTGGAATAATTTTTAAAAAAATAGATTTTTTACTAGTGCGCCCTATGTAATGTGGCGCACCAGTGCTCTTTTGTTTACAAGAACACCGGATAAGTAATGTGAAAAAATAATATTTTTTTAACGGTGCGCCATATGTAAAATATAGCACCGATTTATGCTAAAAAAACTAACACTGGATGATTTTTATTATTTTTATGATGGTTAACCAGTGTGGTCATTGACATGTAACGCACCAGGGCTTCTTGTTGACATAGAGCACCTTACGGTGTATTATACTGTTTTTGCGGTGCGTAGTAAAGACATGCACGCACCGACATCAGTGCGTTCACCATGAATGGCGCACCGGTTTTTTTAGATTTTTTTTTTGAATTGAGAAGTTGATAGTTTATTTAAAATATATTATTGACTGATATGATACAGGTTTTATATTTTTAAGGAAATGACTGACAAGAGATCAAGTAACAAAAATACTGATAACACATCAAGATCAAAAGCAAAAAAGTAAGTTCTTTGTAAATTTTTTACAAAAAATTATTTTTGAACTATATGTAAGTTTAAATAATATGTATTTTTTAATGTGTATCATGCAGAGCCACAAAATGATGAAGCTCGATAAGATTATTTCTGATCTAGAACCAGAAGAACGTATAAGCTTGATGGAAAAATTGCAAAAGGATGAATCAGGTGAATGAAAAAATACTATCGATCCAATATGAGTTTCTTTTTTTTAGTTTTCATTAATAATATAATTAAAATTATTCGATAACAAGTGTGAAAAAATCTATTAATTCAGTTCTGTATAATTTTCTACAGGGACCAACAACTCAGAAAAGGAATGTTGTTCTAAGAAAATAAAAACAATAGAACATGCAAATGAAAATGAATTTCTCCTTAGCTCATCTGGAGTGGTGTTGGAGGTTAATGAAAGGGGGAAAACTTTTACAAATGTTTGAGGGATCTAGTGGAACAAATGTATAGATGTTCTTTCCACTTACAATAAAAAAACCAATCCAATGATTCCAAGAACCAAATTTTATATAAACTACAGGAAGAGTTTCCAGAGAATTGGTCAATGAGACATGTCAGACTTTTAATAGCAAAATCGTACAACAACAAAAAATAAGGAATGAAAAAGTAATATTCCTTTAGATGTTTGTCTATAATTATTTATAAATATCACTTATGTTATACTTTCTTTTCATATATCAATATAAAAATTAAATTTTTTATTGTCATGTTACATTTTCAGGAAGATTATGAAAATCTCAAAAGATGAACGAGCTGATATCAGGAATATGCCAGTAGGACTGTCCAAAAAGGTGTACAAGGAGATGGTCAAAGAAATGGACAAAATTGCATCGCGGGAGGAGCCATCTCAACAACAACGTGCTTCAAATGTAATATGTAATCATTGAATTTTTTGATCATTAGGTAAAATAAAAAAATAAAAATTAGCATTAAATATTAATTTTCAAGTATTTTCTTGCAGAAAAGAAAATAAAATGGAACCCATTCAGCACATAAAACGAGACGACAAGGAATAAATGGATTGATATCTAAGTTTGTGAGTAATTGTTACTTCCTTATAACAACTTAACTAGATTTAATTTTTGTATTTTTAAGTTGTTTTACAAAAATCATCATTGAATGTCTCCAAACAGGTGCTAACATACAAATAAGAACCATCGGAGGAATTGATTGAAATTGGTTTAAATATGGGTTGTGCGTATATGTTGGCATATCAGAACCTAATTGTGGAATTTGTAAGCATCTACCGATCTTATTTTACTTAGCTCCTTCTATAATTAATAGAAAAAATAAATCTTTTATATTAAATATATGATTTCTTATGGGGTATAAAACTTGCAAGAAATAAAGTATGGCACTATGCCAACAGATCAAATCTTGAAAGATGGCATGTTACATGGTTTTGAAAGAATGTGTATATTTTATGAGTCAATTGTTTCATTGGTACGTCATTTATTTTCGATTTACATTGATGTATATTATTTAATATTGCAATTTTCATTATTCTCACCAATGTATATACACTCATTACAGTTTATTTTTATGTTTGTAGATGGAAGAAGGTGAAGGAGAATAAAACAATCAACGTCGTGAACAAAACATTTTTGAAAATAACCCAAGTCATCGAAGTAGCTCTAGCAGTGATAGCAGTTCAAGCGAATAAAGATTATCACTATTGTTTGGATATAAAAGCAAGGCATTGTACTATTTTTGGAAAAATGTCTGTGAAATCAAACATTTTCTTTAATGTAATGGACATAGTGTCCCAATTGAAAGATAAAGGCCGGATACCAATAACTGTTCCATTTTGTATGAAAAAGAATGTCTTATTCATATATATATATATATATATATATATATATATATATATATATATATATATATGTATATGTATATGTATATGTATATGTATATGTATATGTATATGTATATGTATATGTATATGTATATGTATATAATAATAATAAATATTTTAATTTATTCTATTGTGTTCTTTATTGTCGCTATTGCGTTCTCCATTGTCATTCTCAAATGCAGTAATAAAAATTTAATTCATATGAATATTGTTATAACATATATATGTGTCGACTTTGATGAATAATGAATTTTAAAAAACCACAATAATTATGATATGATATAACAAATTAATCTAAACATCACATTCAAATACATTAATAAAAATTTAATTAATATGAATATTTTTATAATATGTGTCGACTTTTGATGGATAATGAATTTTAAAAAATCACAATAATTGCACTGCCACAAGTTAATGTTTCTAAAAAATACAAAATGAAAATCGGTGCACTTGTATTATTAAGCGCACCGGTGCGTTTTTACTACCTATCAGGACCGCAAAAATACCAAAACCAGTTAAAAATATCAAGGCGTTTGTTTGGTTCGGTGCTCCAGTGCATTTATGTATCTATACGCACCGGTGTCGTTTCACCGCCTATGAGCACCGCACGAATACCAATACCAATTATAAATTGTGGTGTGTCTGTGTGATATTATGCACCAGAGCGTTTTTTATGTCTATACGTACCGGTGCATTTGGATGACCAATAGGCACCACACGAATACCAATACCAATTACAAATCTTGGCGTATTTGTGTGATAGTACGCACCGGGGTGTTTATGTGTGAATAAGTGTCGGTGCATTTGTATGATATATTTTCACCGCACGAATACCGATACCAATTGTAAACCTCGGTGCACTGGTGTGATATGATGCACCGGAGTGTTTATATAATCATACACACCAGCGCGTTGATACGACCTATGGGCGCCGCTCAAATCCCAAGACCAATTAGAACAACCATGTCCGTTGTATTAACAACACCAGGCCCAGTGTTGTTATTTTCCTTAACGGCCCAGTGCATTCTCTTTCGACCGCCCTGGTGCGCTGTCTACCGATACGCACCGGTGCATTAAAACCTAATATGAGAACCAATGAAAAAAATCCGTAATAACCTCCGGCCGCCTATTTTTTTAGTTGTGTTGAATTTCCGTTAAAAGCTCTGCCAAAACCTCCATTACCAAAAACGCATGTGGTAGCATATGTTTTTTTGACAATTTTGGCCAATTTTATAACACTAAAAACCTCCTTTATAACCTCTGCTAGAGGGTCTTTTCCTTGTAGTGTGAATTGACTACTAAAACACAATTAACAAACTAAAAAAAAAAAATGCTTAGAATTGAGCTTATACAACAAAACCTACTCTAACTGATATGTTCATCACCTAATCAAGTGAAATGGAACAACCAATGCAACCATTTAAGCCTTATTATTGCTAGTTGATTTTTCTACAAGTGCTTTCTTATGAGCAAGAAGAAAGAACTACTAAAATGCAACTCCCATGAAAACTTATCAACAGATCGAATCTTGATGAAATTGCAAAGCATGAGCCCACTGAATGACCTCAAGAATGCTGCGAAAGGATCGTCATAGGAATACATATCAATTTCCAGCCCATCTAATATGTTACTGCTCTACTCTAGGTGGTCTTCGTACCTTGAATATGGACTTTCATCTTTACCCTTACTTTCCTGATATGGCTACCTATTTTCGGATGATATTTGTAATGAAACACCTGTTGAACAAGACAATGAAGTCGTTCATCAGATAAATTTGATATCAACACTCTTTTCATGCTCACAGTTAGCTACTAGAGAAGGACTTTTACTGTAGATATCATCCAACACATCAGCTATTGGGTCATGAAAAACTTGAAAATATTGTTGCAACGTATCCATCGATTTTAATGAGACTACATGACATTCTACAGGTTTCTCATCCTTTTCTTTAGAGATATTACGAAATTTTTATCTTTAAAAATTTAAATACTTCAAAACATAGTGGTATAGAATCATCTTGCATCATTTGAGCATGTATTTCAGCTTCCAAGCCTTCATTTGCAACCTGACATTCAATGGAATTCGAGGGCTGCAAATTTGGATCTAAGGAGGGTTCTATTCCACAACTAATTTCCTCAACCAGTTTAGGATATTTTTTATCATTTATAATGTTGATTACTCGCTTATCTGTCTGCTCATATTTTTCTCTTATTTTTACTAATGAGGAGAAACACAAGGGTAAGGAGCTCTGATCAAAAATTTGATTATCCTCTTGGTTGTCAAGATCAAAACTCAATGAGTGTTGATTTCTGATCGCATGAAAGTTATCTATGACGAACTGAAATGAATTAAAACAAAGAGGCAAAGATCCTTCACTTACTTCCAAATTTTCTATACTTTCCTCATCATTTTCATAGAAAATATGCATCGGTTGATCATTGTTTTCAAGTTGTTGAAACTGAACTTCCTCCCACACACCAATTGTTGATTGCTCTACAATATTAGCTTATGTTTGGAGAACATAATCATCATCATACTGATCAAAATTTGGAAAATCATCAATATAAGTAATGTCACCAATCATACACATTAGATTATCATATTGTTTCTCCTCGACTTGATCTACAAATCCATTTTTTGATCTATGGTAGTTGGGATTAGCAGAAAAATTTTTAGGGCTTGCAACATTTTCTTTTTCTGCGATAAGTGGGTCATGATGATCTTGAATGGAAAATACATATCTCATGGTGATAATTTGCATCATTTCCTCTATTGTACTTACCAAAATTTATAGTTGTATCTATGAAGATGTCAAGTTCTCTGCAATTTTCTCCTTCTCTTCGTCCTTCAGCTTTTCCCTTTTGAAAAGCAGATTAGCCTCTACATCTACTACATTGTTTTGCATCTCTTCAAGTGTTTCAAGGTTCCTTTCTCTCAGCTGAAACTCCATTTCTGGATCAAAGGCATCTGGGTAACATAAAAGAGCTGAGCCAGGAGGGGGTCTTATATCAGTAAGTATCGAATAATAGACTTGATTGAATCTAGCAGAAAATTGTTGTACTGTCTCCTCTAGCTGTCTTTTCAACTGGTCATACTCTTTTAGAATTAGTAAAGGGTTTTGTTTGACCACCCACCTGTCGCAGAAAACTTTGATGAACTTCGGGAACTTTGAGATGCTCGTGGCAGGCAAGTTTTTGAACCAACTCTTGACTCTACCTTGCAAAGAAAGAGCAAATAGCCTGATATTGACCTCCTCTTTGTCAACTTCAAAAAGGTCTAGGAAAGTCTCAAAATTCTGCATATGTCTCTCAGCAGTGATGTTTCCATATTAACCATCAAACCTCAACAGATATAGGTAATTATTTTTAGGGAAAGCATGGATTATAAAAGGTAAGATGAGTGGTTTGTATCAATCTAGAATTTTACAAGGTGTATGAGTACGTACAAAAGTTGTAGGATCAGTCTTGATCTCTTTAGGATCATCAATTTGAAGATGGTCATCATAAGATTCAGAAAAAGGATATGAACTAATATCAAAGGAAAAATCCGTATTTACACTTTTCAAATAGGTATAATCAAGATTTTGATCATCTTTATCATACAAAAAACTCCGGAAAAACTTTTATGATAGTTTCAAGAAAAATAAAATAAGTAATTTACAAGAAAGCAGATTAGATCTTGAATAAAATTCCACTTTGAATACCTGACCTTTGTGTAAGATTCTTCCATTTTCCTGCTGGCAAGGTCGATCCTCCATTGGAGTCTTTACATCAAGTTGGAGTCGCCAGGCGAAGAGTTCAGCCTTCAAATGCATCTGATTGTTGTCCACCATCAGCAATCATATCTAAATTTTTTCATTCTTTCCCAGGGAAGATATGATATTTCGCTTCCCCAATATGGTCGCCAAAATTTTATCACTCGTATTGAACCTAAGGCTGAAAAAGGAAATTCCAAGGTAACCACAAACCATGCTTAGCCAAGTAACTAACCCTACTATGAAAGGAGAGGGTTCTCTCCATATAGATCACAACCAAGATGAATGGGGAAAGAAGATATTAGGCTAAGTATATTAGCTCAGGATTTTGATTTTGATTGTATAGGATTGTGCTAGATCAAAAGGAGCAAAACAGTCAGGGCAAGGGAAATTAGGTCAAAATTTGCAGGGTGTTCTATGGGGCAAGGCAGGAAAATTGGTTTAGCACTTTAGGATTTCGATGGTGGGATGATCAAGACAGGTGAGGAGCTAGAAATAGCATGGTGAAATCATGGTTTCTTTCTAAACTGAATAAATTATAGAATGTGAATATTTACCCAAAACAGAGCATAGAAATTATGGATTATGTTCATCAATCTTGAAAACATTCACTTAATAGAAATGAAATGATGGATGAAGTAAACAAAACATTCTAACAACTAAGCACAAAAGGAACTGAAACTAAACACCATGCCACATGGATCCCATAAAAATAGATGCAATTTTGATTAATATTACTGCTCAGAACTGATAAAAAAGTGTGTCTCTTCAAAATTCAAACCTCCAAATGAGTCCAACCATTATAATGACTCAAAAAATACATCATGTAGACCTCAAAACCACTCTCCCTAGCCTCAAGGAGTCGAATCCATGAGAGGGGAACCAATTACACTTAATTCCAAACAAGAAACTGAAGACTAGGAAGACCTAACAATTTTCCTCTAAAAGAGAGGAAATTGATTCATTTGACCTCTAGAGGACTCACCTAATATATCTACCTTAGATGAAATTAAAAAAATGATAATTACATTTACATAATGACCATTTACATCAGTAATTTCTTCATTTTCCAAATTAAAAGGTCAAACTGGAGTGAGACTTCAAAATTTTCTGAAGACTGTGAAAATACATTTTCCTTGTCAAACGTGCAGTGCCCAGGAAGAAAAAATGGCCTCTGTTCAAGGCTAGTTTTGAGTGCCTTCCCAATATCCAATTCAACTCCATGATAACTCATCGGAAAGCTCTATAAGTCTCATTTCCAAATATACCATCAGTTTCCAAAATGGTGCTCATTTGACCTATAAAAAAAGTCAATCTCCTAATACTGGTAAACATGCAGCAACTAGGTCAAAAAGGATGCAGAAACATGAAAATTTGGTAGTTTTTTGCACTTTTGAGGGACCAGTTCTCATTCAAATTTTCTGAAAATTTGTAGGGTTGATGTCTGAAAGAACCTCCTTCTATATATAGGAGTGCATGGGGTCACAATATAATCCTAGCCAACCTAACAATATTAATGTAAAGGCACAATAATTACAATATTGGGGTTACAAGGGTACAACAATAACAATAAGGGGCCTACAATAACAACAATAAGGGACTACACTAGTAATATAGGGACCTAGCATGCCCCTCTCCTTCAAAAAAAGTTTTGTCCTCAACGCTTGAGTAGCTCTATGTGCTTCTGTATAAAATTCTCATCCTCCCATGTAGAATCTTCAATGGGTAAGTTCTTCCACTTGATGAGATACTTTGAAATTGATCAACTTCGTAGCTATCGATTTCTTGTTTCCGTGACTGCTTCAGGTTCCAATATGATTTTTCCTTCCTCATCAAGTTCTGGCTATATTGTTTGAACTGAAATTTTTTCACCTATAACCTTCTTTAAGCATGAAACATGGAAAACTGGATGCACTCGCGAAGAAGAAGGAAGCTCCAATTTGTATGCCATAGTACCAATATTTTGCAACACCTTGTAAGGACCATATTACTTTGGCGATAATTTATTATACTTCTTAGCTTGCTTGAGGGACATTTGTTTGTATCATTGTAGCCGTAAAAATACCCAATCTCCTACATGAAAACTTATGTCGCTGCGAAGTTGATCTGCTTGTTGTTTCTTTTGATTGTGTGCCAAATTTAGGTTATCCTTTAAGAGTTGGAGAAATTATTGTTGATGCCCTATGTGATCTTCCACTGCTTGAACCTTACATTTTATCCTAAATATGATGTGATGGACAGTGGATGATATCCATGAAGTGCCATAAATGGGGTCATTTTTTTGCAGTATGGAAGGAAGTGTTATACCACCATTCAACAAGAGGTAACCACTTGACGTATTGTGTTTGTTTATCATATACAAAACAACGAAGATATCCTTCCAAACATTTATTCACTATCTCAATTTGACCATCGGATTGAGGATGATAAGATGAGCTATGAGCTAGTTGAGTACCCAAACAAGAAAATAATTCCGTCCAAAAATTTCATGTAAAAATGGGATCGTTGTCACTTACAATAAACTTTGGGTTTCCATTTAGCTTTTGAATTGTTTCCATAAATGTAGTAGAAACTATTAGGGTCCTATGATTTGGCTGATTGGCAAGCCAAATGACAGTGTAACATCAAACCAGTCTTTGGAGCCCAAGGACCTAGCCTTCCTGGACTCAGAGAGGGCTCTCTCTATTTGTGTAAGGGATATCTCTGTGTTTGCTTCTTGTGTTTCTGATTTTAGGCTAGTTATGATGTAGGTGTTTGGTTTTGGTTTTTAGGTTTGTGAGGGATGAACTGATCAAAGAATAAGATAGGTAAAAAGATGTCAGATCAACTGGGCTATGGGGTCGAAAAGGTCAAGAAAGCTTTCAGATGGTGATACAAGGTTGTTGAAGGGCCGATTTGATTCGAGGTAAAATGAATCTTTGGGTAAAATAGAGTGGGATGAACACTAAATTTGTGAAGAAAAAAGGATTTCAAACATAAATAGTTTAATAGATGACATAAACATGGTAGGGCTAACCATTATTCATGAGAAATGTAATTATAAACTTATCAATGCATAGAAATAAATATTCAAGCAATAAATAGAGATATATGACTCTCTAACTTTAGGAAATTGCTATCAGACTTTGGAGAAATACATTTAAGACAAACAAACAACTCAAATCACTATGAGGAAACGCCTAAGCATAGTATTTCAAGTTATTGGGCACTTTGAAAGCAAGATTGCATAGTTTTAGGCAAAGGGAAAGATCAGTACAAGACTTCCTTGGTTCAAAAAATGACAATCAAACAATCAAAGAAAAGTTTCAGAGGTGGAGCTATGACTAGCCATGAGTAAGCAGGGCATACCGTGAATCATACTTAGCATGCATAAAACCATAAATGAAACAAGCAAACAAGTTCTTTAGTTATCAAAGAGAAATCAAGGATTCTTTGATATGACTAAGAAGGAAGAAAACATAGAAGCTATAAAGAAACAGGAAATTTCAGGTGCCTCCAAGGGCATGTCTCAAATCTATTCTCTGTTGTCTTATAGCAAGCAAGAACATGGAATTATGAATGAAAACTAAGAAGCATAACAGAGAATGACACTATACCATTTTACCAAGTCAAGGAATCCAACAACAGACCTCCTTCATCATCCAAAAACATTCAAGAAACTATCCAATGCATGAGACAAGTGTTTCTTCCAAACTTGTATAACCATATATTGCTTCTATTCATCAAGTTCAGCCTTATTTACAATGAAGTCTCTTGGAATATATAGGCCAAGATGAGGGAAAACCTCCTAGTGCAACTTGCAATCTCATTGGCCCATCAAAAATATTTCATTTTGTTTTTGAGGCTTTGCAAAGCCCAAGGCACAAAATATCTAATAAAATGTCTCAAAAATGCTAAAAAAGGAAAATATATTGACTTTTCATAACTAACTATGCCCAAAAATAGCTAAACGCACATTAGGAAAAGCCACTTCAGAAAAGTGTATTTTTCTCAAAAATACTTAAGAAATATATCAGCGGAAAGTCCTATGTCTTACGGGAAGCTTTTGGATGCTTTCTCGATGTCAAAACGAGGCTCGTGATGGCTCATTGGAAAGATCTAAATGTCTATTTTCTAAAAAATCTTATTTTTCTCCAAACTGATCACTAGAAGTCTCTCAAAAACTAACATGTGTGTAAAAACCCAAAAAATAGACTTTGCTGATAAACGGGGCAGAGTGTGGAAAAAGTGATTGTTTTTCGCCATTTTGGGGGAGCAAATCATCTTCAATTGATCTGAAAATCGTTGAGTAGATGCCCCTAAAATTATGGCATCCAATGATACCATTTTCATCCTTTGAGGATGTCCCAAACAGAAATGGCGATGCCCATGATTTTTGGCCAAAAACCCAAAAATGACAAAAAACCAAAACTTGTTGAATTTCGCTCAATTTTGGTGAGCATGACCCTCAAGGGTTTTCAGAAACATGCTGTGAAGCTGAGGCCAAAATTTGGAGCTTTGAGGTGTCTTTCTACAATTTTGGTGCCGGGCGCCTCCTTTGAGCTTCCTTGAGTTTTTCCTGTGTGGCCTTCAATTTTCGTCGGGCAAACTTATTAAGCTTCTTATAGTGCCTGGTCATCCTGCTTTGAAGGTCCAAATCTCTATTGGCCTTATCCAACTTCTTTTCCAAGTGATCATTCACCCTCTCGAGCCATGCTTCTCGATTTTTCTCTATCTCTTGGGTGAACAAAGTAGTGAGAGGAATAGATTGGAGAAGGGCAGCTTCTTCCTCCTTTTGTTTCTCAAGGGCTCTTTTGAGTCCCATGGTTCTTGGCCTCTTTCTCCTGGGCTGATCTTCATCTTCGCTATCATTGAACTCACCGATGATTTCTTCCAATTTAACTTGCACCTTGGAGGCCTCCTTTTTGTATTTGATGGCCCGTGTCTCATATACCGCCATGTGGGCACTCATTTGTTTATTTTGTGTTTGCAAAAACTGATTGGAGTTTCTAGCCCTCTCTAGATCTGTCCTCAAAGCATCAATTTTTTTTTCTCTATTGATCAAGAGAGTCTCTAGGATTCGGGCCTCATTGTCGCTATCATCACTTTGGATTTGAATTATGTCAAAGTCTCTCTCCTTTTCATGGTTGCTTTCTTCTTTCTCCTTTCCCTTGCTTTGGGTAGCCTTCTTGGTCTTCTTCCTCTTGGGTAATTAACACTATTACCAATGAAATAGGTAACCGCACTGTTACCTACTTTTTTTTGGTAGCATAAAAAGCACCCGATTTTGAAAAGTGGTGATGCAGAATCACCTTTTTTTTTTTAGCACATTTTTAACACTCTAATATTTTTATTTATGAATTATGAATATTTGTTTTAAAATGTTAGTGATTTTCATGCTAATTTTGAAACGTATTGATGCAGCATCAACTTTTTTTTTAGAGCGGTGATTTTCATGCTAATTTTGAAACGTATTGATGCAGCATCAACCTTTTTTTTTTTAGAGTGGTGATTTTCATGTTGTAATAAAACACAAAACTTAGATAAAAAATATATATATAAAAACAATAAAAATGTTAAAAAAAACAAAATTAACTCGTAAAAATAAAAAATTTAAACAAAAATAAATTTAAAAAAAAACAAAAATATTCGAAAATTATATCAAAAGAAATGACAAAATTTGAAAAAAAAAACACATAATTTAAAGAAAAAAAACAAAAATTTAAAAAAATTTAAAAAAAAAAAACCATCAAAAACATTTTTTTCTAAGTTATTAAAAAAATCCATATAATTAAAAAAAAAAAAATTAAATAGAAAAATTTAAAAATAATTTAAATTACAAAATTAAAATTTAGATAAAAAAAAATAAAATACAAAAAAGAAAAAATTAAATTTAAAAATTAAATTTAAAAATTAAATTTAAAAATTTAAATTAAAATAATAATAATAATAATAAGAAAACAAAAATACAAATTTTAAAATTAACAAAAAAGAAACAAATTTAAAAAAAAAAAAAACAAAATTTAAAATTGAAAACGAAAATTAAAATAAAAGAATTATAATAAAAAAACTATCATTAAAAAGAAAAAGAAAAATGAAAAAAACCACGTGCAAATAATTAAAAAACAAATATCCATAAATTTACTGTTTTTTTTTAAATGAAACAATTTATAAATTTTAAAAATTAAAAACCAAATAAACTAAAATATTTAAAAAAAAAAAATTTAAATTAAAATTTAATAAATTTAATGAATAAATTTTAAATTTTAAAAAATAATTAATCTAAAATATTAAATTTGAAAACAAAATTTAAAAAAAAAAACAAAAAAAATTAAAACAAATTAAATTTAAAATAAAAAATTTGAATTTAAAAAAAAATAATTTTAAATTTTTTGAATTTAAAAAATAAATAAAATAAAAATCAAACTAAAAAAAAAAATATTAAAAATTTAAAAAAAAAAAAAGAATTTTCTGATCGTGGTGGTGCCGCTAGTCGGCCTCCCGCCCAGGTGGCGACGGAGGTCAGCCGCTGGGTGGGCAGGGAGGCTGCATGTAGCCCCCCACCCACCCAGCGGCCGGCCTCCGCCGCCACCTGGGCGGGAGGCTGATTCCGGGAATCGCCCTCCCGCCGCGGGAGGCCAATTCCGAGAATCGCCCTCCCGCCGCAGGAGGCTGATTCTGGGAATTGCCCTCCCGCGGCAAGAGGTCGATTCTGGGAATCGCCCTCCCACGGCGGGAGGCCGATTCCGGGAACCGCCCTCCCGCCATAGGAGGCCGATTCCGGGAATTGCCCTCCCGCGTCGCGACAGGGCGATTCTCTGAATCGGCCTCAGGGCGATTCCCGGAATTGACCTCTCGTCGTGCGAGGGCGATTCCTGGAATCGGTCTTCCACCGCGGGAGGGCGATTCTCGGAATCGGCCTACCACCTAGCGGCCGGCCTCCGCCGTCACCTGGGCAGGAGGTCGATTGGTGGCGCCACCAAGATAAAAAAATTCTTTTATTTTTTTAATATTTAATATTTTTAATATTTTTTTTTTAATTTGATTTTTTTTTTTAATTCAAAAAGTTTAAAACTATTTTTTTTTAATTTAATTTTTATATTTTAAATTTAATTTGTTTTAAGTTTTTTTGTTTATTTTTATTTTTATTTTTTTATTTTATTCATTTTTTTGTTTTTAATTTTTTTTTTCTAAATTTTGTTAACAATTTTTATTAAATTTTGTATTTTTTTTATTTAATTGATTTTTTTTTTCATTTTTTTTTTTTATTATTAAATTTTATGTTTAGTTTTTTCATTTAATTTTTTAAAATTTAGTAAATTTTGTATTTTTTTTTTAATGTATTTGAATTTAATTTTTTTTTTTAATTTTTTAATTTTTTATTATTATTTTTTTAATTACATAAAAATTTTATATTTTTTTTTTATTTCATTTAAAATTGTGTATTTAAAATTAGATTTTTCTTTTAAATTAAACTTAATATTTTCAAATTAATTTGTTTTTTATTTTATTTTTTATTTAATTTATTTTTTTCAATTTTTCAATTTTAATTGATTTTTAAAGTTTTTTAACTTTTTATTTTAACAATGTTTTTTTTTTTCCTTTATATTTAAAACTTACTTTTTATTTCAAAATTTATTTGTTTATTCATTTATTTATTAAAATTTAATATATATATTTTTTATTTTAATTTGTTATTTTAATATTAACATTTTTTTTTAATTTAATAAAATCTAATATATATATTTTTAATTTAAGTTCATATATCTATATATTTCATTTTTTATAATTTAAATTTAATATATTTTTTTAAATCTATTTGTTTTTTTAATATATATTTTTTTAAATTTAATATTTTATTTATTTATTTTTTTTTAATTAATTTTTCATTTTTTTACTTTAAATTTCAATAATATTTTTCTTTTTTTTTAAGTTTTAAATTTATTAAAATTTAATATATTTCTTTAAATTTTAATTTTAATTTTAAAATTTAATTTTTTTTTTTAATTTAATAAACATTTTGTTTTCTTTTTTAAATTTAATTTCTATATTTTATTTTTTATAATTTCTTTCCTTTTTTAACTTGTTTTTCTTTTAAATTTAATATTTTTATTTTGTTTTTATTTTTATTTTTTTATTTCTATATATTTTGAAATTTTAATCTTTAATTTTTTTTTAATTTTTAATTTTTTTCTTAAATTTTAGGTTTTTTAATGTTTGAATTAAAATTTTTATTTTGTTTTTATTTTTGTTTTTTTTATTCCTATATATTTTTAAATTTTAAGCTTTAAAATGTTTTTATTTTTTAAATTTATTTTTTTCTTAAATTTTAGGTTTTTTTTAATGTTTGAATTTTAAAAATTAAAAAATGTTATTTCTATTTTTAAAAATGTCAAAAATATGACGCAATTTTTTTTTTGTTATTCCAGCATCAACTGGTTTTGTTTTGAAGGTGTTTTTTCAATCCTTTTTTCAAGAAACAATTTTGTTTTTAGCATAATTTTATAAAATGTTGAAATTTGACCTTCAAAAAAAACCAAGTGCGTTCTGGAATACACTTTTTTTGTTTTTGGGGTGTTTTTTCATGTTTTTTGAGTCTTTTTGGGCTAGAGTTCCCGTTTTGAAGTTAGGTTACCTATTTCATCGGTAACAGTGTTAATTCAACAATGGGTTGCTTGGGCAATTTCCCCTTGCTTCGGAGGGCCCTAGTAACATTTGGAGTTATATTTTTAGGCACCCTTTTCCTTGATGTCCGGGGCTTGGCCACTTTTGGAGAAGAAAGCATGGCCCCTTGCCTAGGAGAGGTAGCTAGCACATGCTCTATTGGCTCTTTGCCCTTGTTACTTTCCTCATCATCCTTGCCACTATTTTGAGTTTCTTCATGAATGCTTTGACTATCCTCTTGCATGTCTTTTCTA
Organism: Pinus albicaulis; assembly: GCA_034641835.2. Classification (NCBI taxonomy): domain Eukaryota; kingdom Viridiplantae; phylum Streptophyta; class Pinopsida; order Pinales; family Pinaceae; genus Pinus; species Pinus albicaulis. The sequence continues at coordinate 1,029,385,982 of CM076578.1, forward strand.
GGGCTGCCCTCTTTACTCTTGCCTTTGTTGTCTCTAGGAATTTGAGGTTCTGTCTCTTCAATGTTTTGGGCTTCATGTTCATCTTTTTTGCTGCTATGAGGGCTACCAATATCCTCATCAAAATGCTCAATTTCCTCATCATTTCCCTCCTCACTATTTTGAGTTTCTTCATGGCGATGCTCTTCATCACTATGCTGCATATCATCACTGTGTTCTTCTTCACCTTGCTGCCCTGCCTCACTGTGCTCTTTTTCACTTTGCTGCCCTTCTTCATCATGTTGTTCCTCCTCTTCATCATGATGTTCCTATTCTTCATCATGCTGTTGTTCATCATGTTCTTCTTCCCCTTGCTGCCCTGCCTCACTGTTCTCTTTTTCACTTTGTTGCCCTTCTTCATCATGTTGTTCCTCCTCTTCATCATGTTGTTCCTCTTCTTCATCATGCTGTTGTTCATAATGTTCTTCTTCCCCTTGCTGCCCTTCCTCATCATGTTGTTTTTCATCATGTTGTTGCTCATCTTCATCATGTTCTTCCTCCTCATCATGCTCTTCTTCCTCATCATGCTCTTCTTCTTGTTCAATCATGGGAAATTTGAGCTTCTTGGGGATGGGATTGCTTGAAGAAGGCGAAAGATGGTGAGTGGAAGGTGAAGGAGATGTATGGAATGAACGAACAGTGGCGAAATCTGGATGTGCAATGAAAGTGTCCCAAGAGATTTCCTTCTTCTCAAGCTGATGAAGAATGATAACCTTGATGAGGGAATGATGGAAAAGGCAAGCTGATTGTTGAGAAGGAGGTCTTTTCTTAATAGTGGAGGCCATTTTTTCAATACTTCTATAGAGGAAGAAAGGGAGATTTAACAATTTGGCTCTTGTGAAATGCATGAGCAATTGGACATGGTAAGCATAGACCCAGGAGAATCTTCCCTTGCAAGTGAAGTATTTCATGATTATCTTCATGAGGGGAGCATAACTAGTCAACAGATATGAGAAGGGAAATATGGATGGACATGTATCTCTATGCTCAAGCTTCAAAAAGGGTTTGTACTGTTCTGAGTCTAGGTGGCTCTGTTTAAACCACTTCTCTCTGATATAAGGGATTTTGGTGGCCTTGGAAATGGATCTAGGAGAAAACTTGAAATCCAAGCCTACCAACAGAAAGTGTTTCCCTTGAAATCTCAAAGCACAGAGATGTGTCAAAGGGGAATAGCTTTTAACCTCTTGCACCCTTTGACAAAACTCTAGACACCCAACCTCATGAAAGTTAAACAGGATTGATGGATGAGCATTTACCTCTTCAGTTGAAATGGGCTTAAACCTCCTATGAAGGCCACTTCTACTGTCCTGCCTGGGAGGCATTTTGTCTCGGATACTCTTTGCAAAAACAAGTTGTCTCAAATGTTCCTTGAAATGGTTTCTCAACCACACCCCTATCCTCCTTAAAAGTCACTTTTTTATCCTCTTTGATGTCAATCAACAAGTATTTGTCAAAATGAAACAAAATCAACTTATCACTGTGCTTGGGCAAAGTCTTGAAAAGTGAGTTTGTGGTTTCTAGGTGAAAAAGGAACTTTTGTGTTTTCACAAAAACAAAACACCACTTCCCCAAACAATGTTCTTCTATTGTTCACTATTCTTCACAAAGTAAAACAAAACACCCTCCAACTGATTCAAAATACCTTCACAACATACTCTGTTTTTGGAACTATCGAGGCTGCACAATGTTCACTATTTCACCATATAGAGAGGACTTTAAAATGAAAAATCTTTCAAATTATGATCATTGTTTTCCCCTTGGAAATTCAAACAGAGTCTGCTCTTGTTTTAACACTGTTAGGACACTCTTCAAATTGATTTGAGACCTCTACAACTGTGTATGTCTGTCTAGCAGCTGTGGGCTAGTTTTGGCTTTTTAATAACCCTAGAAGAGCTTTCAACTTTGGTCTAACACACCTCCTTTTTCAGTCATCATTTTATCCTCTGAATTTTTGACAAATTATGCTCCTTGTAGCAACTGTGGGTTATCACCATGTTTGAAGGCTGCTAGGGCTCTCTAAAACTGATTAAACACACCCTTGCCTATCACAGTGTGGATCTTTGACACCCACAGTCAACAAGAACCTTTGACTTTCGACCAAAAAACTCTACCTTATAATCATTGTTTATTCCTTGGAGAAAAAGGCAACAATACCTCTTTAGAATTTCAAATGTACCAAGGGGTAATGAAAAATACCTTGAAGATGGATCCGGACCTTGTTTGATTGATTGGAGCAACTCCATAGAGTTTTTTTAAGGTGTTTGGGTGAGGAACACGTTCACTGAAAAGAACGTCGCGCAGTCGAGTCGGGCTCGGGCGGTGGGTGAACGATGCTACAGGCATGCCGCGCGCTGCTACAGGCGTGTCGCGCGGCCATTTGAGCCCTTTTTAATCTCGCTCACAGGCACGCCGTGCATTTTTACAAGCATGTTGCGCAGGCTTGAGCCTTGAAAAAGACTTGAATTTTTCTCAAAATCCCTCATTTCTCCAGTGGGCAGCTTAGGGGAACGTTGTATGCATTTTGAATTTGCACAATGAGACTTTGCCAACGGTCTCTCCACCTTTTATATGAAATAAAATTCAAATGTTTTTATATCATGCTTTGGAGGGTTTACATGCTTGAAAAGGCCCCTTTTTGTTTTGTCAACACATGAATCACTGCTTTTGTAATTTCATCACTTTTACAATTTTACAATGACCCATCTTTGATTTCGTTAATAACAAAATGATGTGGACAACTTCTCCACTGCCCTTTCACTGTGTCTTCATTAAGAAAAGTACCCCTGTCACCTTTGTTCATTTCTGACTTTTAGAGGAACACTGTTCAAGAGTCATACCAAGGATTTTTGATGCATCCTTTGCCACATCTTGGAAAGAGATAATTCACAACTCTAAAACTTACTTTGACAAATTCTTCTCTCCTGGTGTTTTGATGATAATTATGGCTATTGTGCAGTTTGATCAAAACAGTCAGGTGCCCTTTGAGGTTTTCTTTTGACTGTGGGTGAAGAACCTCATTTGTACTCCCCAGATTTTACCTATATCTATTTATCAAGGAAAAAATGCCTTTAGAGACCCTTGGGAATCATATGCAATCATATGGAACAGCAAGGCTTGTTCACATGTTTCATAAAAGGTCTTTGATTGTGATGGTGATACGGATTGATTCTTTGAATATTGTCTTGAAGTTGAATCATGGTGTCATACCCTTTCCTCACATTGATGAGCCTGTCCAAATTTTGTTCACTTTAGCTTCATATTGCCTTTGAAGGAGATCTTTGATAGAAGAAAAAGCAAACCTCTTTGATTCTTATAGTACTACTGCTTGGCCATCTGCTTAACAACATTTTTCCACTCATAATCATCCCATTTTTTCCCACTGGATTTGAATTATGTCTTTCAATCAGTGAAACTATATAAGTAATCCTTGAAACACCACTGTTGTATTAGTGGTTTCATCTATTGGAGAAAAAGGTGTTAAAAAAGTTTTTAGGCAGTTTGCAGCATTGTTAGCTTTATGCTTTCTTGAATGAGGGTACACCTCTATTCCTGTCCCTCTGCTTGTTAAATGAAGGAGGCCAGCATAATATTCCCAACCATATGCTTTTAAATGAAGGAGGTTTTCAACCAATGACCTAACCATCTACTCATATTTGGAGGAGGAGGTTTTACATAGTCATCCAACCCTCTGCTTTTAAATGAAGGAGGTTTTCAACCAATTACCTAACCATCTGCTCATATTTGGAGGAGGTTTTACACAGTCATCCAACCCTCTACTTTTAAATGAAGGAGGTTTTCAACCAATGACCTAACCATCTGCTCATATTTGGAGGAGGTTTTACATAGTCATCCAACCCTCTGCTCATGTTTGTAGGGGGTTTTACACAGTGGTGCTATTTCATCCCTTTGTCAAACTATGTCATCTTTCCTTGTAGTGCTTATTCATAGTTAAGTAAGTAAAAGTGAAAAATTGACAATATGTCATGACGGGCATTCTCTGAGATATGTAATCCTGTTGCTAAAATACCCTTATACATCTTTAGACATTAGAAGCAACCTGACCTGTATATCTCTGTCTAGTATTTGCATCCCAGGCTCAAAACCACATGAGAAGCAGTTGTCTTCTCATGTTAAGTTTAATAATGTCTTCTGGAACACTGGTACACTTCTGCTTTTGAAAAATACATTGAAACACTGTAAATCCACCTAATATCAGTTTGACTTGTGGCATATGCACTGCTGAGACATCAAGGCTTGTTAGTGGCACGACTTAAGGGTGTATCAAGCTTTATTTGCAGAATAGGAAGGTCATCTATGACTGGTGGATATTAGACAGAGGTTGTTTTGGCTTTAGGATAGTTTTCCAAGGGAGGAATGCCTAAAGCGTCACTACCTAACTTAAGGGGAGACTTTTGACAGATTTGGAGTATTCTCTTTGGAGCTGATGGACAAGTTTGTATGACTGAGACTAGATTGGGCTTGACAATTAGGTTTTTTCTCATCATAGGCTGATTGAGAAGGTAGGAGGGCAAAATGTTTTATCGGTGTTTTCTAGCTGACAAATTTGAAAAATTGGAGATCAGCTGCTAGAAAATTTGGCTTTAACAACTATTCATCATCAATAGGTGAAAAATACTGATGACTAACAGAAACTGTACCTACTTTAAATGGATGATATAATGTACAAAAAATTGCATACTTGATAATTTTATCAACTACCACCATGATGACACTCTTTCTGCCAGACTTAGGTAAACCTATGATAAAATCCATTGAAATATCCTTTTAACGTTGACTTGGAATGGATAAAGGTTGTAAAAGACCCGTGGTCTTAATTGTATCAACTTTATTTTTCTAGAAAGCCAAACATTCTGCCACAAAATTTTGAATATTAGATTTAAGGCCATCCCAAAAAACAAATTCACCCTGTGGTATGTTTTTAAATATCCTGAGTGTCCTCCTAAAGGAGAAGTGTGCAATTATAAAATAATCTTTTGTTTTAGTTGGGAATTCTTACAAAGATATAAGTGATATTTGTACCATAAGGAATCATTTTTCCAACTAAATGTATCATATGTACTAGGATATTTCTGCAACTTTTGAATGAGTGTCCACACTTCTTCGTCCTTCTTCCATTCATACCTTGCTTCGGTTATCCAATCTGGTTGGATAATAGAAATGGTACAAAGCAATGCTTCCACCTCTTCATTCTTTCTTGAGAGTGCATCTGCAACAACATTTAGCTTCCCTTTTATGTTGATGATTTCAAAGTCATAACCCAACATCTTTGTGACCCACTTTTGTTGCCCTTCTAAAGATAGTCTTGTTCCAAAAAGTGTTTAATACTATCCTGATCATTTTTTACCTTGAATTGTATTTCCACTAGGTAAGGTCGCCATTTTTTTAGTGCCTGTAGTATTTCTAACATTTCCTTCTCATAAATATCTTTCTGTCAATACTTTCCTTTGATTGGGAGACTTTCAAAAGAAATGAGTCTTCCTTCTTGCATTAAAACAACACCATTTCAATTTCCTCAGGCATCACATTCCACAATAAAGTTTTTTGTGAAGTATGGCGTAGCTAAGACCAGTGATAGTCACATTGCCTCTTTAAGATGTTCAAAGGCCTTAGTTGCTTGAGGAGTCCATGAAAATGAATCTTTCTTCAATAATGTTGTTAGAGGTGTTTCTATTCTCCCATAATTCTTAAAAAACTTGTGATAATACCATGTTCACCTGAGAAATCCTTGCAACTCCCTTATGGTTATGGGGACTTTCCATTCCTTAATGGCTTTAATTTTTTTAGGGTCTACCTTAACACATCCGTGAGATACAATATGACCCAGATATTCCACCTCTTGTACTCCAAAGAAAAATTTGGATGTTTTTCCATATAATTGTTTCTCCTCCAATAATTTGAGCACCCTATCAACATGTTGAACATGATCCTTCCAAGACCTGTTGTAGATTAGTATATCCTCAAAAAATACTAGCACAAATTTTCTAAGGAAGGGTTTGAAAACGGAATTCATCAACCCTTGAAATGTAGAAGGTGCATTGGTAAGGCCAAAAGGCATGACCAAAAATTCATAATGACCCTCATGAGTTTGAAATGTTGTTTTTGAAATATCTTCAATCTTCATTCTAATTTGATGATATCATGAACAAAGATCCAACTTGGTAAAATAAATTTCTCCATGTAATTCATCCAATAATTCATCGATCACAGGAATGGGAAATTTATCTTTAATAGTGAGCTTATTGAGCTCCCTATAATCTGGACACATGTGCCATGATACATCCTTCTTGTGCACCAATAATACTAGATCAGAGAAAGAACTTTGACTAGGTTGAATTATACCAGCCTCTAACATTTATGTAATTATATGTTCGATTTCGCTCTTTTGGACATAAGTATATATATAAGGCCTGATGTTTGGAGGAACACCTCTTGTAATCAAATGAATAACATGACCATTATCATGAATAGGTGGGAGTCCTTTAGGAATTTCGAACAACTTGGAATGATTGTCCAATATTTCTTGGAGATCTGGAGAAATAGATGGTTTTGATGTTGGAACTTATAGTGAGCATAACTGTGCAATTGCGCGTTGTTGTTATTTCTTCAGAAGCTTTGTCATGACATTAGAGCTTATTATCTTTGTTGGCTTCCCTATGATACTCCGTAATTCAATTTCCTTTCCTTCTGAAAAAAATTGCAAGAAAAGTTATTGAAAATTAAAAGCTATCGTCCCCATAGATTGTAACCATTGTATTCCTAGTACAACATTAGCACCTCCCATTGGAATGGAAAGCATTGGAATATTCAATACATATTCCCCCATGGTTAGCTTGATATTATGGAATTTTCTAGACCAATTTATAGTTCCTCCATTTGCAACCATCACTTGACATTATGTTGTTGGGTATAGGAAACAATTCAATTCCTTGGCTACCTTACAATGAATAAAATTATGGGTACTACCCGAATCAATCAACATTATTACCTTTTTATTCTTGATATGTCCTTTGATCTTGAGAGTTTGAGAAGTGTTAGTTACTGCCAATTCATTACATGATATGGTCAGACTCATTTCTTCTTCTTGCAGGGTTGGTTTTTGGTGTATATCCTCTTCTTTTGAATTTTCTTGTTCATTTTATTCCTCCTCTTCACAATCTATGTAAAATAATTTCTTCTCATCACACTTCTGACCTTTAGTGTATTTTCTATCACAACTGTAGAAAAGCCCTTTTTCTCTTTTTTATTTCAATTTTTGTGGTGTCAACCTTATAGGTTGTGGAAGTCTAGGAGTAGCAACACTTCTATCTTTATAGATGTGAGTGGTATGCTTCCTTGTCGCCATAATTTTACATTCAATTTTTCTTGCCAACCTGAATGCCTTCTCCAATGAATCAGGTTCCCAAACTCGAACCTCATGTTGGATGTTATCCTTTAAATTCCCTATGAAGACATCAATCATGTGCTCCTCTAGAATATCATTTACCCTTATATTCAATTTTTGTAATTCCTCAATGTGCTCCACCACTGAACCCTTTTGTTTGACATTTATCAATTGGCTAAAAAATGTGTTTCTCTTTGTATCCTCATAATGTGTTATCATTTCCTCCATAAAAATTGACCAAGTGAATTTTTTTATGAGATAAAATCCATCGATACCATACAAATGAATTTGTTTCTAAATATAAAGTTGCAATGTGTACCTTTTGTATGTTTTCCACATTATTGAGATCAAAATATTTCTCCATCTGTAGTATCAATGTTACGGGATCCTTGCCATCAAACTTCCTCATATCGATCTTTGGAATGCGGTGGGTGTAGAAATTAGTATACATTAAGCATGCATACATCCAGATTCCCCTGATCTCACAATATTTAACTTCTTTCAAAATACAGAATCATTCCACTATTAATATTTTGCGAAAAATTAATTGCACACACATGTGAAGCATAAATAAAAAAAATTGCACATAAAAAAGTTGTTTTACGGGAAAGCCTGAAGTTGAAAACCCCAAATATCATGTATTATGTATCATGGAGATCATGTAACAATATCATACAAAGCTTATAACATCAAGCTCTTAGTACAATACAATCTTCACACACTAATCAAGAAAAATCTGCAAATCCATGCATTGATTTTTGCCCCCTGCTAGCCTGCCTCCACTGCGCAATCCCTGCTTAGGAATAGCTCTGAATGAATTCAAATTAATCTTTCCTTGACTACACAATCCTCATTTGAAACTCCAATGTGTGTGTGATGTAATCAATGCATCACTATAGTCATAAAAGATAGTCCATCTTGCCCTTTCACCTATCTCTCCATTGGGTCTCCACTGGAACTACCATGCATTGAAGTTAACTGTTGTATTGTTCAGTTGATTTATGAGTTATTATTTGTGAGTTAATTCACTCTACTCTCACTAGTGTATCATTTAGTTAGACTAGATACAACTAGCTCAACTGAGTCTAACTGAGTTAAACTGAATACAACTCCATGAACTACTCTTCCAATCCGTCATAAATTTTCTACTTCAGTTCTAATTGAGTCCTCCATGCATGAACCACCAGTTTCCCTTGGGAATTGTGTAATTCCCTCAGCCCACTAATTTGCCAAATCTGTGCACTGAAACTAAGTGCTCCAAGGGAATAAGTTGATGTTTATTTTCGGATTATTATTAAGAGCTAATAATAATCGACACTTCTATTTTTAGATCGACGATCTATAAATAGACTTCACCCAATATTATAAAAATATAATTTCATATATTTTTCCAACTTTATCAACCATCCACAAATAGAATCCTGCGACTTCTGAAATATGATCACCATGTCTAAAAAAAGACATAGTCTAAAAATAGACTTACGCCAAAACTAGCCTGCGGGCCCACTTAGTGAAGTCGACTCTTTTCACTAAGCTCATCATCTTTTTGAATCTCAAAAATCCCTCTCAACAAGATAGGTATTATATTTCACCCCGATCCTTCCTCTATGGTATTCGAATTTTCTCCTGGTGAGCGCCTTCATCAAAATATTTGCATCCTAATCTTCCGTAGGAATGTACTGAAGCAACATGATCTTCCGCTGCACACAATCTTTGATATGATGATACCGGATATCAATATTTTTAGATCTGTCATGAAACATAATATTAACCGAGAGTTTAATGCAACTTTGATTATCACAATGTATCAGTATGGGATCTAAATGTGAACCGAACAAACCAACCAGGATCTTCCTCAGCTTGACTTGCTGCCATGTATTCTGCTTCCGCTGAACTGAGTACCACGAATCTTTGTTTCCTGCTGTACCAAGAAACTACTGTAGATCCAATACTAAAAATCCCTCCTGATGTGTTCTTTCTATGTGTTGGGCTTCCTACCCAATATGCATCTGTGAAGCCATGCAACTTCGCCTCATCCATCTGTCTGTACCATAAACCATACTTAGATGTGCCCCTGAGATATCTCAGGACATGCTTGCCTTCCTTCCAAAAGACCTTAGTAGGCTTAACCATCGCTTGTGAAAGCTGGTTCACCGCATAGCATATGTATGATCTTATATTAACTAAATACATGAGTGAACACACCAACTGTCGATAAACAGTGGCATCCACTACCTCTGCTGATGTAGCATCCTCTTTCCTCCAATTTCCTGGAAGAGGAGTGTCGATAGGCTTGCAACCTTTCATGTGAAACTTCTCCAATATCTCCCGGGCATACTTGCCTTGAGACAAAAGCAATTCACCTTCTTGCTGCCATATTTCCAATCCAAGGAACTAATGAAGGAGGCCCAAATCCTTCATCTCAAACTCCTTTGCAAGATCTTCCTTGCATGAGTGTATCAACTGCTCATCACCCATTAGTATTAAATCATCAACATAAAGAACAATGATTTAAAGCTTACCCTCCACCATAATTTGGTATAGGTTTGCATCCGCCTCACTCTTGGTGAAGCCAAGTCCAATGAAATAGCTGTCGATCCGAGTGTACCAAGCACGTGGTGCTTGTTTTAGCCCATACAATACTCTTTTAATCCTGCACACATGCGACTCGCTGCTGAAGATCTCAAATCCTTCAGGCTGATCAATGTACACCTCTTCCTCAATGATCCCATTAAGGAACACAGTCTTCACATCCATCTGATGAATGTGCCAACCCATCTACACTGAGAGAGCAAGGATGGTCCATATGGAAGAATTCTGTGTGACAGGTGCAAAGGTTTCTTCATATTCAATCCCCTCGATCTGTGAGAAGCCCTGGGCAAAAAATCTTGCCTTATACTTCTCGACGCTCCCATCAACAGCTTGCTTTACCTTGTATATCCATCTTGATCCTACAACTGATTTTCCCACCGGCCTTGGAACAATCTCCCAAGCACTGTTTCTGACAATGGAGTCATACTCCTCCACCATGGCATCTACCCATGTGGGCTCCTGCACTACTTCTTCAAAAGAAGATGGCTCTGTCACAATACACTTGCTTATAAGAGCCATGTATCCAGTAAATTGGTCAGGTGATTGTCTCTATCTGTGTTGTGATGTAGGGACTCCTACATTCTGTGCTGCATCAAGCTTCAGTCTCTCAACTTCTATGGTCCACTTTCTGACTTGTCTGGTGTTTGGTTCTTCATGAGTGGACTCCTCCACTCCATGAATCTCCTCTTGTGGCTGATCCACATCTAGAGGCTCATCTTTGGGAACAAGAAGTTCCTCCTCTGCATGCAAGTGTAGCTCCCTCTCAAGCAACAACTTCATGGCTTTCACCTCATTGAATTTTATATCCCGTCGCACCACAGTCATCCAACTGTCTGGAAAATACACATGATAATTATGGTATGTTTCTGTGTACCCCACAAATATCCCAACTTCTACAGCCGGCTCCAGGTTTTTCCTGGTGTCCTTTGTCACATGAATGTAAATAGATGACCCAAAAATCTTCAAATGAGAAATATCAGGCTTCTTACCAGTAAAAGCTTCTTCAAGTGTACTCATGCCAATTACTCTATGAGGACAACAGTTTTTCACATAAACCGCAGTGTTGCATGCCTCTTCCCACAAGTGCAACGGTAGGCCCTAGTCATGCAGCATCGCTCGTGCAACACCCATGATCGTTCTGTTCTTCCTCTCAGCGACCCCATTCTGTTGTGGGTTATGAGGTGCTATGAGTTCTCTTCAAATTCCTTCTTTCCTACAGAAGTCTTTGAATTCGCCTGAGATGTATTCATCACCATTATCGCTCCGTAGAGCTTTCACTTGCTTCCCCGACTCCTTCTCCACCAATGCTTTGAACTCACAGAACTTTGAGAATGTTTCACTCTTCTTTTGCATGAAGAAGATCTAGCATCTACGAGAATATTCATCAACAAAAATAACATAGTACCTGTGTTTTTTTGTTGAAGCAACCAAGAAAGTTCCACACACATCTTTGTGAATTCTCTCCAGGATCACCGAAGCACGGTTCTCCTTCTCATGAAAGGTGGTCTTCAAAAACTTACCCATAGTACATCCCTTGCATTGATATGACTACGCAAGAGTACCCTTGGGAATTCCAATAGAATTTTTTTGCAAAATCTTCAAAGCACCATGGTGAAGATGGCCCAATCTCCTATGCCATAGCCCTCATCTCGGCTCACCACTTCTTCTGCTTTGCCCACCATCGCATTGCAACCATCTACCTCCAGCTTGTATAGATTCTTAATTCGAACCCCTATATTCCTGGTTTTACCCATTTTTTTATGTCGAAGGAAGGTTTTTCCCTCACTAAAAACAACATCATAACCTTTGTCTTCCAGCATTGCGACCGAGACCAAGTTCTTCTTTAGACCTGAAACATTCATAACATCCTTTAACAAGAATGGATTACCGGACTCTCTCTCAAAGGTAATGGTCCCAATGCCAGTCATAATTTAACAACCATCGTCGCCCATCTCTATATGCATCTGGAGGTCCTTCTCCTCCAAGTCACTAAACAACTCCTTGTCTCCCGTCATATGGAAAGACCCACCACTATCAAGATACCACACCGATCCCATTGCGCTTAAAACCAAGCATGTGATCAAAGAGAAATCAAGTTAAAATTGTGAGGCTAAGGCCTCTCCAGCTTCAGCTCCAATAGCCTTCTTGTTCTTCTTCTTCTGTGGGCAGTTAGTGGCAAAATTCCCATGTTCGTGACAGTGAAAACACTTCACTTTGGACAAATCCTAATTCTTGCCTTTAGCATCGGATTTTGAAGGAAATTTCTTCCCCTTCACTTTCCTTGCTTTGGCAGCCAAAGAGAAATTCTCTTCATCTTCATTCTTCGATGAAGAGCCATCCCTGGTACCCCACCTTATCTCCTCCTACACAAGATCCGACCAAAGTCGTTCCCATCCCGGCAGTTTCTCCCGTCCATTGACAGAGTCTTCATAGCTATGCCAACTCTTCGGAAGCCCAAGGAGAGACAAGCTCACCAAGTCTTCATCATCAACAGTAACCCCCACACTTCCCAGTTCATCCTTGTAGTGGAAAAAATTCATGAGGTATTTTGGAATACTGTCGCACTTCTCCATTTTTATTTTTCTGAGCTTGTCTTTAAGCACCAACTTCCTCTGGTCGCTTCTGCTTTGGAAAAAATCTGTCAAAGCCTTCCACATTAAGAATGGAGTGGCTTTCCCGTGAAGGCTGGACATAATATGGTCCTTCACACCTTCCAACAGAATTTTTCTTGTCTTTTCTATCTTCTTTTGCCATGCGTCAAGTAATGCAGCATCGCTAGATCCCGGCTTAGGAACATCATTATCAATGAACTCCTTCAGTCCATTATCCTCCAGCACTGCCTCCATCCTATCCTTCCAGGCTATGTAATTCGAGCTTCCATCAAGGGCATACTCCAATCGCAACCCATTGAAAGACATTTCAATGTATACTCAACTTTTGCACCAAGAATCTTCTGTAGCAAATTCGAATTGTCCACCAGCACAAACTTGACAATTCTTCACAATTGCAATCTTCAAGAACTAACACTGCTCTGATACCATGTAGAAATTAGTATAGATTAAGCATGCATACATCCAAATTCCCCTGATCTCACAATATTTAACTTCTTGCAAAATACAGAATCATTCCACTATTAATCTTTTGTGGAAAATTAATTGCACCCACATGTGAAGCATAAATAAAAACAATCGCACATAACACAGTTGTTTTACGAGAAATCCTGAAGCTGAAAACCCCAAATATCATATATTATGTATCATGAAGATCATGTAACAATCTCATACAAAGCTTAGTACATCAAGCTCTCAGTACAATACAATCGTCACACACTAATCAGGAAAAATCTGCAAATCCATGCATCGATCTTTGCCCCCTGCTAGCCTACCTCCACTACGCAATCCCTACTGAAGAATAGCTCTAAATGAATTTGAATTACTCTTTCCTTGACTATGCAATCCTCATTGGCAACTCCAATGTGTGTGTGATGCAATCAATGCATCACTATAGTCACAACAGACCCTTTCACCTATCTCTCCACTGGGTCTCCACTAGAACTGCCATGCACTGTAGTTAAATGTTGTATTGTTCAGTTGATTTATGAGTTATTATTTTTGAATTAATTAACTAATTAATTCACTCCACTCTCACCAGTGTATCATTCAGTTAGACTAGATACAACTAGCTCAACTGAGTCTAGCTAAGTTAAACTGAATACAGCTCCATGAACTACTCTTCCAACTCTGTCATAACTTTGCCACTTCAGTTCTAACTAAGTCCTCCATGCATGAACCACCATTTTCCCTTGGGAATTGTGTAATTCCCTCAACCCACTGATTTTCCAAATCTGTGCATTGAAACTAAGTGCTCCAAGAGAATAAGTTGATGTTTATCGTCGAATTATTATTAAGAACTAATAATAATCAACACTTCTATTTTTAGATCGACGATCTATAAATAGACTTCACTCAATATTATAAAAATAGAATTTCATATATTTTTCCAACTTGATCAACCATCCACAAATAGCATCCCACAACTTCTGAAATATGGTCACCATGTCTAAAAATAGACATAGTCTAAAAATAGACTTGCGCCAAAAATAGCCTGCGGGCCCACTTAGTGAAGGCAACTCTTTTCACTAAGTTCATCATCTTGTTGAATCTCAACAGTGAGTCTTCCATCCAACATTAGATTTTATGAAATCATGATTAACATTTTTTTTTTTCTCATCATAAGTTTCTTCTAGTATATTTTCACCATTAGGAATCATTTCTTGTATCAACTTTTTCAAGCCTTCCATGTTTGCTTTTATATCATTCTTCATGTTTTCCATTTTTTCTTCCATATCTTCCATGCCATTCTTCAAACCATCCATATTATCTTCCACACATTTCTTCAAACCATCCATATTAGCTTCCATGCCCTTCCTCAAACCATCCATCTTAGCTACCACTCCTTTCTTCAAAACATCAATTTCATTTTTTTTTCTCTTTGCGAAAGCGAAATTTGGTGTACTTTCTCTTGTATTTTTGATATATCATGTTGCACTTCTTCATATTTGTAAGTCATAGTAGAGTATTCTGAAGGCTTAATGGATATTGAATTCTTTTTAGGGGGAATTTTAGAACCCAATACTGATATCTATGCTTCAATATGCTCTTGGAATCACTTAAAACTGATTTTTCAAACAAGACTTATGCAATTTGAAAACAAAAACACACCTTTTTTCTTGATTTTGAGGAGCTTGATATTGAAACTGAATTATCTCTGTGATTTCAGATCTTCAATATCAAAAATTCAGTCCTGTAGTATCCCTCTGAATATTCTTTCCAATGCCACAGGTCTGACCTAATTTCGATTCTTGAAGACAAAGTTATGCCCAATCTCCCACAATACCCTAATTATGGATTGGTTCAGTAGAACGAACTTGTACGGCATGCCACGTGTCACAGTTTCTTCCTTCAGCTCTAAAACTAATACAGAGAAAAAAAAATTGTGTACTTGCAATCACTCTTTATAGAATTCAAATCCGATGCCTAAACAGAGAGTTATGATGTTTATCCCATGGTCACCTCTTTTAGATGAAATTCAAGAGCCTGCAAAAACCCTAACTTCTAGAGATAATATCTCTGAAAATATTGCAAACCAAGATCTGAAATTTTTACATGACATTCCTCGAGATTTCAGCTTCACATGCTAAATATTTCAGCTTTTGAACCTTCGTAGAAAAACATTTATAGCGAAAATTCAACGATGACCTATTTGGAGCAGCGAAACCCTAGAATCCAAAGCTTTGATACCAAATGTTATGAAACCAGCTCCAAAAATGGAAGAAAATAGAGATAAACACCTTAGAAATAAGCCACTTCAAGGGGGGAACCTCATTTACATTACATAAATGAACAATTCTTGGATGATACAAATGAAAAAGCCTCCTTCTACATATAGGAGTCCATGGGGTCACAATATAATCCTAGCCTACCTAACAATAATAATGTAAAGGCACAATAATTACAATATTTGGGTTATAGGGGTACAAAAATAACAATAAAGGGGCTACGCTAACAAAAAAAGGGGACTACATTGGTAATATAGGGACCTAAAAAAAACAGTCATGCAGAGTCATCCATCAGAAATGGAAGAAGGCGCACCACCGAAGTTGATAAGCTGAGACTTGATGTTGCAGAGAATGTAGGAGCCCCTACTTCACAACATAGATAGAGACAGTCTCCTCACCGATTTACTAGATACATGGCTCTTATGAGCAAATGTATTGAGATTGAACCATATTCCTTTCAGGAAGTAGTGCAGTAGCCAACATGGGTTGATGCAATGGTGGAGGATTATGACTCCAATGTCAAGAACAGTACATGGGAGATAGTCCCAAGACTAGTCGACAAATAAGTGGTTGGATCGAGATGGATCTACAAGGTAAAGCAAGCTACTGATGGGAGCGTGGAGAAATGCAAGGTCATATTTGTGGCCTGGGGATTCTCAGAGATCGAGGGGATAGATTATGATGATACTTTTGCACATGTTGCAAGGTACTCTTCTGTTAGTGTCAGACTAGTCATACTACCATCAGTGATCAAAATTTCTCTTTTGCATTTGCATAGTAGGAGTCCCATACCAATAAATTTCACCATTCCGCTAGGTCATGGATTCATTGATGGTAGTGATTTTTCATCAGTTTTCCCTCATGTGAAACTTGTTGATTCTCCTCTTTATGCTCTTTATTCATGAGTTACTTTCACTTTGTGATTCATGTCAGTAGGTCATAGGATGGGTCCCATTAGGTTCTAGGATCTCACCATGGTCAAATTAATAATTCAAGTGTCAATAAATATCAGCAAGGTCATGAGGAAGTCAATAAACTCAAAGTCACAGCACCTGGAAGATCAAGAAATATTTTATTCAGTTTTATGTAATTTTCACCTCAAAACCATGTTTTGAGGTGAAAACATGATACTTTACTTTAAATTGTCATCATTATGTAATTTTATGTAAGCATATGTAATAAGTCACATTTCAAAAGTTGTTATCTCCTCAAAGTCATCACCCTGCCTTTCAGAGAATTTTTCCACAGCATTTTCAACATCAAATCATGTTCTAAGTAGATTCAATAGAAAGAGCCCGGAAAGAGATTTCCAATGGTATATTACACACTCAAAACTAACTTCTGGATTGAAATTTATGCCTAAGTGAATAAAGTCCCCTATAACCTAAAAAATCCCTTTTCCCACCTTCCCCTTAAACTTTATTTCATTAAAGTTTAATATTTATTTTTACAAATCACTTTTTCCCCTTCCAATTACAAAATCGCATTATAAAATCATTTAAATACATATGTGATTTATTTATTAACCACTTCCCCTCCATACTCTTTTAAACTTTATAATAAACATTTCAAATTTTATTATTATAAAGTCCCCATTTCCTTAAATCCCGATAAGCCAAACCACTTCCCCTCCATACCATTTTATTTTATAATAAAGTTAAAATTTTATTATAAAAAACCCCTCGCTGATACATTCCCTTCCCTTTCCATCACATCGCAACATTTTATATGTGCGCCCCGATTGGCCCATAACGAAAAACTTCTATGTGATTATGATAAGTCTCTTCCGATTGAACCCCGCCCGACAAAATATTGACCATCGATCCGATCAACAATCCGATGGCCTATGCTTTCAAATTAGCCCCTCCGATTGACTCCTCCCAATGGCCAACTCCTGATTACTCCTGCATCGTTGATCTACCCCCTTCGATCCAATGGCCCACAGCCAATCGGACCATCACAATCGGTGATTTCACATATGACTTTCCCTCTGCCCTCCTTCAATCTCCGATGCCGATCGACCTTCGGGTCCCACCATTTAATATTCTCTACCCATTCATAATACAAAGGGCCTTTTCCTTTGTTAACCTTAAATTTTATTTATTTCATTCTATACAAAGGCCTTCCCCCATCACTTATCCCCATCGCATCGGAGCTATTTTATTATGTAATACGTTTAACCCTGCTCCCCTTCCGATTTTGATTCTGATTATTACCCTGGTCCCACCTTAATAGCCCTCTGCCCTTTCAAATAAAAAATCATTCCTCCCTTTGTAAAAAACAAAAAACTGTTGCATTTGTTTTAACAAAGGGATTTCTCCCCTTTGACTTTTCCAATCGCATCGGAGTTTTTTGTGGCTTGTCTCACATATATCCCAATCCCCGATCCTGATTGTGATTGTTCCATCGCTACACGTATTTTAAGCGCCCCACTATATATTGTATTCCCTCTGTCTATTCGTTCTGATTGCGAATATGGACCCCACTTCCCTTCGTTCCCTCCATTCAAAATCGGTTATTACTTTCACTAAAGGCATAATTTCATTCTATTTTATTTCAAAGTATTTTATTAAAGTCGGTTTTGTTCAAAGAAATAATGGAAATAGTAAGAGACAATCAAAGGCCGAGATGCTAATATAAAACAAATATTACTACAACAGCATAAAAATAAGGATTTTCTTCTCAAATTGCTTATTTTTCATTCAACAACGCGATGATGAATCTGCCTAATAGTCAAATGTAACGTTGCTCCTTATTTTAGGAAGATTGTTAATTCTCTTTTCTATCTTCATATTTCAGTTCTTGAGCTATTAAAACAGCTTCCTTTTTCTCTGTATCTATGTTCCCACATTTCAACTAATTTAATGTAATTGTAAATCATTTGTAAATCAATCTGTAACTCAGAAGTAGGGGAATAGTGCGGAAAGAACGCCCTGCGCTCCATTGTACAGTTTTTGGACAGGGAATTAATAAGAGATGCACCTCTGATTTATGGGATCCATGTGGTATGAGTTTAGCATTTTTTTCTCTCCTTTGTGTTCATATGTAATTGTTATGTGTGCCATTCATTCATAAACATCCTTTTTTGAATTCTTTCAAGATAGAAAGGTAGAATCCATTTTTATGCTCTGCCTTGGGAAATCATTCAATACTCTATGTTTTTTATTCTGTTTGAAAAGGATCCATTTCCCATGCCCTTTTTAGCTCCTCACCAGTCTTTCCATTCCATCCTTATTTAAACTTTATTGCTAAAATTTCCTGCCTACCTTTCCCCATGAAATACCCTATATCCTGATTTAATTCCCTAGTTTCAAATTGTCCCATTTTGTTTCCATACATCCCTAAAAAATTCAGTCATCTATTTATTTAAACTTTTCCCATTATTATACCTAGCCTAAAATCAGTCCATAATTGTACTTTTTTTAATATAATTTTCACAGAGAGAGCCCTCTCCTGACCTTGTAGGGCTAGCTACAAGGTTGAGCGTGGTTTAGATGTTACCCTGATTTTCCTTTTCAGCCTGAGGTACAGATTGGGAGCTAACATTTCTGTAAACTCCACTGGGGAACGCTTCGATCTGACTATGTTCAAGCTTGCACTCTCGGCGCTCATTGACTGTGTTTATTCTATTTTAAACAGATCATATTCAGGCCGTGTGAAATAAATATTATTAAGAACTCTGTCTGAGGTTAAACACAGGTTATATTAAAGGTGACGGTTCTCCGGGAAATATCTGTTATTAAAGTAAAAACTTTATTCTTGAGCCGGTGGATTAATATCAGTGGGACACAGCAGTGAGTTAACGTGAGGATTTAAGTGCTAAACCACAGTGAAAGCCTGAGTTAAAGCGCGTTTGATTTACCACCAACGGGTTTCGGAAACCAAAACCACCTTCATCGTGCTGCTTTTGGCCCGGAGCAAAACCACTCTCAAAAAATGTGACCCAGTAATATAAGGGCATGCCATCTCCCCAATACCACCCATATCGCACAACTTTTAGATGTTAAACTTCGGCCTTTGAAAAAACATGAAATCGACAATGATTGTCCAATCTGGGGAGCCTTAGATCTGACGTCAATCACGCAGTGAAGTTCTCAAGCGATAATCGAGGTATGACCCGGCGGTTTTATGTTATTTAATGTTTATTTTATTCATAAAAAGCCAAAAAATGGATGTGTGGGCCCCTGCGGAATGAAATGTATGTCGCACTGTTAGCATAAATGTGTTTTATGGTATAAAGTTCGAAGGTTGGTGTTTTATTAAAAGAATCATGCCATTTTTATAACATTTCGACTGGAGTCACGAGGTCGCTTAAGTATTTTCTAAGCGTATTCCCCTATATCATATGAAATATTTTCTTGAGAGTTTTGAATATTATTTCAAAGCGGGCATTGTTAAAGCGATGTTGGAAACGAATATAATTACATCCACTTATTCCACAGTCATAATATATTTCTGGTATCATAACTTAAAGACAGGTCACCCCCAGTAATGTTTTCATTGTACATTTCGGAACTCTGAAAAATGATGTTCAGAGTCTGCTAGGCTGAAATAAATTTTGTATAGTAGAAATTTAACCACACTGGCTTCAAGAAGATACACAAGGGCTAATCCAGATCCAAATACCCCCCCTGTGTTTGGCCCAGTGAGTGGTTTTTTGTAGAAGATATTTCTTTTGATGAGATTTTTGAGCTTTATTTGTTTAGAAATAAGTCTGAAACTGCACTTGAGGACACAGTTTTAGATCCAGAATTCCTTGTAGATATTAAAGTTCAAAGAGAAAATTCCTCAATTGATGATTATATTCTGAATTCTCCTCAGTCATATATCACTGTAACTAATATCCCCGAGCCTTCAGAGTCATCAGGAACAAAATTCCCTCCTCCCAATTCATCAGCATTCCCATTAGTCAATTCTTAGTTGTCATCTCCTCCATCAACACATCCCTTAAATCCTAGTAACACAAACACTGTTGTAAATCCACCTAGAGTCATGGCTACCCGATATGCACCCCTGGTTTTACCTCAAGTTCTGAATGATATGCCTGCTGATTATCAAAGTAAAATTCCTATCTTTAATTCCACTCAAAGCATCACAGCCCAGCAACATGTTGATAAGATGAATGACTTTTTTGATCTACATGAGGTAGAGGCAGAGAATGTAACCACAATATTGTTTGTCCAAAGTTTTGGAGGTGAATTTAGAAAGTGGTTTAGAGCTTTACCAGCAGGCTCTATTCGCACTTTGAAAGAGTTGCACACATAGTTTTTAGACCAGTGGGAGGTAAAGAAAAACCCACTCCAAATTTTGTCTGAGTATGAGAATATTAAAAGAAATGTGGGTGAAACTATATAGGATTATTGTCTAAGATTCAATGTTGTATATAATGCTATTCCATCTAACCTGAAACCTCCTATGGGATTAGCCTTGCTCAAATTTCCAGATGGTTTTGATGTTGATATGGCATATTAGCTGCGAGAGAGAGATCCCACTACGTTGGAAGACATGCAGAAGATAGTTGTAAGTGTGGAAGCAAATCTGCTAGCCAAAAGATCTTGAACCAGAGATGAAAAGAGAGTCACAGTGAAAGAAGAAGCGTCTCCTTCAGACAGCAAAATGGACACTTTGATCCAAACTGTTGAAAAAATGGTCGATCGATTGACCATTTCAAATAGACCTGAACCTAAAATAATGAATCCGAATTTCAAAGGACAGCAGCCACAATTCAGAATTAAACAGAGAGAACAGAGAGCACAGGACCAAGCAGCACCACCACAGCAATAGATCAGGACTCCATTGCAGCAGAATTACATGCAAGTAACAGAGACAGATGAGGATGATGATCCTGTGATTGAAGCCAGTCACTTTTTCACAGCTGATGGTGTGCCCATCTTTCTTACTGAAGATGAGGAATATACAGTGATCGCAAATGTTCAAAGGGACAAATATTTTATATTGGCTAATGTTGCAGTGTTAGATGAAGAATCTGGTGATTACCAGAGAGGGTACATGAATGCATTATCGGCTCAGCAAAGGCTATATTCTCTAAGGAACAGAGATGTTCCGATTAGTCCCATTAAAAAGAGAAAAGAGCTCCAAATGAAGAACGATTCTCAGAAGAAAGGGAAAGAACCCGTCGAACCTTCCTCCAGCAAACGACCTTCAGCGATTAGCACTACAATTGAGAAGAATCAACAGAGCGCAGAAAAGGAGCAAATAGAGAAGAAAGATCCTCCAGTTAAAGAGGTAGAAAAAGCTCCTTCTTTTAATTTAGAAAATGAAATTTCTAAACTGAAAGTATCTATGCCCTTGACTGAGTTGATGAAAAATAGTGATTATAAAATTCAGGTGTCCAGAATATTGAAAATAGACTCTGTTTCAGATATGGTGAATGTAGAATATGACTATCCGGAACTCATTTTTGGTCCAGCAACTGAAGATCAATCAGAAGAAAGTGAATTCCCTCCCTTTTACCTGAGTCTTAGAGTACATGAGTTCATTTTGCATAATTCTATGTTGGACTCTGAAGCCTCACATAACTTGATGCCCAAGGCCATCATGGAGAAGTTAGGACTTGATATCACCCGTAAATACCATGATTTGTATTCTTTTGACTCAGGTAGGGTCCATTGTATTGGTCTTATCAAAGATTTGGTAGTGTCTTTAGATCAAATCCCAGCCAAGAATGTCTTGATGGATGTAGTTGTTGCCGATGTCCCACCATGGTTTGGAATGCTTCTATCTAGGTCTTGGGGTGAAAAACTTAAATGAACCATGCAGCTTGACTTCTCTTATGCCACCATTCCCGTGTTTGGCCAGTTGAGAAAACTGTATAGGGAGAAGAAAATGAAATATATGATCACTAGTAAAGAAAAGCCAGTAAATCATCCTATTAATGCAGTCCACACAGATTTAGAGTCCTTTGTCTTATATTCATATGGTGGTTTGAATGATGAAAATGTTCAATTGGTACAAGTAGATGAAATACCTAAGATTTCAGAGAATTTCAAGGAAGTCCTCAAACAGGAAAAAGATAAAGTAGCAAGCACTTCTGAGCCTCCTGCCTACCAGCAGCAAAAAGACAGTGAACAACCAGAAATCAATCAAGGTAAAGAAGAGAAAGAAGAAAAATTTCAACATCCACAAAAAGAAGAAGAATGCCTTTGGAGCATGGACTTTGATGGAGCTGTTGGTAAGGATGGAGCTGGTATTGGAATATGGATTCAGAGCCCTATTTTCCAGCCTGAAAAATTTCCTAGTAATGTTAGAGTATGTGCTTATAAGTTGGATTTTGACTACTCTAACAATGAAGCAGAGTATGAAGCTTTGATTGCAGGTCTGAAAATTTTGAAGAAGCTTAATGAAAAAATGACTTATGTATATGGAGATTCAGAGCTGGTAATCAAGTAGGTAAAAGGAGAATACCAAGAAAAACATCCACGGTTGAGGGCCTACAAAAATGAAATCTCAGATATCTTGAAGACATTTCCTAAGTACACTTTGACAGCAGTACCCAAGATGCAGAACATTATTGTTGATTCTCTTGCCACTACAGCAAGCAACTTGAAGATTCCGATGAACTCCAGTAACAAGTTTTAGATTTATGTCAAACACAGGCCTCTTGTTCTCGAAAATTTGAGGTATTGGCAAGTGTTTTGGGATGACAATGAGATCAATGCCTTTTTGCAGAGTGATGCAAAATTCAAAGATACTCCAATAGAAGGTGAGTATGAGATTTATGATCAAGAATTGGAAGCAAATCAGATGGACATATTGCAGCTAAAAGATAATGTAATTCCTAGAGGTCTCATACCTTTAGAGGAGCTTTTTTATCAAGACGATGTTGCTAAGAATCCAAGCTTGGTGCCTACTAAGAAAGGAGTCGAAGATGTGAATCTTGGAACAGCTGACCAGCCCAAGTTTGTGAAGTTTTCAAAGGCATTGTCCCTTGAGGTAAAGGAAAAGTATGTTAAATTTCTTTCTGAATTTTCTGATGTGTTTGCATGGGATTATTCAGATTTGAAGGTGTATGATAAGAACATAATCCAACATACTATTCCCATCAAGCCCGATCAGAATCCATTTAGACAGAAGCTGAGAAGAATCAATCTGAAGCTGCTGCCATCCATTGAAAAAGAGGTAAACAAATTGTACAAAGCTGGTATCATAGTCCCCATTAGATTTTCTGACTGGATTTCAAACTTGGTCTCGGTACGTAAGAAGACAGGAGAGATAAGATTGTCCATAGATTTTCGGAATCTGAAGAAAGCATCCTTAAAGGATAATTATCCACTTCCAAAGATGGACCATATTCTGTAGAGAGTATTTGGAGCATCTAGGATGTCACTACTTGATGGCTACTCAGGCTACAATCAGATCTTGGTGCATGAGAAAGACCAAGACAAAACTGCTTTCACAACACCCTGGGAGCCTTCCAGTGTGCCAAAATTCCATTTGGACTGAAGAACGTTGGAGCCACTTTCCAGCGAGCAATGGACATTGCTTTTGCAAATGAAAAAGATGTTTTTCTTGTTGTTTATTTGGATGATCTGACAGTGTTTTCTGGTTTTGATGATGAGCATTTGCACCATTTGAGAGTTGTGTTTCAACGATGCAGAAAGTTTGGGATTTCCCTCAATCCAAAGAAGAGTCTCTTTGCCATGGATGAAGGCAAATTGTTGGGGCATATCATCTCTAAATATGGTATCCGCATTGATACATCTAGAGTGGAGGAAATTCAGCACATAGATCTTCCATGAAACAAAAAGGAGATCCAAGCATTCAATGGTAAGATGAACTTCTTGCGCAGATTTATACCCAATTTGGCTGAACATTTGAGAGAAATGACTAACGTGTTGAAGAAGTATAGCATTTTTAAATGGAGAGAGGAAGCTATCAAGTCATTCAATCTAGTAAAGTTTTCTCTGTTCAATGCCCCGGTCTTGATTAGTCCCGACTATACTCAAGATTTTATTATTTTTTCATTTGCATTGGAGCATACTATGGCTGTTATTTTAATGCAAAAGAGAGACTAGATTGAAAAGCCAATTTCCTTTTCTAGTAGGACTATTAGAGATGCTGCCTTGAGGTATAATATTATTGAAAAACAAGCATTGGCTCTTATAAAGGCATTGAAATATTTTCGGGTCTATATTCTGCATTCACATACTATAGCATATGTCCCTAATGCAGTAGTAAAGGATGTCTTGATGCAAACTGATCTAGAAGGTCGAAGACGTAAATGGATAGCATCTATGTTGGAGTACGATTTGGAGATCAAACCCACGAAGTTAATCAAAGGCCAAGGCTTGGAAAAATTAATGGCCCAATCAAATCTCCGTGCCCTGGATATAAACCTTATAACAACAATGTCATAGGATGAAGATGAAGGTTTTCTTGTTCCAATTTCAGACATGTTTCTACAATCTCCATGGTATTCAGATATTTTTTAAGTCCTTCAGCACCTTTGTCCACCTCCAGGAATGTCTAAAAGCAAATTTAGATCACTGAAACTTAAATCTACTAAATATTTTATTTTAAACAGTGCTCTTTATTGGAAAGATCTTGGACGTGTTCTGCTCAATTGTTTGGTCGAAGAAGAGGCTCATAAGGTAATGCATGATTTTCATAAAGGTGATTGTGGTGGTCATTTGTTTTGGAAAACACAACTAAAAAGATGTTGAGAGAAGGATATTATTGGCCCACGTTATTCTCAGATTTGTATAAGACTGTGATGAGTTGTCATGAATGTCAAATTTTCCAAGCGAAGAAGAAATTGATGCCTCTTCCCTTGAAACCAGTCTCAGTAAACGCTCCCTTTCAACAGTGGGGACTCGATTTCATAGGAGAAATCCATCCCGCGTCATCAGCACAGCATTGATGGATCCTGACAAGTACGGATTATTTTACTAAATGGATCAAATTCATCCCAGCAAGGCAAGAAACTGATGTAGTAATTATTCAATTCCTAGAATCGAATATTTTATCTCACTTTGGTTGCCCTTACAAAATTATAACAGACAACGCAACAGCATTCAATTCTAAGAATATGGTGGAGTTTTGCGATAAGTATAATATCATGCTGGGCCATTCAACGATGTACTACTCACAAGGAAATGGCCTGGCAGAATCATCGAACAAATCGTTGATAAACATAATCAAGAAAATGCTGGAGGCAAACAAAAGAAACTAGCATCGAAATCTCATCAACGCATTGTGGGCAGACAGAGTTAGCAGCAAGAAATCCATAGGTGTGTCACCTTTTGAATTGGTTTATGGTACTGATGTTGTTTTTCCTACATCTCTTACAGTCCCAGTCATGAGATTATTGCAAGAAGTTGGTAGTGAAGAAAATGACAATCAGCGAAGGATCAATCAGATGATCCACCTTTAGCAAACAAGAGAGGAAGTGTCACATAATGCTATTCAGTTGCAGGAGAAGATAAAGAAGAACTATGATCGAAAGACCAAATCAGAAAAATTTCATTTGGATGATGTAGTGTTGAGATGGGATGCAAGAAATGAGGACAAGAGGAAGCACGATAATTTTGACAACCTGTGGAAAGGACCATACAGGATTTCAGCATACAGGGGACATAATTCTTTCTTGCTTTTAGAAATGGATGGCCAAGATTGCCCTGGAGGAGCAATGAATGGTAGGCTCTTGAAGCATTACCATTGCTGAAGATAATGGATCAGAATCTATGTCACAAATCATTGTATATACCAAGTTATTTTTGGCCAGAGTTCAAGTACACAGTCATTGAAGTTTGGGGCCCGAGGTGAAGGCTATAAAAATTAAATGATATGTGTATGGTTTGGTTTTATTTCAGTTTTCAGTCTTAGTTTTGAGTCAGAGTCAGTCTGCATAGTGTCAGTTTTCAGTATTTTTTGACTCCATGCCCAATGGATAAGGCTACTTGGTCTACGGTGTTCTTGGCACCTCCAAGGAGCTACCATCCCCATTGGAGCCAATGTTAGTGTCAGTCTAGTCATACTGCCATCAGTGATCAAAATTTCTCTTTTGCATTTGCATATTAGGAGTCCCATACCAATCAATTTCACCACTCCGCTAGGTCATGGATTCATTGATGGTAGTGATTTTTCATCAGTTTTCCCTCATGTGAAACTTGTTGATTCTCCTCTCTATGGTCTTTAGTCATGAGTTACTTTCACTTTTTGAGTTATTTCATTAGGTCATAGGATGGGTCCCATTAGGTTCTAGGATCTCACCATGGTCA
This sequence comes from Pinus albicaulis, assembly GCA_034641835.2. Taxonomy (NCBI): domain Eukaryota; kingdom Viridiplantae; phylum Streptophyta; class Pinopsida; order Pinales; family Pinaceae; genus Pinus; species Pinus albicaulis. Next base: position 1,029,412,590 of record CM076578.1, read on the forward strand.
AATTAATAAGTCGAGTGTCAATAAATATCAGCAAGGTCATGAGGAAGTCAATAAACTCAAAGTCACAGCACCTAGAAGATCAAAGAAATATTTTATTCATTTTGATGTAATTTTCACCTCAAAACCATGTTTTGAGGTGAAAACATGATACTTTACTTTAAATTTTCATCATTATGTAATTTTATGTTAGCATATGTAATAAGTCACATTTCAGAAGTTGTTATCTCCTCAAAGTCATCACCATGTCTTTCAAAGAAGTTTTCTATAGCATTTTCAACGTCAAATCATGTTCGAAGTAGATTTAGCAGAAAGAGCCCAGAAAGAGCTTTCCAACGGTGTATTACACTCTCAAAACTGACTTGTGGATTGAAATTTATGCCTAAGTGAATAAAGTCCCCTATAACCTAAACAATCCCTTTTCCCACCTTCCCCTTAAACTTTATTTCATTAAAGTTTAATATTTATTTTTATAAATCCCTTTTTCCCCCTTCCGATTACAAAATTGCATTATAAAATCATTTAAATACATATGCAATTTATTTATTAACCACTTCCCCTCCATACTCTTTTAAACTTTATAATAAACATTTCAAAGTTTATTATTATAAAGTCCCCATTTCCTTAAATCCCGATAAGCCAAACCACTTCCCCTCCATACCATTTTACTTTACAATAAATTTAAAATTTTATTATAAAAAACCCCCCACCATTACATTCCCTTCCCTTTCCATCGCATTGCAACATTTTATATGTGCGCCCCGATTGGCCCATAGAGAAAAACTCCTATACGATTATGATAATTCTCTTCCGATTGAACCTCGCTCGACGAAATCTTGACCGTCGATCCGATCAATGATCCAGTGGCATGGATACAATCGGTGCTTTCAAATTAGCCCTCCGATTGACTCCTCCTGATGGCCAACTCTCGACTACTCATGCGCCGTCGATCTACCCCCTCCGATCCGACAGCCCACAGCCAATCGGACCATCACAATCGGCGATTTCACATATAACTTTCCCTCTGCCCTGCTCCGATCTCTGATGTCGATGGACCTTCAGGTCCCACCATTTAATATTCTCCACCCATTCATTATACAAAGGGACTTTGCCTTTTTTTAAATTAATTTTTTTTTATTTCGTTCTATACAAAGGCCTTCCCCCATCGCTTATCCCCATCGCATCGGAGCTATTTTATAATGTAATACGTTTAACCCTACTCCCCTTCCGATTCTGATTCTGATTATTACCCTGGTCCCACCTTAATAGCCCTCTGCCCTTTCAAATAAAAAATCATTCTTCCCTTTGTAAAAAACAAAAAATTGTTTCATTTGTTTTAACAAGGGGATTTCTCCCCTTTGACTTTTCCAATAGCATCGGAGTTTTTTGTGGCTTGTCTCACATACATCCCAATCCCCGATTCCGATTTCAATTGTTCCATCGCTACACGTATTTTAAGTGGCCCATGGTATATTGTATTCCCTCTGCCTATTCGTTTCGATTGCGAATATGGACCCCACTTCCCTTCGTTCCCTCCATTCAAAATCGATTATTCCTTTCACTAAAGGAATAATTTCATTCTATTTTATTTCAAAGAATTTTATTAAAGTCATTTTTCTTCAACGAAATAATGGAAATAGTAAGAGACAGTCAAAGGCTGAGATGCTAATATAAAACAGAGATTTCTACAGTAGCATAAAAATAGGGATTTTCTCCTCAAATTGCCTATTTTTCATTCAACAACATGATAGTGAATCTACCAAATAGTCAAATGTAATGCTGCTCCTTATTTTAGGCAGATTTTTAATTCTCTTTTCTATCTTCATATTTTAGTTCTTGAGCTGTTAAAACATCTTCCTTTTTCTCTGGATCTATGTTCCCACATTTCAGCTTATTTAATGTAATTGTAAATCATTTGTAAAGCAGTCTATAACTCAGAACTAGGGGAATAGTGTGGAAAGAACGCTCTGCGCTCCATTGTACAGTTTTTGGACAGGAATTAATAAGAGATGCAGCTCTAATTTGTGGGATCCATGTGGTATGAGTTTAGCATTTTTTTCTCTCCTTTGTGTTCATATGTAATTTTTATGTGTGCCATTAATTCATTAACATCCTTTTTTGAATGCTTTCAGGATAGAAAGGTAGAATCCATTTTTATGCTCTACCTTGGGAAATCATGCAATACTCTGTGTTTTTTCTTATTTTTGAAAAGGATCCATTTCCCATGCCCTTTTCATCTCCTCACCATTCTTTCCATTCCATCCTTATTTAAAATTTATTGCTAAAATTTCCTGTCTACCTTGCCCCATGAAATACCCTGTATCCTGATTTAATTCCCCAGTTTCAAATTGTCCCATTTTGTTTCCATACATCCCTAAAAAATTTAGTCATCTATTTATTTGAACTTTTCCCATTATTATACCTAGCCTAAAATCAGTCCATAATTGTACTTTGTTGAATATCCTTTTCACGGAGAGAGCCCTCTCTTGACCTTGTAGGGCTAGCTACAAGGCTGAGTGTGGTTTAGATGTTACCCCGATTTTCCTTTTCAGCCTGAGGTCCAGATCGGGAGCTAACATCTTCCATAAGATCCATCCTTTCACTCTCAACGCAAATGGGTTGGCTCATTCATCAGATGGATGTGAAAAGTGTGTTTCTCAATGGGATCATTGAGTAAGAGGTGTACATAGAGAAGCCTGAAGGTTTTGAAACCTTCAACAGTGAGTCGCATGTGTGTATACTCAAAATATCACTGTATGGGCTGAAGCAAGCACTTCGTGCTTGGTACACTTGGATAGATAGATATTTCACAAGATTGGGCTTCACCAAAAGTGAAGAAGATGCAAACATGCACCATATTGTGGTTGAGGGTAAGCTATTGATCATTGTTATTTATGTTTATTATTTAATTTTGACTAGTGATGATTAGCTGATACACTCATGCAAGGAGGATCTTGCAAGGGAGTTTGAAATGAAGGACATGGTACTCCTTCATTATTTCCTTGGATTGGAAATATGGCAGCGGGATGGTGAAATTTTTTTGTCTCAAGGCAAGTATGCAAAGGAGATACTGGGTAAGTTTAACATGGAGAGTTGTAAACCCATGGATAATCCTCTTCTAGGAAATTGGAGGAAAGAGGATGCTACTTCTGGAGAGATAGTGGATGCTACTATCTATAGGAAATTAGTGGGTTCGCTAATGTATTTGGTGAACATGAGATCGGACATTTTCTACGCAGTTAACCAGCTGAGTCAAGCTATGGTTAAGCCTACCAAGCTCTTTTGGAAGGCGGGGAAGAATGTCCTGAGATACCTGAGGGGCACATCATAGTATGGTCTATGGTACAGACATACATGTTGAAAATGCATCAAGATGATGGAGCTTAGTGAAATGAAATCGCCTTCACTAAGTGGGCCCGCAGGCTATTTTTTGGCGCAAAGTCTATTTTTAGACTATGTCTATTTTTAGACATATGGAGCATGGTCTAGGAGTTGCAGTATGCTATTCTTGGATGATTGGTTGAGTTGGTAAAAATAGACGGACCTCTATTTTTAGACATACAGGTCGAAGTCTATTTTTAGATTGTCTGTCTAAAAATAGGTCAGTCAAATATTATTAGCCCTTAATAATATTTGGACTCTAAACTTCAGTTTATTCTCTTATAGCACTTCAGTTGGAGCTACGGATGTGGCCCATGCATCTGACAGAAGGAATTACGCTATTCCTTGGGGTTTGGTGAGCTCATGCATGGTTATTGATTGGGACTTCGGTGGCGAGTTTGGTGGGTTGATGAGACGGTTGGTGGAGTTGTGTTCGGTTTAACTTAGTTGAACTAGTTGTGATTAGTTTAACTAGCTAATCAACTAATGAGTGGAGTGAATTAAATATTATTTAATTCACTAATTATTAACTCATTATTCAACTCAAGAACACATCATTTCACTACAGTGCATGGACAGTTCAGTGGAGACCAGTGGAAGAGGTAGATGAAAGGGTGAGTTTGCTATTAGTTGCGACAACAGTTGTGCATGAGTTTTGTACAAGCATTGGAGGAGATTGCCAATGATTATTGTGCAGTTGGAGCCAATGAGATTCGAACTTGGATCTCTCATTAGACCAGCCTTGATTGCGCAATAGAGGCAGGCAATTAGTGGATGAGTTTTGAACCTGTGACTTGTTCAAAACCAAGCTAGTTTGTGTGTAACTTCTGGAGACAGTACTGAGTACTTGTGAGGAGTATTGTACTGAGATTGCTACATGTTTCTCTTCTATTATAATATACAAATAGCTGGGGGTTTTCAGCTATAAGCTTTCCCCATTACATATTTTGTTTATGTGCGCATGCGACTGTTTCTATTTCCGCAAATTGATGATTGATTGTAGAAGAGGTTATGTGTTATACATGAATTCGAATTAATGTATGATCAGGATAATATCAGTGGATAAATCTTCATTATTCAGCAAATTTCTACATGGTGTCAGAGCGAATTAATCATCGGGATCTATTGCAGTGATTACAATATTATTTCGGTAGACAGAGTCTGTATCGGGCCAGGTAGCCTCTGGATCCATCCTTTCTCTGAAAGGTGATATATCCAGTAAATGGCCATACAGTTGATCTCTGTGCTATAAATAATTTTTTCTCACAGATCCAGAAGCAGTTAAGTTTTTGAGTTTGGAATTCGAATTTTGCAGCAGTTTGTTTTCTTGGTGCCAGAGTTGAAAATGTCTTTCAACGGTTTGCGACTCGAATATGCTCTTGAAGGCAGTTCGAATTATGTTGCATGGAAAGATCGCATGGAGGCAGTATTAGAAGATAATGGACTGAAGGAGTTCGTAGATACGGATGTCCAAAATCCCACTGATCCTGCTGAAGTCAAAGCTTGGCAAAAGAAGATGGTGAAATGTCGAAGGATTCTGTTGGAGGGCGTGAAGGAGCACATTGTATCCAGCCTGCATGGAAAATATTCTCCATATTTGATGTGGAAAGCGTTGATAGATCTATTCCAGAGTAAGAGAGACCAAAGGAAGCTGGCGCTCAAGGATAAGCTCAGAAACATTAAGATGGAGAAAGGCGACAATATTGCCAAATACCTCACGAATTTCACTCAATGCAGAGATGAGATGGGAAGTGTGCGGGTGACTGTCGAAGAAAAGGATATGGTAGACCTGGCTCTCCTTGGTCTTCCGAAGGCTTGGCATTCCTATCAGGACTTTTTCAATGGTCGGGAGAAGTTGTCGGGATGAGAGCGACTTTGGGCGGATCTCATGCAAGAGGAGATAAGGAGGACTACCAGGGACGGATCTTCATCAAAGGTATCTGATGAAGAAAATTGTGCTTTGGCTGCCAAAGCAAAGAAGGGGAAGAGCAAGAAGGCTTCTCAGTCTGGTGCGAAAGGCAAGAAGCAAGACATGTCCAAGGTGAAGTGTTTTCACTATCACCAGCACGGACACTATGCCACAAATTGTCTGCAGAAGAAGAAAAATAAGAAGGCTACTGGATCTGCAGCGGGAGAGGCATTGGCTTCTCAATTCGAACTAGATTTTTCACTGATCGCATGCTTGGTTTCAAGTGTGATGGGATCAGTATGGTTCTTGGACAGTGATGCGTCATTTCACATGACCGAAGATTGAGATCTGTTTTCAGATCTGGAGGAAAAATATCTTGGAGTGCACATCGAGATGGGCGATGATGGTAGATACAGTGCGACCGGTATCGGTACCATTTCCTTTGATAGGGAGTCTGGTAAACCCTTCGTATTGAAGGAAGTTTTGCATGTTCCAGGATTGATGAAGAATCTGATCTCTGTGGCGATGTTGGAAGACAAGGGGTATGATGTGGTCTTCAGCGAAGGAAAAGCTTTCCTGCGTAGTAAGACAACTGGAGAGACTCGGAAGATAGGGGTTCGAGTCAAGAACCTTTATCAGTTGCAAGTAGATGGCTGCGCAGCAATGGCATGCAAGGCGGGAGAAGTGGTGAGCCGGGATGATGAGGGCGAACTGTGGCACAGGAGATTGGGCCACCTTCACCATGGAGCTTTGAAGATCCTGCAGCAGATTTCTACTGGGCTTCCTAAGGGCACTCTTGTGTAGTCAGATCAGTGCAAGGGGTGTACTTTAGGGAAGTATGTGAAAGCCACCTTTCACGAGAAGGATAGTCGCGCCACGACGATCCTTGAGAGAGTTCACACAGACGTGTGTGGTCCTTTCTCAGTAGCTTCGACAACAAAGCACAAGTACTATGTGATCTTTGTTGATGATTTCTCTCGGAAGTGTTGGATCTTCTTCATGCAGAAGAAGAGCGAGACATATTCAAAGTTCTGTGAATTCAAGGCGTTGGTTGAGAAGGAATCGGGGAAGCATGTGAAGGCTCTTAGGAGCGACAATGGTGGTGAATTCATCTCTACTGAATTCAAGGACTTTTGCAGCGCAGAAGGGATTCGGAGAGAGCTCATCGCACCCCATAACCCACAACAGAAAGGGGTGGCTGAGCGGAAGAACAGAATGATCGTGGGTGCTGCACGGGCGATGTTGCATGATCGGGGCCTACCCCTTCACTTGTGGGCTGAGGCATGCAATACAGCAGTATATGTGCAGAACCGTTGTCCTCACAAGATTCTTGGCATGAGTACACCGGAGGAGGCGTTTTCTGGCAAGAGGCCTGATATTTCTCATCTGAGAATTTTTGGCTCACCTGTCTACATGCATGTGACGAAGGACGCCAGAAAGAAGCTGGATCCGACCGTAGAGGTTGGAATATTTGTGGGGTACACTGATACACCTCACAACTATCGGGTGTATTTTCCAGGCAGTCGCAATACTGTTGTGCGACGGGATATTAAATTTCAGGAGGAGAAAGCCATGCAGTGTTCGCTTGAGAGGGAGCCACACTTGCATGCAGATGAGGAACTGTTAGTTCCTAAGGAGGAGCTTTCGAATGTGGATCAGCCACAAGAGGAAGTTCATGGAGTGGAAGAAACCACTCATGCAGCACCAACCATCAGAGGGCGCAAGCGCACTACAGAAGCTGAGCGACTAGCTCAAGATGCAGAGAAGATTGTAGGACCACCTACAGCACAGCGCAGACAGAGGCAGTCACCGGATCGGTACACTAGATACATGGCTCTTATGAGTCAATGTGTCGTGACGGAGCCATCCTATTTTGAGGAAGTTGTGGAGGAACCCACATGGGTAGATGCCATGATCTAAGAATATGATTCGATCGTCAGAAAAAGTGCATGGGAGATTGTCCCAAGACCGGAGGGGAAATCAATGGTGGGTTCGCGATGGATCTACAAAGTGAAGCAGGCGGCTGACAGGAGTGTGGAAAAGTACAAGGTGAGATTTTTTGCCCGTGGCTTCTCACAGATCGAGGGGATCGATTATGAGGAGACTTTTGCACCTGTCGCAAGGTACTCTTTCATACGGACGATCCTAGCTCTCTCAGCGCAGATGGGATGGCACATCCATCAGATGGATGTGAAGACTGCGTTCCTCAACGAAGTCATTAAGGAGGAGGTGTACATAGAGCAGCCTGAAGGTTTCAAGATCTTCAGCAGTGAGTCGCATGTTTTCCGACTCAAGAGAGAACTGTACGGGCTGAAGCAAGCACCTCGTGCTTGGTACACACGGATAGACAGTTATTTCACCGGGCTTGGATTCTCCAAGAGTGAGGCGGATCCTAACCTGTACCAGATTGTGGTGGAGGGGAAGCTGCTGATCATTGTACTGTACGTAGATGATCTGATTTTGACGGGTGATGAGCTGTTGAAACTTTCATGCAAGGAGGACCTTGCTAGAGAGTTCAAGATGAAGGACTTGGGCCTCCTTCATTATTTCCTGGGATTGGAGATTTGGCAGCGCAGTGGAGGACTATTTGTTTCTCAGGGTAAGTATGCCCGAGAGATTCTGGAGAGGTTCAACATGCATGGCTGCAAGCCTTTTGACACTCCTCTTCCGGTGGTTGGAGGAAGGAGGATGCTACTTCAGCGGAGGTAGTGGATGCCACTGTCTATCGACAGTTGGTGGGGTCGCTTATGTATCTGGTCAATACACAACCCGATATATGCTATGCTGTTAACCAGCTTTCGCAAGCTATGGTTAAGCCTACCAAGCTCTTCTGGAAGGCAGGCAAACATGTATTGCGTTATCTTGGTGGCCGCGGGGGATATGGTCTATGGTGCGGACAGGAGGATGGAGCAAAGCTTTTCGGCTTCACTAATGCGGATTGGGGAGCCCAGCAGGGCCGAAGAGCTGTCAGGGAGTTTGACATTGGATCGCGGCGATTTCCTAGTACGACGGAGACGGAGATCCGCGGCACTCATTTCGAGCGGTAAGTACATGGCAGCAAAAGCTTGGGCGTGCATCTTGGGGAGCGTGTGGATGAGAAGATCTCAGTGGGTTGTGGGATGCATGAGAATATAGGTAGACAGTGCACGTGCTTGGTGCTGCATTAAACTCTCTGACTAATCTTGTGTAAGCGTGAGTCCAAGCATGGACATGGATACCATCCTCCTCGGAGATTGTGTTAAATGGAGATCATGTTGCTATGTGTTCCAGAAGATGAGATGTGACATCTTGAGCGAAGGAGAACAGCTCACTGGGGAACAAGTTAGAGATTCCGCGAAGGAAGGCGGGGATAGGGGTTGCAGATAATCCATATCTTGTTGAGAGGAAGTGTTGAGATTGCAACAAGATGATGAGCTTAGTGGAAAGGAGTCGCCTTCACTAAGTGGGCCCGCAGGCTATTTTTGGCGCAAAGTCTATTTTTAGACTATGTCTATTTTTAGACATATGGATCATGGTCTATGAGTTGCATGATGCTATTTATGGATGATTGGTCAAGTTGGTAAAAACAGATGGACCTCTATTTTTAGACATAGGTCGAAGTCTATTTTTAGACTGCCTGTCTAAAAATAGGCCAGTCAAATATTATTAGCCCTTAATAATATTTGGACTCTAAACTTCAGTTTATTCTCTTACAGCACTTCAGTTGGAGCTACGGATGTGGCCCATGCATCTGACAGAAGGAATTACGCTATTCCTTGGGGGTTGGTGAGCTCATGCATGGTTGACTTCGATTAGGACTTCAGTGGCGATTTTATGGTGGAGTTGATGAGACGGTTGGTGGAGTTGTGTTTGGTTTAACTTAGTTGAACTAGTTGTGATTAGTTTAACTAGCTAATCAACTAGTAATGAGTGGAGTGAATTAAATATTATTTAATTCACTAATTATTAACTCATTATTCAACTCAAGAACACAATAGTTCACTACAATGCATGGACAGTTCAGTGGAGACCAGTGGAAGAGGTAGATGAAAGAGTGAGTTTGCTATTAGTTGCGACAACAGTTGTGCATGAGTTTTGCACAAGCATTGGAGGAGATTGCCAATGATGATTGCGCAGTTGGAGCCAGTGAGATTCGAACTTGGATCTCTCATTAGACTAGCCTTGATTGCGCAATAGAGGCAGGCAATTAGTGGATGAGTTTTGAACCTATGACTTGTTCAAAACCAAGCTAGTTTGTGTGTAACTTCTGGAGACAGTACTGAGTACTTGTGAGGAGTATTGTACTGAGATTTTTACATGTTTCTCTTCTATTATAATATACAAATAGCTGGGGGTTTTTAGCTATAAGCTTTCCCCATTACATATTGTGTTTATGTGCGCATGCGACTGTTTCTATTTCTGCAAATTGATGATTGATTGTAGAAGAGGTTATGTGTTATACATGAATTCGAATTAATGTATGATCAGGATAATCTCAGTGGATAAATCTTCATTATTCAGCAAATTTCTACAATACAGAGGGAGTAAAGATGCATGGCTCCACAGATGCAGATTGGGCTGGCAGTCCATCGGACAAAAAGAGCACATCAGGGGGGATCTTTAGCATTGGATCGACATCAGTTTCCTGGTACAGCAAGAAGAAATGATCCGTGGCACTCAGTTATTCGGAAGCAGAATACATGGCAGCAAGTCAAGCTGCATGTGAGGCTATCTGGATGAGAAATATCTTGGTTGGTTTGTTTGGTTCTCATATGGATCTAATAGTGGTTCATTGTGATAACCATAGTTGCATTAACCCCTCGATTAATCTTTTGTTTCATGAAAGCAGGGAAAATTTTAAGGATGGACGTTTATCTTAAAATTTAAAAACATGGCGAATCTTAGAAGTCCCCAATATGTGAATTGTAAAACAATTTGTGTTATTTTTTGTAAAAATATTTAGTTTTGTAATAATTTTATATTAGTATATATATTTTTTGGCTATTTTTAGGGTAAAATATTTGTATACTATAAAATTTTGGCAAATCAATTTAAAAAAAAATGGTAATCGGCGAATCTTTTTTTTGGAAAAAGTATGGAAAATTAGCCCACCTACAAATATTAGCCCCTAAAATTTTCCATGCATGAAAGGTCCAAGCATATAGATATTTGGTACCATCATCGCAAATATTGTGTGTAGAGAAGGATAATTTTTCTTCAATACATTCCCACGGAATATCAGGATGCATATATTCTAACGAAGGCACTCACAAGGAGAAAATTCAAATACCATAGAGACAAGATCAGGGTGAAGGATAATCCCTTTCTTTTTTAGAGGGATTGTTGAGATTCAACAAGAAAATTCAGCACCCACACCTAGTGCATTAAGCACCCAGTTAGGGTGGGACCCACAGTATTATTTTTCGGTGCATGTCTATTTTGGTTATCCCTTAATTAATATGGGAATTAAACTGTAATCTATTCCCAATGTTGACTTGAATAAGTTAACTGAAAGTGATAAATTCAGTTAGCTAGTGGATTTCAAGTTAGAGATAGTTGGTGAGGCATGCAGAGTAATTCTAGTTGTAACAGAGTTCAAAGTGCAGTGGTGCATGAGTTAATGCAAGTTGTAAATAGTTTAACTCAGTTAAGTGAGTTAAACTCACTTGTGCTAGTTGTAACTGAAGATACACTAGTGAGATATCAAGTGAACTAAATATTAATTAATTCAAAATCACTGATCTCACATGCAACTGAGGATTTATTATTATTAATTGCATGCATTTCAGATCAAGTGGAGACCCAGTTGAGTTGTACGTGAAAGGGAAGTTTACTATCAGTTGTAGGATTATTAGGTTGCACACATGCAACCAAACACTCATTGGAGTGCCCATGATACTGTTGGAGGGAGTATGAGACCACATTGCCTCAACCCTCCATGGGAAAGCCACACCATATGCAATATGGAAGGCTTTGACGGATCTATTCCAAAGCAACAATGACCATAGGAAATTGGCGCTCAAAGATAAACTTAGGAAGATCAAGATGGAAAAGGGCGACACCATTCCAAAATATATAACAAAGTTTGTCCAATGTCGAGATTAACTGGGAAGTGTTGGAATAACAGTTGTTTATGATGATTTGGTGAGCTTGGCTCTCCTAGGACTTCCCAAGAGTTGGAACAGTTATCAAGACTTTGTCAATGGAAGGGAAAAAATGCAAGATTGGGAATGACTGTGGTCAGATTTGGTGCAAGAGGAGTTCAGACGAAACACTAGAGTTGGATCTTCATCTAAGAATGAGGATGAAGAGGATTGTTATTTTTCTGCCAAGGTGAGGAAGGGTGAGGGAAATAAATTCCATTCTAAATATGATTCCAAGAATTTAAAGAAGAAGGAAATTTCCAAGGTGAAGTGTTTTCACTATCACGAGCATGGGCATTTTTCTACTAATTGTCCACAAAAGAAGAAGAACAAGAAGGTTGGAGGTTCTGCAGTTGGTGAGGCCCTTGCCTCAAAATGTGAGCTTTACTTATCATTGATCGCATTCATGGTGTCCAGTGCATAGGGATCTATGTGGTATTTGGATAGTGGTGCTGCCTTTCACATGACAGGAGATAAGGAACTTTTCAATGACTTCGAGGAGAAAGATCTCCAGATGCATATTGAAATGGGTGACGACAGACAATACAGTGCTACCAAGATTGGTACCAATACCTTTTAGAGGGATTCAAGTAAACCCTTTCAATTAAAATATGTGATGCATGTACCAGGTCTGAATAAAAATTTGGTCTCAGTCGCAATGTTGAAGGATAGAGCCTATGATGTTGCTTTTAGTGATGGAAAAGATTTCCTATGACATAAAAAAACAGGACAAGCCAAGAGGATAGAGATTAGAGTTAAGAATCTCTACAAGCTAGAGCTATATGGTTGCGCAGCAATGATGGGGAAGGCATATCAAGTGGTGAGCCGGGATGAGGGTGAATTATGGCACAGGAGATTGGGCCATCTTCACCATGGAGCCTTGAAATTCATGCAGCAGATTTCTACTGGTCTTCCTAGGGGTACAATTGCACAATTAGACACATGCAAGGGATGTACTATGGGAAAATATGTAAAGGCCACCTTTCATGAGAAGGAAAATCGAGCTTCAGGGATCCTTGAGAGAGTTCACACAGATGTGTGTGGTCCTTTCTCGATAGCTTCAACAGAAAAACATAAGTAATATGTAATCTTTGTTGATGAATTTTCTCGTATGTGTTGGATATTCTTCATGCAGAAGAAAGATCAAACATTCTCTAAGTTCTGTGAGTTTAAAGCACTAGTGTAGAAAGAGTCAAGGAAGCAATTGAAGGCTCTTAGGAGCGACAATGGTGGATAATACATCTCTAACGAATTCGAGAACTTTGGCAGCCAAGAAGGAATTCGAAGAGAACTCATAGTGCCTCAAAACCCACAGCAGAATGGGGTCACGGAGAGGAAGAACAGAACTATTGTGGGTGCAACATGAGAGATGTTTCATGATTAAGGCCTATCGATGCATTTGTGGTCGAAAGCATGCAATACAGCGGTACATGTGCAAAACCGTTGTCCTCATAGATTACTTGGCATGAGTACACATAAAGAGGCTTTCATTGGTAAGAAACCTGATGTTTCACACTTTAAGATTTTTTACTCATATTTTTATGTGCATGTGACCAAGGACACTAGGAAGAAGCTAGAACCAACAGCTGAGGTTGGGATTTTTTTGGGGTACACTGAAACACCCCATAATTATCATGTGTATTTACCAAATAGCAGAATGATTGTTGTGTGACGAGATATCAAATTTGATGAGGAGAAAGCCATGCGGTTTTCCATTGAGAGGGAGCTAGACTTGCATGCAGAGGAGGAATTGCTGGTTCCCAAGGATGAGTCTCAAGATGTGGATGAGACACATGAGGAGGCTCATGGAGTGGAGGAAAATGGTAAAAGGCACACCAAGGAAGCTGATGGGCTAAGACTTTATGTTGCATAGAATGTAGGAGCCCCTACTTCACAATGCAGACAGAGACAGTCTCCTAACCAATACTTGGCTCTTATGAGAAAATGTATTTTGACTAAACCATCTTCTTTTTAGGAAGCAGTGCAGCATCCAACTTGGGTTGATGCAATGGTGGAGAAGTATGACTCCACTGTCAAGAACAGTGCATGGTAAATAGTCCCAAGACTGGTCTACAAATCAATGGTTTGATCAAGATGGATCTACAAGGTAAAGCAAGTTGCTAATGGGAGTTTGGAGAAATACAAGGCTAAATTTGTGGCCCGGGGATTTTCACAGATCGAGGGGATAGATTATGATGAGACTTTTGTACTTTTTTCAAGGTACTCTTCCATAATATCCATGCTTTCACTCTCAACACAGATGGGATAGCGCGTTCATCAGATGGATGTGAAAATTGAATTTCTCAATGGGATCATTGAGGAAGAGGTGTACATAGAGCAGTCTGAAGGTTTCAAAATATTCAACAGGGAGTTGCATGTGTGTAGGCTCAAAAGAGCAATGTATGGGCTGAATCAAGCACCCCTTGATTGGTACACTAGGATAGACAGTTATTTCACCGGATTGGGCTTCACCAAAAGTGAAGCAGATGAAAACCTATACCAGATTGTGGTTGAGGGTAAGCTATTGATCATTGTTCTTTATGTTGATGATTTAATTTTAATTGGTGATGAGCAGCTAATACACTCATGCAATGAGTATCTTGCAAGGGAGTTCGAAATGAAGGACATGGGACTCCTTCATTATTTCCTTGGATTGGAAATATGGCAGCGGGATGTGAAATTTTTGTGTCTCAAGGAAAGTATGAAAAGGAGATACTGTGTAAGTTTAACATGGAGAGCTGCAAACCCATGGATACTCCTCTTCCAGGAAATTGGAGGAAGGAGGATGCTACTTCTGGAGAGGTAGTGGATGCTACTGTCTACAGGCAGTTAGTGGGTTCGCTAATGTATTTGGTGAAAACGAGAGAGAACATTTTCTACGCAATTAACCAGCTGAGCCAAGCTATGGTTAAGCCTACCAAGCTCTTTTGGAATGCGAGGAAGCATGTCTTGCGATAACTGAGGGGCACAGCATAGTATGGTTTGTGGTATAGACAGACAGAGGGAGTTAATTTACATGGCTTCACGGATGCAGATTGGGCTAGCAATCCATCGGAAAGAAAGAGCACATCAGGGGGGATCTTTAGCATTGGATCGATATCAGTTTCCTGGTATAGCAGGAAGAAATTATCCATGGCACTCATTTCATCGAAAGCAGAATACATGGAAGAAATTCAAGTTGCATGTGAGCCTATCTGGATGAGAAAGATCTTGGTTGGTTTGTTTGGTTCTATGATGGATCTAACAGTGATTCATTATGATAATCACATTTTTATTAAACTCTTAATTAATCTTGTGTTTCATGATAGGTCCAAGCATATATATATATATATATATATATATATATATATATATATATATATATATATATATATATATATATATATATATATATACGAGTACAATCATCTCAGAGATTGTGTGTAGAGAAGGATCATTTTTCTTCAGTACATTCCCATGGAAGATTAGGATGCAGATATTCTGAGGAAGGCGCTCACCAGGAGAAAATTCGAATACCATAGAGACAAGATTGGGGTGAAGGATAATCCCTTTCTTGTCGATAGGGAGTGTTGAGATTCAAGAAGAAAATTCAGCACCCACACCTAGTGCATTAAGCACCCAGACTAGGGTGAGGCCCATAGTGCTATTTTGGGGTGCATGTCTATTTTGGTTATCCCTTAATTAAGATGGACATTAAATTGTAATGTATTCTCAATGTTGACTTGAATCGGTTAACTGAAAGTGATAACTTCAGTTAGCTAGTGGATTTCGAGTTAGAGGTAGCTGGTGAGGCATGTAGAGTAATTCTACTTGTAACAGAGTTCGAAGTGCAGTGGTGCATGAGTTAATGCAAGTTGTAAATAGTTTAACTCGTTTAATTGAGTTAAACTCAGTTGTGCAAGTTGTAACTGAAGATACACTAGTGAGAGATCAAGGGAATTAAATATTAATTAATTCACAATCACTGATCTCACATGCAACTGAGGATTTACTATTATTAGCTGCATGAATGTCAAATCCAGTGGAGACCCAATTGAGTTATAGGTGAAAGGGAAGTTGACTATCAGTTGTAGGATTATTGGGTCACACACATGAAACCAAACAACCATTGGAGCGCCCATGATACTTGCGCAGTCAAGGAAGGCAAGGACTCCTATCTTTTAGGGACCTCTACCATCAGGTATTGCGCAAGCAAGGCAGGCTGTCTGGAGGCTAATAATTGGCTATGTGTTGGTCACTTTTTCATATGACAGTGTGAGACAATTAGCTAAGTACTAGAGGGCTCTTGTGAGAAGAGTTTTGTATGTAATTGTTTCATGATCCATGTTGAATATAAAATAGAAGATAGTGGGGTTTTTAGCTCTAACCTTTCCCCGGGAAATTATTTATGTTGTATGATTGATCTTTCTTCATGTTCATGTGATTAGCGATTGTGTTTTTAATTCCGCAAAATATTTGTATAAGTGATTCAGTATTTAACTTGAGTAAATTGTTAGATCAAGTGAATCCAAGATATTAATGCACGTTGTATAATTTCTACAATTTTATTTTGTCCCTTTAGATTAGATTAGAAGTAGGATAGTTTACATTGAGATTGTTTTTCCTTTTGTTTTCTTTTAATATTGTAGGAAGAAGAATAAGCAAGCAGATAACATTTTTCAAGAAAAATTTCTTGCAAACATTTTCAGGGAGGTATTCATTTTCTCATCTGATTTTTTGTGCTCTATATAGCTGCTTTGATTTATACCTCCTTTGTTTTGAAAATTTTTTAGATCGGTCATAATCTTGATTTGCTTGTTATTTTGATGCATCCAAATCCATCGGCATCACTCACAAAATAATTAATCAAATAGATGAAGCCATTGTTCATGATCTATTAGTTGGAAAAACTGGTTCTTGTTCATTACCATGTTCTTGTGATTTTTGAGATAGTGTCGAGGTGAAACCCCTTTACTACAATGCCCATACTGTGCTTTCCTTTTTAGTTGTTCTATGTTTTAATAATCCCTTGGATGAGTTAGTGCTTATATAATCATCTACTATGCACATCCTATGCATATGGGTCCCTCTCCGTGTGTTTTTATTGATGATCCATTTCTCACCTTCTGCATGTTCTCAAAGCTTTGTCCTCCGGGAAATCCTTTAGAATTATTCTTTGTCTTTTTTGGGTTTTAATTTCTGGGATGATGTAAACACAAGGTGCAGGCCCATATCCACATGGATTCTCTCATAATCACTCTTTTTCATTAGGCTTGGCCCACATGCTGCATCATCCCACTTATTATTTCCCCAACAGTATCGTTCATACCCTCTTCTATTTCTTCAAGAATTTCATCCTTTTGCGATGATGTGGATAGATGGTGTTGGAGAGGTAAATTCCCTCTGTGGACAGAGGCAATCCCTACTAGCCCAGATCGGGTCTAGCAACAATCGAGTCACGCTAAGACGCAAGTTCCTAGTTACAAAATACCAAGATGCGACAAGAGACCTACCTTAAGTCCTACGCTGTCGTTGCTTGCAGAGAAGATGGCGCTTCCGTCCTTCGCTTTGGAAGATCACAATTCTCCTGCCTAGCACATTCGAACACCTGCACGTACACGAAGAAACAACAACACACAAGCGTAAAACCTAATACATGCAACTATGTATCAGTTAGAGAAGATACAACTCATAACATAGGACATGAACATATGAATGGAACCCAAATTGAAGTCGTTTATTATTAATGAGAACAAAAGAAAGATACAACCTGAACTCTGACGCTGGATCTTCCTTCGGTAGGTTGACAGCCGAGTACGTCTTGATAAAGCTTGTTGGGAATGGGACAAGTCTCTCTCTCTTCGGTTGTCTGACGATAATCTCCTTACTACTAATTCAGCTCTATTCAGGCTAGCTTGCAAAGGGAAAATGACAAGCTTATATAGATTTTGGAAGGGGATTTTGGATCGCTACAATGGTGGGATTGGCCCTATCCTCAAGGAAGCTTCCATGATAGGTGGAAAACCACTTCCCCTATATGGAGATCCGGAGCCAAACCTCCCAACTTATTTTAGAGACTCGTTCAATAGTTGGTTGGAATCAAACTTCCGCCATTTATTTTTAAAAAACAATCCTTATTAAGCTTGGCATGATTAATACACTGGGACAGAGCGCCAGTTGGCATGCCCTCTTTGGTGTATTTCCCCCATTGGCGCGAGGGCTGAACTAGATGGTCGCGCCAAGGCCAAAAGGTCTATTTTTAGGGCTTTTCACAGGAAACTGTCTTTAGAGGAATGATTTTCCTTGTCAAGGGGGATGCCATGAAAGTGGTTTTAGGTCATGTCACTGCTCACAGATCACAGAATAGACCCTCCAATGTGCAGGACAGGGGATTGCAGGGACGGTGACAAATTACTTTGTAACAGATTCCCCCTAAAGCATGAGTCCCAAGAGAGAGAGAGGGGTGATATGCTTTACGAGAACGTGTCCAATTTAAAACACTGTCGTTGAAAAACTTGTGTAGACAAGTACAACTGATATCTCAAGTACATGATGTATGTGGTATGGGTGCAACCATCCATAATAGAGTATACAATAATCAAGATCTAAGGCATGGACGTAGCCATCCAATGAGGATCGATAAATAGACTCAAGTATGGTCACAGCCATCCAATCAATGAGTCATGTAACCAATCATGATAATCCACAAAATCACAGCCTGGATTCCAGCAGACAAAATCCAGGGTCTTGCGCTCCATCTTGACTTGAACAAAGTACAAGTTCAAGCATGTGAATAAGTGGGCTGAAGTCGAACATGCAATAACATCGTCTGATTACCAGCCAATGATGAAAGCTATTAACAGATGCGAGAGGAACCACCAATAATGACAATGGCCCTCAAGGTACTATAGGTACAATCCATGGAATGTGAACAGTGAGCTGACGTTGAACACCCACAGAATCATTCGATCGAAGGTTAATGATGAAAACCTTGCATCGAATGTGAATAACCTGCCATTGAGGCATGCAGGCTCCAAGGTACCGAAAGGGAGTCTCTAGATCAGCCTCCTGGATAATGAACTAAAGTCGATAGGAAGTGACCTTGATCGAAGGTGGGCCATAGTGTTTCCCACATCATCGATGCGAGATAGAGGAACATAATGTTTGTGAATCAGGATCAGATGAGAATTAGAGGAAGGTTGAAACAGCAGAGGTCAACTTCTCTTGAAGATATCGGTGGCACGACAGTGGATTTGGAAGTATTTGACATTAAAATATCAAAAGTCATGATGACGAGGCAAAGAGAATATGAGAGGTCAAAAGGGATCACCCAAACCCACGGAGGCAAGCAGAGAATGAGATGAGATGTCCCCAACCCGACCCGAATCCAGACAAGTGCCATGTTCAAGAGCGACACACTGCCGACACGACGACGATACTGGTTCCATTTTCCCCACCATTTGTAGTTAGTACCCCAATTATTTTGAAAACAATCTTGAAGGGGATAGCATATGCTTGTGATATAAGTTTGTCCTTCAGACAAATCCATCCTAGTAAATTTAACGAGCCCTAGGAAGGAGGAACTCGAATATCGTCATTACGACTAAATCCGATGTCATCAGGGTTTAACGAGTCTGACAAAGGAAGAACTCGGCGTCTTTTCATGTTTAGAAAGTTTGAAAAGACAGCGGAAAATTAAACTCCAACAGTCCCTTTTCGTAAATAGTTCCTCAGATCTGAAAAGGTAGAAACCTATGTCTGAGAAAGCTTCCTAGTCGCGATAGGCTAGGGTATTCCTTTTTCGTAAATAATCTATCCCAACCCGAAAAAGGGGTAAACGTATACTGGGTAGATGTCGTTTCGTAGCCAATTTAACGAGATCAAAAGGACAAGCGACTCGGAAATCTTTTCATGTTTAGAGAGTCAGAAAAGAGCTGAAAGATGACTCCAAAATGACTTTTTTGTGTTTTTACCAAGTCCGAAAAAGTATAAAATACAACTCGTACCACAGTCCAAGCTGCGTAAAAACCTGTTGCTGCACACAAAAGCGAGCGTAAAATCCATTTTTTGACAAAATATAATAAAATATTGGAAAAATGACTTTCAAAACCTAATTTTGACTTTGAAAAGTTATAAATATGCCAAAAATAGTAAAAACATATTCACTTTTACCTTTTACTTTTTGTGAGAGCAACAGTGGGCTTTTGTTGTGCAAACTTGCGGTGGCGATTATGGTCAATCCAGTACATCATTTGATTCTTGTTCGTTGCAGGTAAGAGGTGCTCTCCTTAGCTTTGTTTTGATTCATTTTTTGTACACTTCCATTTTTTTTTTTATCCCTAAGGGAACCCTTCATAAAATTAGGGCTCGGCCAATTGGCGTGGGTATCAGGCATGGACCCGTGCCAATTGGCTCCTTTTTGCAAAGGGGTTGCACCAATGACACAACTCAAATTTCCACCTCAATTAATCAAAATGTGAGCCAATCAGATGAATTTCTGAGTGTTGCAGAGATCTAATGAGGTGTTTATGACCATGTTGGTGCAGATACACAGCCACAATGGTGATTGAGTGGAAGGAGAGGGAGCATGGTGAAGAAGATGAAATGGCCATGCAGAATGAAATGTGCATGACCGCTCTCCGAAACTATGGTCTCAAAAAGTTCTTCCTCGCACCATGTTTGAGAGCACAACCTGAGCTATTGCAATATTTGATTAGCATTTGGGATGAGAACGAAGAAGTGTTCAGGCTCCAAAACCAATTAGTGTTGGAACTTGAGGTCTCCGACGTGTATTTCATAACCGGATTGTCCCGCAGAGGCCCAATGCCAATCATGACAGGCAGTAGACCTTCTGGTGAGAAAATGGATATGGTAATGGTGAGAGTGTGCCCAGGGGCACGAACAGGATCGGGCAGTGGGAAGGTAGATATCCACACGGTCCCTGATCTAGCACTCCAAGTAGTGCTCCACACCATTACGCGGGCTGCGGGGTCGCAGGCACCGCATGAGGCAACCAAAGCATAGCTCCTACTAGCATCTGAATGCATGAACCCGACACTTTTTAATTGGGCCACTGCCGTGACAACGAACATCAAACGGCAGCTGACGAAGTGCAAGAAGGCCAAGCTGAAACAGTTTGGGTATGGTTCCATTCTGGTATTGTTCATCCTTGAAAAACTGCCAATTTTCCAAGACCAGGGGGCAATAGTCACCGAGCCATCATTGAGGGAGCCAACGATGGCTCGATGGGCAGCACTCATGCCCAGATCAAGAGGGGGTCAGCAGATGTCCTGGAGGCCCGAGTTTTTTGTATGGCTACGGTGACAGCTGATCGTCGTTGAGGACTGGCCCTATGCTGGTACCGAATTCATGGGAGACCTAGATCTTCCACTCCCGGAGGGGGACGACTGGGATGAGGAGCTGGGTAAGACTCTTTTTTATTTTTATGTATTTATGATTTTTTATTTGTGATTCATGCCTATTCTAATGAACAATTATATATGTATGTAGATGTTGGCCCAGAGAGGCTCGTTGGAATGTCGCCCATTGCACGGAGGACCCCTCTCACACACAATCCTCACTTTGAGGGTGGCGAAGGGAGAGAGCTAGTCTAGAACCTAGAGGGTATCGCCCGGGGGATCCTGGATTACGCACGGCTAGCAGACGTCCCGATGGCTTACCAGAGACACACTGTGGGGGTGCCTAGTCGCCTCCATCGATTACTGAGATGATTGGTGCACGCAGTGACATGCTACCACGAGCACCACGCTGATTAGTCATCTAGGACTTTTATACACATATTTTTTAGAGACATGTTGTCTCCGGCCATTATTAAAACAAACATGTATATTTTTTGATTTTATGTGATGTACACAAATTGCAAACTATTCGTCATATATATATATATATATATATATATTTCTGGATGGATATTTTTACATATGATGATGTTTTTACAAGTTGTGTAGATGTCTATCTAAAACCATATTAGCTACTTCATCTGTTAGCACATTCATGTGTCCGGGTATGTGTTGATATGTAATGTAATCAAAATTTCTTTCCAGTAAACGAATACGTAGATACAGTCATAAAATGGATGGGTTTCTAACTGAATAATGACCATTAAGTTGTAAAACTACAAGCCGTGAGTCCAAATACACAAGTAATGCACGAATACTGAGGTTAACAACCTTGTTTAACAATTCCAAAATGGCACTATACTCTGCGACATTATTTGTGGTAGGCCCTAGACAAACACCTTGAAAATTAACCAACTCACTAGCAGGATCGTAGATTACCCAGGCTGCCCAGGACAGATTCCTGGTACTGCTGGAGGCACCATCCGTGAAACTGACAAAAGGAGCAATAGACATCTGCACAAATAGGAAGACCCAATCAGCAGAAAGGCGCTTACAAAGCACACCACACCACACATGCACAAAAAATGAATTCACTCACTTATGTACACACACACCACACAAGAATATCTCAAGCGTAGTACTTTTTGAGGTACATCCCATTTCTAGGCTGCGCCAGAGGAACTCCTTCGTAGTCGATAAGCTCATAGGCCCCACTTTTAATACTCGTTTAACTATAAGGGCCCATGTCACATGGGCTGGAATTTTCCCGCTCCAATTTTATCATGTGCTTGGTCATATAGGTGGACGAGGTCCCCTTCAATGAAAAAACGTGGGGAAACCGATTGATCGAAGTGGGCTTTGACCCGCTTTTTCTGTGCCTCAATAACCAAGGCAGCTAAGCAGCAGGTTTCATCCATTCATTCTAAATACAAGATACCTTCTTCCTCCGGAGACGTGTCGGGCAATAGTTCCACAGCCAACTTCAGGGAAGGAATTTTGCATTCAACTAAGAGAGTCGCTTCCAGACCATACACCAATTGGAAAGGTGTGAATCCGGTTGCGCTCTTTACAAACGTTCGATAAACCCAAAGAGCTGAGAAAAATTGGAAATTCCAGTTGGATTTGTGGATACCAATCGTTCATTGAAACATTGTGACCAAAACCTTGTTCACGGCCTCAACCTGGCCATTTGCTTGGGGGTAGTATGGCGTTGAGCTATCATGGCGTAAACCCAACTTTGATGTCAGCTCAGCCATCATGTAATCTCGAAAATGAGTGCCATGATTGGTGACAATGGCTTGAGGGACTCCAAAATGCGTAATAACATGGTTGAAAAGGAATTGGGCAGTTTTCTTACCGTCGACAGCTAATGTAGGCATCGCTTCGGCCCACTTAGTGAAGTAGTCAATGGTAACGATTATATAAGCATGCCCCCCGGCCGAGTGAAGGTTACATGTCATAAAATCATCGCCCCATTTAGAAAAATGGCCTACAGTAATGACAGGATACAAGGGTGTGGGTGGCACGCACATATTGCGCTGAAAGACCTGGCACACATGACATTTTCGGACTGCAACAACACAGTCTTTGAATATAGACAGCCAGAAGTAACCCGCGCACAGAATCTTCTAGGCGGTGGCATATCCGGACATGTGACCACCACAGGCACCATTTTGACAGTCATTTAGGACTCTCTCAGCCTCTTCCAGGGTCAAGCACCGGCGAAGCACCAAATCAACTCCGACACGGTACAAGGTATCTCCTACAATGCAGTACGGTTGAGATTGATGCCGAATCCATTGTTGAGCATATTTTGTCAATTCATACCGGAATGTGGATGTTTGAAGATACACGATAATTTCACCGTACCATGGATCATGAGTGTTGATAAGAAATAGTGTTTCATCCGAGATATGATCCTCGGATTGGGATGGGACGGAGTCTGTCGGGAGAGAGAAAATAAGATTAGAAAAAACCAATGATTTCATCGACTTAGCAGTGGTGAACTCTAAATCTAACTCCTAAAGGATTACAATCCATTTGGAGTACTTTCCCCCCAGCAATTGTCAAGACAAGATATATGTCATGGGGTTGCAGTCAGAAACCACAGTTACGGTACGCAACAGGATGTAATGGCAGAATCACTAAACGGCCTAAACCACAGCGAGCGCCAACTTCTTGACGTGGGCATAACGTGTTTCTGTGTCGAGAATATTCCAAGATAGATAGTAAACTACGTGTTCATTTCCATCGTCGTCATCCTGTACTAAAACCATAGCTATCGTGCTAAACGCAGCGGCCAAATAGAGGGTAAAATCGCGATGATAATTGGGAGGACGTATCAATGGAGCGTTAACAAGAAATGTTTTAAGCTTATCGAAATATAGTTGAGCAATCTCGTCCCAATGGAAGGGAACGTCCTGCTTCAAAATTCTCCTAAAGCGCTTGGCCACTTCCGCATAGTTTGGAATAAAGCGTCATAAGAATTTGGCTTTCCTCTGCAAACTTTGCAGTTGATGTAACGAGGAAGGGGATGGGAGGTTAACGATGGCCTCGACCTTGAGGGGGTCAAGGTGAATTCCATCTTTGGAGACAATGAATCCCAAAAGACGACCAGAATCCATGCAAAAGACGCACTTATGAGGATTGAGCCTAATATTGTAGCATCTGCAATGGAGGAAAATATGGTGGAGGTGTTGAGGATGGTCCTCACGTCGAGCTGAATCGGCCGGAAAATCGTCCAGATACGGCTGAACAATATGATGTATGTCATGGAAATCATAGGACATAGCATGCTGGAAGGTGGCCCCAGCATTTTTCAAGCTGAAAAGGAGATTTTTGTAAGCAAAATTACCCCATGGACAGATAAAGGCAGTCTTATGTTGATTAGCGGGTAAAATATTAATTTGATTGTACCCATAGAAACTGTCCATAAGGGAATAAATCTCACTCCCTACGCATTCATCAATGATCTGATCTATAAAGGGAGTGGGGTAATTGTCCTTAGGACAGGCCTGATTGATGTCTCGGTAATCAACACAGATCCTTATAGTGCCCTTCTTCTTATCTACAGGGACAATATTTAAAACCCATTCTATGAGGGAAATTGGATATATAAAGCCTGTGTTAGGAAGTTTTTCAACATCTGCCTTTATAGTTGTGGCTTTTCGGGGATGCACTGGGCGTAGACGTTGATGCACGGGTTTCACACCTGGATAGGTAGGAATCTCGTGCATGACTATGCTGGGATCAATCCTAGGCATATCTTCATAGGACCATGTGAAAACATCTCTAAATTCGCGAAAAAGGTTCGTATAAACTTGTATCTCTTTGGGAGAACAAGTCACTCCCACATGAATATTCTCGACTACCCCCGGTTTGACGGAGATGTCGATCGGCATGGTTTGAGTAATGTTTCTCAGGTTTCCCTCCGAAAGGACCTCATGAGTCAATATCAATGTTTGAAGAGGCAGAGTGGGAACCTGAGATGCAAAGCACTCTAGACAATCATACATTGTCCCCAGACCAGGCATAAACGAGGAACGATGATGTCCATCGCTCCACGACAGATCTTCAAGAGACATTATTTCAAAAATAGCTTCATCAGAAGGGAATACTTCTCTTAAAGTATCAGGTGAATTTGCATAGGGTCCTTGAAAAGACCGGGTCCTACACTGACGGGGGGATTGGGGATCTGATCCACGTAAGGAACGTTGTTCTCATAGGATGAAGTGAAGAAAGACAACTGATCCACAGTGATAATTTTGCCCTCATGAGGGAAATTTAGAAGCTGAAAGAGGGTGGATGGAACACATAGCATGGCATGAGTCCAACTGCAACCAAGAAGAAGATTGTAGTTGAGCTTGGCATCAACCACTTCTACTTCTATGTTGACTGTCTTACCCTGTAATGTAATCGGTAAACTCTCGAGAACACCCAGGGGTTTAGATTCCCGACCATCAAATGCCTCTAGGGAATTGGGAGACGAAGTGAGAACTGGAGAGCTAATGGCCTTCTAGCAAGCGGATGACATAACACAGGTAGAAGAACCTTCATCCACAATGGCTCTGTGAATGTTGAGGCCGTTGATACCGACTTTTATAACAAGAGAAATTTGATGTGGAAGTCGAGGAACAAAATTTTCTAGGTTGAAGGTGAGAAGATTAGAATCGACGAGATTGATTCCACCGATTGCGGACAACAGAGCTTTCCGTTTCGAAGGGAAACTTTGAAGCACTTCCAATTCAGACATTGCAGAAGGCGCCTGTGCCAAATCCTCAACAATATTGTAGTGCTGAGTGGCACGGGCGTTTGGGTTGTAGGAAGATTTTTGCAGAACACCTTTAGAAGGTGCCCTCACAATAGGTTCAGCGCTGGGCTTCTCAATCTCTAAGGGACCAGAGACAGGTGGGGGGGGTGGGCCATCCACAACTTCCTTCCCAGTTGCCTAGTGTGATCCAGCATAATCCTTCGAATGCGTAGCAATTGAGACAGGTGCAGCACCATTCATCATAAAGACTTGGGACCCAAATGGTACAGATGGTGAAGGCTGCTCAACCATCTGGGTCTACTGAGATGGGAATGGTTCTTTGAGAACTATTGAAGTCCCTTTGGAGCCCTTCAGAAGTTGACTAACTTCAGATCGTCGAGGACAATATTTGGTATAATGGTCTCCTTCACAGATAAGGCAGGGGTACTTTGGTTTACATTGGGAACCATCATCAGCATGAGGTTTAGAAGACTCTGGTTTCGGGGCATCGGGTTTGGATTTTCCTTTGCCCTTCTTCTTTCCTTTGCAGGCTTTTTCCGTAGGATTAGCCTGAATGGCATTGACCTCCGTAGTTTTACCAGAATCCGGAGGGGTAGGAAGAGTAAAATTATTGGAAGAATTAGACTTCTGCTTCCCATTAGAGGATTTTTGAGAATTTTGAGAAACGGAACCAATAACACCATCCACCGATGGGGTAGTTGGTGCTTTAGAGGTCCCTGGCCATGGGGCATCAGTCAAGATATCATAGAGCATGCTGGACTAAGAGTACACCAGATCAAGGTATTGGGCATGCGCGATGGCTTGTTCTTCGGTTTCACATGCCCCCATAGCAATATCTTGAGCGTTCTTGCTAACGAAGGAGGTAGTGAACCAATGCGTTAGTAGTTGACCAGGTATATCATACTTGATCAGTCTACGACGACGTCACCACTCATGAATATGATTAGATATGTGGGTGGCTTTATCCTGCTTCAAAGAAGTCAGGAGATGTGTCAGAAAAGCCATAGCTAACATATTGAAGTCTTAAAAGATACAGCGGGGTAATTCTATATACCACTTAGCGGCAACACCGATAAGAGTGCACTGGAAAAGACGCAGATGAATTGAATCATCAACCCAAGAGTTGGACGAACACCAAAGATGGTATGTCATTACATGAGCTTGGGGGTCCTCTCCATCTTTACCTTCAAACTTAGGACAGTCATTGGGCACCTTGGTTGGAATTGGAGGCCAATAAGGATTGTGAAGAATCAGATCATTGGTCAATTTAGAAACGTCCGACAATTCCAACGTAGCAAGGAACGGAAATTGAGGATTGAAAGGCATACCAGGCCCTCGATAAGGACTTGTATCTATACTCCACCCTGGTTGAGCATAACCTTGCCCCCATTGGTTCTGTCCCAGGGGATTCTGACCATAGGGGGTGTAAGCCGTATAATTGGTCTGATACAGTTGTTGATAACCAGTGTACGGGGGTTGATAACCAGGGTATGGACCTTGATTATATGTTGGCCCCATTTAAGCAGTATATGAATTTGACTGCTAAGTATAGGTATAGCCTGGTTGTTGAAGATAATAATTAGAACCTTGGGGCGGGTTGTAAACCGATCAAGATTGACCTTGGAGATAATAACCACCTTGGGTTTGAGCGGGCTATTGGTAAGTGGGGCCCTGCTGAGCCTGATAAGTAGGGCGCACAAGCGGATTCAGCTGCGGAATTGATTAAATTGGCTGTTGAGAAGGGTTGACAGGATGTGCAGGTTGGCCTGGTTGGACAGGTTGACCTGGCTGAGTGGGCTGCCCTAGCTGAACAGGTTGACCTGGCTGAGCGGGCTGCCCTAGCTGAACAGGTTGACCCAGGTGAACAGGTTGCCTTGGTTGAACAGGTTGACCTGGCTAATGAGGGACACCAGGCTACCCCGGATGAGCCGGTTGGCCTAGTGGTGGGATAGGGCCAAGTTGCGCCTAATAACCAGTTTGACTTATAACAGGACCATAAGAGGGCCCTGGTTGTGCAACATTCATACCGATAGGAAACTAAGGTTGCATAGGTTGCACTATAGGTTGAGAGGGTTGTATTTTCCCCCCAGGACCGTGCAACGTCCTCGGTTGGTACCCCGGTTGACCTATGGGTCCTTGAGGTTGCCTTGGTTGGACCACAGGGTGAGGCTATATAGGTTGACCTTGAGGGCTATAGGAATTTCCTTGCGGACCGTTTAACAACCCCTGCTGGCCCGAAGGTTGGCCCTGTAAAGGTTGTCCTTACGAGTCATAAAGATAACCAGGCTGGCCTGAAGGTTGGCTCTAGAAGGGTTGTCCTTGCGGGTTGGAAGGTTGCCCAGCCTGGGCAGACAGAAAACCTTGAAGATATTGATCAGCCTCTGGAGCAGGAAAACGTAGAGGCTTTCCCTGCTCATCATACTGATATAGAAAAATGTAGACGGGTGTACCATTCTGTGCATAATGCGAAAAATAAGGACAATTGGGATATTGGGAGGATTGACCAACCTCGAAGTTTGACTGCTATAGAGACAATCGATACTCCTCAAGAGAGATGTTCTTCGGAATAGTAGATGCTATGTAGACGTCTTCAGGAAGTGACGCGGTCCTTACGGACTGAGTAGTAACAGCGGGTGTAGATGCGGCCACACAGATAATAGGCCTAACAGGTATTAATGTGACCTGAGGAGATGACATGAGAGGTGTCCTTGGGGACATCCCTAACGAAGGAATAACCGGCCTCGTAGATGGGGTTGATACTCCCATAGAGGCGACGGCAGTCATAATCTGACTTAAGGATCTATACCCCACTGGAAGCGAAGGAATAGGCGAAGACATGACAGATAACTCGGGGTTGTCTTCTGGGAACAGCTGGTAATCTTCACCAGATGCAGGAATTTCCTCACTAGGAGAAGGACTGGAAGAACCCATATTTGACCATGCCGCTAGATCTTCTAAAAGATAGCGAGGACTAGGAGGAATAACAACAGCTAAAAAAGGCGAACCTGATGTAAGAGGAGGGAAATATTCCCCTACTCCAAATCCAAACCAAGCGTTGGATAAGGGCCAATTGAACTCAACTGGTCCTCCAAAGGGAAGCTCAGATAGAACCGGTCCCCCGTCAGGAAACTCGGAGACTATGGGCTGCTGAGGTTCAGCAGAGGATTGAGAGACCTCTGATAAATTGTCTGTGTAAGGACTACCAGTAGACGAAACTGAGGGTTCCGCTACTGTGACAGTAATGACAAGAGGAAGAGATCAAACAAAAGCACGCGGGCTAAAAACCAAGGCACGCAATCAAACGGCTGACAAGGAAGCTCTTAAAAAGGGCGTGTGATCGCGGGTGATTTATTTTACCATATTGAAACTTAGAAAATTCACCATTTCATGTTTTAAGAGTCGAGAAACGGATAAAAGGTGACTCTATCTCTTTCAATTTTGAAGCAAGCGTGAAAGGACAAGTGCTTGATGATCCTTTCAAATTTAATGAGTCAGAAAATATCAAAATGACTACTCTAGAACTCTAGGCATAGGGTGTACCAGATATCCGTGAACTGCAATATACACCTTGGTTTCAAAATGAAATAGAAATCAACCAAGGACTTGACGTACGTGCAGGAAATCTCCCCGAATGTTGTGTCCGGTGTATCACGGGTATAAGGCAGCAGACTCAGCTTCCTACGGATAAAGGATAGCAACCTAGTGGGGTCTCCCTTTATATATGCGATGGTACAGGGAGCACAAGTCCGTACTAGTGTTGTCTAAAACCAAGAGGTGAACGACGGCTACTAGGTTTAACAACGCCGAAACACGTCACTAGCCTAGACCTCTAAATATTTCGTTAATGTTTCAATGCTGCCTTAAGGTCAATTGAATAAATTTTAGTGTTGATCTTCAATTATGTTTAAATTTGCAGGCCCTACCAAATGTTATGTCTCAAAATCCCCTAAATTCACACTACATGCCACAATGTATCACTTTGTTCGATGAATAGCTAACTACGGGAAGGTTGAGAGCTTTCACACAATAACAAAATGATCACAAAACAACCACTAGTGTCTCTAATGCATGCTAACGTAACTAAAATATTTTCTTTCAGAGTTATAAATCACTAATAACACAGAAAATATTTCAATTTACATTAAATAATCACAAGCAAAAGAGATTTGATTTTTGTATTTTCAATGTTTCAAGAGAAAAGTGCACTAAACACAATGAAAACTAATGAAAAGAACAATTTGAGAAGTGACAGCAAAAGAGCAAAGACAAGCAAGCTCACTCAATGCCAAACACACAATCAGACCTCAAATTGATGAAGAAATCCCTCAAATCAAAGAGGAATCCCAAAGACTCAAATGAACCGTGTAATCTAGGCCCAAAACGAGACAAGGCGAAATTCGAATGAGAAAGAGCCCAATCACTCAAATAATGCAATAAAACAATGAAAACCCACCAAACGAATGCAAAGAAGCAACAATGAAATTGACTGATCAAATAAAAACCAAAAACTCCTACGGGAGGCTCGATACACTATAGCACCTAGATGGCCTAGGGCTAGAATGTAAAACCAATAGTAGAGGGGAAAAAACTGGAGGATGAAGGTCACACACAATCAACCAAGGCTCCAAACACTCAGGAAGTCGAAAAAAGACACCAAAACCACAAATCAAGCTCAGAAAGCTCAGAAAGAGGCAAACCCTAGCACCACACAAGATTGGCGTGACTATCAGGCTACAACTAGCGCCAGAACAGGATTAGCGCGGGGGCTGAACTGGAAAAAAGCGCCATCTGGTGTGACTGTCAGGGAAAAAACTGATCCAGTCGAGTTTACTAATGAGAAAATTAAAAAAGAGCAAACAGGGAGCAGATCAGGGATGGTGAGGTTAAACAGATGTTTAACACTAAGAAAAAATGAACCAAAAGAGCTGATGAAGCATACAAAGACCAAAATCAACCAAAAAGACAAGACAAAATCCAATCAATGTCTCCCCAGTGGAGTCGCCAGTTTGTTGGAGAGGTAAATCCCCTCTGCGGATAGAGGCGATCCCTACTAGCCCAGATCAGGTCTAGCAACAACCGAGTCATGCTAAGACGTAGGTTCCTAGTTACAAAAGACCAAGATGCGACAAGAGGCCTACCTTAAGTCCTACGCTGCCATTTCTTGCAAAGAAGATGGCGCTTTCATCCTTCGCTTTGGCAGATCACAATTCTCCTGCCTAGCACGTTCGAACACCTGCACGTGCACGAAGAAACAACAACACACAAGCGTAAAACCTAATACATGCAACTATGTATTAGTTAGAGAAGATACAACTCATAACATAGGACATGAACATATGAATGGAACCATAATCAAAGCCGTTTATTATTAATCATAACAAAAGAAAGATACAACCTGAGCTCTGACATTGGATCTTCCTTCGACGGGTCGACAGCGGAGTACGTCTCGATAAAGCTTGTTGAGAATGGGACAAGTCTCTCTCTCTATGGTTGTTTGACGATAATCTCCTTACTACTGATTCAACTCTATTCAGGCTAGCTTGCAAAGTGAAAATGACAAGCTTATATAGATGGTGGAAGGGGAGTTGGGATCCCTACAATGGTGGGATTGGCCCTATCCTCAAGGAAGCTTCCATGATAGGTGGAAAACCACTTCCCCTACATGGAGATCCGAAGCCTGTTACACTGAAAATTGTCATCCTGACATTCTGCTATGTGTATGGGCTCATTATTACTCATACTTTCCCCCTTTGCAAGTCTAACATATCAGTTCCTCATGTCAAGCCTTGAAAATCAGAGAAAAGTTCCTAAAAATCTCCTAAACTTTGGTGTCGCACTTTCTCTCTATCTTGCCTGCGGTCCCGCACCTAATGTTCAGTTCTCTTGTGTACCTAAATGCCCTTTATCTGTGTTAAAGGTGCGGACCCCTGTAAGATAAAAAAGGCACAAGTAAATTCCAAAAAGCTCAATAAAAGTAAATTCTAGAAGCCTCTAGAAAGAATCTTGCGGTGGCAGAACCGCTCTTATGAGGTGCATGTATCCCTTACCTTATGGAGCTAACCCCTTGATGTGAGGAGCTTATCCCTTTGAAGGAGGATTCTATCCCTTCATAGTTGGAGCAGAAAACCTCCTCTTTTCCACTATAAAAAGAGGCATTTGGTAGCCTCAAGAGGAGTTCAAGCTTTAGAATATTTGAAGTTAAGCTCTGTTGAGATTCAGACTCAGTTGACTAAGACTTTTGTGAGGAGATATTACATACCTCTATTCGTCTTGGTTGGAGGAGTGCAGAGCTTATCAAAGTAAAAGAGATTCCTGCTTCGGACCCTGGGAAGGCCTGTGCAACATCAAGGCTCAGGTTGTAAGGTTTTCCTTCTTTTGAAATTAATACAAATATACTCATTTTTCTCAATAAGCTGTTAGTTAATGGTTTATTTCATAGATTCCTTGATCACTATGATAAGCATGGTTTATGATGATGTCTATATAGGTGCTATTTAATATTTTTCTTGTTTGTGACTGCAGGTTTACGAAGATAACTCCTTCAAGTGTACGAGGGATAACAACGACTTCAAACAAGCGTTGGACATACGGTAAGTCTTTTACACCTCTATAGAGATTTTTGTAAATCATATATTCTTAGAGAAAGATTATTTTATTTGGTTGTTTGTTGCTAGATACTTTTAGTACTAGGGAGATCGGTCTTGTCCACAAGATGGATTAATCCACACAACAAATTGGCGACTCCGCTGGGGAAAGAACTTGTTGTTTTTGGTTCTCTTTCTATTTTGATTTGAGGAAATGTCTGTCCTAGTTTTTTATTGATAGTTATCTTCCTAGGTAGCTTAGGTTTTCTCTATTTTTGAAAATTTTGAAATCTTTTATGTTTTTCTTTAGTTTTTCTAGGGACCGCACTTTGTCGTTTTTCACAGTGCGGGTAGTGTCACACTTTTCTTGAGTAAACAGTGCAGGACCGCACCTGTTACTTCTGAAAGCCTTTGGACCCTATTAAAATTTTGAAAAAATCCAGATTTATTTCTTTAGTTTATCTTTATTTTGATTTAGAGTTTTTGGTTTCTGCCCAGATTGAATATTGTTTCTGTCAAAAGCCTTTTGTGAATGAATCTCAGAATATTGGTGTTTGATGATTTTCTAGAAGTTTTGCATTTTGGATTTCTTTTCACTTGGTCTTTGTAGTGATTCGAAGCATTGGTAGTTTGAAGTACCTCAAATTACATTGGTCTTTTTGTCCTTTTGTTGAATCTGACCTGATTGTGAAATCATCCTT
Organism: Pinus albicaulis; assembly: GCA_034641835.2. Classification (NCBI taxonomy): domain Eukaryota; kingdom Viridiplantae; phylum Streptophyta; class Pinopsida; order Pinales; family Pinaceae; genus Pinus; species Pinus albicaulis. The sequence goes on from CM076578.1 coordinate 1,029,445,393, forward strand.
TATTGAGAAATAGAGCTACTTATTTCTTTGCAAATCTTCGAAAAAAAATTGTTATAGGTTTTTGAATTTAATTTTTTATAAAAAAAACATATTTGAGTGTTTTTGATTTGTTTGTTATTCTGGACGAATAGATCCTTAGTTTGCTGAACAACTAAGTAAAACATTCTTCAAAAAATCTTAAAGCTTTTATTCAAGTAGATTGTTAAAGTTTGTAGATCTCGAAATTAGTTTTGTAGTTTTGAGTGCTTTTAAAAATTTGTAGATTTCTTTTGAAGGAAACTTGTTTTTGTAGCTTCAAATTTTTGAAAGTGAAAGGATTTTGTTCTGAGCTTTGATAATTTGTCTCATTTTGAGTTATTGTTGAAAAGACAAAAATATTTTCTTTCAATTATTCTTTATGTTCAATGAATGAATTGTTTATTAAAATAATTGCATTCTCCAACTCTTTCTTTAGCTAGAATTTCATTGAAAGAAAACGATTTGATTATCATTTTTAGGTGAATTTTTAGTGTTTTTGGAAGTCAAGTCTTCACACCATCAAAGTTTCATTTCCGCACCCATTGACTTAAGAAACAGCTCGTAAAAGTAACGCTTAATTAAAATTCATCTAGTAGTCTTTTTATTTTCTAGGGCTCTTATCACCAACATAACTTAGGCTAGTATCTTGGAGTAGGGAGTAATTAACTCTCCAAGATAGTAAAAACAAACAAGTAGACAAATCTTGCAGTAGGAAATAAATCCAATTGTAATTTTTATAATCTGGGAAGCTTCTCTTAAAGAAGTCAATCACGAGATCATGGTCAAACCTTTGAGACAATCAATTCTATTTCATTGGGGAAGATAGAAGATTTTGCGCCCATTACAAACAGTAAACCTCGGATTAACCATTGTCGAGGAGCCTGGGGTCACTTGTCGGTAAACCTCGGATTAACCATTGTCGAGGAGCCTGGGGTCACTTGTCGGTAAACCTCGGATTAACCATGTCGAAGAACCTTCAAGGGGATTGAGCTTTATTACTCTACCCTTGCACGTGGGATCAGATCGTAGACCGTTCCCCCAGTTATATTTGTTACTGTTGGTAACCTTAGTGTCCATAAACTTAAGATTATTTCCTAAGGTGACGGTGAAGGAAATATCTCACTGTACCTGGAGCAGACGTCGACTAGACTCACTTGGACTCTCTGGGGGTTTCTCTTCACACGAGATGGTTTTGTGAAGAAACTTGTGCCCGTCTGTTTCATTAAGCAGGTTGTCGGGGTAACTGTTCCAACCGCCCTTTCTGTATTAAATTTCTACTAAGTTGGATTTCATCACCAACTAGTGTTTTTAGTATAGGAAGTTTACTGTTTGTGGGTGGTTTGAACTCTTAGATTTTTAAGCGTGTGATTCAACTATTTGTTTCTTTAGAGACTTTAGGTGTTTTCATTGAAATTTTCTTTGTTTGCGTGTGATTAGTTAATATTTAATCGTGGCGTAATTGCCGAGACAATCCCGGAGACTACAAGGGAGACCCCCTGAATATACACCAAGTCAGCTTGAAGGGCTTTGTGCTCTGGTATCATCTAGCAATGGTAGGATTAGATCAACAGAAGTTGGAACTTCGTCTATAGTTGTTCATCCTGATCATCAAATACCCACAACAGAACACATTCAAGAACCGATTTCAGTTTCTGAAGTTACTGGTAGTATTTATCCTTCCAATGAACTAGCTGATGAACCTGAAATCTCTGAACCTGAAACTGAACCTTCTGTTTTGGAAACATCCTCAGTATTTATTACACCAACTTCTAGTGATCCTGGTTCACCTAGGGTAAGAAATATTGTCACTGACGATCTTCCATCTGGACTTATTTCTATTGAAGAACTTACTAATCTAGATGAAGAGTTATCTCTTCCCGAATCCCCTCAGTATTTAAATCTTAGGGAGCGTGAATCTATTTTCTACAGCCCTATTCAAACTAGTGCTTGGTATCTATCTTTGACAAACTTTTTAGAGAATCCGGGTCTTGCTTTTTTTCCACCTCGAATTCCATTTCATCCTACACCCAGAGGTTACTATCCGTCATCCATTATGGTAGGAGAGTCATCCATGTTTTCCCAGACACTGGAAGCATTTTTACACGGTGGTCCTTCTATTCCTTCAGGATATCAGGCTCTATCTGGTACTTTCTCGAGAGCAGCTCCTCAACCAATTGAACACGGATTATCATCTGATTTAAGTGGAATTAAAACTGAAACGTCAAATGCAGAGTAAATATTTATGATGTCTGGTAATATTTTGAATCCTCAACCTCAAGGTAGTCAGTTACCGCCTGGAGGGCAATCTTAGGGAAATCAGTTACCGCCTGGTGGGCATCCTCAAGGTAGTCAGTTACCACCTGGGGGGAAACCTTCAAGAATTCAGTTACCACCTGGGGGGCAACCTCAAGGTATCTTTTTCCCAGGAAAAACTATGGAATCATATTATTTTGGAGGACAACCTCAAGGACAGTACATACCTCAAGGTTATCAACCTCAAGGATAGTACATACCCCAAATTCAACCCCAAGCTCAATATGCTCCTTAGGGTCCTTATCAACCCCAGCTTTAGTACGCGCCTCAGGGTTATCAATCTCAAGGTCAGTACCCAATTCAAGGTTTCCAACAGCCTTCTGGTCAATAATCTGTTCAAGGAGCCGGAAATTTTCCACTTACTTATCAACCCTACATTCAACCAGGCTATGGTCCTTACGTTCAACCTTCTACGGGACAATACCCCGAAATGAATATGGTGTGGGATCCATCCCAATATAAACAGCCTATGCAGCCTAATGTGCAGTTTCCTTCTCAACCTGGACAGCCTTTGCTTTCTGGTCCAACGCAGCAACCCATCCAGTCCACTATTCAAACTCCTGCACCTAGTTATGTTCAGCAGTCTGGGGCTAGTACACCTCAGACTCCGCCTCAAACTGCTGCGACGTCTATTCAACCTACAACACCTATTTCTGGAGTAGTTGTAGCTCTGAGTTCTTCCATCCCTGCATCCGTGCAAATCCCTCAAGTCTCTGTACCCCAGTCAAGACCTTCAGTTCAGACTTCGGTCCAGATGCCTGCGGGACAAGCTGGTACAAGTACGGTGGTCACAAGTCAACCGCAATTCACGTATCAACCGTACCAAGGACAGCCTTAATTCGGTCCCGTTTCACAAAATCCAAATTATCAGTATCAACCATACCCTAGCTACACTTATCAGTAGCCTCAACAACCCCAGTTTGGTCCAGTTAATCCTGTTTACCCGGGAGGTTACACAATTCCTAATGCAACTCTGATTCCCAGTTATCCTGGGTATCCTCCTCCTGGAACTGCTTTGGCTACTCAAGGTTTTCACGACCCTAACCGTCAGTTACCATTTATTGCAACTTTGGATTTACCTGATTTGACGTGCCTTACGAATGATCCAATTTTCCATTCTTCGTATTGGCCGCCAATGCCGCATAAGTTGCCCAGTGATATACCGAAATTCGAAGGTAAGTTAGGAGAGGATCCATTAAATCACGTCATGACTTATCACATTTGGTGTGCTTCTAATTCAATAATTGATGATTCAATTCGCTTACGTCTTTTCCAAAGAACTCTTATTGGTCTTGCCGCCAAATGGTACATTGAGTTACCACGAGGCTCGTTTAATAATTTCAGTCAGTTAAAAACTGCCTTCTTGACTCATTTTTAGTTTCCTGTCAGATACGAAAATGGCACGGAACTATTAACTTCACTGAAACAATCCACGTCCACGTATATTTCTGATCATATTCATGAATGGCGACGTAGACGGCGTTTGGTGAAAGTTTACATTTCGGATCAAATTTTGGCGAAATGGTTTGTTAAATCATTGTTACCCAAAATCACTGAAGATGTAGCTAAGGCTGGTGTTGTTACTGAAGAGAAAGTAATTTCTCAAGCTTAGTACCTTGACCTCGTTTATACGCAGTCAGGTACTTTACATGAAAAAATCCCCGACCTTCCAAAACAAGGTCGAATAGCTACAGCTCCTTCAGGGTCTCATGCCACTGATGGTATGATCGGTACAGTAAATACAAAAAGCAAGAATAAATCTTCAAAGAATTCTTCTCCTATTATAACTTTACCTGATTCCCCGAAAGGAAAATCTTCCCCTGAAATTTCTGCTGACATTCATGTCGCAGAGACATCTACGACCAAATCTAAATCTGACAGTAAAAAGAAAGGGAAGAATAAAAACAAAAAGAATTCAAAAGAAAAAAATAATAAAAACGAATCGAATGACGAAAAACGCAAACCTCGCTATCCTTGTTACATTTGTGACGAGGATCATTTTACTAAGGAATGCCCACATCGAGCAAAGGTTGCAAAATTCGTTAAAGGTTCACAACAACCTGCTGTCTTGAAGGATCCTTTTCCAACTCAAGATAGTAAAATGGTTGGTTCTACCTCGAATGCCTCAGAAGAACTTATTCTAATGATTTCTCATGTACGGATTGCGACACGATCGCAAGATTATGGTACTAAGAATCCTGTTGATGGTAAAGAAGCAGAATCTTCTAGTGCAAACACATCAACTACACCTCCTCCTATTTTTGGTCCGCTACAGATCGAGAAACCAAGTCCAGACTTAATAATCAAACCGCCTGCTAAGGGTGTTCTTCGTAAATCAGCTTTCAATCCACATGCCAGAGCTGCTCAGAATTACAACATTGTTGAAGATTTAGCTATTTCCCCTTCAGCAATTTCGGCTTTGGAAGTGCTGCAGTCATGCCCAGCACAACGTAAATTACTTTTGTCTACCATAGGAGCTGTCAATGTTCAGGATTCGAACCTTATAATCTTTGATTTATAAAATAGTACACCTCGCCTACCTCATCAAATGGCTTTCCAAATTCCAGTGTTAGTCAAAAACAGACCAATCTTTCAGACTGTGATTGATGAGGGAGCTTCAACGTGTATTATTTCGATCCAGTGTTGGAAATCCCTTGGTTCTCCTACACTCAATCAATCTCCGACAATTCTAAAGGCTTTTGATGGCTGAGGTTTCCACCCTTTTGGTATTTTGCAGGATTTACCCATAGGGGTCGAAGGTAAAACTGTAAATCTAGATGTAGAAGTGGTTGATGCCCCTCTAGATTACAACCTTCTTCTGGGTCGCAGTTGGTCCTATGCTATGACTATTTTTGTTTCTTCGGTCTTTCAGCTCATAAAATTTCCACGTCAAGGAAGGATCGTTACAATAGATTAGTTAACTTATTTTTCTTCTGATCCAGCCTCTACAGAAACAATCCAGCACGTTGGTAAAGCGGCTATCCCTTACAAGGATGTTGGAGTAGGTTTGCTTAAAGATTTTGGTTTACTAGGAACTTTTTCCTTTCCTCCTCCTAACGTATCGCCTTCTACCGCAACTATTCATATGATTTCATCAGACACTATTATGTTTGATGATCCTTGGGTCGTACCGTCCGACTCTGAGTTAGATTCATTTGATGGCATGATACCTTTGAGTCCATTTGAAATTGTGTATCAAGCTGTATAGTCACTTTCTGACCCCTCTTCAACCGAAACTGATCCAATGAATGGGATCCATGAGGAATCACTTTCTATATCTAGTTCAGCCACGACGACATTTCCTGATCTTGTTCATACTGATGAGCAGTTTCGTGAACTTTTTTCTGTTGAATATTTACCATGGGAAGATCTACATCATCGATCTTCATTTTTACCTGAGCTGGATCATTTTGAAGATGATTTCGCTTCTATTTTTACTTCTGAATATGTCAAAGAACCACAGAATCCATTGCAAAATCCTGATTCTGAGTTAAATTTGGAAAATATCTCTCAAACGATTCCAATTGACATTTCAATAAAGCCAGGAATAATTGAAAACATTCATATAGGTGCTTGTTGTATAGAAGATGAAATTCAAACTTATAAAGCCCTATTTCGAGAATTATGTGATGTGTTTACCTGGTCCTATGAAGAAATGCCAAGAATTGATCCGTCAATTATCGTACATGAAATCAAGACTTACCTGGATGCAAAACCTGTTCATCAACGTTTACGTCAAATACATCCTAGAAAAGCTACTGCTATCAAAGCCGAAGTTCAAAAATTACTTCGCGCGGGTTTTATTTATCCAATTCCTTCAACGGAGTGGGTATCGAATATTGTTCCTGTTACTAAAAAACAAGGAACAATACGAGTATGTATTGATTATAGGGATATTAATCAAGCTTGTCCCCAAGACAATTATCCAACCCCCTATACCGATCAAATAATCAATGATTGTGCCGGCAGTGAAATGTTTTCCTTTATGGATGGTTTTTCCGGTTACAATAAAATAAACATACTTCCTATTGATCAGCCAAAAACAACTTTCATTTGTCCATGGGGGACATTTTCTTATTGCAAACTACCTTTTGGATTAAAGAACTCTAGAGAAAATTTTCAAAGGGCTATTTCTTACGCATTTCATGACATTAAGCACATTGTGCAGCCTTATCTTGATGATTTACCTGCTCATTCATCGTGTAGGGCCGACCATCTCACTCATTTACGAGCTATCTTTATGAGATATAGGAATTATCGAATAAGGTTGAATCCACACAAATTTGTTTTCTGTGTAGAATCGGGTCGCTTACTGGGATTTTTTGTTTCGAAAGCAGGCATTCGCGTTAATCCGTCGAAGGTCGAAGCTATTGTCAATTTACCTCCTCCTTCGACTTTACGCCAACTCCAAAGTTTGCAGGGGAAAGCAAACTTTTTACGTCGATTCATTCCTAACTACGCTGAGCTAACAAAGGGTTTTACCCGGCTGCTGAAACATAACATTCCATTCTTTTGGGATGAGATCGTTGATCGATCTTTTAATGCACTTAAACACGCGTTGACCCATGCACCGTTATTGCATCCTCCCAACTACAACCAGGACTACGTTTTGTACCTCGCCGCCTCTAATTCCACAATTGGGATGGTTTTAGTTCAGGAAGACGAATCTAAAACTGAACATGTGATTTCCTATCTTAGTCGAAATCTGCATCCGACTGAGATTAAATACACACATGTGGATAAATTGGCCTTGGCAGCTGTTCAAGTTGTTCAAAAATTTAGACACTACATCTTATTACACAAAACCACAGTAATTTCTGACTGTAACCCTATGATGTACATTTTAACCAAACAATTGCTAGGGGGAAATTATTCCAAATGGAGAGTCATCCTGCAGTAATTTGACTTGGAATTTAAAAAATCCAAGGCAAAGAAATCTTTAGTTTTCGCGGAATTGATGTGTGATTTCCCCTCTACTGATACTGAAACTGTGGCAGAAGAGCCCATTGCGGACGAATCTTTGTTTCTTATCAGTACATTTGATCCATGGTATGGAGATGTTATCGTTTATCTCCAAACCCAATCTTTTCAGCCTGAAATCTCAAGATCTCAGCGATGGAAAATACGTTTCCAATCCCAGCAATACAATATTATTGGTGATACACTCTATCGTCGTGGTGCGGATTCTGTTTTCCGATGCTGTCTTACTCATGAAGAATCTGAGAAGGTTTTAAATGACTGCCATTCTGGGGCATGTGGCGGTCATATGTTTGGGTATGCCACAGCTCAAAAGATATTGTGTGCTGGTTATTTCTGGTCGTCGTTATTCAAAGATTGTATTTATGCAGTTCGTAAATGCCACAATTGTCAACTTTTTTATCATAAGATGCATGCGCCACCCGCTTCTCTTCACCCTATATTTGCTGTTGGTCCTTTCACAAAATGGGGTATTAACTTTATTACATGTAACCCTCACTCGGCCGGGGGGCATGCATATATTATCTTAGCAGTAGATTATTTTACTAAGTGGGCCGAGGCGATGCCTACATTTTCGGCTGATGGCAAGACTGCTGCAACTTTCATATTCAATCACATAATTGCTAGGATTGGTGTTCCTCAAGCCATTATTACAAATCATGGAAGCCACTTTCGGAATATCATGATGACTGAACTGACAAATCAACTTGGCCTGCGACATGATAGTTCCACTCCGTATTATCCGCAAGCTAATGGTCTGGTTGAAGCTATCAATAAAGTTTTAATCATTATGATTAGACGAATTATTGGTATTCACAAGACGAATTGGCATTCCATGTTATTTTCAGCACTTTGGGCATATCGAACCTCGGTAAAAACATCAACTGGTTTCACTCCCTTTCAACTGGTTTACGGTTTGGAGGCTGTGTTACCAATTGAGTGTGAAATTCCGTCTTTGAAATTAGACATAGAATTACTTCCAGCTACGTCTGAGGAGGAGAAACGTTTTTTGTACTTGGCTCAGCTAGATGAGAATCGACGAAATTCTGCAATAGCAAACGAGGCTCATGTCAAACAGATAAAAGCTTAGTATGATAGAAGTGTTACCCCTCGAAATTTTTCAGAAGGATACCTAGTCTTAGTTTATGATCAAGCCAACGATAAGCTAGGAGCTGGAAAATTCGTGCCTATGTGGCATGGTCCTTTCATTGTTAAGTGAAAGCTGGCAAAAGGGGCCTATGAGCTAATATATTTTGACGGTGTCCCTTTAGATAAACCTAGAAATGGGCTTTATCTAAAGAGATATTATGCTTAAACATGGTGTGGAGATTTTATTAGATTAGATTTATTTACTGCTGGTGTGTCTTAGATTAGAAAAGCGTGCCTACTTTAGAAGTGTGTTTTTTATCACTATTCCTGCTTATCTGATTTTTACTCCTAATATTGCAGATGTCGACGTCTCTTCAAACCTACATTGGTTTTGCTGATGGTGCTTGTCGTAGTACACAGAACATTTCTTTCGCAGCTTGGGTTATCTATTCACCCTCTGATGAGTTAGTATCCATGCATGGGGTAAGCCTTGGTCAAACAATGAATAACATTGCCGAGTATAGTGCAGTGATTGAGTTATTATCTGAATCCATATCATTTGGAATTCGGAGTTTGATTGTTAGGTTGGATTCTGAACTTGTTGTATTACAGCTTAACAAGGTCTATGCCATTATAAATCCAGTGTTATTACGGTTATTTTTAAGAGTTCTTGTCTTGGAACGTGAATTTGATTACATTGAATATAAACATATTCCAAGACATTTAAATACATTAGCAGATGTCGTTGCTTCTAGTATGATAAATCGACATTTGCAATTATCAAAACAGTAAATCAAACAACATTCATAACATGTGCACAGATAGCTGGTAAATAGTGATATATCATAGTATAGAAGTTTTTTCAAAATATATACATCGTCTTCGATCATAGGTTGGAAACACCTTATGATCGGCAAAATGGTAACACAAAAAGTCAAAAGTATGAGTCTACGACATGATCATCCCATCACTGATGGTGATCACGATAAGAGACCACTGCCGGAGCCACCCTACACAGGAACCTCCTAAAAGGTCCTGGAACACCAATCACGTATCTCTGTAATCTGAGAGGAATCTCATCTATGTCCATATCTGGAATGTCTAGAGTTAGACACTCTAGGTGATGCTCTAAATCAGACAGGATTTCTGCAGACTGGTCTGCTAGGGTTGGTGCGGCTGCAACTGGTTGTCTTCTTTCATAAGGTTGGAGATGGGCTGGTCACCGTGGGCCCACATATGCATTCAAAACTTTTGGTTATTGATTTTCAAAATACGATCAAAATATAAAAAAAATTAGAACTTAGAAATTGTTGAAAACGATTTTACCTGATTCATCCCACTGTTCCCCTGCTAGGAGAGTCATCTCTCGGTCACCATGGAAATCTATCCCGGCGTATGGAAAATCCTCTATAACAAAAATTTGGCGTTCCAGCCAATGAAAATATGAAGGAGGAAATTGAACAATCTCAGCACCCTCAATACCATGACGGGCCATCAATGCAACCCAACGAACCATCCTAGGTTCTCGAGGTCGACCGGCATCAACAGGAATACTCAGCGGAGCTAACATGGGGATCCTCTCTAGAGCAAAGGTGACTACAATGGATCCATATCCAAAGTTATTTAGTTTTCCATTCTTCGCTCTAGTTAGTTGGCCTTTTACATTGGCCAACACAGCTTCACACCAGTTGAAAATGGTGCCTCGAAAACAGTGCACAGCAATGTGCATCTAGGAACCAGTAGCCACATGCAGTGCTGCACTCCCACACATTCTGGTAACAGTAAAAGCAATAACTTTCAGCTCGCGACGGATGATAGTTTTTATGTCAATCCGTTTGTCCCTAGAGTCTTCTTGATCATTACAGAACTCTTGTCGAAGACTAGTGACAGTCTGGCCACCTGGCCTAGTCCCAAACAAGGAAAGTTGTTCGCCCCTCTTGGACAAACCAGTCAGAAAATAAATATCCTCCAGCTCAATTTCGAGCCAGTGGGCGCCAATAATGAAACACTGGTCCTGTACGTTCCACATGTTTACCAGCCATGTTAGGAGGTCTACCTGTGCCCTCATGCCCTGGATGGCCCAGAATTTATATAAACTGCATGCTCTTAATGCTTTCATTGTAGGCAAATGGAGCATTACGACGTCATCCACGTCCTCATGCTCACGTTCTCTCTAAATGAACATCTTGTTAACCCTACAATGCATAAAAAATATATGTTAGAACAATCTAATTTGAAAATTTTTGGGCGGAAAATGAAAATTTTGGTTTTGAAATTTAAATATGTGGGGACCGCACTTTGTCTTCGTACACAATGCGTAGGAACACACGCATGCTGTGGGACAAGTGCGGACCCACGACTTTTTTCTACATAGGAAAAATTTAGGGTCCGCAGGGCCCATGTGTTTCACCTGCGGACCTCCGCGGGTGATTTCTTAAACCATATTTTTCCCTTAAAAATAAAATTTAAAACCTAAAAATGAAATGTAAATGGATGAAATGCAAGATTAGGAGGTCGTGGATTACCTGGGACTGACAGTTTTCGATTTCGTCAGACGGATTTTCCAGAATATTCACAGGAACTTTTTTACCCAAAAGCTTCTACTTTTCACTCTGAACTCGAACAGTAAAAATAAAGTTAGAAAAGCCCTTTTTATAAGTTTTTTCAAATAAACGAGTTTCTAATTTGTTTATTTTTCACTTTAAAAAGGTTATTTTTGAAAGAATTTTTACTTATCTTAAACAGATATGTGTAATGTTTCAAGTTTTTGTGCAGAAATTTGATTTTTCAGGAGAATTGATCGTTTTTCAACAAAGAGCATACTTTTATCACTTTTTCGGACTCTTTCAAAAAATTTACGAAAAGCGAAAATTTGGAATCCTCTTTTAAGCCCTTTTCAGACTCTCTAAACATGAAAAGATTTTCGAGCACTTGATTATTCGAACTCGTTAAAGTAAATGAATGATCGTCCTTTCAGTATAAGTTTACCCCTTTTACAGACTGAAATGGACTATTTATGAAAAAAGTATACGTTGACTAAATTACGGTTAATAGAGTTCTCTCCCACATTATTTTATCCTTTTTCGGGCTTGAGAGACTAAATTTACGAAAAAGTACACCCATGGAGTTTTCTTAAGTTTTTTCTTCTGACTCCCTAAAAATGAAAAACACTGAGTTTCTCCTATACTGGACTCGTTAAAATTTAACGGTAAAGGACCTGTTCAATTTTAAATAGGAACGAACCACTCCTTCTTAGGGTTCGAATCTTAAACTAAGTTGGACTCATCCGAAGGATGAGCTTATAAACAAGAAAATGTTATCCTCCTCAAGCTTGTCAAAAATAAAGAGGTACTTGCCAGCAATGGTGGGGGAAAAGAGAGAAAAATGGACATGTTTGTTGTATTTTGATTTTTCGAAAATCCAGTTAACCACTCTTGAACACGACACTTTTTGTTCACCTGGGTTGGGAAATCCTTTGCCTAACAGTTAATCAACCACATTGAAAGTCTTCATCTGGTTTTTGGGTATTAGCTTTGGTTGAATTGTCACCAAGCCATCTGCAGTGACGTTATGTGTTCAAGAGGACAGTTCAAATAAACCATTCATCTGCAAAATATCTTTCATCCATCTTGACCATCCCTGAGTTAGTCCTTGCCAATATATTTTTTCAAAACTTGATCTATGATTTTGTGTTGTGGGCTTACCTACGACGGATCACTTTCTATCAACAACATCTCATTATCTAGGAATTTGATCCAGAAATCAACAGTACCTTGAAATCTGCATGCCTCAATGGCAGGTTTCTCGCCTTCGACGACAGGTTGCATCATTGACCTTTGATCGAATGATTCCGTGACATGTTCGACTTCAGCTCATTCATTCACATTTCATGGATTGTACTGAGTGCTTTGAGAGCCATTGACATTACTGGTGGTTACTCTCACACTTGTTAACAGTTCACATCATTGACTGGTAATCAAGTGGTTTCTACCATGTTCAACTTCGACACATTCATTCACATGGATAGAATCGTACTAGTTCGAGATGCGGAAATCAAGACCCTGGATCTAGTTTCTACCATCCAGGCTGCGAGGAATTTTGTTATAATTTATACAGTGGACTATTTATAAACAGATGGGTGCGTCCATACTATGTCTACACATGTCTATACTGTGATGTATTCAAAATCATTCCTGTATCAGAACAGCTTGAGTCAGTTTCTAGTTAGTTTTGATCTGAGTATGGGAATGCCTACCTCAGCAATGATATGTATACATATATATTTTGCATTGAATTTTTTTACAAGTTCCGACTGGGGTGTCCACAGGATGATCCTTGAAATGATAAAGTACTACACTCTTCATATATGACAGACTTCAGCTTCATCTATTCCAGACTTTGCACTTTAGGGGGCAATCTGTTACACTAAAAATTGTCATCCTGACATTCTGCTATGTGTATGGGCTCATTATTACTCATACTTTCCCCCTTTGCAAGTCTAATATATTAGTTCCTCATGTCAAGCCTTGAAAATCAGAGAAAAGTTCCTAAAAATCTCCTAAACTTTGGTGTCGCACTTTCTCTATATCTTTCCCGTGGTCCCGCACCTAATGTTCAAGTCTCATGCATACCTGAGCGCATTTTCTTTGTTTTATAAGTGCGAACCCCTGTAAAGATCAAAAAGGCGCAAGTAAATTCCAAAAATCTTAATTAAAGTAAATTCTAGAAGCCTCTAGAAAGAATCGTGCGGTGGCAAAACTGCTCTTTTGAGGTGCATGTATCCCTTACTTTATGGAGCTAACCCCTTGATGTGAGGAGCTTATCCCTTTGAAGGAAGATTCTATCCCTTCATAGTTGGAACAGAAAACGTCCTCTTTTCCACTATAAAAAGAGGCATTTGGTAGCCTCAAGGGGAGTTCAAGCTTTAGAATATTTGAGGTTAAGTGTTGTTGAGATTCAGACTCAGTTAACTAAGACTTTTGTGAGGAGAGATTACATACCTCTATTCATCTTGGTTGGAGGAGTGCAGAGCTTATCAAAGTAGAGGAGACTCCTGCTTCGGACCCTGGGAAGGCCTGTGCAACATCAAGGCTCAGGTTGTAAGGTTTTCTTTCTTTTGAAATTAATACAAATATACTCATTTTTCTCAATAAGTTTTCAGTTAATGGTTTATTTCATAGATTCCTTGATCACTATGATAAGCATGGTTTGTGATGATGTCTATACAGGTGCTATTTAATATTTTTCTTGTTTGTGACTGCAGGTTTACGAAGATAACTCCTTCAAGTGCACGAGGGATAACAATGACTTCAAACAAGCGTTGGACATACGGTAAGTCTTTTACACCTCTATAGAGCTTTTTGTAAATCATATATGCTTAGAGAAAGATTATTTTATTTGGTTGTTTATTGTTAGATAATTTTAGTACTAGGGAGATCGGTCTTGTCCGCAAGACGGATTAATCCACACAACAGAGAAAAGAAAGACAAACTCCATCACATGATCAACCTGCAATGCCAAAAAGTCAGAAAGATAAAGAGTATCAGTGCCAAAGTCCAAAGGGAAAAGTGAACATTAGAAAAGTGGGTGATTCAAATTAAAATTTCAAATCCACTATGCTATAAAGCCTTTCAAAACACTTCAAAGCAAGTCATTTCATCCATTCATCCATTAGAAGTTTCCAGCAAAGGAGAAAATTTTAAGTTTTTTTGGGCATTTTGAGAAAAATTCAAGGTCTCTACGTGTTTTCACTCGGGCATTGTGCGTTTTCCTAGGCTTTGCATGTTTACCCAGAGGCGCTACGCGTTTTATCGACAATTGCATACAAAACAACACAAACGTTGCGCATTTACCCGTGGTCACTACGCGTTTTCCTGGGCACTGTGTGTTCCTCCAGAATGTTGCGTGTTTGCTCAGGGATGGTTTCAAAGCATTTCACCACCTCCAACAAGCTTCATTTCCTCACGAATTTCTTCAAAAAGATTTAAATAAGTAAGTAGACCCTAAAGACACCTCTCCTCTAATATATTTGGTGTTCCATAAGAAGATTTGAAGTGCTTAATTTCTATGAAACCCTAGCGCTCGTTTCCTTCCATTTTTCCATGCATCATATCCATATTCATGTCCCTAAACACATATCAATCATAAATATTGTTAAATCCTAGGGTTTTCATAGACCTAGTTTTCCATTTACATTCACTCCCTCCATTTAGCTAAGATATTCATTTCATCTCTCACTCCCTTCATCTCATTCCCTTTACCATAGGGTTTCCAAAGCCTTCGAATTAAAAATGTCTGAAGAAAAGGACAGAAGTGTCAGTGAGGAACAAACACCAAAGAAGAGTAGGAAAGGAGGGAAAATCATCAGATATGAACCAGTAACCAAAAAGGAGCTCATGGCTTCTCCTCTCACTATGTCATGTTTTAAACATGTTGATTGTTTTGAGTTTTGTGAGAAAGTGCAGCAGATTCAGTATCACCCTATGTTGACAAGGTTGTTCATTAAAAATCTTCATGATAAGCAGGTCACTCTTGCTGGGGTCACTTTACCATGTCCACTAATGCCATTTCAGCTGCTACAGGGATCCCTAATGTGGGAGAGAAATGGTTTAAACAAGGAAACCTTGATCAGAGATACTATGAACCATATCTCAGACCTAGATACAAGGATGACAGAGAAGACCATTTTCCCTTTCTCTCATCTTCTTAACCGATATGTCCCTATGATGAAAATAATCATTAAATAATTCACCTTTGAGGGGAGGTTTTCTCGACTCTATTCATATCATATCCAACTCCTCCTGCACTTCACTAGAGTCAGAACGCTTCACATACCCTACTATCTCTCCCACAACATTGACAAGATGGCATACATTGTACAAAAGAGAGATTATAATCATCAAATGCAGAGTATTTTCCACCACTCTCTCATCAAGATGATAGTCATGCATCACCTTGAGCAAAAGAACATTCCATGGGACACATTCATAGCAAATGAGGTTTTCACTACCCCACCTATTCAACATGAGCAGAGTATCCCCACATCATCTCATCCTCCATATCCACTCCTCCATCTCACCCTGTTGCTCATACATCATCACCAAGTCAAATGCATTCACCTCATGTTGATCCTACTTCTTCACCTTTTCATAACCCTTCATCATCACATCATGATACTGAGCCTTCAAGTAGTGAGGAGGACATTGAGGAAACCTGGGGTAATGTGACTGATGTTGAGTCATTTCCCAAGACCTATCAGAGAGGCTACAATCATGTGTTTGCTTCACTTGGTGTGAAAGGGGCCATGCCTTCTTCATCAACAAAACAGGTGGAAAAAGGCAAGAAAAAGGCTAAAGAGCCAATCATTGATGAGCAGGAGGATAAACATGAAACTGAACATGAATTTCAGTTGATTGACCTTGATGAGTAAGATGAGGGCAGAATCACTCGTGAAACAATCAAAGGCAAAGAAGCAAATATTACTGAACTTCAAGCTAATCTTAACAAAGAAAATTATGTGATTTATTTTCTTGGGCAAGAAAATCAGCAGCTGAAGACCAAGCAGATTATCAATGAGGTTAGGACCATCAAAGCACAAAGAGAGGCAGAAAAGGCCAAGGCCTTGTTGGAGGAGACCTTGGAAATATTTGGTGAGATTGATGATGAGGAGTATCAGCCTCCAAGACAGAGACCAAAGACTAGAGGGCTGAAAAGAGCTCTAGCCCTTGAGAGATAGAGAGAAGTTAAGTTGGCAAAGCAACTCACACCAAGTGAGCTGCTTTCCCTAGATATTAGCAAGGATAGAGAATCATGGCTTGATAGAGCCAATTTGCATCTCGAGAGGTTGCTAGAGAAGGTCAACAAGGACAATGACATTTAGAGGAAAATGGAAAAGCACTATGCCATGAGGAAAAAAATTGCAAGGGCCAAGCTCAAACGAGCCCATGAAAAAATTCAAAATTTGACCAAGAAAAAGGAGAAGGAGAGGTTAGAAATACTTGCTGAGGTGTCTCTTCATGCCTCAAGCACTTACTAATCAAGTAACCTCACAATTTTGGAAAATTTTTGGCACATTTGGCACTTTACTGCATTTTTGGTTTTTTGAGTAATTTTGGCACACAGAAAATCTACCAAACGCGCAACGACCTGGGCGTTGAAATCTTTTTTGGGGCATCCAAATGAAAAATTACCACCACCATTGTGTTGAGAATGATGAAGATATAAAACCTAGCAAGTTTCAGAAGATTTGGAGGAGAACTGGTCCCTCAAAACTACAAAAAACTACCAAATTTTAATGTTTCTGCCTCCTTTTTGACCTGGTCACTGCGTGTTTACCAGTCTTGGGAGATTCACTTTTTGATAGGAAAAATGAGCATCATTTTGGAACCTGGAGGTAGATTTCGAAACTAGACTCAGAGAGATTTCCAATGAGCTATCCTGGAGCTGATTTGGACACCAGGAAGGCACTCAAAAGTTTCTTGCAAAAGAGGTCATTTTTTCTGTATGGGCGCTACGCATTTGCGAGGAAAATTGTATTTTCACCATCTTCAACAAATTTTGAAGTTTCACTCTAGTTTGAATTTTTAGTTGGGAAAATGAAGAAATTACTGATGTAAATGGTCATGGTGAATGTAAATGTCATTTTTTTACTTTCATCTAAGGTAGATACATTAGGTGAGTCCTCTAGAGGTCAAATGAATCAGTTTCCTCTCTTTTAGAGGCAAATTGTTGGGTCTTCCTAGTCTTTAGTTTCTTGTTTGGTAGTAGGTGAAATTGATTCCTATCTCATGGATTCAACTCCCTGAGGCTAGGGAGAGTGGTTTTGAGGTATATATGATGTAGTTTCTCACTCATTGTAATGGTTGGACTCTTTTTGAGGTTTGGCTTCTCAAGGGCACAATTTTGTATCAGTTTTGGCCTGGACATTAATCAAATTTGCAGCTATTTTTATGGGATCCATGTGGTATTGTGTTTAATTTCAATTTCTTCTTTTGTGCTCATATGTTAGAATGTTTTGTGTATGTCATCCATAATCTCATTGCTATTAAGTGAATGTTTACAAGTTAGACGAACATAATCCATAATTTCTATGCTATGTTTTGGGTAAATATCCACAATTTGTAATTTCTTCAGTTTAGAAAGAAACCATGAATTCACCATGCTCTTTATATCTCGTCACCTGTCTTGATCATACCATCATCAAAACCCTAAAGTGCTAAACGTTCTACCTACCTTGCCCCATAGAAAACCATGCAAATATTGACCTAATTTCCTTGCCTTGACTATTTGACTCCTCCTGATCTAGCAAAAACCCAACACAATCAAAATAAAAAACCCTGAGCTACTATACCTAGCCTAAAATATTCTTTCCTCAGTCATATTGGCTGTGATATTTATGGAGAGAGCCCTCTCCTGGCCTAGTAGGGCTAGCTACTTGGTTAAGCGTGGTTCGAGGTTACCTCTGAATTGCCTTCTTCAGCCTGAGGTTCAATCTGAGTGATAACACTTACCTCTTTTGGAATTTCACCGCATAATTTGGGGGATTTCTCTGGCTTGGCACAACATTCCCCTCAATCCAACTGCTTCAACACTCCTCTTTCCATACGCATCTTGGTATTCTCAATTTTGGCTCTCTTCTTCTTAATTTGAAGAGCCAGACCTCTGCTTTCATGGCTTCAGTGGTTGGGAGAGTTCTTCAGGCCCCTTGCCTTTGTTCTACGTAGCTACAGCTTGTATCTCTGGTTCAAAATCTTCATTTTTACCTCACGGCATCTCTGCGTTAGGGAATAATTATCTTGCTTTAGGTCAAAACGATTTTCTACAGCCTTAGAATGTGCTTTGCGGTATCGTTTGTGCTTCAGGTTAGCTTGGCAATATTTTTGACAGCCGGAAATATGCTCTAGTATTTTGAAAGTTTTGACCATTTCTTATTTGACCTAATGTTAATTAATGCTTCTACATTCGTTTCATTAAAACCTTAATGCATATCTACCATGGCCTATTGTATTTGACAAAAAAAAAATTCATAACTCATATCATATCCATCATGTGCATTTTCATCATTTATTCTCTTGTATTTGATTTTAAAATGACCATAAAAAAATTTAGGTCATTTTTAAATCAAAAAATTTATAATGATACTAACTCCAATTTTTGCTTGAAGGAAGGAGATGTGGTCAACAAATTTGATCAAAATTTGTAAAAAAAAAGGGTTTTAAATGATAATGAATGTGATTTAATAGGTGAATATATGGTGGATGAATGAATAAATGTATAGGGTCACGATGAATTAATATAGGAATTTTCATATTCACGTATTTAAACTAAATTAACAATTGTAGAAAATTTTTCAAAATCAAAGGCTCTAAAACTAGTTTTAACTTATAGTACTTCCCTTTGATTTGATAGCTCATTACTCTTTTATCATCAGTTGACTCCTCAAAATGAATTCTTATAAATGATGGACTGTAGATAGATGTTTGTAGTGGCTTTTCAGGTTTCTTTTATATTTTTCTTGTTCAGGTCCCTTACTAATATTTTTTGATGATGATGTTTCGGGTCCCTTCTATAAACCGCTACTTAATATCAAACCATTGCTTGATATCAATACTTGTATATCTATAATAGATTGATGTCAAAGCTAACTGATGATGTCCTCTGCTGATTCGTCTATGCTTGACTCATGATGATGGTTCTTCAAAGATATTTTTTGATGGAATGTAAAAACTTGTGTTTGCTTATTTGGTCTTCTAGATGTTGTTGCATGTCTTTTCATATGATATTGATTCAAGCCCCTTCTGCAATTTGTATTTGATGTTTTAGGTCCCTTCTGACATGATGCAAGTCCCTTCTGGATATTGTTCTTAATTATATCTCATTTCCCTTCTGCACAATATTTTTAATGATGTATCAGGTCCCTTCTGCATAATATGTCCAATAATGTATCAGGTCCCTTTGTACTTGTAATTCTGGTTCCTTCTTCAATTCAGTTGCTCAAACTATTTACATAGTTTTATTACAAGCTTCCCTCTTGCTTATGTTAAGACTTTTCCTCAAGTCTTGCATTTCTTAGAGGATTATTTCTACAAAATCAAACTGAAGTAAAAAAAAAAATAGAGAGTTCATATTGGCCAAACAAGTTGGTTTTCTGATATGAATTCGAGTTTGTATTGTGTTAGTTTCCTGGATTTTCACAACCAAACTCTTTTATTATTTTTTAATTTTTTTTATATTTTTTTTCTTTTCTTTTATGGATGGGGGTGGGGTATAATGGAGTCGGAAAGTATGGAATTCTTATGAATGTAAGATAGGTTGAATTCATCATCTAAGAGTAGATGGATAGATAGATAGAAAATAGGTCTGGACTTCAACATGCATGATTGTGGAACATACAATATGGTAGATGAATGGAATTATGAACAATATGGCTTATGAAAGGCTTCTTTGAAAATGGATGTGGCTTGTCATGGTAAAACTTGACTTCTTCTTATTATTATTAGCTTCATGTCTTTTGCCTCGATTTTGATCTTCTTGTAGGGTTGTTGGTGTTGTTGGTCAACAACTAAAATCAAGCTTCATGAGTTTTGAGTTTCATTAAATGAACTCAAAATCTTGTGAATTCCACTTTGATTTGACTTGAAAATTTGTATTCATATTCTGAAATATGAAAAATGAAAAATTGACTTTGAAAAGTCCTTTGTCCATGGAGTTCTCCTCTTAAATCTTCTTATGGCTTGCAAAAACATAGCATTTGCCTATAATAAAATCTTAGATGATGGAGGAAGAGAGGTGTATAGTCTCTCTTCTTCCAAGGAATATGTAAATTAATTACAACCAATGCTTGAAAACAAGTATGAATATGATATACAAAGAAAATAAATTTTTTTACCCCTTTGAGGAATGGTGGCCATCCTAGACCTCCTATTCACAAAATATTTGTTTTATTTCCAATTAGAGTGATTCAAATTCCAAGTTAAAGTGAATTCATATGACTACTTCCAGTATAAATAGGTTTTTAAAATGGTTTAAAATGATATGGTAAAAATGATAAGGAGTATCGTGTTTGATAGAGCTCCTTATGAATTTTTAACTAGACCAACAATCACTATTTGAAGTGTAACATTTTCATGAAAGATTGGATTGATGTGATTACACTCGAAGATTAAATTAGATTCATTTTTGTCTTTCCAGTAGAAACATGTTTTTTAAATCAGTAGGTTTGATATCACAAAATTGGTGATAAACAGACTTATGAGGCAAAGTTTGACTATGTTGATTCTAAGACATGCAGTCACTAAATGTGGAATAACTTTTTCACCTAGCCTCCAAATGGGATGATTCAAATTGTGTATTGAACTAAACTTCAATATCTATCTCCATCATAAATAGGTTTTTACAAGAATATTATTTGTTATGTGAAATATGCGAATGAACAATCAAGACCTAGAATTGTCACCATG